>CM057086.1:20112506-21312506 GCA_029959045.1 Taenioides sp. WSHXM2023 | reverse complement strand
CTTGTGGAGGGAATATTTACAGGTATGACGGTCCACTTTGTATAATACCACTTACTCATAACTACTCATCATCTATGCAGCAGCTATTGCACTCGGAGAACTCAGCTATAGCAGCAAACCCTAAGATCGTATAATCGATTGTATAATAAGTGTCATAAATATTTAATAAAACAATGACATTTGATCTACGCTCATTTTAAACTTTTCTATTGCAGACATTTAGTGTTTTTAATCATTTAAAAGATAAATAATTCTTTTTCATTTCACTGATTGCATTGTTTTGTAATCAGTGACCCAGCTAACACTAATTTGTAATTACCCGTTTTGATGATGCAGTGATTGTAACGATGTAGTAAATCTGTTTTTCACCATACATTATTCATGGTTTGACATTTAGAGATTTCCTGTTTTACACTTGTCCCAGTGCGTCATTTATTCAATGATTTGATATAATTAGATGATTAAAACCCTGCTTATTTTAAACTAAAATGTATCTAATTTCATCCTGCACTATGTTTATGCTGCTGGCTTATTCTATTGAGAAAGACTAGCGCCATCTTGTGATAGAGGCATGTACATTCATTTTATGCTCTTACTGTGGGTGGAACACTAACCAAGATTTACCTATCAAAAGTAGAAGTGAAGTGATAATACAAGTATCCATCCATCCATTTTCTTCTGTTTATCTGGGGCCAGGTCGCGGGGACAGCAGTCTAAGCACTGACTCCCAGACTTACTTCACCCTGGACACTTCCTTCAGCTCCTCCGGGGGATCCCAAGGCGTTCCCAGGCCAGCCGGGAGACATAGTCCCTCCAGCGTGTCCTGGGTCTTCCCCAGGACCTCCTCCTGGTGGGACATGCCTGGGCCACCTCCCAAGGGAGGCGTCCAGGAGGCATCCGGAACAGATGCCCGAGCCACCTCAGCTGGCTCCTCTCGACATGGAGGAGCAGTGGCTCTACTCCGAGCTCCTCCCGTGTGACTGAGCTCCTATCTGTAAGGGAGCGCCCAGCCACTCTGAGGAGGAAACTCATTTCGGCCGCTTGTATCAGCGATCTTGTCCTTTCGGTCATTACCCAAAGCTCATGACCATAGTGAGGGTAGGAACATAGATTGACCGCTAAATCGAGAGCTTTGCCTTTCGGCTCAGCTCCCTCTTCACCACAACGGTCCGGAACACCGACCACATCACTGCCGACGCTGCACCGATCTGCCTATCAATCTCACGCTCCATCCTCCCCTCACTCGTGGACAGGACCCAAGATACTTGAACTCCTCCACTTGAGGCAAGGACTCTCCACCCACCCAGAGAGGGCAAGCCACCTTTTTCCGATCAAGAACCATGGCCTCGGATTTGGAGGAGCTGATCCTCATCCCAGCCGCTTCACACTCGGCTGAAAACCGCCCCAGTGCACTTTGGAGGTCCTGGTCTGATGAAGCCATCAGGACAACATCATCTGCAAACAGCAGAGATGAGATCCTGTGGTTCCCAAACCGGACCCCCTCCGGCCCCTGACTGCGCCATTGAAATTTTATATATATATATATATATATATATATATATATATATATATATATATATATATATATATATATATATATATATATATATATATATATATATAGAGAGAGAGAGAGAGAGAGAGAGAGAGAGAGAGAGAGAGAGAAATCTGAATTAATATATATATTTTTTTCTCTATAGCCTATTTTAGCCTATTTATTTATTTGTTTGTTTTTGTATAGGACTATTTATTTAGGTAATTGAAAACTGACTAAATAAATAAATACGTTTAAAAATCGATCTATTTCTTTCTCTATATTTATTGTAATTGTTTATTTTTGTATAAGCCTAAATTTAGGTTCTGGTGTGGCAGACTGGGCAAGAACACACTCCACATAACAATGGTGATGGTCATAATGTTAAACTATGGCATCTTATAGTTCACAGTGTTCTTTATTTGCCTATTCTTATTCATATAGTAGTACTTACGGAGCGTATGACATTCCCTTGTGTTGCAGAGTGGAGCCGTATCAGCAGATGGCAGTAGACACACATCATTGAGATTAAGTGATAAACGGCGTCTCTCCTGCTGAAAATAAACACGTGAAAAACTGCCCAGCTCATGGCATAGGGATTGATGGTAAACAAAACACAACTGCAATTAGTTTCAATCATAATCTGCTTGCTTTCTCTTTTATTACCCTGGTTACCCATGAACGTAACACCCACCATCTCAAGCGTCATCCCTATAATAAAATAATGCATAATTGTTTAACAGTGCTTCAACATGGACTCACAAGTTTATAACAACGTGTCAGCACTGAGTTATAGTCATGCTTCATTACAGAGAGATAAGTTAGACAAAATGTATTCTGTTAAAAGTGTAGAATAATCATTTTTTTCTGCTTTTGTCTGCACAAAGCACTTAGAACAATTTGGGATACTGGATAATACTATCAGGCCTATCAATAAATCTAAACAAAGAATCAAATATAACAAAATAAATGGTGAGTTGCAGTTCTTTATGAAATAATATTACATCACTTGCAATACAATGCTACTAAAACTGTTTTAGAAAGAAATTAGGTATGTATAGATGTGGTTTAGTCATATTTTAAAGGTGCACTGTGTAATATTTCTATTGTAGGGTCCGCCACCTGCTCATCTCCATGGAAATGTTAGTGCTTTGTCTAGAATGTTCTACAGCATAGATTAAATTTATCTATCACGGGGGAGACAAGCATTTTAAAGCACTACGCTACAGTTCAGATCTGTGGAGAGTTGTATTTTGAGCGACTGAAACACCCCTAATGAATAAATGCTAGATGGATATGTTTAATGTCATACCATGGAACATTCCAGGCAAAGCAATAACATTTCCATGGAGACAAGAAGGTAGCAGACCCTCCATCAGAAACGTTTAATCTTTGCTAGGTTTTATCTTTCTTTTGTTCCTGGATGAGCTCTCCTGAAGTCCTAGAGTTTTGTCATAAAGAAGGCCTATTCTTTTGCCATCTTTCCTAAAACATTAACATTTGCAAAACAAAAATAAAAACGTGCCTGGTGGATATTTTTATTGCTACACTAAACGTGGCTTTGTCTTTTAAACAATGCCACAGGGGCATAATGAGGGTCTGACTCGGAGCACTTGGCTGGAGGAGGCGTGACAGATGCCCACTTGCGCCATGCCTTGCTTGAGGGCTCGGGAGCAGCAGGCGATACTTGTCATGTGGGGGTCATTAGGGCGTTTACATGGCTGTGCATTTGAGTGGAGAGCTTTAACCATTTGAACTGAGCCGACAAGTGCAGAGATGGCTACTGAATCAGCACATCACACTGGAGCGTACTGTGTTACTGTCTCTGCCAACTGCTGCAATCGTCTACTAGTTTTATTGTAGGTATAGTCATAGTAAAATAATATTATTATCAAGGGATTTGTAATGCTGTGCCTCAGACTAATAATGTATGTGTAATAATGAGGCAGACTAATGTTATGAATAGCATCACACATTCTATTGGGTAAGCTGTACTAGGTTATGTATTTGCTGTGGTAGTATACCTAACCCAAGTCTGTTGCAGTCTTTATGAGTGTTCTCCCTGTGTCTGAGTGAGTTTTCTTCAGTTAACCCCATCACCCTAAAACATGCTCAACAGGCTGGTCCTGGGCAGTCTGGAACCTCCCTGAAGAGATAGCTCCCTAGGCGTTATACTGCAGTCTCCCACCTCACCTGACAGCATACCCTAGAGGCATTGAATAATGAGTTGAATACAACACAAATTTAAAGTAGCCTATACCTTATATAGGTATATATACTATTATGTATCCATAATGTTTTAACAGGGGAAAGAAGTTTGAATGCATAAATAATCTAACACCAGAGCCACTAACTACATTTATTCAGAGACAAACACGCAACAGAATCACCAGAATCACCTCCAGTAACAACTGTGCAATCCCACACCACAGAACCACATTTGAACAGTCAGCCTTTTCATATCAATATATTAAACTATGAACTCACTACCACCTGAACTAAAGTGCATAACAGAGTTTAAGATGTTCACCCCGAGGCTCAAGTCCTGGTTAACAACAAACCAACATTGTACCCACCTGTAAATATTATATTGTATTGTGTGTGAATGTGAATGTGTGTTTGAATGTGAGATTGTCTCAAATGTGAAAGTGCTCTGTTGTAAAAAATATGTTCAGAGATTGTGCTTTTAAACTGTTGCAATGAAGTGTAGAGAAAAGCCCAACCGGGGATCAGGAGTTGAAAATTAGCACGATCTACACAGTCTCTATGCGTCGCATCAGCTGCATGCTCTGTCTGTGACTATGTATGACTGCACTGTCCCTGTCAAATAAATACACAATAAATAAAAAATTACTAGTTAGTATGTTAATTTCATTACATGTAGACTCAGAGGAAATGTATCACTCTGACTCACTTATGATCTAATGTCTGTGAGCTAAGATTAAAGACAGCCTGATTGTCAATGTACACACTTAAACTATAAATATATACAGTGTGAATATGCAGTGATTAAATCTGCAAAAAAACACATACTTTCAACTTTTTGCTTGCAACTTTAACTACTTTATCGGTGAAAAATGCTGTATGATAGGTGTTATTATATGAGTTTTATACATTTGTTGTTCTTGTGTTAGCTCAGAGGTAGTCCAAGGCTAGTTTTTTCGCTCTTAGATGGGTCAGTCAGTGTTGGGCCCCTTCTGTTCTCTGTGGCACCCCCTCCTGGGAGACAAACCCCAGGGACACATTATCAACACTTTCACACAAAGGTGAACTTGCTATAAACAGAAACAAACTTAAATAAGGCATAAACAGGTGAGGCGAGGTAACATTGCATTTTATATAAATATTGATGATGTTTGAAATGACAAATGCCAATCCAAGAATACAGTGCCCTTTTTATATCAGGTCTCTTCAAAGTTCTACATTATATTACACAAAATGGACTCCGTTGACCTTTAAGCCATGTTGTAATGTTGTCACCTCATTATAAACATACCTGGAGTTATCCTTTATTATTAGTCTCTTTACATCTCCTTAGCTCAAAATGCTCTGTTCCACTTTGTGATGTCATGTAGTGGTAGTTTTCAAGTTAATAGCTTCTTTTACCTTTAGTTCAGTAGAGATTGGCAATTCCAGGCTGAAATCATCCAAATGATTCTAGTGAAAGTGTGTGGAGTTTAAAAACACAGTGGAGCACTTCCTGTATTACCACATGACATTACAAGGTGGAACAGAGTGTTTTCTCTTTGAGAGAAGAACTCAGCCTACATATGCAGCATTTGTGTGTTAAACATGTGGCAATGAAACAGCACAACTCGATGTATGTTTTTGATGAGGAACCAACATTATAATATAAATCATAAAATAGCGTAATCTGGGCACTTCTCTACAATCTGCAGTCCAAAGGCGTACTAGGTGAATGGATCTATTCAAAATTTCAAATTACCTGATGTAGATAAATGACTGCGCTCCTATAATCTTATTTCCATGGTTATTGCTACACATTTTCTTTTCAATTCTAAAATGAATATCTACTCTTGCGTGTTATCTTGTAGCCCTTTGTGAGTATATAATGTTCACTATATCAGATCCATTTATCTCTTTATACCTGTTAAATGGCTGTACCTTTGGTGTGATGGCAGAGTGGTTAGCCTAGAGAAGATGGGGCCATGGAGGGTATAAGAAGTCTTTGTCAGCTGCTCAAAGTTCACTGTTGTCTGTGTTACTCATCTCATGCTTCATGTGATTCACTCAGTCAGACCCTGTAAGTGAAATAATCATAAGGTTTAGTTCATTTACTTGCATATGAGATGATGACTTTGAGACTTTGAATGTATTTTAGTTTTATATTCAATACTGACTTTATGTTATGTCATCTTTGTTTATTTAAAGCTCCAATATTGTGAGCGATTGTTACAATGTTGTTACCTTCTCAAAAACATACCTGGAGTTGTGTTTCTTTTTCATTCACACGTTTGAGTAATCCTTTTTTATTTGTCTTTCTACATCCAACGCTCAAAATGCTCTGTTCCACCTTGTGATGTCTTGAAGTGGTAGTTTTCAAGTTAACTGTTATACTTTTTACCAAATACTTTTTATCTTTAGTTCACTAGAGATTGCCACTTCCAGGGCTGAAACCATCTAAATGATTCTAGTGAAGGTGTACAGAGTTTAAAAACACAGGGAGCACTTCCTGTATTACTACATAACTTCACAAGGTGGAACAGAGTGTTTTCTGTCTGACAGAAGAACTCAGGGTTTGAGTGTTAATTAAACATGTGTGAATGAAACAAAACACAACTCCAGGTATGTTTGTGATGAAGAAACAACATTATAACTATAGACCAAAAAACAGTGTAATATTGGCCTTTTAAATATTATTTTTTTATATTGATTCAAAGCAAACCAGTTGAAATCTATATAGAATATACAGTATATGTTCATTCAAAACAAAATATTCAGTGAAGGTGCAGTATTTATTTGGGGGCAGTATTTCAAACATTCGGGTTAGCTTTGCAATCAATTTTCATGTTTTTGAGACTTTTTCGCAGACATTACAGTGACCCCAATAACTTGTGTAATTGGTCCCTACATAGTGCTTGGCTGATTAATAAGTTTTCCGCAGATACAAGGGGACAGTGAACAGCACATATTTCATCCCAGAACATTTTCTTGTAAGAATGTGTGATCTTGAGCTTAATGTTCACTGGCCCTGCATGTAGAGGTCACCCAGCCCATCTGGCCTCATGCCAACTCCAATGAAAACTGATGTAAGACCTCAACCACATATGCTAATGTTGTTTTCTCTAGTTTTAATAATTTATCAATGCCTAGTCTACTGCAATCACTAGCAAATGTAAAAGTAAACACTAGTATTACATTTTTAATTGTAAAACTCATATTAAACCTGTATTCTATTGTAACTGTTTCAATGAAACCACCTGCTGCTGCTACTAAATAAGTAGTGTATTAATATATGCATACAAGATTTATAATGTATCTACTACTGCTTCTCTTTGTGTTTAAACTGCAAATTAACGCAAGCCTTCTGACTAAATACACTTGATAAATATTATAGGTTATTTGGACATTTAAAGAGGACCAAGCACATGTTTGACTCCTTGGATATGTTATTGATTTGCCTGCATGTCCCAAAGAAAATAAACTTAAATACTTCTATGGAGAGAAGAAGGTAACAACATATGGCCAAATTACCGGTCAGATCTGTAGAGAGGCGATTTCGTTCACTTTAGCAATGTATGTTTTTAGCATTAAAAAACTGGAATTGATAGGTTTAATGCAAGATTCCAGGCAAAGCAATATATTCACAGAGGATCGTTGACTGTATTATGTAAATGGACATAGCTAACCCACAAGCTCCTATAATAATGAGCTTCATTTTCAATGACGCCGATTGCTATAGGCACATCCCCAGTGTCCACCTTCTTACACAGTTTATGCCATGGATACCACCACTTTACATAATTCACCTTTGTTTATTTTCTCATCTTTTTTTTTTAAGTTAATTTTAAGTTTTTAAGTGAATTTCCTTGCCCCAAAACACACACTTTTCATCATTTGTAATCTTGACTTTAATTTTCAGTGCCCGTACGTGTGGAGGTCAACTGAACCATCTGGTCTTATGCTCCCCCCTGATATGCTCCAATACCTATGGGACTGCTGTAAGAGTGCACCACATAACCAAACATATGTCATACATGTTTAGAAATGCACTGGAATACAACATACTGTGGCACTGTGTTATTAATAGTGTGCAACCTCAATTAACCCTTAGTGTCAACAGAAGAAATCGTGATTATAGTCATTGCAGTGACAAGCCCATCCATCACAGTTTGCAAGCTTATATTACTGTTGCGAGATTTTTCTAGCCTCGTCATGTGGAAATTCAGCTCAGTCATCTTCCACTCTTATTGCAGTCCATTAAGTCCATTGTGGAGATTCATAATTGATGCTGCCATTGGGTAGACTTTAATCAAAGGGAGAGGGCCATCCACACCCCAGTCTGAGAAATGAGCCCCCCGATCTCTGGCGATGTGGTAGTTTAGAGCTAAGACTATCATTCACAAACTAAATTGATTTATAACAATTTGACTCCTTGACACCACTGGGTAAATGCATGGGGTTTTCAGCTTTTGAAGGCAGATTTATGAGGCTGAATTAGGAGCGTTTGATAAAAAAGCTCAGTTGGAGACAGGTGTTTCTTCTGTTCCTTTATGGCCTCCTGAGACCCCAAAAAAAAAGGTTTGGATTTTGACATTTTCCATCTAAATCAAGTAGGGTACAAAAGCATACAAAAAAATCTAAAGAGGAAATCACCAAGGCTAGTCCAGAGTTCACATATATAACTTATTAGATCCACCATCCATCCATCCGCTTTCTTACGCTTTATCCGGGGCCGGGTTGCGGAGGCCGCAGTCTGAGCAGGGAGGCCCAGACTTCCCTTTCCACACACACAAAAAAAATCTTCAATGCAACGATTTTATTAATTATGCTTACGTTTGTGGAACACCTAGAATGTCCTTGTTTGGATGTTGGCCATGTTTTGGAACCACTCTTATCTTTTCTAACACTCATTATGAGGACTAGGAAGCAACATGCAGAGTGTGAGAAATAGGGGCTGGAACGTGATGAGCATTATAGTGGCCCTTAACACATTTCTGAGTCTCAGGAGACAGAGAATGATCCAAGAAAATGTTAGGATTTTAAAGTATCACAACTTAAACCAGTTAAAACTGCATCTAAATAGATTTTTCTGTCTGTTCATGGCCAATGGGTTAAACTATGTTCACATGGTTTTCTTCAGCTGGAGCGAAGGCAATCGGAAAGCAATCTGAACCAAAGGGGGAAAACATTTACATCTAGGCTAAACTAAATCAAACCCAGCTAAACTAAGATAAAATCTGGACACGTTAGACTTTTAGACTTTAGACTTTATTGTCCCCAAGGGGAAATTCTTTTTCACAAAGGCACAAACACAAAGAGCTCATTTAACATATACACAAACAGACAGCAACAATACAGCACAACTACACAGACTCGTGACAATATACATTACAGTACACTCAGCGAAGCCTATTGTTCAGAAATGTGATGTCTGAAGGAATCAGGTTTCTGCCAAAGCGGGCCATCCAGAGGGCAGAGGGATGAGGTGTTCCTGTAGTGGGTGAGTGGAGTCCTGTTCTATAGAGAGTGCAATGCGTTCAGTGGCCATGTTGTTAAGATCTGCAAGGTTGTGGGGAATCCTATCATTTTAGCACCTGTGTGTGAGTTACCTTTGTGAGTTTAGATGTTTTATTTTTTTTAGCAGTGAGCATAAACAATACAACATGATGAGCTGGAACAGGTGCAGAGGAATGTGGAGTTGAGTTATCGACAGTCTTTGTTGGCTTCTCTTGTGAATGTCGCTGATGTGCTGATCAAATCTAAGTGAACTGTCTATTGTGACCTTGAGATATTTAAAAGTCTTTCATAGCTTCCTTGAAAAACATGCTGCTTTCTTTTCCTAAGCAGGGTCACAAGTCTCACAAATCTCCATGGTGATAGACAAGTTTAACGCCACGCTGAGGAACATAACAAGCAAAGCCATAACACCTTCATGGAGATAAGAAGGCGGCAGACCTTCTCTGCCACCTGGTGGAAACCAAACAAGTTACACAATGCACCTTTAAGATATCTGCACACCCCATATAAAATTCATATCAGAGAGTCAAGCCAAGGGAATTTTTTGGGTCTACTTTGGACAGAGGAATTTATGTAATCTATTCTCCAAAATGAATCCAGGTGGAGCAGTATTCACAGTATTTAATATCCTTGTGTGGGTCCGTTCAGGTGAAGGCTGTTGTCTGAGTGTGTGTGGGTGGGGGTGTAGTGTTGATGCTACGCTCCACACATGAAGCTCTCTGCTCTGGTTTGACACGCAGCTCTGATCTGTGTCAGCTTCTGTTTAAACCTTAGAGAGAGTGAAGCGCTGCTGGCATCGCTCCTGACAAACACATCGTCAGAGTAACATGGAAAACTGTACTGGCACCAGAAATACATGCGTCTAAGGAGGACATATTTACAAATTATTGTTTTGATAGTACTTAAAGGGGACATATTATGTACATTCATTAAAGGTGCACTGTCATTTTTCTGGTAGGGGATCGGTCCTGTGAGATTATATTGTTTTGCCTTGAATGTTCCACGGTAAGACATTAAACACATCTAATTTGCATTTATTCAATTACAGACGTTATTATTACTCAAAAGTACCACAGAAAACATGCATTTTCACTGTGAGCAGGGTCACCTTTCCACAGATCTGACTTATAACTTAGCCTGGCAGTGTTGCTTGTTTCCATGGAAATAGAAATATTTAATGCCATACTGTGGAGCATGCCAGGCAAAGCAATAACATCTTTATGGAAACGAGTGACAGACCAGCCACTAGAAAAGTTACATAGTGCGACTTTCAGTTGTTTTTTGATTGATTCATGCATATTTGTGTAAACCTACATTTGAGGTTTGAATGCTCAGAAAATGTCTGTTTTCAACTACCCCCTGTTTCTGCTCACTGCTCTGTATTAGTGATTATTCAAAAATATGTATGTATCATTTATGGTTAATCATAAAAAAGATAAAAGAAGAAAAAATCCTCTACATGTCCAACAGCACAACTGGAGATAAATGGAGAAAAAGGAGTTATGTTCTTGGATTGACTGCAGTGGACTATTACAGAGAGACTATTACACAGAGCATCTGTCTCTCACAGCCATTCTAATAACACAGCAGTCAGTTAAATGCATGCAGACAGGAGTGTCATTTGCACATCATTATGAAGTAGAGGATTAATTAATGAAAGGAGAAGTTTGGAGCCTGTGGTTTGTCAGAGCTGACCTGAGCTGAGCTGAAGGAGGTGACGTTCATAATTGTACTTTGTCACATTTTATATTTAAAACTAATGTCACCAACTCCACAGAGGACTTCACCGCACCACCAAGACTGAGGCCCAGACAGAATCCGTGGTAGTAGTAAGAATTGTGGGAGCGGTAGAGCACATCTTAGCAGAAGTGAGCTTCAATTCCTTTGTTAAATATGAAGTAAGCAATAGGCAATCTGAAAGTCCAGGGTTTGATCACTCAAAGGGCTTGGCAATATGGAGAAAAATGTAGGCCTATAGCTAAATATATTTATTCACATCTTGATATATAATATTTGTAGATCTCAATATAATTTTTCTATACATTTCCCCCTTAAACCTATACTGCCAATTAGAAAATACTATGTAAATCTGCATAGAATAATTTGAACATGGGCAGACTGCAGTTCCTTTGCCCCCGAAAGAGAGTGAGTGGAGGGGGACAAAGCTGTAGAGATGGGGAAACTACAGCAGAACATTCTTTCAAAATGTACAATATGGCCAAATGTATAGTTTGAACAAAATTATTTAGATATTGTATTGTATTTTATTGGTTGTACTACCATAATTAGTAACATAGACTAATGTTTAACAGCTACTAACAGTGTAACTTGCGTATTCTGCTAATTATAATTTGTCTACAGATGTAAACAATGAGTATGGGAATGTGGAGTCTGAAGACAGGACAATTGCACTCAATGGATCACTAATTTTTCGGAAAACAGAGAAAATGAACTGCTTGGGAATGACACAGCAGTCTCTCTCTCTCTCTCTCTTTCTGGATAATTACACAATTCTGGTGTCACTGTTGGTACAGCCTGGTTTTGGAGGAACACTCCTAAGCTGTTTCTGGATGTGGGATGTATATGATATTAATAATAATAATAATAATAATAATAATAATAATAATAATAATAATAATAATAATAATAATGCAATTTTATTTGTATAGCACTATTCACCCCCCATAAAAATAGAAAACACAAAGCAATGAATACAATACAATGAATCAGTCAGTCACCTAAAACATGTAGGTGTTTGCCTTTATCTACATTTGTTTTATGGCCAATTTAAGTCTATAATTTAATTCTTTGTCAACTGTAAGAGCAATTAATCCAACTTCATAATCTAATACTGTCATTCACTTTTTTTCCTTGTTTCTTTTTGACATTTATTTCTTATTGTTAGTCATGAACATTATACAAGACGAGAAGCACCTACATCTGTAAGAAAATCAAATCACAGGTACCTTGCATTGTGACAATTAACTCAATATATTCACCTTTCAACCACTATGGGCTATTGAAGAGTATGACATGGCTACACAGGCTTACAGTCATAAGTGTACTATCCCAACTAATCTACTATCTATCACTTCTGTCATCTATCTCAGAAAAGTACCATGTGCTACTTTTCAAACTGCGGTATTCATTTCAAAAAGGGAAAACAAAATACACTCAGAGAACATACCAAATCCTCTGTATGACGCGTGTGCGGAGGTGTCTCTATCCAGACAGCATTACATCGGGCGGTCAGTGACAGGCCGATAAGGGCTGAGTTCGTGTGCAGTTGGATAATTGGACGTTTATGGAAAGATAGGAGAGCCCTGCGCCTGGCAGCCATGAAACACAGTTAATCTTTAGCAGGCATCAGGAAATGGTGTGTGGAGGAGCGCATCAGGACTGCAGACATGATAAGGACGCCTTTTACACGAGGCAGGACCAGACTTAGGGCTTAGGGAGACTGTAGAGCAGAGAACTGTGCATAAGACATACAGTATGTATAAGACTAAAGTGTTGGCTAGTCATTTCAACTGGGTCACACTTCACATACTGCTTAGCCCAACATGAAGGAACTTTTAGACAGTAAGGTAGTGCATACCGACTTTTAAGAGGTTAGGAGTCTGCAGGATGAGGTGACATTTGTAGAATATTTGAGTTACATAAAACTTTTACTTCTCCCTCTGGCATCATTCACACCCATACTGAGTGTAAAATATTATTTGGATGAATAGTGGTGAAATTGAGAACCCATAAATGAATAAAAATGAGCAGGAGGAGGGGATCTTTAATCTGTTATAGTGCACAGGCAGGGAAGGATCAATGCATGGTTTTACATAATATATACCACAACAAATATAATCACAGATAAACTTAAATATAGGCCTTCTTAAATAGATGACAGATTGTCCAAGTGCAATAGGTGAGACTGGGTGGAACTGGGGAAATGGGAGTGCTCAATTTCCTCACCTGGGGTCTTATTTAGAAAACATGCGTACATACAAAATTTGTGTGGAAATGTTTTTTCCACATTAAGTTTGTGATCTAGGAAAAGGCAGTTTGATGTGGAAATGTGCTGTCCAATCCAAAAATTTGGTATTTTGCATGTTGGGATTTTCAGAGATGAGACAGAAGGCCATCTGTGCTTAGAAAAGCGAAATGAGCAAACCTGAGGAAGTTGGTGGAAGTTTTTGTTTACACTTTTTAATAAGAATTCTGCATTATATTTTATAAATGGAGCCCCTGGGCAGTTGCTTTCAGGTGCTGAGGGATTTGCCTATTTAACCATGTCTCTCACACAAACTAATGCCATGTCCTCTTTCACTACATTCATACATCTATTATTTGGTCTTACCCTATACCTCCTGCCTATTATATTTATCTATACCTTCATTACTCCTCTTTCTATGTCCAAGCCAACTGCATCTTTCTATGTTGAGAACTTCAACATTGCATAGTTGTGTAACTTCCAGAAGTACATATAACCTTCCATTCTTTTGCTTATTACCCAAATGTCAGTACATTAATTAATGATAAATAAACACCAATCTCCTTCTCTCAAACAAAAAACACACTGTGATGTGATATATAGTAATACAGGAAGTGCTCCACTGTGTTTTTAAACTCCATACACCTTCAATACAATCATTTGGATAATTTTAGCCCTGGAATTGCCAGTCTCAACTAAACAAAAGGTAAAAGGTAGCTGTTACCTTGAAAACTACCACTATATGACTTCACAAGGTAGAATCAGGATCACTTAAACACGTGTGAATGAAAGAAAAAAAAACTCCATGTATGTTTGTGATGAGGTAACTAATCTAACATGACTAAAAGCTCACAATGATTAATTTTGTGTAATATATAATATATTTAACATATGCATTACGTAATGTTTTAGGTGGAAGTTAGGTCACCTGTTTGTCTTATAGCTTTACCTGAAATGTTCCACTGAATGTTAATAAATAGACCCTGCATTTATTCAGTTACAGGTGTATTGTGAGTGTGCTCGCCTCTCCACAGATCTGACCTGCAACCTGGTTTAGTGGTATAGATAGGTAAGTTAGATGGCATATTGTGGAACATTCCAAGCAAAGCAATCTCCATGGAGACACGCATGTGGTATACACTCCATCAGAAATGTTAGCGCACTTATAAATGACCATAGTTAGCAGTGAGCAGGAGTTTGTGAGGCAGTACTCTTTATACTACATTAAAAGTCTAGTCACACTCTGTCTCTTTTTTGATTCTCTGTCAAGTTTTAGAAATGTCACTTAAAGCGTTCAGATTGATATTCCCGGCGTCTCCTTTAATGTAGTGAGACTGTAGTTTGAAATATTGAGTGGTCCTGCAGGAGGAGTGGGGTACTGCGGTCTTGTGTGATTAGTTGGCTCCCTTTGAAGTGCGTATCTGCTCCTCAGAGGACAGGAGCTGAACAGGTGCAGGCCGAGCAGGTGGCCCTTACGTAGAAGCACCGACGGCGGCAGCATACTTTCATATTTTTAGGAGAGAGACACTGCCTGCAAACTTATTACTGAGGTTTGTTTGATAGATAGGGCTGGTTTGTGCCTTACACCAGACGGACATTTTGGGGATTATAAATTTTGTTTTGCAGTGATTAAAAAGTTGAACTCAGGAAAAAGTACACTTAATTATAAAAAATATTGCAGTTTTTTTGAGGGTATAGCTGATTTGTAATTTGCACTAAAACTACAACCACATTACTGCCACTTGTACCCTATTCACTACAACTACAAGTATAACTAGTAATACAATACTTTCATAGATTTCCCTATATGTACACTAATTACTTTAAAGATTCACTGTGTAATTTTTCTATTAGCGCCACCAGCTTGTCTCCACGAAGATATTATTGTTTTCCTAGGATGTTCCACTGTATGGCATTCTCAGTTCAGACACACAAGTCACCAGGCCAAGTTACAGGTTGGATCTGTGGAGAGGCAACATTGCAAAAAAAAAAAAAAAAAAAAAAAATCAAGGTACTTTTAGAAATACAAACATCTGTAATTTAAAAAATTGAAAGTTAGAAAAGTTTAATGTCACATAAAATCATCATGGAGATAAGCAGGTGCTGTACCCTCAACCAGAAAAGTTACAAAGTGCACCTTTAACTATTACTGCCAATACAAATATCATCTATCAGAATTTTAAGTAATCTCAGTAAAATCACAAGGAGTGATTTTGCTGTTGCCTTTCTTGAATTGCCTTGGCAACCAGCTTCAGATTCAAATCAGAAAGTGTCTTATCACAGTGTGCCTATAGATTAATATCTTTAATAAAATGGCAGATTTTTTTAGAGATGAATTCTTATGCAAGACATTATTATGTGATTACACTGGCTTCTTGTAATCCAAAGACAAATAACTCTTTTGGTTCCAGTTTTGTTGAAATTTGTATTAGTATAGAATGGCTCTGAAATTTCTCTTTATATCCATCCCAAAATGGTATTACTGAGGCGTTTGTTCACTTTTTGCTGAGCTGCAGTTCTGCCCCTCTCTGATTACTCACACACAGTCACTGACATAGACCATTAATTAGGAGAGGGAGTTGGTTTTAATTGGGAATAACTTGGATTTTTTTTTTGGCCGTGAAGCAACAGAAGATGACAGACTGTGTGTACGAGAGTAAAGCCCAGCTGGTCCCTGAGGAGCTGAGCCGGAGCCAGACGAATGGATAGAGAAGCGACCAAAAACCTGGTCAAATGGAGGATTTCACGCACAGCACAAACACAGGAGTCAGTGTCTGCAGGTCAGCTATAATAATAAGCGACTGAGTGGGCTCAAACTCCACTACCAACACAACAGTCACTATGAGGCCAGTACAAGTTAACTTTATGAAGGAATGATACTTCAGTATAACCTGGTGTGATGCTAACTGTAGGCACTTCTCTATTTGAGGCTTGTTCGACTTTAATCTGAACTTTATTTTGTTTGTTTACCTGCTTGTCTCGACTACTTCCTGTAGCCTTCTTCAGGAGGCTAGATGGCCTCTCTGAGATAAGATAAGATAACCTTTATTTGTACCGCAATGGGGAAATTCCAGTGCTGAAACAGTTCACGAACAGTAAGAGAATAGAAATATGAAATCCAGCACAGAGTGGTTGAAGACAAGATGAGCAGTGCAAAAAGCAGTATCTAGGTTCAGTATCTAAGTTAAAATGACTTAAATTAACAACATCTGACTTTATTTGAGTAGATTCAACCTGACAAGTAAAATGATCGACCAATAGAATGGAATAGAAGTGTGTTTTTCTTAATTTAAGCAACATTAGATTTAGCTTTTTATTTTAAGTGCAAAGAGTTGTTGTTTTCCTTCTGTATGTAGCAAGATGTATTTTCATATTTTACGTGCAAAAAGTCTTGTCCTATTCGTTCCATTTTACTTACAATGGAAATTTACTCAAATCATGATGAAACTTTCTTAATTCAAGTAATCTTACCTTGGCTAGATTTTAACTTGATTGTTGTTAAGCATACGCACACTCAAAAGAAAAGACCACTCATTAATATTATCTAGAATAGTGTGTCCCGTGTGTTTTTTTTTCTTATAATACAAATAGTATTTTTGTTTACAATTACACTTGAGTAAAAAAAAATGTGTACACCTCTGGATTTAATCGAGTCCTGTACATGTCACACAGGCTGCTGCTCCTTCAAGCATGCATCATTATTTCTCATTGTTTCTTATGAAATAATCAATGGCAGAAATAGCTACATTACGCTCACAGGCACACACAGGCGTCAGGACTTGTTCACTCATAAATTGAAAATCAGCAAGACTTTTTCAGATAGCTTACGTCTGTCATTTACTGTAAGAAGCTGTGAGGCGCTATGCTGTGCTTTACATTATGTCGAAAAATTGTTGTGGAAGTTTTTATCAATCAATATACAGTTTTTGTTGCCACTAATACCTTGTTTTATAGTATCATGCTATTACCGTCTGCAACTACATAATGGATAGCATGGGCTCTTTTTTGCTTACCTTAATGCTTATTCTATGGTGGTCATTAAAGCTGTGTACTTTATGAATTGGCAAAGAAGTTATCGCCATTAGAGGTACCTTTGTCTCACTGTAAAATAAAATAGAAGAAAAAAAACTATAATAATAATAATTTTCTGCTCAAAAAAGTAATTTACAGATGTATGGGAGTAATTATGTTATAACAACCAAGCTCAAGAGAAAAGTCCAGTCTGGAGCAGAGAGGGTGAAGACAGCAGTGGGTTGTGAGCATGCAGTGGTCTCAGGGGGCCGGACTTGTATGCACGAGAGCTCCACGCACTGAGCCTCATAATGTGGCCTGTCACGAGCAGGAGACATAGTTCACCACCCCTCCCCTTTAGGCCCACGGGCAATAAATCTCTTCATTACAGGGCTAATCCAGGTTTGTGATGGGACTACAGTAGAACCTAGATGGGAAAAAGCAAATAATAAAAATAAAATTAAATAAAAGAGGTGCACCGTGTAACTTTTCTGGTGGAGAGTCTGTCATCACTGCTTCCTGTAGCCTTCTTCAGGAGATGTTATTGTTCACCTGGAATGGATATTGGATGAAAGGGTAAAGGGAAAACGTTTGTAAGGTATTTTGGAGCAATAAAAACACCTCTAAATGAATAATTGCAAAGATGGTTAAGTTTATTGCCATACTAAGGAACATTCATGGCAAAGCAATAACATCTCCATGGAGACAAACTGGTGGCTAACCCTTCATCAGAAAAGTTACTGTGCACCTTTAACATGACAAAACCAGTGACAAGCCAGAACTAAAACTGCCAGTAACCTTGAACACAAACACTAAGCCTAAACTTGTTATAGACTAAAACTAAATTTGCCTGAGCCCTGGCTTAAAGGTCCTATATTACGCAAAATTAACTCTTGTGATCTTTAGGCCATGTTCTCATCTCATCAAAATCATACCTGGAGTTATGTTTGTTTCATACGTGTTTGAGTAATCCTCCTTTACTAGGCTGTCTACATCTCCAAAGCCCAAAATGCTCTGTTCCACCTTGTGATATCATCAAGTGGTAGTTTTCATGTTGACAGCTACCTTTTACCTTCTGTTCAATAGAGATCGGAGATTCCAAGGCTGGAATCATTCAAATGATTATAGTGATGGGGTATAGAGTTTAAAAACATAGTGGAGCATTTCCTGTATTGCTACATGACATCACAAGGTGGAACAGAGTGTTTTCTCTTTGAGAGAACAACTCTCCCTAAATATGCAGGATTTGCTTGTTAAACATGTGTGAATGAAACAAAACACAACTGCAGGTATGTTTGTGATGAGGAAACAACATTATAACATGGATCAGAAAATAGCCTAATATGGGCCGTTTAATGACACTGTACCACCTTTATTATACCAGAGGTGTACCCGACCCACAGTTTGAGAAGCACTGCCGTTGATCACAGAAAACTGATGAAACACAGATAGGGACAGGCCACTCACTCACTGACACACACACACACACACACACACACACACACACGCACAAACACACACACACATGCACAAACATACACACACACACATACAGTAATAATGATGTGCTCTCTGCACTGGTTGTATAAAAGATAACAAAATGATTTTATTACATGTTCATCATTTGACAGACATCACAACAAACTTGCATGATTGCTCTGATATGAACTCGTCCAACACCATAATTAGGAGGCATATTATTATTCCGAGTACCAAATTATAAAAACAAACATGCTGCAAATACAAGGACTCAGTTGGAACACATGGTTTAAAGCCATATTCAGTCATTTTCTACAACCACAATTCAGAAAACTTTAAGAAGAACATGATCTTTAAGTTTTATAAAAATCTTTTTTTTATTTCTTTCTTTCAAGTATGGTGCTATTTTTCATAATGTTCCCATATTTTCTCTGAATTAGGGTTGTGATTCCTGTAAAGGAACTGCGGAGGGATACTGAAGCTCAAGATCATCTCAGTTTTATTTCTCCATTTTTTGTAACATCGAGTAGAACAGACATACATTGGCACATGCAAAGTGAACACTTTGTGGTGCTGTCACTGACCATCCAAATCCAGCCGGTCAATAGCTGAATATTTTTGTACTCCAAACATGAAAATACTCTCAAATATTTACAAAAAATATCTAATACTTGTTCTTTAAAAGTAATTGACAATTTGGGGATTGATTTGTAAAAGAAAAAAAATAATACTGTCATTATGTGGCAGAAGATGTTGTTAAATGAGGCACAGAATAAAGCACACATTTACAAACAAACGTGGAGGATGGGGACCTCAAGATAATATGGCTTCAATAATGATGCTTTAAATAAAGAAAAACATAATTTGGAGATGATTTGCGGTCTCTTTTTTGCAGCCACTAGAGTTCCCCTTGGAGGAGGTCAGAGGGTCTGCGTCTGGGTCCACAAGTTGAAACTGTTTGATCCAAAACTACATGAGTCTGTAGTCCAGCCCAGTGTGGTCCAGTGTGGAGCAGAGGTGCCGAAACTGAGACGTCACCAACACTCCTCCTCCCATTGTCATTGGAGCAGGTCAGATCCTGAGGTTATTGTAGCTCACATATGTCTTTTTGGTTGCTTGACCTGGGGACAGAAAGGAGATTTGTAAGATAGGTCTAATTTATACTATAAAAGTCCTATATTACACAAATTAGACTCTTGTGAGCTTTAAGTCATGTTATAATGTTGCCTCTTCAAAAACAAACCTGGAGTTGTGCTTTATTTCACTCACACATGCATAAGTAATTCTTAATTATTAATCTGTCTACCTCTCCAAAGCTCAAAATGCTGTGTTCCACCTTGTGATGTCATGTAGCTACCTTTTATCTTTAGTTCAGTGGAAACTGGCAATTCCAGGGCTGAATTTTTTTTTTAATGATTCTAGTGAAGGTGTATGGAGTTTAAAAACACAGTGGAGCACTTCCTGTATTACCACATGACATCACAAGGTGGAAAAGAGTGTTTTCTGTTTGAGAAAATAGCAGTTTAAATATGCAGGGTTTGTGTTTTAAACATTAACGAATGAAACATAACACATCTCCAGGTATGTTTTGATGTGGAAACAACACAGATCAGAAAATAGTGTAATATGTAAATAAAAAAAAATCAATGTCCCCTATTTTTCTTCTTTTTTCTTTCATCTTCTGTACATTATTTGTTTCTGTTTATTATGTGGAGCAGTGCTGCAAAACCAATTTCCACATAGCAATTAACTTCAGACTTTGAATTTTGGCTCATTACCTGGTGATACATGGGTACTGGTGAGGAGATAATTCAACTGTATTTATATAAATTCAACTTTATTTATATAGTGCATTTAAAACAACTTCAGCTGACCGAAGTGCTTCACATAAAAAACAAAAAAACAAAAAAACACACCATACATAGGAGAAGTACAATAAAACACCAAGATGCCCTGTCTAGCTAGTAACTGAAATGGGTTACAAAATAAGGATTTGTAGAGTTTGAAATGGGTTGAAAATAGGTTGATTTTGCGAAAGTGTTTTTTTTTGTTTTTTTTTCCCCTAAAGGCCTAATGAAATGCTAAAATGTATTAAAAATATATATTTTTTTAGTAGTACTCACTCTGTTTTAACAAAATTCAAAGGGAGATGAGGAAAAACTTCTCTCTATTATTTTTAAAGTGTTATGGAAACATTGTCTCATTGAAAGCACATAAGTCTTTCTACAACCTGTCACTTTTCCAACTAACTTTGCAAATAAACATTATGAATCTTTCAGAGTCCCCCAATCAAATAAACATGAAGCGCTTTGGCGAACCTTCCCGCTGTGCCATGCATTCTTAACACCAGCTGTGTGCAATCAGAAGCAATAACTCAGACCTGTGTATCATCTCACGCGCAACACACTGGTGAAAGGCGTTTCTATTTTCAGAAGTTAACTAGTGATAAAACATAAAC
Source organism: Taenioides sp. WSHXM2023 (assembly GCA_029959045.1). Taxonomy (NCBI): domain Eukaryota; kingdom Metazoa; phylum Chordata; class Actinopteri; order Gobiiformes; family Gobiidae; genus Taenioides; species Taenioides sp. WSHXM2023. Next base: position 21,291,338 of record CM057086.1, on the reverse strand, counting down.
CGCTCACAAGTGGGCACTGAGCGAACGCCTGGTATGATTCTCATCCAGTCTAGATTACCATGGAAACCTATCACAGAGGGACTGGAGTCTGTTCATGCACTGGTATCGTTGTATATGAGACACTTGTGTGGGAGGGACTGTAAGAATGCAATGCTGGTCAACCAAAAGTGTGGAACTGTTTACTAAAGGTGCATTGTGTAACCTTTCTGATGGACGGTCTGTCAAGTGCTTTTCTCCATGGAGATGTTCTTACTTTGTCTGGAATGTTTCAGAGTATTTTTGTATTTTGTATTTATTTTGACCTCCATTAACTGTGCTTCCACACAGCTAGTCTTTCTGGAGTCATTGACCTGTGCTGCATGTTTTTTGGGGTTTATGGGGAAAACTGGAGTGCCCGGAGGAAACCCACCCAGACACAAGGAGAACATGCAAACTCCACACAAAAAGGCCTGGGTGACCCGAGGATCGAACCCAGAACCTTCTTGCATAAGTGCTCATTACTCAGCCACTGTGCTGCCAATGTATGGCAATAAATCTTTTCTATCTTCATGGAGACCAAACCAGATCAAGCTACCGGCGAGATCTGTAGAGGGCCCCACTCACCTAGAATACCTTTTCAGGGTATTTTTGAGCAATAAAACCACCTGTATTTGAATAAATGTAAGGTAGAGCTGTTATACTATGGAACATTCGAAGAACAATGACATATTCATAGAAAAAAGGAGGTGACGGACCCCAACCAAAAAGTTACATAGTGCACCTTTAAATAGGTAAATTTTTTTTGCAAATGTTAGCGATGCATTTAGAGTTGATAGCTTTGCTAGGAAGCCTCCCCCTTATTAATTAGACAGTGAGGCAGTAAAAGGAGCAGATGGAGAGGCTGGGGAGGCTGGTGGTTCTGATGCTGTGGTTGGAGGCACATAGCTAAATTGGAACGTGGGAGAGTTTGTGAAGCAAAGACCTTGATTGACTGACAGGTGAATGGTAGTGGGAGTTGTGCTAATGCTACTTTTAAATTTCAATTATACTGTCAATCCAAGCAACTTTATTGTCAATAGCACAAATCAGGGCTAGGATATATACACTGTATACAATGTGCATACAGAAATGTGACAATGTACCTCTTTGTTCTGTATAAGTTTTCAATTACAGAAATAGATCATTTATAATTGATCTATTTTCTAGTGCTGGTAATAATTAATGTGAAGTATTGTAACATCACCCTTATAGCGTGTGCATGTGTGATTTTTTTCTCTAATTAGTCATAGGAAATATGACAATAACAAACAGTAAACATAAAGCTGTTTTTTATGTTGCATCTTTACTCTATAATTTAAACTTGATGAAAAAGTATTTTAAGTATTCAAAATGCAGTACTTTGATTGGACAATGTATCAGAATATGTTACAAAATACATTTTAATTTGGGTATTCAGTATTCTGTAACTAAAAAGATTCTTCCCATCACTGACTTAAAGAGCCAAAAGTATAGGTGAGGTTGAAAAACAGAGACTTGTTCGAATGCTCATTGTTGTATAAAAATGCTTCAGGTTTATTTCTATTCAGTATCTTCCACATAAGGTCATTGTACATCTCCTCTATCATGGACACTGCAAACAAATTCCTCTCCTCCTTCTGCTTCACGGTTGCTGTGGAAACCGGCTCCCAGGGGCCATGCAATTAAAGTGGCACCATTTCTTTACAGCTGTATTCTGTAGTCATGCCCGGCCACTGTGATGAATAAATTATTAGTAAATGTTCGACTGATTCCTGCAGTAAAGCACAAACAAGTCCTCTGAAGACTGTAAGGATATGCTTTTAAAGGGAATGTGTTTACTTTTGTGGAATACACCAACACTTTCCAATGATTCTTAAACTGTGCTGCATGGATTCCTCAGTCATTTAATTACGGATGAGGGGTTTCCTTAGATATCGGTATAGGTCCGATATTGGTACCAATATCTTTTTTCTTTCCTGCCCTAGTTTATGATTGCCCATCTGTCAGTTTGTCCTCAGATTTGTCTTTTTGAACTGACTAAGGAGCCAAAATGGAAATAGAAGCGCGTTTAGGCTATAAATATGGCTGTATGTTTACACAATAATGCAACAAATGATTTTACCCCAGATTAATACATTTTGTTATTATTTTTACAAAAGTGAAAAGTTAATTTGTGAACTTTAATATAATTTTACATAAATTTGTGATATTGGCAAATATAGATTATTGATCACAATAGCAAGACAAATATTGGACATTGAAATCGGTTCAATACATACTGGATCATCCCTAAATTTAATCTATATTTTTGTGCTACTTTAGATTCATCCTTGTCTACAACTATAACAATTATGTAGTGTTAGTGTAGAATAATTGTAGTTTAATTCTTTTTCAGACCTGGTTTAGAAATAACTGGTGGTGGTACTTGACGTGAAAAGTTGTAGAACCACTTATGTACTGTAAGCCTAGAAAATACATTTCATTGTGACTGTAAATAGGACTGAACTTGAATCTGTAAGAGCTCTCATCTCTGTGACATTGTCAGCCTTGTGAATATAAATTGATTGGGTTGGTTATCTTACAAAGAAATACACTTTTACTTAAAGGAACTAGGCAACGCTTTAAAATAAGGTTCTTTAGTAAAAGTATTTATAAAGCCTTTGACATTTGTTTACAAACACTTAACTATCATGTGTAGATGCTTAATACTGTTAATAAGACATTAACAACAAAACACGTGTGAGCATTAATAAGCTGCTTATTATACTATTACCAACAAATCACCAGCACTGCCAGCCACTATTTATGGCATGACTACTGCTTGTGCAAGCATTTAGTTTGATTTTTTAGATTGTGTCTTGATGTTTTAGCTGATTTACATTACATTAGACAAATGGTTTTTAACCTGGGGGTTGAGGCCCTGATGGAGGTTGTAAATTGATTTCAGGGGGTCCCCAGATGATATGGAGAATTTTAAAATGAATGCATATCACTGTGTCCAGCTCACAAATCTGCACACATGCTTTACTGGGTTCATTCCAATCAGAAAAACATGCTTAAAAACAATGAATAGTGCTTATTAATGGCTTTACTAAGGAACCGTAATTTAAAGCTTTACCACGAGATGCGCGTAGCATGTGCTCTTTCGGTTTAAATAAATGCTCCACAATACTACAATCACAAGTGAATCTGTGATACATGCATATAGAGTCTTATCACTCTCAGTATACAGGTTACGCACCAACATCATTTTATTATCACTGTTAACTGTTTTTCTACCACTGTTTGTTTGATTTTCTTGTTTTAAATGTCAGGTACAAAGTAAATATTTAACAGAGTTGTAGACTTTTACGCTCTTTCTCACTTTAGATGTGTTTTGAGCTTTTACTGAAGAAAATGTCATTTCCTGCCACTGACAGTCACATAATGTTGTCATGTTATGTCATCTGCACAACCTCTATATGGACCATAGACTGTATAAATGGACAGAGCTAACGCACTAGCCGCCGTTTTCCAAATAGGAAGTTCGCATGCGGACGCTTCCAGCTCCTACTAACTTACATTGGAATATTGTCGCCCCTCTCTCTGTAAGTGCTTGGTGAGCCTCAACATTTTGGTCTTAAAATGTTCATATTAACCCACTCTACATGATCCTGGTGTTTTTCTTTTGCTATTTTGTCCATTAAAAAAATCATATTCATAATATAGAGCCTGGCTCTAAATTCGCCACTATAACCGCTATAGCATCGTGAGCTTCATTTGAGTGAAACTGAATGCTACAGGTGACGTCACACTCGCTTAGTCCACGTCTTTATACAGTCTATGATATGGACAGGACTCATGTGAAAGCTCAGAGCCTCCAGAAGACACTCACTCAGATGCAGAGGCTGAGAGAGAATTCTTTGAGGTTTAAATCAGCTGGATTTCAGAACTGATATCAAACCCAACCCAAATAAGACTCATGTGAGGCTCATTCTGCTTTCTGATTGGATAATTGTCTTCTGAAGTAAAACACCAAATTATAACATTACAAAAACATTAGATGTGATGTCTAATATTTTTGTTATTAACAACAAATCATCACACCTTGTATCTGTTTATGAAATTTTAAATAAAACTCTTAAACATACTTACATACAGTTCCTTTAAAATAAACATTAACACATCAGTCATTTGTCATCTACATGGCATGGTAAAAAAAAAACCTGTTAGCAGTATGCACATGAGGTGAAAAACAGCTAAACATGGCCTGAAAATGTAACTTGTCATAAAAATACTACTCATTACAAAAAAACAATTGATTCTACTCCACATTATTGGCCAACACGGTCCGTAAAATGTAACACCATCCTTCTTGTGTCTCTTTAACATGCATTCTATTCATTTTAATTACAATTTTAATGACTTTGTTCTCAGTTGTTCAGCGCATTAGGTTGTTTCATTACCTCTGTTTGGCTTGTTTATTTTACATTACAAGACAGCTACATCTCTTCTGTAAGAGCGGCCATGATGCAGATATTACAGTCTGATCATCAATGCAAATTTAAACATGTTGCACTGGTAATGGCCTTTATCTCATAAATCACTCTTGGTCCGGCTCCCTTCCTGACGCCTCTAAAAGGGAGGTATTTGGCGCTCTGATGGTTACAGGAATTGACGGACACTCTCCTGGGATGGGGGAGCCACAGTTCAGGTTTGGGGGCGGTCATGCACATAAATTCGCCATTAATAAATGTCACTTCGGCTGCTGCTAAAGAAGGGCAGGAGGAGGATCGGAGAAGAGAGAGAGGAGGATGGGAGAAGACAGAGAAAAGAAAGAGAAGAGAGAGAGAGGAGAAGTGAGAGAAGAGGAGGAGAGAGAGAGGAGGCGGAGGATAGGAGAGGATAGGAGAAGATGGAGAGAAAAGAAGGGAGAGAGTGGATGAGGAGAGAGAAAAGAAGAGGAGACAGTGAGAGGAGGAAAGAGGAGAGCAAAAAGAGAGAAGAGGAGGAGAGAGACGAGAGAGAAGAGAGAGAGGAGAGAGAGGAGAGAGAGGAGAGAGAGGAGGAAGAGAGAGAGGCCAGGGAGGGAGGAGAGAAATGGGAGAGAGGAGGAAGAAAGAGAGGAGAGAGAGGAGGAGAAGAGAGAGGAAAGACAGAAGGCTCGGGACACACACACAGCAGCTGACATTGTGCTCTTTTGGATGGTGCGTTTTGAGACTGCAGTCCTGTCCTGGGACTCGTGTGTGCGGCAGAGGCAGATGTTAAGGTTTGCCCTCTACGCCGACTATATTTGTTAGATGAGCCACATGTGTGAAGGGGAGAGATAGACTTGATCTCCCCTGATACACTCCAGCCTTCACTGCATAGTTCACACAGTGGTGAACATGCATTAATTATTAGAGCGTCATAAAACTATTGCTGGTGCATACCATCATTAAGGTGAAGGTATATTTTATTGATCCCCGTGGGAAATTTCATCCTCTGCATTTGACCCACTCTTTTAATACCACTGGGGTATTTTGTCAGGACCTGTGCAGGGCCCCAGGACCCATCTCCGGGCAAGGCTTGGTCAGAATGTGATGATGTCATACTCTAAGATAGGGGGCATGAATTAGTATAAAAGGGGACATGAAGTAGTATAAATTTGCAAAATTTGCAAATGTTAAACCAGATGCTGTTGTTGTAACCCATTCTGTCTTTTGTCATCATCTTCTAAGTTCTTCCTAGGGATGCTACCCTTATGTCAAACTAGATCATTTCCATTAGTGACTAAACCCTATAAATCCCATCTGTATTAAATGTTATTGGAATACAGAATACTGAAATTTTCTGAAAACCACCAAATGTGCATGTCTTGGGTTGATAAGGCAGGGAAACCCACCTGGGACCTTGGTACTGTGAGCTGAACTAATCAGCACCTTGTCCTTGGTACTTTACATAACTTTCAATCCATTTGCAGTATGTGGCCAAAAAAGTTAAAATTCTAAAATATTATTGGTTTCTTAAGCAATATTTTTAGGTGCTGGATGAGCCTAGCAGGATTATTTTCAATTGTCTCAAAAACACGTCTAGCAGGAATTGAACCCCAGTCCTTCCTCTTCACTCATGCACGCTCCACCGTGGCCCTATTGTTAGGGTTGTTTTGCTAAGATTAGGAAGCCTAATGCACAGATGATGACTGTTATGGGCCCATCGGCTCGTTCAGCTCTCAACAGATGAGTGTGACAACTGTTGGCGAGTGGAGACGTTCCCCTGAAGATGTGTCAGCTGTGAGGGAGAATTCAGTGGCAGGTTTATGGGCGCCTGCACCTGGGATGCCATGATCACTGTGTGTGATTAGAAGTGTTGCCGAGGCCTTTGGAGGCTGGGAGCTGTCATTTGCATAAACTGTCAATCATTCCTCACTGCACCATGACAACAGCCATCTGATGGATTTTTGTTTCAACTACAGAACTTTTTTTCATGTTTCACCTCTTTAAACATTAAAACATCTTAAACTTGAAAATGTTTCATCTCAGTGATTATCAGACTTTTCAAGGCAACTGACTACACAGGAATAACTCAAAAATTCTGCACTCAAAGAAAGACATGTTCACCTTAAATACATATTTTATGATGTGAGTTTAAATATTTTATGTTAAACGTATGTGTATTTTTGAAGCAGTCTCTAGTTAACATCTGCTTTGAGTTAACAGAAAATTATTACATGAAAAGGGGTGACATTATATATTTTTATTATTATATTTAAAGGTGCACAGCAAGTCCCTTCTACATTCCAGTTTGAATCCAGAAGGGACTGGAACCAGACAGTAGAGCGTGAAAATCCTCCATCCTAATTTGAGGCGATATAATCACAGCCGCTAATTTGTAACACGTGTCTCTCAAATGCAGAACACCTCTCCTCTCCAAAAATCTAGTATCTTTCAGAACAAAATATATAATTTCTTTGACCTGAGATAAGTAATAGTTTGGTGCTTTGACAGTTATTTCTCAAAAAATCCACACTGATTCTAAGTCCTTTATGTTGTTTTATCCCCTTTTTACGCCATGTTTGTTTTTGACGGTAAATGGACCATGCGTCCCTCTGATTGGCTAATCCACCTGTCAGTCACGCCCTCTAAAATTAGGGAGACAGGATAATGGTGCCAGAGAGGGTGATCAAACAGAGGCTTATCATAATGTCCTCAAACCTCACACCTGACCAATGGATGTGACTGAGTCATTAACATGAAGCATGAGATGAGTAACACGTGGCTACAGAGGCACAGGAGGTCTGAGCTGCTCATAAAGACTTCTTTCACACTCCATTCCCCCATCCTCTAAAGGCTAACCACTCTGATAGCTCGAATAAGTACCAGGTAAAAGATAAGTGAATCTAATATGTATAGGCCATTGAACATGTAAAAACGACAGCACTTACATCTTAAGAAAGGGTCAGTAATTCAACACTAGATAGGTAAATGAATATATATGTGCTGCTCTCAAAGAAATTGACAGTTTTATAGCACATTTTAGGCAGGAAAGACTTAGAAATGTAGCAATGAAGACTACATTAAAGTAAACTATTTTCTGACTCATCAAAAACATACCTGAAGATGTGTTTTGTTTCATTCACACGTTTAAAACACAAACCCTGCATATTTAGTTCTTGAGCTCTTCTCTCAAACTGAAAATACTCTGTTCCACCTTGTGATGTCATGTGGTAATACAGGAAGGGCTCCAATGTGTTTTTAAACCAATATGCCTTCACTAGAATATTTTGGATAATTTCAGCCTTGAAATTTCCTATCTCTGCTGAACTAAAGGGAAAAGGTAGCTGTTAACTTGAAAACTACCACTACATGACATCACAACGTGAAACAGAGCATTTTGAGCTCTGGAGATGTAGACAGACTAATACTAAAGGATTACTCAAAAATGTGTGACTGAAACATAGCACTCCAGGTATGTTTTTGAGGAAGTAAAAGCATTATAACGTGGCTTAAACCTCACAAAAGACATTTTTTCATTCTTATTTAGCTAATTCTTATCATCTGACTTATATTTTCATCTGAATGTAATATTTTTTTGTGCTATCCAAAAAAGCCTGTGGAACAAAAAATAATAATTTGGCGGAGAGGGTTGCAAATTGAACAATGATTTGGCATACTGCGAAGTACGTAGGCTAGTCACAAATGTGTAGTTAGTGTGGGGGAACTTAGGTCTTTTTTTCAACTTTGTATTTTTTCCTAAATTAACTTTTTAGAGCGTACTGTGTTTAATTGCGCCTCTGTGCCAATCTCCCTATTATGACTATAATAATACAGCTGATCCCAGTTCAGTTCTGCTTTGTGTCGGTGTTTGTGTTGTACTCACTCATGGGGTCGATGGGTGGATTCTCACACAGCTCGGTCTTGGCCTCTCCATTGGGCCTCTCGCTGGGTTTCTGGGAGAGGCGTGAGGACATGGTTGCCGCGGTGACCACGGCTTTGAAGCTGCGTTTCCTCTTCTGCACGTTGAGCTCCGGGTGGAAGATGATGATGTACACCTTGGGCATATAGAGCATGCCCAGTGCGACTGAGGCACTCAGGTTCATGGAGATGGTCAGGGTGGTCGTCTGGATGTAGAGCTGTAGACACAAATCACATGTAAACAAGAACTGCAGATTACACCGCACATTTTATCTTTCATTTATGATGGACAGTCGCAGAAAAAACATTCACTGGTAAGTAATTGGACATTTATATTTGAACTGAAATTTTCTTGCCATGTTAGGAGGAACGGGACAAGATCTCACAAGACAAAATTGCCATAAGATTATGCACATATGTGAAAAATGATCTTGTGAAATTTTTTCCATGTGTTTACATTTGGCTTGGACAAAAAAGAGTTAATGCTGGTGAGTAACATCTCTTTTGAAGCAGTAGCTCAAAAAGATAGTTCTGCAATGACAGCAAAAAAAAAGTAAAATATTTAGAACTGAACCGCACACATCCAAAATCTTGTAATTTCTTGTTCTTGTGATCCCAATCTCTCCTCTTGTGTAAACTGCCACATTCCTGTCTTAGCATATTTTACATAGTATTTGATTATGATAATATCGGAAAGGAGAAATGTAAAGACAGTATTTGTATACTAATGTATATAAATACAAATGAGGCCATGTCCCTTGAACACCACTCAAAGTAACTTATAGATCCAGATTTCAGATCCATGGTCTCAAAAGAACTAGAGATGATACTCCATGCTTTCGTTTTCTTGCGGTTAGACAAGTGCAACATTCTCTTCACCTCAACAAGACAGAGCTGCCCCAATGCAGTGGGTCCAAAAATCTTGACCCATGAAAACAGGAGGACCCACATCACACATATTCTAAAAGGGCTTCACTGGATCCCTGTTTTGTATCGCGTCCACTTTAACATTCTTGTTTTGACTTTTCAGGCCCTACATGGACACACTCCTGTGTAAATAACAGACCTGATCCAACTTTACAGCTCGGCTCAGAGCCTCAGGTCCTCAGGGCAGAACCTGCTGATGGTCCCTTGAACATGTTTTACAACTCGAGGAGACGGTCCCTTTAAAGCTGTTGCCCCTCGTCTCTTGATTCTTTGGACTCTGTGGATTCCTTTAAAAAGCACCTGAAGACTTACCTCTCTGAGCAAGCATATTTATTTTTTGACTGTATCTCTGCTGCACACTTTTTACTGTGAAGCACTTTGTGACTATACATCAGTAAAAGGCGCTATATTAATAAAGTTAACTTTCTCAAATACCTTATGACCACATGCAACACATTCAAACAGATCCAACAAAATTCTGAGTGAAATCACTAACTGGCTAGCAACACTGGAAAAGCCATGTGTGTAAAAGCAACAAGCTGACAGGACAAATGTCAAAATAAAACACTAAGGGCACACTACACTAAAGGAATAAGATACACCAAAATATGCAACAACAATGACTACAAAACATGAACCATGACACCACGGTAGCTAGTGAGCAAAAAGAAAAACTAACATCAACTCCTGATGCATTTGTAGCTTGGGTAAATTCAATCATAGCCATGTTGTGGTTTTACATACTATTAGGACAAAATAAAGCATGTTTGTGTTCCTGTTGCATAACACCATTTAAACATATTCCACTGTATTTTTCATTTGGCACAATGAAATTGACTGAATGGACAAGGCTATGTTCAGGTTGTCGTCCCTTTCATTATTGCTTTTTTTTTTTATTTAACCACTTGACATCTATCAATAGAAGCAGCGTGCTCCCACTCTCTCCTATTATGACTTCTCTAACAGGGCTCATTTTAATGTAAATTGTACCTTGTGCTCAATAAATAACATGGAAAATAGGGAAGAAATAGAACGTACATCATGAAAGTCTGCTTCTAATTCCTTCCTATGTGTGTGCAGTGGAGTGTGTCATTCAGGACAGGGCCATTCATATTATGCATAAACATGTACGTAGGAAAGAAGGCACTGTACCACTACATAAACTATTGTGGAGATTACCAAATATATTTTTAAAGGGTCAAGAAAGGAGGTGTCCATTTTTTTGGTTTATTTTTATGTTTTCTTCAAATTGAAATAGTAAGCAGTTCTCAACATAATGCTAACTAGTGACCTACACTGCAACACAGCACTGTTAATTGACCATTTCTTCTTGTGTACCGTATTGAAACTTAGGTGAAAGGTGAAGGTGATGGTAAGAAAGAAGGAGAAACACTCAAACATTCAAGAGTACTTAAGAATAATTTCAAAGAGCACATTTTCTTCAAGAGCAGGTCAGTGTATCCTCCTCCTTAAACTAGTGCACTCAACGCATCAAATGCCATCTGCAGTCTGTCTTTCCCTCAGCTCCAGACGACATAACAGAGAGCTCTTAGTATTGCAAATAGATTTTTCGCCATAACATTTGCAGAACAATAAAACGCTTCACTGAGAAGAACAAATGTGACTATTTGCATAGAACTTCTCTTAGTAAACAGCACGACTCATGCTAATTTTCTATATACAGAACTGGAGTTGTGTTTTTAGCTTTATGATCTCTAGTTATTTTGATGTTACTGATACTTTCAACGTGCCAGCATCTGCTATTTCTCCATGTCTGTGTGTAGAAGCTTCGCAGTGATCTGTCTGCAGGCACGTGCATTAATACTGGGCATGAATTTCACAATACTAAGCAGGCTGCTGTGTTCTGTCTACCGCACTAGGTCGCTCTAGTCCAGAGAGGACAAGGAAACTAGGCTAAATGGCTGAGGCATGACTTTTTTTGGATTGTGATACTGTAAGATAATGGCGAAACTGCTCTGAACGGAGAACTAGAACAATCAATTTGTGTCATTTCAATTTGTGTCACAAAAGCTATTTCAATCTTGGATTTAATGTGACCATTGAACAGGTTGGACTACACTTTTTACAAACATTTTACTAAAACACAGTTAAGATCATTACATTTAAGATTTTATACAAAAAATCACACTCGTTTTCCCAGTTTGGGCATATTATAGGTTTAAAATTTCCCTTTCTGGTTGGAAATCATGCTAAGGAATCCCATAACTGTTACCTAACAACCATACTGTAGAATGTCCCATACTGTTGCATTAAACTTATCTATATTTAACTTATTTGATTACAGATGTTTTGTTGCTAAGAGACATGCATTCTTACTGTGAGCAGACTCTCCCCAGATCTGACTCACCCTATACCAGAAAAGTACCATAGTGTACCTTTAAAGGTCCTGTGTTACACAAAATTTACTCTTGTGAGCTTTAAGCCAAGTCATAATGCTGTTACCTCATCTATTAGTCTGTCTCCAAAGCGCCAAATGCTCTGTTCCACCTTGTGATGTCATGTAGTGGTAGTTTTCAAGTTAAAAGCTACCGTTTACCTTTAGTTCAGTAGAGATTGGCATTTCTAAGACTGAAATCATCCAAATGATTGTAGTGAAGGTGTACGGAGTTTAAAAACATAGTGGAGCACTTTCTGTATTACCACATGACATCACAAGGTGGAACAGAGTGTTTTCTGTCTGAGAGAAAAACACAGCTTAAATATGCAGAGGTTTTCTATTAAACATGAGCGGATGAAACAAAGGTATGTTTTTGATGAGGAAACAACATTATAACATAGATCAGAAAATAGGGAAATATGAGCCCCCCTTTAACTAGTAATTAAGAGGGTTTCTTCAACTTCAAATGATAAGCAATCCCAAAAACTAATACTGAACATAACTAGTGATGTGCTTTGGCATTAATCACAACAAAAAACACAGCCAATCATAAGATATTGAAGATGCCATTCAAAGGGCCTCATCTATTCATCTTTTTTCTAATTTTGTATAATTAGCGGAAAATACCCACGCTGCAGCCCACTGTCTCTTTCTTGTTGGACCTGTCTGGTAACCATAGAAACACAAGAGACTCCTGGTGGAAGCTAAAAAGGTCGGTATCTAATGAGAGCTTTGTATTGTTTGTAAACAATATAGCTGGGTTCAAAGGAATTGTGTCATAAGCTGGGGCGGACCGCGGTGCACTTTCTATAGAAGAATTTGCCACCAACTATAGTAAATTATATATAATAAGATGGTTTTGGTAAAATAAAGAAGGTAATTGAGTGTGTGGCATATGAGAGCCTGTTAAAGCTTTAAACATTAGCGATCTATTCAAGTTTACTTAATCTAATGCAGTCATTTATTTGAGAATACATCCTACAGTAATTAGCATACAAGCTATAGGCTAATAGAGTAATTATGAAAGTGGGACACTGGCTGCACATACCATAATTACACTCATGCATACATTAAGAGAGTACAACTGTTGCTTAAAAATAAAATGGCTAAAACTGAGGTAAACACACTACATCAAATAAAAACACAGATGTCACTGCTCAATAAGAGGCAGTTAGGATCTCTCAGAAAAAATTGCTATACATAAAAATAAATGACTGACTGATTAATTTTTATTTCGAGTTTGTGCCAAGAGAGAAACAATAATCATATACATACTATATATACATTGTAAACAGCAGAAAAGCACATTTCTCGAAAAGGAGTGGGAAGAAGAGAAAATTATATTAACCCACCCCTATTGATTCCATAGTTTCAAAAATTATGTGGTTGCTTATGTACACTGATCACAAACTTTAAAAATATTTACATAGAGCAAAATAAATGACACACTATGCGTACTAAATATAATTTTAACCTATTTTCTTTCGTTTTTTATTTTGTATTGTACTGTATTATATGTTTTACAATTATTATTTTATCTGTTTTTTTCATGTAATTATTTATTTACTTATTATTATTAGTACCAACTCTTGGTAGATGTTTCGAAACACCTACTCACAAAAAGGTTACGCTGCAGTCATCTCCACATTACTGACACACACACACACACACACAAATATATTCATATGAGCTGGTATATGTACTGTATATATTTCAGTACAGAACGCCCCCAGACCCTTATAGAGACATGCTAAATTAAATCTGCTCCCAATCACCAGCACAATGTTCCTTATTGTGCTTCACTATGAGCTTGACCCAAATTTCAGCCCACTCCCCACCCACCTCTCAAATGTTTAGCTTGTCACAGAACATCTATAATTCATTTGTGCTGCTTTAACATAAATAAATACATGAAGTCATTTTACACTGCTTGGCAACTCTTGTATTTATAGCTACGATGATGATTTATTAACATCTTCATCAGCAATCAAACGGCTGCTTCTGAGTCTTACATCTCATTGACATCCCAAATGCCAAAATGGAGCAGAAACACATGATGACTTGGCTGTTTTGACACACCGCTAATTTGGGTAAGTAGACCCTTTAGGGATAAACACTTACTGCATATAACGAAGGATCATTGATCTTCTCAGTCATAAGGTTTGGATGTGCATGATGTAAGTAAAATTAGCATATCCCCAGTTAGCTGACAGATGCCTCGCGAGTCAGGAATGAAATCTCTGTATTTTTTATATAAAGAGATATAAGTCTAATAACCCAGTCTCCCTCTGTCAGATCTGCAGTCAGATTTCTGTGATGCATGTAAAATAAAACAGCTCATTGGTCACCCATCAGTTTGAACAATTCATTTTTCTCTCACATCTGCGTAATCCCTCAGTCATCCAGGCAGGATCCATAGCAAAAGAAATACAATTCTCTAAACTGGGCAAAAGTTTTAGAGCAAAGACGTTTTGCCACACATCCAAGGTTTGAAAATTTGCTCAGGGTTAATCAGCTAAGTGGTAACTAAGACCTATAATTTTATTTAAAATCTTTTTCTGAAGAAAAAAAAAATCTAAAACTTTATAAACTGCCAAGTTATTAAAACATTTTGCTGAATCTTATGTTTTAAATGTGTTTTTTGAATTTAAAACCGTGTTATGGATATTAGTTGCTATGTAGCTGGATAGACCCCGTGATGTTGAAAGTTCTGTGGGAAGAATGTATGGAAATTTTCATTTTGGAATCGGACTTCAAAGTGGGTAGGACTAAGTTCCATAGACCTAGTTAACCAACAGAAACTGTAAAAAATAGCTGTGTTAGTTTCAGTGTAGCTCCTCCATTCAGACAGATAAAAGGCTTTGCTCTAAAACCTTTGTCCACTTGACAGAATTTTATTTCTCTTGCGATTTTTCTCTCACCTCATATAATTGATTTCTGCAGAAATCTGTGATATTTTTCAGTCGACTGTGATATTTTTTCAGTTCTTTTTTCCTCATAAGCAGCCATATTTGTTTTGATAAGGACAGAACATGCATGCCTCTGATTGGCTAATCAATCACGCCCAGCTGAACTCCGAGAGAAAAGCTGATCTTTGTATTGGAGGTGTGTGTATTGTGAATCCCAGGGAAAGTAGCTGTGATGTTAACACAGGATGGTACCTGTGAGAGCTGTTGTTTTGGAGGCGGCCTACTTTCTGTCCAGGCTCGTGTCATGAATAACTCTCTTCAAAATTATACAGAGAATCCTTGGTCCTATTTACAGACATCATCTTTCTCATCCCCCCCCGACACAATTTTACATAAACTTAGATTTATTGGAAAAATTAAAAAAAAAAACATTTAGGGTACCAAGAATAGCTTATGGAAAATGGGTACCTTGGCAGATCACAAAATATGAGTGACAGAGGAAATATCTCTTACTATAAAATGAAGCCATAAAACAAAAATATACTTTTTAAGACATTGGTTTGCTGAAGCTGCTGCCACCAAGTATATATATTCAATAATCAATAAATCCTAATGAGTAAAAGTCTTTTATCTTCTCTAATGTTTTAGATTTGAGGCACATGCAATAAAGCAACAGTTAATAATGTCCCTGAAATGCACTTTAAACTTTATAGAAGAAGTTAGCATTCTGCTCGCATTGGCACACAATAATTGAGACGTTCCAGATTCACCAAAAATACAAATTTATTCCTCAAGCCATTACTGACATTTAGTAAAAACTGAACAAATCTGCTGTTTAATTCTGCCAAGTCCAGAAAGTTTATTTCTAACAAACCCCAACTGTAATTATACTACAATAATTACAGGGACAGTATGTAAGATTTGTTTTTGTATTTTTCACAGGCCATAAACATGACCTGTGACCCCAGATATGAGGCACACTTGTTCAAATTAAATATTACACGGTGGCCAGGTTGCAGGTTGCTTAGGTTATAATTTAGTGTTTTGGCTCTCAAGATGGTTAAGTGGGTAAAGTGGGTCCTTGTTACTTTTATTTCTCTACATCTGAGACCTAGTATTTGTACGTTCTACTCCATTTCATTTTTGAACAGGACTGAAAAGTAAAAGCATTTTCATAAGGCCTCAAAATCTACTCTTAAAGTACATTTTTAAACACAATTAAGTACTTCTTCCACTATGGCCCTCTATGCAGGTTAAGACACAGTTGTAGTTGTAGTACCTTTTTTAAAACAGTAAGAGCACAGGCAGCTAACTGTGCCTTTAATAATGAATAACTGCTAAAGATAACATAGTGTTTGCATTAACCATATTAACCATGTCTGTTCCTTTAGCCAGTGTGATGGCTAATGTCAAGTCATTTTAGTACTATCATTATCAGAGAGACAGAGGATGGGAGCTACACCTTTTACTTCCTGAAAGCTCCACTGAGGAGGTCCTACCTACGTCTCTAGTCAATCCTAATCCAAACTGGCAGCTCATAGTGTCTCCACTGGCTGGTGTGGGTAGAGAGCCAATCCTATAACAACGTAAGTGGTTTTCAGACCTGTGTTGAGTTATGAGTAGCGGGTTTATGACATGACTTTCTCTTTCATGCGTGAGTCGTGACTGATTCTTGTGGGACAACGTCGAATCCTGAAAAGTTTTTCTGTGCCTGAGGAAAAACGTTTCATTACATCATCGTCTCCTCTGTTTTTGGTGGAAAATGTCACTGAGTAAGAGAGTATTTGACTGGTGTTGTTGTTGTAGAATGATAAAACTTTTAACTGTAAACAAACTAAATAGACCATAATGCTGAATTGAATCTATGACACATCTCTCTCAAGATAAAAAAGGGTTTATTTTATTATTTCCGGAGGTGGTTATATCACGTCTTTGTATTCATGGAGATGCAATTGGAGATGCAAAGTAAAACTGTATTTACTGAATTACAGGTGTAATTGCTCAAAAATACATTGAAGGACATGTATTCTTACAGTGGACAGGTTCGCCTCTTTACAAACAAATCAGACCTGAAACTTGACTTAGTGACATCAACTGCTTGGATCAACAAATATACGTAGGTGCCGTACTGTGGATGATTTCTGACTAAGCAAGAACATTTCCATGGAGATGAGCAGGTGGCAAACCATCTTACAGTAAAGTTACATAGTGAAGCATTACATTGCTTATTTGGTTGATTGAGTTGAGTTTTAAACAGTCTGATCTGTGACGTAAGCAGCAGGTGAATTCTGGTGCTTCTCACAGTCGTTAACACAGTCAGCGCGACTGAGCACGAGCAGGTGCAGAGGAGAGGGATGCTCTGTCATCTTTGTTGCTGTTTTTGCATGGCTTCCCTCGTTTTCCTCAACTGGAGTTTGTGCAAAAAAGAGAGAGTCACAGGTGTGGAAAATAAGGCCATCAAAATGTGTGCAGTTAAGCTCTGAAATCCCACTGGCTCAAGTTATAATGTTTGCACCTTTAATAACACAAAATTGCATCATATCAAGTCCAACTTTTGGGAACAGGGCTTGGAGATGCCATCATATCATCAGATTTTTACCTATAAGGTTAACTGAGTGGGCGAGAAGTAAAAAATCTTTGTTTGCTTGGCCACATCAGCATACAGCCCAGGGCTGTTTGGGTTGGGTTTGGACGAGAGTCTATAAAAAGTGCTTACCATTCTTGGGTGTATTGTCAGCACTATAGATCAGACTGGTCACACTCAACAAACTATGTGCTAGAATTACAAATTCAGGGTTATAAATTAGGATTAAACAAGGTAAAATGCTGAGAAGAAGAAAGGGCATCTAGTGCAAAACCTGTAAAAAATGTATCAATTGGAGCCTTGCTGTGACAACAACTAGATGTGAACGAAGTGTCTACATAGACGTGGACATTGTATTTAAAACTATTGATTTGAGGAATTGATTTCATCAGAGGTCAGAAGCTAAGCAGCTGTTGTTGTGTCCTTCGGTAAAGCACTTCACCCATATTGCCTAGTATGAATGTGGTATGTGCACGCATAAGTGTTGGTTGTTGAAGGGGTCAATGGTGCAGCATGGCATCCTCGCTTCTGTCAGTCTGCCCCAGGGCAGCTGTAGCTAAAAAAGTATCTTACCACCTCCAAGAATTGACTGAATGAGTAATGCACGAAATTATAAAGCAATTCTGAGCATTTGGTAAAGAGCTATATAGGACTAATACATTATTATTACAAAATTTGAACACTGAATTTATTGTCTATGATAAACTACACACTACTACTAAAATAAAGATATTCTAATCTTATAAACATGGTTAAAAAGTGATATTGCTGTACTGCTGTGGTACATTTTTCAGTGCCCTCTGTCGAGCACTTGTATACACCATCCACATATACTCACAGTGATTGGCCAACTGTAGACAGATAGTCACCTCCGAAACTGTCACAGTGAATGGTATTTAAGTGTCCATTTTGGAGCCATCTCCCTGGTGGTAGCACATCTACAGTCTCATTTGTCATCACTGACAGAGAAGTCCTTGTATTTCACTATGTTGCATCTTCTTTTGTTGCTCTGCTATGGTCTTGTACTGGTCTTACATTTTGTCTTTCATTTTGTAAATTACCCTTTTGGCCATTTATAAATTTGGCAAGTTCTTGTTTCAAGTTCACCATGTCTGTTGTAGCTGTGTAGTATTGACATCAGACCTAATTGACAGTTCCAGTTAACTGGTAATAGTTGAGCTCATAGTTTATCAAGTGTGACGATGGAATCCCTGGAGTTAGAGAGAGAGAGTCACAGTCTGAAACATGTCTACTACTGCAGAGGTCATGTGACTCCTGAACTCAAAGCAACAGGACATATCTCTGGCTAGTTTCTTACAATGAACTGGAATTTTAATTTATATTTTGAGTCTATTGAAACAGCCAGCAAGTATAATAGTTTATTAGTTGTCTCACTTGGTATCCAATAATGTACGTTAAATTACTTTTTATAGAATATAAACCAATTTTCAATTTGAAAAAGTACAACACCTCACCCTTATGTAATGTCATGTCAATCACTGTTTCATATTTGCACTGTTTCTCCTTATCTACCTCTTGCATATTGCCCAGATATATTTTGTATTACTATAGTTCTATATATATATATATATTTACTTACTTGTAGATATACATTTGTATATATGTATATATGCCTTATTTGACACCAGTCTTACTATATTTGCTACTTATTTTGAATGTATATTTATATTATTTGCTCTTTTCTATTATAATATTTAAGCTATAGTGCCTAAATAATTTCCATTGTGGATCAATAAAATATGTCTAGTTAGTAGCTAGTCTAAGTCTAAGAAAGTAGAAAATGAAATTGTGGATAACTGCTCATTTGCTAACATTCTATAGACGTAAAAGTTTAAAGAAGAGTGAGGGTGTATCCGCTGTCAATACATTAGAGTAAAGTATCATGTGGACTGAGGGTGAGCCAGTGGGAGGGGCCGGTGTAAAGAAGGAGTTAACCGTATAAAGGGGAAAGATAAACACATTACTGCCTCCCTAGTCGCCGCAAGTAACATAATGAACTCCTAATCGCAGCTGAGGGCGTCGTTCATCTATGAAATCAGCAGCAAATTGAGATGAGCCAAATCACTCTCTGATCCATCCTGTGCAGTCGCTTAGCAGGAAAGATATTGAGCGGCTTGCCTCTGAAAAGGTTAGAGTAACACAGCATCGATGTTCTGCCAGTGCGTGGAACCTATGCGTGCTCCATGTTTGGTACACACTGCATGTATAAGTACACACAGGACCCACTCATCCACGCATCTGTATTCAGCTCATCAGTGCCCAGATAAGCAGCAAACATAGTTCAAATGCTCCAAATGTCACACACTCAATCACTTCCAATACAACTGTCAAGTGTAGTGCTGATTGCAGCTGTTGATCAATCAGCCTTTGTCGTAATAGTCTTGTTTACACAGGTTTTAGACATCTTCAATAGCCTAGTTATTTTACACGAGCTATTACTTAAAAGTGTGTGAACTTTTCTGGAGGAGGGTACGCCACCTGCATGTTATTGCTTTGTTAGGAATGTTCCACAGTGTGAAATTAAAAAGATCTATTGCACCTTTTTTTCATTACCGGTGAACGGGCTTGTCTCTCCACAGACAATTACCTGAAATTTGGCCTAGTGGAGACAGATAAATCTAATACTACAAATGTTTGCTTGGGATCCAGAATACACCTTCAATACTTTATGAAGAACTGAGTCTGGTCACTGGTAAATATGCTTGTTTTCAGATGGGCATGATTGACAGGTGGATTAGCCAATCAGGGACACGCATGGAGGGAGGAAGAAAATAAATATCACAGAGGATTGAAAAACATTGTGAATTTCTGCAGAATCAATGAGTGAAGCACTAAACTGTATTAATCTGAGGTGAGAGAAATCTTATTTGAAAATGACATGTGACCAATGACCTCCTTCGTTTCACATGCATCACTGAAAAAAACTGAATCTGAGTGGACGATCACGTTTGACCGGCTTGATACACAACGGAAGATGTGGGGACCAGATTGAATAAAAATACAGAGATATTCTAGATTTACCAGGGAATCATACTGTGGAACATTCTAAGAAAATCAATAACATCTCCATGCATGTGACAGACCCATCAGAACAGTTACATAGTGCACATTTAAGTACAACCTTAAAAAGGGCATTTATTTGATGGGTTTTACTTGCATTTTTATAATCATTCAAGGTATATCAAATATCCTATATAGTTCTGAGTAAAGGTAAATATAGTGGTGGAACTAACTTTCTATATTTTATGAAGTTGTACTATGGGTTTCACACTGTATCCCCCTTGCTTTCCAAAAACAAGCCACTAGAGTCTGTGGTAACCCTTAGGCTAAGAGTTGAGATAAAGGAATTTGGAGCTGCTTTCACCCCCAACCATGACAGTTCCCCGACACGGCAGGATCCTGGTACTTAGCATCAAGCTCCTCTGGCTTTCAACAACTATTTCTGACTGCGTATGTGGTGTCTCTGCACATCTCATTGAACAGGCAAAAACAAACAAAGGAAAATGATCCCATGACTTATACAGGGACTGAAAGTGCTCACCTTCTGTTTTCATTTTGGCTGCACAAATACCACTCAGATTGTGTTTGGACTAGATTAAAAAGGAGCAAAACTAATGAAAGGTGGTTCAGTACTGTGAAAAGGTCTAAGAATATTAAACGATTGTGTGTAAACTCAGTTAGAAAGAAGAAAACACAAAATACAAAACTAAGCCAAACAGAGATCATAGACTTCTACCGAGACCCAATTCATGTCTATTTTCCATACATCCATAAGTTGTTTTTGCCAGCCAGAGATGGTTCAACCACAGCTGCTAATGGACATGTCTCTTAAATGTGGAAGACATCTGCTCTCAAAATATATAACTTCTTTACCTGAGATAAGTAATAGTTTGGTGCTTTTATTGCTGATTCTGCAACAATCTGCACTGTTACTCAGTCCTTTATGTTGTTTTCCCTCGTTTTTGTGTAAACTGCTGTTTGTTTTTGACATGAACAGATCATGTGTGTCTCTGATTGGTTAACCAGCCTGGCAATCAAGTCCTGTGAAATCGGGGAGACATGATACAGCTACAAATCCACTCATCTTCAAAGTTCTGTCAAAGCATGTGGTTCTGGCAGGCCAGGTAAATAAGTTGTATATTTCACAAAAGTACAGAATTGATTTTTTTCTTCTGTTAGTGAGTGGAGTTAGTTGCATCTGTATCTCAAATTGGGATGATCCTTAATTCACTACTGAATATTCACAATTTAGTCCAAAGAATTGTTTTCATTTTCATTAAAAAACAAACAAACACTATTAATCATTGTCACTTTTTGTCCTATATACTCAAAAGACTTACCTTCTCTGCAGACTGAGCTGTGCCGAAGAAGATGGGGATGAAAGCCAGCCAGACGATGCAGGTTGTGTACATGGTGAATCCAATAGGTTTTGCCTCATTGAAGTCCTCCGGTACATCCCTGGTCTTGATGGCATATATGGTGCATGTGACCATGAGCAGAATGCTGTAGCCTAAAGAGCAGATGATCTGGAGATCTGTGATGTCACATTTGAGCACACCGCGAGCCAGCATCGGGTTTATAGTTTTCTGTTCATCATAGTCTATTATAGTGTTGGGAGGGTCCACAGCAAACCACACCAGGACGCCTAAAAGTTGCACACATATGAGGCTAGAAGTGATGGCAATTTGTGACGTAGGGCTAATAAATCTTGGAGCTGTAACTGTCTGCTTTCCCTGTTCAAAAATTCTATAGATACGATTAGTTTTGGTGAGCAGAGCAGCATAACTTATGCACATCCCCAACCCTAAAAAGATCCTTCTAAACGCACACACGCCGACGTCTGGTTTTGCAATCATGAGGAAAGTGATGATGTAGCACAAGAAGATACCCGTTAGCAGCACATAGCTTAGCTCTCGTCCGGATGCTCTCACTATAGGAGTGTCATTGTAACGTACAAACGTAGCCATGACAAAAATAGTAGCGATTATCCCCAGCATGGCGAGGAAGACGGGTATGATGGCCCAGGGAGAGTGCCATTCCAGTTTGATGATTGGAATAGCCTGACAGGCAGTCCGGTTGGGGTTGGGTCTCATGTTGTACGCACAGAGGCGGCAGGAGGTCTCGTCAAACTGGTACTGGTAGCCGTCACACAGCTCACAATGCCAGCAGCAGGGTTTGCCCTTCACCTTCTTCTTCCTCTCTCCGGTCTTACAGGGCAGGCTGCACACAGAGAGGGGCACATCCAGGTCCCCTTCGGGCCACTGCAGCTCCTCCACCTGAGAGAAAACACGATACAAGATAAGATTTAGACAGAATGACACAGGTACTGATGCCTCATTAGTGAATATCTCTTACATTTACTGATTTTAAAACATTTTGCCTGATGAAGGCCAAGGGCTTCGTTGTCACTTTCAGTGAAAAAATCCCTGGTGCTACAAGAGAGACAGTGCAAGTTTTCTCCTTCCTAACACTTAATGATTAAAACAACACATTTTTAATAGTTTGTACTGTACGCTTAATGGTAGAAAATGTTTCAAGCAACATGCTTACTGTAAAGAAATATGCTGAAATTGTGTATTACTGTCCTCATTTGTGTGAAAGGTTTAGCACAATGTCTGTATCATGGTGCAGAAAGAAAGTACTTTCTTATATAATCAAAAGTAAGTATTAAATGGTCAATTACAATAGTGAACTACTTAATTCAACTGAAATTATGTGCTATTGTTGCATTTATTATTTTTTTTTTCAATATAAATGTCCATCTGCAATTAAAATCTGATAAATGTAAATTAAGGTATACTTTATTATACCACATTGGGGACATTTGTCTTGTATTGTTTTCTGTACAATCTACTGTGGTAGAAGCAACTACACAAATATTAAAATACACAATATAGCTCCCTATCTATACATACCCCATGATCTATTATTTATCCATATTGTCTGCCTCAATATTGTTTTGACCCAAAAAACACCATTCCCCATATGCTTTGTGTAGTAATAACCACTTAAGTCTGAGAGCTACACTAATGTATCACCTGAACCACAGATACTCAAGTGTCTAAAAGTGGCACAATCCAATAATAGCAGCTCCACACTCTCCCACACACACACACACACACACACACACACACACACGCACACGCGCACAGATGCACGCACACACAAACACATACGCATATCCCTGGTGTCTATCATTAGTTTTGTGTGCACATGTATGACAAATATGTTGTTTCTGTGCTGTCTGGCTTGATTATCATCTGCCATTTATCTGAGGGCATGAAGGTGCCATTCGTTATTTGGACAATGAACGGTGCTCACTGGAAGAGCTCCCGATTACACACAGAGAGGAAACAGTAATGAGACCATCGGTGGCGTCACCATGGAGACCGTAGCCACGATTTGACACCTCGGACTCAAACCAGCGCTGTACGTTTCATTTGTGTTTAGATATAGTTCAGTCTGCTGTTAATCTCTATGCATTTTAACATTATTACGTAACCTTTATTTTAGCCTGACCTTATATTTGTAATGGCTTTATTTTTTTAACCATTACTATGTAGCAATTCATAAATAGATAGGAATGGGATACTTCTAAACAACACATAATAGTAATTTGGTGACTATTTCATCAAAAAAGGTTGAGATAGTAATGTTTATACAATTCAAAGAAACACAGGAAAATGTCCTATGGTCCCGAATGAATGACTGGATTTGACTGACTCTTAATAGTTTGTTTGTCTAGTGTTTTGTGTGTGTTTGTGTGTGTTTGGCTTTGTGTGTGAGTGTGTGGAGAGGGGTGGGTTGTGGGAGTTTTTTTTTTTTTTTTTGTCTATTTTTGTTTTCATTATGTATAATTTCAAAATAAAAAAAATAATTGTAAAAAAAGAAAAAACTTGTTGGTTGTAACCAGTCTGATGGAGCCACAATCCAATTCTGTCATTTCTCCTGTGAATTTAAATTACTTAAAATAATTACTTGAGTAAATGTGTCGAGTTACTTTCCACATCTATCTATTATGTAGCAGCATAATGGCATTTCCACCAGGACAGTGTTTGTAATCTGACTGTGCTCAGAGCAGCAGCAGCAAATGATGCTCCACCTGGACCATCAAATCCATTTGTTTGACTTTAATTCTTAGGATCCAGAGAGCCATTATGCAAATGTTACCTCATCTCTATGTAAATGTCATGTTTTCTGTTATCCGACTTACATTTGTGCAGAATTTTTAGCTCTGCTCTCATCTTATTACAAGCACAGTTTCAATCCATGACCGGGCCCCAAAATAAAATAAAACCCTCATCGCTTTCTTTATTGTCCGTATGAATCACCCGCACCAATTCGTGTGTTGTGACAGCCAGATGTATTACAGCAGGTAGCAGCCACACCTCGAGCTTTAAGAGGAGCATCGCACAATGTCTGCAGCTCTTGGCTCCAAACACCAATATTACTCTGTGTTTGTGCAATAAAATTATACTTTTATGATAACCCCTAGAGATTGAACTATTCCTATACCTGATATTATCACTGAAGCATTTTGATACAGATGGCAAATAAGAGATTTTGTGGTACATAATAATCCTATGGTGCTCTTCAGTGGAGGGATCACTTTCAGATTCAGAACAGTATAAAAACTCAAAAACGTTTTTTGAGTAAGTAAGGTTAGGTACGTGTTTTGCCCCTTCGCCCATCTACAACTGCTATCACCAATCTAACTGAGCATGGAGGCGCTTCCGACTCCATGGATTCTGGCTCCAGTTGACTTTACATTTAAACATTGTCACCCCTCTCTTTATTACTGCTACTGTGAGCCTCGTCATTTTGGTCTTAAAATTTTCGTATTAAACCACGTTATATTATCTTGGTGTTTATTTCACTATTTTGTCTGTAAAAATTCCTATTCCTAATAAGGAACTCTGCTCCAAATTCGCTCTGTAACTGCTAGCCTTCATTTGACTGGAGCCAAACGTCACACCCCCTTAGTCCATTTCTTTATGCAGTCTATGGGAGAAATCCATTTTGAACCTCAACTAAAAATCCAAGTACAAAATTGTCAATATTGTACCATGCATGTCATTAGAGTCACCAACTTATAGTGGTCAGCATAAACGCCTTCACTTATTCAAGCTTCTGCATCTTGTCTGTTTTATTCGGTCAAATAAACAGCCCTGCCTCCTGCACATGCGTCACCTGACCCTTTATGATAGATTTTGACCAGTCCACCCCTCAAAAATATGTCCGCCATTATCCCTGCCTGTAACTCATCAACACTGAGGACAAACTGGTCACTTGATGTCCATTCATTCCACCCACTAACAGGTGCTATGATGAAGAGATAATCTGTCATTCAAACCACTCATAATGCATTGTCTGTATTTGGAAAGTGGAATCTCTATAGCCTACTGTACAACCTGTAATGGCTTCAGATAAAATGTATTATCAGTATCACAAAACATGACACAAAAAGCACTTAAGAACTGACAGACATTTTGTTCAGTATGCAAGTATGGAATAATAGAATGTAAATGTAAAATGGAATAACAGAGTAATTAAAGGGCCCATCTTATGCTATTCTCTTGCTTGCACCAACAAGCAAAAGAAATTTCAGACTTGCTAAAATATCATTGCTAAATATTTAGAGGCCAGGCTATTGGTAGACTTCTGTCTAATTTGAAATGTGTTTGCAGTGATGGGAGATTGTATTTGCACACTGAAATTAAACTTATAACAGCCTCACATGATGAAACAATCCGTACCCCTACCATAATCCTAGCCGCAGTTTCACATAGTAGACATCAAATACAGAGTGACACAATTTCATATTTGTTTCAAGACAATATTTGCTGAAATCTGGAAAGCTGTGCGGTGTGAAATCTATCAGAGCCAAGCTTTTAGGTGTCAGGTTTTGACAACATCTCACCACTGCCAAAGAGTGAACAGCCCATCCAGAGCCTGACACTTTGGTAAAAAAATGTTCTTAATTTCACCTTTATCTTCACGGATGGGAGGTCTGACGCAAGATGTAAGCGATCCTTGACAAGACTAGAACATAACTGTCTGTCTCCCACTCTTTCTGAATTACTGCTCTCTATTGTACGATTCTTTGAGACGTAGCTTTTAAGCTATTCCTGAACCCTTAAGTCAAATCTGTTCTTATATTAAGCTTTACAAAGAACAAGTCAATTTACAAAGAACAACTATTCACTACAGTCTGTCTACCAATCTACCCTATACAATATGTTGTTTTGTAAGGTGTTCAAAAGTATTTGACTGTTTAGTGCACCAAGAGGTTTGATGGAAATGCACTAGGTTTCCCTGGCAAACCTAGTGCAAATCAGATTTGACTGATTTTTAATTAAAATCAGTAAAAGCTGCGAATTATGATGAACCCAAAAAGGTTATGACTCAAGATATGAATAAATTTGTCTCTGACTGCTTACCACCAGAGGCAGCCCACCTGTGGTAGGCTACATGTAGCATAGTTTGCGAAAAAATGGCTAAAGGTCCTATATCACGTAAAACTGACTCTTTAAGCAATGTTAAAATGTTGTTGCCTCATCAAAAACATACCTGGAGTTGTGTTTTGTTTTATTCACACATGTTTGAGTAACCCTACATTATTAGTTGTTCTACATTTCCAAAGCTCAAAATGCTCTGCTCCACCTTGTGACGTCATGAAACTGTAGTTTAGTTAACAGATACATTTAACCTTTTGTTCAGTAGACATTGACAATTCCAGGACTGGAATAATCCAAATGATTCTAGTAAAGGTGTATGGAGTTTAAAAACACAGTGGAGTGTTTTCAGTGTGAGAGAAGAACTCAGCCTAATTATGCAGGGTTTGTGCGTTAAACATGTGTGAATGAAACCAAACAAAACTCCAGGTATGTTTGTGATGAGGAAACAACATTATAACATAGATCAGAAAATAGCGTAAAAAGGGCCCTTTAAAGAATTGTTAAAAATGTTGAATTTAAATGTAAGTGAGATGTAAGAGTTTGAATAATCATTTATCCTTCAGCTAGTAAAAACCCTGGTGTAGGCATTACATCTTTACAAAATAAAGTGAACAAAAATAAAATCCCTATCCTGAAATTTACAGTGTTAGATGCAATAATATTTTATGGATTTTTATGTCAAGCTAGTCTGTTTATCCAGGGGGTTTCAGAATGATGAAACATCAGGGCTGCTGCCATAGCAATTTACAATTTAAGAGTCTTTAAAACATTGCCTGTAACAGGGAGCTGAAACACATGAATGATCTGACACAAGAGCGAGAGTTATTTGCATACTGTACATGAACACCCACCTTTAGCTGGAGCGTCTCCACCCACTGTCCCACCACCTTGTACTCTGGCCCGGACGAGTTGGTCATCTGGAACTGGAAAAGGTCATAGCGTCCTGGGGCGTCTCCGTTCTTGTTAAACACGACAGAGGTGTTTGCACTTCCTGTTACAGAAAGAGAGAGGGAGCAGACAGAGGCACATGTGTTAGATGGAGGTCCCTGTTCCTGGTCACTAATATGAGGAAAACATAACCTTCGACCCCTGGCTGTGCAAAGCGGCCCACACGGACACAGGGGAGAGGTGCGTGTGTTCGCTCCTGTTAGCGCCGTCAAACAGGCTGACCTATAGCATGTACCTTTAGGACAGTTAGATACAGAAAAAGAACTCCCCACTGGCCAATCTAACAGTGCCTCACCTGCTCTATATGGATAAGCATAGTAGCAACCAGACACATTTGCATTTTTTTTTTACATTGAACTGCTTTATTAGGCAGTCTCTTCAATCTCCAAGATAATCACGCTCACATTTACATCCCACGAAGCCAGTGAATTTTATAACCTATATACAGTGTTAGACATGTGTAAGGAGAGATCGTGACAGGCTTAGGGAATTAATAAGAGAAACATGAATAATGGCCCATTTACATTTTCAACCAAACCATAACTGCAGTTTACATAGAAAAGCTGCAAGAAAAAAAATGTGCTAATAACTGATGTCAACTACTGGTTTGAGATTATCTCCACAACAACCATTACTGCTAATAATACAATATAGTTTTATGTATTTATTTAAGCTGGAAAGTCCAACTGAGATTTGGAATCTCATTATAACTGTTACCTCTGCTTAGTGCTACAAAACTATTTGTAATACTACAAAATGAATCATATTGCTGTTAATAGAATGCTACGCTTCAAAACTGAAAAGTAAAAGGTGGAAATTTGTCCTTGGCTTGCAACAATCAATATCCGTGGAATATAAAGATCGATGCATAAATGAATATGAAAACAGACAAGGCTAAGAAAAGTGATCTCACTGATGCCTTATTAGATGCAGGGGTGTACCTATTAAACAGTGAGTGTATGCCTCAGTGTTTCCCATTAATAGAGGAGACTATGATGACTTCCCATAGTCTAATATTCACCCCCACAGTCTAAAAACTAGATGAGCAAACAAATGGTGAAACAAATTATGCTTGTAGTGCTATCATAAACATATATTTATCTGCATCCATGTTTTTTCTTCAGTAGAGGTAATAAGTCTCATTTATATACCAAAATATTGTATTAAATGAAATTATTTAAATATGGATCGCTTATGCCACCAGAGTTTTAGTATAAACAATACTAAAATTTACACCCCCACACGCGCTTTGAGGTTTGAGGGCCAGCTGATGTAGAAACATTTAATTTAATTATCTCCGTGGAGACAAGCAGGGCACATCACAAGGCCAAGTTACAGGTCAGATCTGTGAAGAAGTGGGCCCATTCACAGTAATAATGCATGTTTTTACTGTAGTTTTAAAAAATAAGAACACCTGGGATTAAATAGACAGATATATTTGTTTAATGCTGTACTGTGGAACATCTCAGGCTAAGCAACAACATCTACATGAGACAAGCTGATGGCAGACCCTCCTTCAGAAAAGTTGCACACTGCACCTTTAATGATGACTAGAGAAGTTAAATATGGTTTTATTTTATATTCCCTTTGTATTTTTTATCTGTATTTTGCAGATAGGAAGCAGGAAACTTCTTTTGTTCATGAACTACACTATATAAAAAGTGAATAGTACTGGACTGGATGAACCTATGGGAAACACAGTGCCTTCTGCATCATTAGGCATACACATCTCTTTATAATAAATGTATTCGTGGACAACAACAGGAGACATAAGGAGAATAAACAGGTCAGCCAAAGCGTCATACAGGCCCCATCTGTTCACCGCATGGAGCAACCTGTCTCAAGCTGAGCACTGAGGACGCCACTAATTAGAAGAAAGACACCTGAAATAATCGTTTTTCTTTTCAAACACATAAAGGTCTGGTGCAAGTCTCTTAATAATACAACAAAGACTGAATGTAGGAGGTGTAAAACCAAATGTCACTCAACATGAGGCGTGTTTCAGAGCAGAGTATGAATGAATGTGCTAATGGGAAAAGTGGTTGTGCTTTAGTTTATAAATGAACTCTGCGACTCTGAGGAGGTCATGTCTGTCACGCACAATGCAAGAACACAATGGAAAAAACCTGTTTCGTCATGGCATACCTATTAGATCTACACGTGATGCCAAGGTTTTTGAAATAACTTTTTCTGCAAAGGACAGTTATAGAAAGACACATTAGCTAGTGTTACCTTGCTCCCGGGCAAATAATAACCCAAAAACTATGTAGGCCTTATTACTGTAATTCATCAATTCATCAGCCTTCGGTAATCAGTAGCAAGAGGTCAAAAATGCATGGTGCAATAGTACATTTATTTATTTATTGTTTATTTGAATAGGGACAGATACACAAACACATTAATAATTCAGTAATCTGATGCAGGTATCACAGTGTTTATATTTTAGACTAATTCACAACACCGGTCCCCAAAAGGGCTTTTAAACTGTTCACTAAGAGCAGTAGGATTATTGGTAGAAAAAGCAATAACCACGGTGAAATTGAAGAAGAATCAAGTATCAAAATATCATACACTATGTAACCTTTCTGGTGGAGGGTCTGCCACTTGCTGTTCTCTAGAGATGTTGTTGCTTTGCCTGGAAAGTTCCACAGAATGGCATTATGCATTAACTGTGTTCATACCATAAATTCTTAGTGTAAGTGGGTTTACAAGCATGTAGCGTACCTTCCACCAAGTTCCATAGTACACCTTTAACTATAACCAACAAAACTAAATAAATGGTACGTACTCCACCAACTCCACCAATGTAAGCAGGTTAAAAGGACAGAGGATTTACCCCTACTAGAATATTTAATGAAATATACATCAACAGAAATGTGTGCATTATTAAGTGTAAGAGATGGAAGTACCACTCCTGAAATAGGACAGGGGTGTGTATTGGGGAGCATGGGGGGGTAGATGGCACGAGCAGGGGAATTAAACGCGCTATTAGCTGGGGCTATAAAAAGTACAGCTCAGAGACCAGGAGGAGAGGCATGCGTTCTCTTCTCACTTTTGGGAACGCGTTGTGTTTTTGCATTTGGAACAAAACCTGTGGCTTTGGCTTCAAGGCCGCGGGACCTTTTCCATTTAAAGGCAGAAGGGAATTTGATCTCCCTCCAGTTTCTGTCCAAGGACATTTGTCATCGAACACAAAAAAGTTTCAGGCCAAGGACTCAGGTAAACAACGAGAGAGGAAAAAAGTAAAATTTGCTTCAAACAATACTTGCACTAGTTCGTATATCACAAGGATTAATACTCTGTTCTTATGATTAGTATTGATCCCTGCTTCCACCATTCTGTTGTGCGCTTTAGCAAGACATCAACTCACATTAAGGCCAGAGTTTGTGTTCACAGGTGAATGTTTCCCTGATAAAAAGCACTTTGAAGGGGGAGTTAGGGTAGAAAAGCTCTGTATATCTGTAACCACTTATTTAACACTTATTACTCGTACTGCAGCGGTTAACATCAAATCTACCTTTTATACTTCACCTGAAAATCATCAGTATTTGCAAGTGGATTTATAATATAGAAGGTTTATGACTGTTCTGACCTTCACAATTTACTCACAATATACTTTAAATGTGCACTTAACATATACTTTGAAAGTCATTATAAAATAAAAATGCACTTTTGCTCTACATCATTTAAGTAGGCTATGGTAGTATATTTTAGACAGAAATCTATCTGACAAAGCAACAAACTGAAACGAAACATCAAATGGGCAAGTTATAGAAATATCCTTTTTGACTTTGTGACACCATTGTACTATATAGATGTCTGCTCATGAGATTTTAAGTGGCCATTTGTACTGTTCCACTGTCATCTGCTGCTGCAACAGAAAAAATCAATGTCCTTGAATTCCACATCCATAGACTGTATAAAGAAGTGGACTAAGGGAGTCAAATGAAGCTCACGAGGCCAGCAGTTATAGGAGCTCCGTATTACCACAATGATGAGGCTTATTACAGCAGTTACAGAGAGAGGGGTTACAATTTTTCAATGTAAAATCAACTGGAGCCAGGGTCTATGGAGCTGAAAGTGTCCCACACGTTCACTTCCTATTTTGAACACAGCGGTTAGCGGGTTAGTTATGTCCATTATATATACAGTCTACGGCCACATCACATACTCTACAAAAGTAATCTCTCTCTCAGTTTTAACTTCTGCACACCATAGAGCAGATGAGTCAACCATGTCAAAAGCAAAGATGACTTCACGCACTAGAATTGATTTTAGCTGTTCTTGAGGTAACTTTATTTTTCACATCCAACCTAAAGTCAGACACAGTGGGTGTTTATTGCCACCTGTCACTCCTGCCTTTACAGAACATTTGACTTGTGGACATGACATATAAAGATGCTGACAAGGTATTGACTCCTGCTTTGACAGGGTTATCAACACATAATAATTCATAACAAAGGATGTTTCAAAATGTTATCACCTAGAGTATAAAAAGAAGATGACAGAAGAAAAAACTGGTATATAGAGGTGGCTGAACTTGAACTTGGTCCTGTAGCATCTATGTGTATGTGTGGTAGGCACAGTGAGCATTTTTTCTGCATTTAAAGGGCCCATATTACTCTATTTTCTGATCTGGGTTATAATGTTGTTTCCTTATTACAACCTGGAGTTGTGTTTTGTTTCATTCTTATTGCATATTCAGTTCTTCGGTCAAACTGAAAATACTCTGTTCCACCTTGTAATGTCATGTGATAATACAGAAAGTGCTCCACTGTGTTTTTAAACGTCTTCACTAATAATAATAATAATAATACTCATACTCTAATAGGTAACTGCATTCTAACACAGCTCACAAGAGTTAATTTTGGATATAGGACATTTAAAATAATTGATTATCAAGGTAAAAAGACAAAGCCTGAAAAAAATGTCTTTTTACACTAATGAGATTAATTCTAAAATTCACTTCTGGTAAAATGCAGACTTTACTCAGGGAATGCAGATGGCCTGAATATTTCAAACTGCAAACAAGTTTATTTACTCTTTGATTAAAGGGACACATATAACAGGGCATGCTTCTCTTTGCAGTTTGAGGGAAAAAAATGAAGTAGCATTTTGTATTAGTAGTTAAAAAGGTATTATGAATCACACTATATTTTTTCTGTTGCGGTTATTTTCAAGGGAACAAAATGGTGTGTGTTGGCTCCATGGTGAAGGCTCTGTCTCAGATGAAAGATTTATGCATTTGCATGTGGCTGTGAACTCACACATGACAGGAGAGTAGGGCTGCTGCGCGGTGTGGGTGGACCGGGGAGCCACTGCTGTGCTTCTATCACATCATTATTCTTTCCTTTTTTAAAGCGCCTCTCTTTCCTCAGACACACAGGGGCACAGCAGGGAGAGCAACACAAGCCGCTGCAAAATCAGCTCACAAACACACATTAGTTTAAGATAATGTGGTTTGGATTTAGCCCGGGAAATAAAAAGTCAAAAAACAAATATAAACAAAAAGCATCCCAACACTATACCTAGCCTAAGCCACATCAAGTTCAGACCAAAGAAAATAAAAAATATAGAAATAGATTAAGTATTTAAAAATATAGACAATACCGGACTAAACCAGGGCAAGTTAAGGACTAAAATCAGATCCAGGTTGAATAATGACTATAGCAGGACCAACAGGAATAACACTAGCATAATTGATAATTAAAATTCTCAAGCTGCAAAGACTCCCGAGTGCCTTCCAGGAGAGTGTGATGTACCACCAGCGCTAGCTGTACCAGTGTGAACCACTGCAGTAAGGTACAGCGAGATTCTCCTGACTAAAGTTGGACTTGGCAGTAAAATGGTGTGGGAGCGCATGGGTAAAGGCAGAGGAGATAGTGAGGCTCTTATTTTGGCCCAGGTGAAGTGATGCTCTATCTTTGTCAGCTCAGGGAGGAAAATACAGCGCCTGAATGTGCTGAAAGTAAATAGGAGAAAAATCCCTTTGTTGCTCATGCAATTACAACTATTGGCTTTTATTCACCTGAGAGAATGCTGCCATAGATACTGCTGGAGTTAGCGATTTAGTTGTTACCTCAGTAACTGAAGAGAGACACAATTAGTTGTTTCAATAATGGACAACTCTGCATTTTGTGGTTTAGAATCCTTATTAAATCCCATTTCTGGTGCTAATCTAAAATACATTTCAATAATTAACATAAATTTATCTGTACCAGGAAGACTTCCTTCCTACCACATGGCCCTCTCTCACCCCCTCACACTCCCTATGGGCTCTTAAGTGCCCATGTTAG
This sequence comes from Taenioides sp. WSHXM2023, assembly GCA_029959045.1. NCBI lineage: Eukaryota > Metazoa > Chordata > Actinopteri > Gobiiformes > Gobiidae > Taenioides > Taenioides sp. WSHXM2023. The sequence goes on along the minus strand of CM057086.1, from coordinate 21,257,428 downwards.
AATTCATAAGTCTAATTTGTTTGCATCTGTTTGTCTGTCTATCATCTTCTGGTTTAAAAGCTATGTTTAAGTGTTTGCATTAGGATATATAGCATACATTATAGCAATTCCACAGTGTATAGTTTTATAATGAATACAACCCCAAGTAAAAATAATGTATAGATGTAATAAATCTGATAGCTTTGTAGTGATAGCAACAGTAATCCCTCTAGTATAAGAACATTAGATACAATTTGTTAAACTCTTTGTATGACACATTTTGTAATTTTAATAAATAGACTATTTATTTAAGAAATGCATCCCAGCGTGGCGGTTAATTAGTAAGGTACATAGTGAGTTATGGAGTGTTTAATCAAGCCACAAAGGGCAATATATTTTCATTGTGCTTCCATACAGTATAGCAGCTCTTTAAATATAAACAATGTAAACAGAAGAATCAACAAACCCATGTTATCTTTGGTGTAACACAAATATTTATTTTGCTAATGTCGAGATAAAAAGCTTTTTGTACAACTATAGTAAAAAGTTGTGTGTGTGTGTATATATATATATTATATATATATACACACACACACACACACACACACACATATATATATATATATATATATATATATATATATATATATATATATATATATATATATATATATATATATATATATTTATATATATATTTTTTTTTACATAATTTCAGTCTATAGAAGGATCTTTTTGAAGGCATTTCCTCGTTTCCTCACATCTAATCCCATCTGTACATCCCAGCTGCTTCCAGACATGTACAAGAAAAAACATGCTACGCTTTGAAACTAGGGCATTTTTTCTCCAAACTTTTTATGCTGATTTCTGTGTAAAACAAACCCAATCATATGTGGAACATTTTGTGAAGACTCTGTGTACTGTAGAAGGTCCTGTAATCATGGTCTTCAATCCAAATGGGCATATTTGTCATTGGTTTGTCTAGATTTATAAACTGTTCTCATTTTGAAGCTGTAAATGAATCCACCAAATCTGGATTTCCTCTGCTATGGTCTACCCTAGCATATATAAGCACACTCAAATAAAGTAGCTAAAGAAGGGAAAAGTAATTTAACAAGCACGAACATGTACAGTGTCATAATGTAATATAATAAGAGAGCGCAGACCTCTGCCAAGCAGCTCAGTTTTCAAAGTGATCCAGAATCCAGGATTTCTTCTGGATCATCACCAAAATCTAATCATCTGTTGGATTTACCATTAGGAACATTTCCTGAAAATTTCATCAAGATCCGTCCATTACTTGTTGAGTTATCTTGCTAACAAACAAACAAACAAACAAACAAACAAACAAACAAACAAACAAACAAATAGACAGACTCAGGCGAAAACATAACCTCCTTGGCGGAGGTAAATATATATAATGACTAAACCTGTCATGATAATCACTATATTGACTTATCGTTCAATATATGAAGGCTGGAATTATATATTTTTTATTTTTATTTTTGCTTACATTTTCTTTTCTACATTAATAGTGGGGAGATGTTGTTATTTTTATTGTAATTCCATAAGATCAGAGCTGTGGAGTATTGATCAAGTAAATTCTATGACTAATTACTGGCTCTTTCAGATATTTATTTGTTGCAGCTCATGCTTTTTAATGATACTCTAGTTTTAATAATGGTTCGCTGGGATTATATTGTTTTATTTTTCTTGCGTCAGTGGCAAAAAATAGTTTCAGTACTATCGTTTATTATTATATTTCTTAGTAGCAATACAGCGTGCTTCATAATTTGTTATTGTGATAGACCTAATAATGGCATCAGGTCTGAGAGTGACTAATGCAACAGTAAGAACAGTGTAACTTTAAGGGCACATTATATCAGCTGTTTCTAACCCAGGCTGGATATTTGGCCTTTATCTTTGCAAACAGTTGACTGGATTACACTGTAGATATTTTGGGGACCCACTGAAGACAGGAAGTTTATAGTTTCTATTAAATCCCTTTATAAAGTGCAGCAGCTCCAAGGATAAGAAGCTAATGAAATCTTTGCAGGTTTATTACAGTTTGTGTGAAGTATATATTACCTTTTAAAATGCCAATACATTCTTTTTACCTTGGTGAATACAAACTCCAGTTATCACTATCACTGCAAAAGTGTATGTATGAATTCAATCACTGGAATCTGTCTTGATTTGAGTAATTTTGACTAGAATTTATAGAATTTCAAAACTTTAAATGGATTTGTGAATTTTTTTTTGTAGTTAGAAGCAAAATTATCAGTCAGTAGAACTGTTTGTGCATTTCTAATACTTATAAACAATTAAAATTTATTGAAATGTTTTTTTTTTTTACCATGTTATTATTGTTTTCCCTTCCTATTTACACCCTCAGAGTTGTGTTTAGATCGTATCATGCATGTTCCAGTAATCTTGATTTTCCTGCCATCAAGATGCCATTGATCCCAGAATTCCTGTTTTCCCTACACCCTGTATAGGCCCATTGATGTTTACTTACTTCATCTTGCTCGTTAACATGAAGTGTATATTGGTCAGTGTGGTCCAGCTGCACGCCACTTTGTTGTGATGGCATTTACTTTGATATACCATAAAAGATTTTTCAACTTTTTTCAGTATTGCACTTGAATATAAATAAAGATCCACAAGTGCCATAGATTATTACAGTAGCTAATCCCTTAATCCTATTTCACTGTCAAAAGCATAATATGTCTTCTTTACCATTCCTGTTACATCATATGCATATTCCTTTACCTGGTCTTTCTTCTATCTTTCGGTCTCTGTGTTGTGACTATGTGCCGTGTCACTCACCGTTGAAGTTGGCGTTACGGATGTACTTGAGCAGAGTCTTGCCCTCTGCTGCCTCCATCTGTGGGCAGACGGAGGGGTGGTCCGGGCACAGGTCTCGGTGCATGTCGTGAAGCGCATGGGCCATGGCATACACCGCGTCAATCACAAACTGCACCTTCCCCTCCTGCTCGTACTTAGAGTCGATCCCTATGCGCTCCTGACCTGATGGACATATAAAAAATGTTATTGGTATGGAAAAAGTTTTACAGCTGATGCCCCACATCAGATGCTAGATTTTTGGTTTATAAACATTGGACCAGAATTAGGAGTTCTCACACAAACTTTTGAATTAATATGGTTTGATATATTGAGCTACATACAGATTCCATTAATCTAATAGCCTTTTATTGCATATTCATAGATTATAATATCTTAGATAGAACCCATATATCACACTCATTCATATTAAGATTTTTTTCCAACCCCCATAATTATGTCTTCTAAAGTAAGATTTTTTCTGACATAATGAAACTGGGTTTCAGAAACTATCCATGGGTTTCCGAAGAATGAAAAGTTAAAGCAATTAACAGCAAAACAAAATATGATAACTTTTGAATGGGCAACCATCCTCAAAATGGCACCATATAACAACAAGTTAAAACCAATGACTAGCCATAATAATGATTACAGTGTTCATATGTTCAACAAACGTAACACTGTGAAACTAGTTCTAAGTTAGTAGGCACTTTGTATCTGGCCACTCTATAAATCAAAATGGCAAAAATGTAATTAATGGCAAAAATATCCTTAATAAATTTGATTATTTTGTTATAGTTGTGGAGAGAGCATGTGTGTTATCAGTGACCAATTCCCAGGAGGAAAAAGGAGAGAAAGTGCAGTTGATCAGACTGGATGGACTGCGGTAAATGTGTGCTCCTTCCCATTTGTCCTGTGTGTAAGGTGAACAAGATTACTCTGAACTTTAGAAACTCTCCCATTGACTTTGTATTGTGCTTCCTGGTACACTGCCCTTTCACTATTGGTGTCCGGTCTGATACGCCACTTGAATACAAAATGTACATCTGCTGCAATTTCTCTGTTCTTCTTTGAAACTGAAGTAATTTTTTAGAACTATTTTCATTCATCAAATCAAAGCTGCACCAATCTATTCAACCTAAATGAGTGGAAATTATGGCTATTACTTGTAATATTCATCATTGTGGGTGTAATTATAATATTTTCAGTCCAAGACACTGAAAGAAGTAAATTATCATAACAAAACTCTGACAGACACAAAGTTCTCAAAGTCGCTGAATATGTAAAAGTAAAACTTGCATAAACTGAAGGAGTTCAGAAGCACCTGTGTTGACATTTCAGATCATTTCTCAGACCAAAGATAACCTTTAGTTGTATGAGCAGCGTTTATACAATGCCCTGTGTATATTGTACAAGGATTTTTGTATGAGCAGATAGCATGAACAACTGAGGTAACTCTATGTGACTATTCACCTTTGGGAGTTGTAAATTATGGCCAGACGATATAATATACCAATAATATCATTATTTTCATTGCCTTTTTGTATCTTAACTCTATTCTATGTATATTCTAATATTCTAGTTAAATGTTTAGAATTCAGTCTCAAATTGCCCTTATTTTCAATTGCATATTTTGTGTTCTCTTGTTGTTTTTGGTCTCTGTGTTGCAACATTGGAGTTTCCCCATTGTTGGACATTGTTTCATAAGACAACGGCAAATATAATTAGAGCAGCGGACCAAAGTGGGGCCCGTGGGTCCAACTTGGCCCTCCAGAGGGTCTAATTTGGCCCACGAAGACCCTCTGAGATTTAAAGAATAAACTAGTTTGATACAATTTTGCATTGAAAAGACTGTCAGGAGATGGGATTGAGGCTAATCCTGTCTATATCCTAATATTTAAAGTCAATTTAATGAGACATTTCTTTGCAGAAGAACATTTTTATGTGCAAACTTTAATTAGGTTTGGCCCTCGACCCACTAATGCTCATTAATTTTAGCCCGCTGAGGAAAATACTTTCGATGCCCCTGCATTAGAGGTATACTGTACTGTATATATGTTTGGGTTAAATAAGTATTATGGATTACACAGGTAAGACTCAGAACGTCATCACCGCTAATGATTCAGAACCAAACTGCAGCTAAAATAAGGCGGGCAGGAGATGGGAAGAAGGTGACTGAGCTTGACAATGTAAAACACAGGTATTGCAGCAGCAGTAGATATTGTGTGTATATAATGTTGCCTGGTCTAATAATAACCGTCCCGTCTGCACCCGCTGGGCAAAACACCTGGTGCTACACTTTCACTGTGGAGACGAGAGCAGAAAAATACACCGGTCTATGTGGAGCATGTAATGTGGACAAAAGGTCAAGAACGCATCCATCTGACTTACACACAGGTCTTTCTCTGAATATTTTCACAATACGTGGCACAGTGAGATGGGCACAGCTCGCAGTACTTTGCACTTTTACAATCATAGTTTTTGTATACATTTTGTGATGTGTCTCTGCTCTTAATCACCTGTGCTTTACAGTTAGATTTAGAATAGTCCTTGCTTTGCTCTGTTTTGGTCCATGTTATGATTTGGTTTGATACTGGTCACACTATGTTTACTTGCACATGAAAAATCTGGTCATTATCTGATTTCTGGATTCAGATTATTGATTATTGAAAAGGAGCTAGCGCAATCTTGCCACATCGCCTCCTATCCAATCAGCACCCTGTCTGCCCAATGTAAACTCTCATTGCAGATGCACGGCCACTTCTGTTTGTGCAGCAGCCCCTCATCTTCTCATCATCCCCTTCTCTCTCCTCATCATCTCATCATTCATCCTTCATCGTCCCCTTCAGTCTCCTCGGCCTCACCTCTACCATCTCCAGTGTCCAGGCCCCGGGGGGAAGACTCCTCCTAAACGCCACGCCCTTCATCGCAATGTCTTCTGCCCAGTCTCATTCAAAAAAATCACAAACACTTTCTCTTTGTAAACGGTTTCATCTGATGCAAGAAGTCTGATTTCTTTCTGATTGTTCACACCTTTGCAGGTTTTGACAAGGACAACTGTGCAAAAAAGGACAAACTAACGTGGCAAAGACAATGAAAGTGAAAATGATGACTGAAAGATGTATTTTCAAATAAATTGTACATCTCTTCTGTCCTCTCCTTTACGTTAATTTTATGATGATTATCTATGTTTTGATTTGTTTGCATTGTGATTTTAATGTCTTTCTTATTCTGTAAATCACTGTGAATTACTTTGTGTACAAATAAACTTGCCTTGTCATTGTCCAAAACTCTGATCCAATTATTGGTTTATCTGATTATTCTAGGTGTCTGATTTTTACTGACCATGTAAATGTGCCCACTATACTAGTATTCACTCCTGTTTTAATACAACTCTATAGCGTAGAGTTTTCTGTGGTTACATTTGGTCTCAATACATAAAACTCACAAATGAGAGGCGGAGAAAGATGCTACACGCGCTAGACATTACTGCTAGAGATGTTTAAATAATTACCAGTGCATTTCCGACTCGTATCCTCTTTCTTTGAAGCACTTAGGAGTCGACAGTTGAAGTTTTCCTCCCAAAACTCTGCGAACCAAACGTTTCTTCTGTTGTTCTCAAGGGTCAGGCCAGTGAAGTATTCGTCAAAACCTAGAGAAAAGATAATATTATCAAAAATAAGGTAATAAAAATATAACTGAATATATGGCACAATATAAAATGTGTGTGTAACAATTTGAGAATAAACATGATGACTTTGCAGTTGTTCAATAATACGTACACTGTGTTTTTAAACTCCATACACCTACGCTAGAATCATTTGGATAATTTCAGTGCTGGAATTACCAGTCTCTACTGAAAAAAAGGTAAAAAGTTAGCTTGAAAACTACCGCTTCATGACATCACAAGGTGGAACAGATCATTTTGAGCTTTGGAGATCTAGACAGACTAATAATAAAGTGTCACTCAGACGTGTGAATGAAACAAAACACAACACATAGTCTTACACACAATCATTATTTTTTAAATTCTTACTTAATTATAGATACAATTACGGTTTAACCAAATAAAGTTAACATCCTGACTGCAAAGAATAATTCAAACCGACAGGAAAGAGACAAAACATGCGTATGCAAGGTTAGGAAATCCTTTTAGGCCTGCTTCATCAAAATTTCATTGTGGTAGTGGTTCCTCTTCCTCCCCAGCCCCACAGAGCCATAATCACGTCTTTCATCTAGGAAATGGCATTAATTAAAAAGTAGAAAGCCTGATAAATAAGGCAGGGAGTGTAAGTGGCGCCACACAGACTGCAGCCCGGGGCGGTCAGATCCTGCAGGTGTACATGTTCATAAAACCTATTACCGCCGATATCGATGGAGTGAGCTGCATGCGATCCTTACATGATTTAGGTATGATGAATTAGCTGGAGGAGAGATGAACTGCGGAAACAATGGAGGCTGGAAAAATGCCTGTATGCACAATTTCTGCTTTGTTTAGTCTGTAATGTGGGTCAGGAAAAGCAACAGGAACATAGTGAGATTTATGGTCAGAGAGTCAGTTTAAGTTTTATATGGAAACTGGGAAAAAAAATATGGTTCCTTTGCTTCCTTATAGTTTACAATTTATAGTTCTGTGTTGTCTACACTCTGTTGCCTTGAGCAGTGTTGGGAAATAACGGAATGCATGTACCAAAAATACATATTCTGAATACTAATTTTGAGTATCTGTATTCCGTTGTATTGTTGAGTTACTGTTTCATTTTGTGGTTTTCAGAATACAGTTACTTTCCTAAAATCAAAGGAATTCGTTAGCGGTACTTGCAATTTTGGCTGTGCATTTTACTAAGAAAAATTCAAAACACAGCTCTTTCCTCTCTAATTCTCTATAAATGAATAAATTAAATTAATGACAACAAACAGTGCAACAAAAATAAAGTGGATTGTAATTCTATGCTGTGTGTTTTTCACTATTATATAATGCAACTAAGTGTAAAAGTATTAAAAATACAGTACTCTGAGTGGACCATGTATTGGAATACATTACATAAAACATTTTAATTTGGGTATTCAGTATTCTATAACTAAATACATTTACAAATACATAAATACATTCAAAGTATTCTTCCCATCACTGGCCTTGAGGCAGTCAGTCAAAGAAATGGCAGCAATTTGGTGTCTACATCCTTTACAACCACACACAAACCACATTAATATTTAAATTTTATTCATACATTTATAAAGACAATGTAGTTAAAATGTCTTGCCTAAGGACACAACAGTATGCATCAGGAAAGATCAGTCCCCCAACCCTTTATTTAGATGAATGACTTCACCATTTCACAGTTTTCACAGTGGAGCTATAAGGTGTTCACTAATCCGAACTCAATGACTCAGCAGATTTCCCTTTAAAAAGTCCATCAGTGATTTATGGAGGATTATATTCTCTGTGCCTCCATTTATCTGCATTGTCCTGGACAGACCTCCCCTAATTAATGAGCTTTATAAAACTCCAACATTTCTGCTATTATAATATTGTAATGATAAGTGCTTATTAAGCTGCAGTGAACGGAATCTAAAATGGACTATGCTCACTGGGAATTAGAACATGCTGTGTCCAATGTGGCAGTACGTTTGACTAATTTGAGGCGCCGCTTTTGTTTGACCCACCAAATCGGAGGCTATTTAACTCCTGAGCACAAATTTAAAGCAGGCGTTCATGCAGGAATTTGTGACAAGGAAAATCAATGCTTATTCTGCAAGTCTTAAAGGCGTACAGTAGCTCAAGGAGATTCTTTTCAATACAGCAGGAAGGTGGTGGAATTAGGGATGTCACAGTATCCATTATTCACAATTCTTGACCAAGCAACAGTAAAATCCTTAATAGTCCTGTACCTCAATTCTACATCCCCCCCAAAAAATTTGAAAACAGAACTTGAAGCAGTCCAAGTACATATCTAGTATTGTAATTATTCAACCCACAAGTTTATACGTGCTTTTCACAACTATCAGAGGCTAAGGCAGAGTTGCATTCATGGTGCTGTTAACTACAACAAGCATGCTAACAGTGCACTTCCTTAAAAAGCATTAAAAATCCTTTGTAATTTGATAGCCAACTGACCCTAAGAGCTTTTACAATATATCATTAATGGAGTAACAGATTTTTTTATTTATTACATTAAAAGATTTTTACATGCTATTAGTATGTGAGCTTCATGGAATCAAATTTATAAATGAAAAGTAATGGCGATATACTTTATATATTCTAGTTCTAACTGCACTATTTGCTCTTGACACCTGGTGTAATAGTGGCCCAAAGGAAAAACACATCAGACTACAAGTTGTATTAGATAAACTCGCAATAATAACTAATATGAATCCAATGTATCCAGTGAAAGTTGTTTTGCCTTGAGCTTTTCTTTTGCAGTTTCCACGTTTTCAATAAAAGGGATTTGAGATAGGCCTTACATCAGATGTCCTTCCTTGAGGCTTGATTACTTTTTCATTGATTAATGCTACTATAATTATGAGAAATCTGACTTGAACTAACCCCATAAGTGCCATTGTCAAAAAACAGAAACACATATTTAAAGTCCATATCAGCAGCTTTTTTCGGTTAGAACCAGAGCACTTTTCCTGTAAGAATCACATGTAGCCAATTTGTCCAGAGTCACTTAAGTCGGGTACAATTCACGGCCAAAAGCAGAGACAAGGTCAGGCTTGTTCTCTCGGGATCGATGAAAAGTCGTTTTGAGAAATGCAGGAAATTGCTAACTCGAGTAGAAATAGATGAGGTGCAAGCGTCCAGGCTCACAGGGCAAAGGGTGAAGGAAGAGCAGCCTTTGGCATAAATTCAACGGGAGCTTGTAAATCTACTAGGTATCCAGAATTTCAAATGGAGCAACTAAATTTGACCAGTGGTGGAAGGTAATGAAGTAAATGTAGTAAAGTACTGTAATTAAGTAAAAAAAAAAAAAAAAAGTAGATATTAAAGTGGATACTTTTACTTTGCTGAGAGCAGGTATCTGTACTTTCTACTCCACTACATTTTCAAACAGGACTGAAAAGTAAAAGTATTTTTTAATGAAATCTACAAATAGAAACAAAAAAAAGCAACTGATTCAATAATTTCTACTGAAAAAATTCATCACAAATTTATGTTATCGAAATCACTACATTCGAAGCCTTATAAGCTCTCAAAATATGCACAAAATACTTTTTATTCTTTAAGTACATATTTAAACAGGCATTTTAATACTTAATGCTTAAATAAGTAATTTTTTTTCAAGTGATACTTTTACTTGAGTATTTTTTTGCTCCAGTATCTGTACTTTTACTTACAAAATACTACAAAAAGTACTTCTTCCACCATTGTATTTGATTAGTCATGCTATACTGTATACTGTATATATTTAGACCGTGAAATACTGTTTAAAATATCAAGTAGAAATGAAGCACTAAGTGATTCTAGTTTAGATATTACAATGTTTTAAAAACCTGTCCTCTACACTGAACCCACTCATTAGTGAATACAATACAATTCAAGTCTTTGTAGTGTGTATGTAATGAAGCGTGGAAAACATTTGTAACTAAGATGTTTTTCTCTACACCTCAGTGGCTTTTTAAGGAGTTTATCATTCATTAAAAGAAACAAACAGCTTGGCAATGCACTGACAAGAACAGATTTCAGTAAATTGTGTTTTGGGGGCTATTACAAGATTCTCCTGGAGTCTTCTCTGTGTAAAAAGCTGTGGTGCTGTGAATATACCTCTAATGGAAGAGCGTTTGGGTAAGATAGTGATGGCTCCCGTAGCGACCTCTTCGAGTTGCTGGATAGGGCTGCTCTTAGCTCCCCAGCTGTCAGAGCCAATCCACAGGAAGTGTCCCACCTGATTGGCCCGCTTGGTCGCGTTGAGAATCCCCCTGGAACACAGAGATCAGGTTTAGGTTAGGAGACAAGATGGGGGACTAAAAGATGAACCGTGGAGGTAATCTGTGAGGTGCCAGTGGGAAAATGAGATCTTAGACTAGATTTTCTATTAGCAAATCTAACCAGAGTCTAGGATTGTTGAAAAGGTATGAACACTGAACAAATATCTTCAAAATGACAGCTTAGTTACGTAAACTGAATTAGTGCGTAGATAATTCAGTATCAGCAGTTTGTGATTTTATAACACTTGGGGACTTGTGTGTGCATTTCACATAATGTAATTTTGATTAACATTTACTGTAGAACTAAGTTTGCGGAGTAAGTCATACTGTGAGACTCAGTACCATAGACTGTATAAACAAGTGGACTAAGGGAGTGTGACATCACCTATAGCGTTCAGCTCCAGTCAAATGTAGCTCACGATGCTAGTGGAATCAAATTTCTAATGTGGCCCTAGCAAATTTGGAGCTAGGGCCATATTAGGAATAGGAATTTATTTACGGATAAAATAGTGAAATAAAAACACCAGGGTCATGTAAAGTGTGTTAATTAGGGCCTGACTACAGAGAATCCTTCCTGAACAGAAATGGAGGTCTCAGACATCATTTGTCTCCCATTTTTAACTCTATCCTCAAACCTAAATCAAAACAAACAAATAAAAAAAGAAAACAATAGGGCTAGCCAGGTCAGGTCCAGAGGTGTGAAAACACCCATTATGACTCTCATTGCATATTCAATAGGCCGAGCTAACTAACAGAAACTGTAAACAAAAAGGTGTATTAGTCTCAGAGTAATTTCATTGTAGTTAGCTCCTCCCTTCAGGCAGATATAAGGCAGTGTCCACCAGCGTCTGACCAGAACTGAAGAAGCAGCTTGGATGATCTGCGAAACGTATTCGACCAAATAAACCTTTGTCCAGTTGACAAACTGAATTTCACCTTTTGCCATTCTACATACATTAAAAAAAAAAAAAAAAAAAAAAAGATTATCATGAAGGTTAGATATTTGTCCCTAGCTCACACTGGCATAAATTACTTGCAAAACAACAAATAATAAAACCATTATTTATGGACTGTATTGCTGCCTGCATTGTAAAAAAAAGTAATTTGAATTAATTTATACTCAAATTATACATTTGAGTATAATTCTTTTTTTTTTTTTTTTTTTTTTAGAACAAAACCATCAAAAAATTGATCTGCCATTTACAGTCAGGATGACACAGGCACAGAACATCATCTTTCCTTCAGCTTATCTCCAGGAGCTTAGGTGAAATGCATGGACACATCCTGTAGTTCCCAGATGAGGCTCTTATATTTACCGTATGTCCTCGTCACTGGCAAAGATGATGACGGCTCTTGCGTGCTGAGACTCCAGTAACTGTTGGACGCCTTTGTCATAATCCTCCGGCTTTGGGTTGTGGGGGATTTTCAGAGACTGAGCGATGCAGATCCCACCTGAAGAATGGGACAGAAGGAAGAAGAGATAAGGTAATGATGAAATGCACCTATATTTAATGAGATATTCGTCAAGATGCAAAAAATTAGGAAAGGAAAAATCTATGATGGATGTTTGTTTTGATGCAGATCTTATTTTTGTGTGTTTTGAGAAGTTCTGTACATTTTTGGATGAAATATATACTTTGGTAACTAGAAAAGCAAATTATTAGCTTTTGTAGATTAGATTTTTGATGCACAATGAGAAAAAAAGTTACCCCTGAGCAAGATTTGAGTTTGGGTACCATTTTTTTCTCCATTTTAATTTTAGTATTTGTAATTTTTCATATTAAAGTATGTTAATCTTTCTGTTAATTTCATTTCCTTAAAGGTGCACTGTGTAACTTTTTGGTTAGGGGTCTGCTTGTTTCTTCATTTACTTTGCCTGGAATGTTCCACAGTATGACATTAAACAGCTCTACTTTACATTTATTCAATTACAGGTGGTTTTACTACTCAAAAATGCCTAGAAAAACAGGCATTCTGACTGTGAGTGGGTTTGCCTCTCCACAGATCTGACCTGTAACTTGGTCTGGTTTGGTCTCCATGAAGATAGAAAGGTTTAATCAGAATCAGAATCAGAATCAGAATCAGAAAAGCTTTTATTGCCATTGTCAGTGAACACAGTTCACACACTAGGAACTTGCTTTGGTGATGAGGTGCAACATAGAACACTGAATAGTAATAATAATAATAATAATAGTATAATATAAAGTAGAGATATCACTATTAAAAAAAAGATAATAATAATAATAATAATAATAATAATAATAATAATAATAATAATAATAATAATAATAATAATGTATCACTATTTAAAAATAAAGTAAGAGCATGCAAAAAAGATTAAGCTATATAATAAAAAAAATAAATAAAAATAGTCTAGTATATACAGGAGCATCAGAACAACAGTGCAAACTGACAGTGCAAAAGATCAAGTGATGTGGCATGACTTATTTAAAGTGACTGGTGTTATAAAGAGTCCAGCTTAGTCTGGGTATTATAAAGTGACCTTAGTACAGGTGTTACTATTCACCATATTGTGAAACATTCCAGACAAAGGAGTAACATTTCAATGGAGAGAAGTATTTAATGGACGCTCCACCAGAAAAATTACACAAATTGTAACAAGCTGTACATTATGTAACTTCTCTGGTTCAGGTTACATCTTTGCCTATAACTTTCTCATAATATGGCATTAAACTTATCTATCTTCATAAAGACAGGTAGGTGATGCCACAAGTTACTGATTTAGCTGGGGTCTCATTTACAAGGCATGTGTATGTAAAATATGTTACATGACTTTCAATATTAAGTCAGATCTATAAAAAAACAACTTTACATAGTAACGTTCCAGACTCTGAACACTGCCTGTGGGGACTTTAAGAGACGAGACAGAAGACAAGATTCTCACTTAAAAGACCAAGTTTGAGGAAGATTGTGTTTTGTTTGAACATGCAATTTTAGTCAGACCTTTGGACTGCACAATACAATGTTAGGGGCAAATTCCAAAAATGCTAGTAATATTTTTCCCTACAGTACGCATTGTCACACTCAAACTGTGCTCTCCCACTGAGGCTCTTCCTCATAGAGAGCGTTATAGGCAAATCTGCTGGAGCAAATCCAATAATCCACACCAGCCGGGATGACATAAAGCTACACATTTTGCATTATGGAAGTGAGCGAATCAAACAGACGTCATTGACTTTCCATTTTCAGTCATTATCATACATCTCTATTGGAAGTCAATTCAATCAGATAGTGGGTTGGAATAAAACAACAATGAGGATATTAATGCTGGCAATAAATCACTGTGTGGCAGGTCATCGCTAATGAATCTGAATGGGATGAAGATGTCTGATTGCTTCTTTGTATTACTAAGCATCTGCTTGGGGTTTGGGTACAATATTCAGCAAATTAGCTTGTAGCAATTTATTGTTTTTTGTAGAAACTCAACATTGTAGTGATATCTTCCAGAGTGCATTACAGCTCACTATGGAAGATATCAGCTACAATTGAATGTTGTGACAATACTACAGTTTCAATTTTTATTTTGATACAAAGGAAAATGCTCAATCCTTTATACTAGTGTAACCCTAATATATTGTTCTCAGCAGTCCCTTGAGGCTGTGGGCCTGGCGGTTAGATTTAATATAATGTATTTTCTGCTGTCTTCCTTGCTTAAATAGACCAACACGACAGAACAGTGTACAGCTTGTATTTATTTAGCAACTTATCCTCATATATGCACAGTGCATGTTCAGTTTTTCTATAGGTGAGCTGACCTAATGCACTGTACTGAAACAATAATAGGAACAAATGTTATTGTACCCAAACATTATGTAATAAATAATAAGAACTGTTAACAAAGTAAGTGCAAAGTAATATAAATAAATTCCCCAAAATAACACAAAATACTCATGACCCAAATGAATGTTAAATGACGATAATATCGTACACTGCGGTGTGAAAAAGCGTGGCGTGTCACCTTCAATACTATCGGTATTAAAAAAAAAAAAAAAACGCTTCTGAAATATGCAAAGTTTATATTTAACAACGCAGCCAATAATTTACTCCATTAAATATAAATTACTCCATTAAATATATATTCTCAGCCATTTGACAGATATTAAACTTTTATTTTGCTGGTAAAATAGCTTTCTTTTAATTCGAATAAAAAAACTACCGTAGTCCACAAAAGATGGAAACATGTGAGCGCTGCTGCAGAAAAGTTACGGAGCGCGCCTGAACTCATCACCGCGCGGCTCCTTCTGCCTGTTGGGGCCAATTGTTGGGGCTCAAACAGCGCTGTCTGCAAGAAAGAAGTATATAACTTTTTCAACACAGGGACTTGGAGCACAGTACAGAGCGATGTGGACCTCGTGGAGCTGGACTCAGGACGTGGATAGATTCTGACTTTATGAACTCATGCGCCATGGATACTTACTTGCTTTGAATGTTGTTTTCTTCATGTCCGTGAAGGACAGAAGCGGAGTCGCTTAGACCGCACACACAGGTGAGCGAACCAACTTCATAAACTGCCCAAATACGCAGAGAAGTGTGATGTTTTCCTTCTCGTGGTATTGTACACCCACGCGAGTAGACACGTGTGCGCGCGCCAACAGCGTGCCACTGATAACACATTATATCAATTTCTCTGTTATAATGTGATCATGCAGTCAGAGCCCAGCCACAGGTCTACTCTGTATTTTATGAATACGTGTGTATTCACTGTCATAAGAGACTACTAGTTGGAATACAACGCCTTTCCTCCTTAAGTCCAGATTCGGGTTCTTTTTAAATCCGTGGGTTTTGTTTAAATTCGTGCGTGGTTCGCTCATTGGTTTGAATTTGCATCAGGTTTATTAGTTGCACAGATGAAAATCATTTAAATTGTTCCAGTAGATGCACAATTTATTTTGCTTGTGACTGAATAACGCGTGTTCGTCCTGCGCGTCTGGCACAAAAAGAAGCAGGGCTTCAAATAGTGTATTTGATGTCTTAAATGTGAAGCCAAACAGCACCGTTAATTTCAGTTTGAGTCCAATTGTGCGTTTATAATCCAGTTGTGCTTTGAAACTGAAGTACTTTGCTAGTTTGGCTGTCGTGTGCGTTGTCTGTGTGGCCAAGACGCACACAGTGATCCCTGCGTCACGTCAAAGAGGAAAGAAACAGTCTCTTCCTCAATGCATATTTATGCGTTACGTTTCACAGTCAAACCTTCAACGTTATTTGCTGTCATGATTTCACACATTTCCTCGTGATTTGGAGTTTCAAATGGTAAATAAAAAAAAAAGAAAGTGTTATTTGATCTATTTTACACACTGTGTATGTGCTATGTAAGAAAAAAAATCGAAATTTAAGGCAGATTTGCCTTAATTAGATGGACAGGCGATAATACCATCTATTGCGGTATAATTAGGGGACAAAAACTGGATATCACCCAACTCTAATACATAAAATAATATGTGACAAATAAATCAAATATTACACTATTTTTATGCTTCTAGACACTAGAATATATACGTTTAAACAAGGACTAAAGTATGTCAAAATCTGGATTAAATGCAGACAATCTTAGTCTGAAGTGTGTGTGTTAAATCTTAAATCATTGTAAAGGTCTTTGCGGCATTATGTTACACAAAATAATTTGCTTTTTGCAGCTCATTAAGGAGTTGAGAGTCAAATAAATTCTCCCATAAAATGCACTGTTTCCCTTCAGTGCAGCTATTACAAGTATATGAGCCTACTGTAAAAAGTTGAGGTTCTAATACTGTACTACACTGTACCATAGACCTGCATTAATGATGCAGCTAAGCTCTGCTCAAACCAATTAAAAGTCCCCCACTCCTGCTCTTACCCAATAACCTTCAGTCTGAGTCTGGGTGAATGCAGAAATGGAAGAATCTCCTAATTGCCCGTCTCCTCAGTCTCATTACTTTGATATAAACAGCTTTTAGTTGGCACATCGCACATCACAAGTCGGTTTACTGCAACATTTCTTAAGGCGAAAGATGGTGAAATGACAACAGCCCGGCCCCTCTCTTCACTCCTCACTACAACTCTGTCATTAGCATTAGCAGACACTGGGTTGTACCCTAACTCATGTCTGACATGTTTTGCATTCAATAAGAGTTAATTGTATTCCTGCACAACAGAGGAGCATAAAGTGACTCCTATCTGGTGACTAGATATGACATAGAAAAAACATACATTCTTTTGCACAGTTATATGTTAATATGGAAAACATGGAAAGATAAGTGTGAATGGTGATGGTCAGGTTGAATGGGCATATTGGCAACGCTTGTATCAGCTCCAGGTCTGCTGCAATGTAAAGTGAATAAATCATGAATCAAATAGGGTGTGGGTATCAATATATCGTGATACTAAGTATGGTGATACATATCATTATCATGGGCTGCTGTATCGATATATATTGCCATGAGGATATTTGGTATCTTTTACTAAACTATTTTGTGACAGTGCTGCTGTACTGCATTATCATCTGTTTTTATTTCTTATATATTTTGCAGGCACAGTGACAAAATTGAGAGCCCCTAAACAAGAAGAACTGAAAAACACCCAGACGCATTCATATAAGTTACAACAAAATTATACTAATCCAGTTTCATTTGATTATAGTGTGTAAAGTACTTATGAATACATTGCAATTATGCAAATGATACACACACAGCAATTTTTTTAATTTTACTATTAAAGATGGGTATATAATTTCAATGTTTATATCTAAATCCTAGTCTAAATCAGGCCACAGTAAAGTGGATGGTGGGTTAGTCAGTGCATTTTGCTGCTCTGAGTGTCTCATAAAAGGAAAGTCCATTTGGTCTTTGGTCGGCTGCTGCAGCTGTGGGCTGTATTGTATCCTATTAGAGCATGGCTGCAGAGGTTTGTGTTGGTGGTCTCTCTGAGCGGAGAGCTCTGTCTCAGTACAATGACTTACAGAAAAGAAACTAGGGACTGTGCACTTTGAATAGAATAGAATAGAATTTATTTTAACCATATGCCTATTAAAGAGTACATTTATTCATCACATAAGTCACAATGATAGAGTAATAAGTAGAGGCATATCGGTTGGCTGATATATTGGGCCGATATTTGGACTTTTTAGTACATCAACTATCGACCTTAAGTCTCCAGCACAGGCTGATATTTTGTTTTAGTCAATCTGCTAATTAAAAACACACAAAGCTTTATATTAACTCTTCAATACAAACAGATAGCGGTACAAAATATGACTACACAGCTTTCTTAAAGGTTTGTGGTAAACATGGCCTTGGAGGGAGTTTGTAGTAAATTTAAATGACATTTGAGGAAAATAATCAAAATCTGCCTTGCATATTGGCCCAAAAATATCATCAGAGCTTTCTGGTCAACAGTTGTTTTGCACTCTAAACAATAGCTATCCGCATCAGCCATGAAAAAAAACTATATTGGTTGATCTCTAGTAATAAGGAAGATTTTGATTTACAGGAATAAAGGTATGTAATAATAAAACATGGGTTACTGAAGAAAAAGATCATATTCAGGTTGCATGGATATTACTTTTCTTCCAAGGCTGACCCAATATTACCCAGTGTAAATCTACATTCTACTCACTCTTCATTTCTATAGCGTCCATACGCATTCAGAGACACAGACAGGTGGGCGGGGGCAGGTAGAGGTAAAACTGATTAATTTTGACCTGGCTGATCTCAAAGGTGGCTTGAAAAGAAATTCAGTTTAAATATGTAAGAACACTTAAAACACTAGAAAAAAGATATATGTGTTGTTGTTTTTTTCACCCATAGCTTCATTTGACATTTTAAAAAGTGAAGAGCAGGGAGAGACATTCAGACAATTATTGAAGCCGGAAGTTGAGCTCATAGTGCTATGGCTGGTAGAAACAGTTGTGTGTTATGACCAGACCCTTGGCCATAGTGCAGCATATTTACCATGTATTTTTATGAGACCCATTTTTAATCGTAAAGCATAAAATAAACAACCTATTAAAATTCAAATTAATTAAAATAAAGGCTACCCACTACTACTACTACTTTGTGGTGTTGTTTTAATATTTATTATGCCTCAAAATTAGCATTAGCGTTAACAGTGAGACACAAACATCTTGCTGAAAATATTAATTTTATCTGTGTACTTTTTAACATGTTTCTCCCTGTTTACAGCCTTATCTTTAAAGGTGCATTGTGTAACTTTTCTGGTGGAGGGTCCATCAAATGCTTTTCGCCATAGAGATGTTATTACTTTGTCTGGAATGTTTCACAGTATGACATTAAACCTTGCTTTCTCCATGGAGATCAAACAAGGGCAAGTTACAGGAGAGGCAACCCTGCTCACAGTCAGAAAGCCAGTTTTTCTGAGCTATAAAACCACCTGTAATTGAATAAATGTAATGTAAAGCTGTTTAATGTCATACTGTGGAACATTCCAGGCAGCGCAATGGCATATCCATAGAAACAAGCAGGAGACGGACCCTCTACCAGAAAAGTTTGATAATGTACCTTTAAAACTATTTATTCATTTTAGCACAACTTGACAAAAACTAGCAGTGATGCTAACAGTGAGGTGGCTGGGCGCTGTTGTACACAGAGCCTACTGAAATGACCTATGTTGTTCTTATGGAAGTAGAAGTGTGTGTATGTTCTCTGTATATTACTTGTGACTCAACTGAGAAACGCTCATATCACGTACAGCCCACAACATTTCCACATTTTCAGCCTGCATTAAGTCAAGCATCCCTGTCTAATTATAAAATGATAAATCATAAACTGACAGGCAATAGATCGTCTTAGTCTTAGTTTTGAGTCATATCCGAATTACCAGCACCTTCTTGTTGTACACAGGTAGGTCCGCCACACATTAATCCCATGGGAAAAGGGACTAAAGGGATAATGCAGTGAACGACGATCTCATGAAAATGCATTAAAAGTGTATTATGATACAGGGCTGCAGGCTCGTTCCAAGACTTATGGCGTTTTAACAGTCTTGAGTGGAGATATATTATAGGTCACAGCAGTCGATAATACCAGCGCACACCACAAGAGCCGCTGATGAAGATGAGGGGCTCTTTAAGTCTTTATGGGCTGAGATCGCTCCAGGCTGTGGGCTCCCCTGAAGCTGGGAGACCGGAGCTTCTGCAGCAGTGAGGGTGAATTATTGAATGAGTGTAGAAAGAATAGCCCACACGCTGTTGTCAGTCAGGGAGAGGGGCGGCCAATTTGTCATAGGGCAGGCAGTACTCAGACCCCCGGAGGAAGACGCAGTAGGCTCCACGTGTGAGGCCAGACTCCCAAATGCCAGGAAATTTTTAAAGTTTGAAGTTAAAGTGGTTTTATTATAGACTGGCTGGGAATTAATGTAACAGCAGATGAAATATGAGATGAATATGCCATGACTGCAGATAAGGTGGATATTTATTGAGGTGCTTTTTTTTAACAACTTCAAAAGTATATTAATCTCATGTGCTCATCTTTGATCAAATTACAAGACTACTAACAAGTTGCCTGACCAGGCAATCCTTTCTACATTCTGTTCAAATCCAGAAGGTTTTCGAACCAGACAATAGTGTGAAAATCCTCTGTTCAAATATGGAAGACATCTCCTCTCGAAAATTCTCGTAACATTCTGAAGAAAATATATAACTTACTTACCTGAGCTAAGTAATAATTTAGTGCTATGATTGTTGATTCTCCAAATATCCACACTGTTTCTCACCTTTATGTTGTTGTTTTTTTTCTTTTTTTTTTTTTTTTTGTTACGTGTAAACTGTCTGTTTTTGATGCAAACTGAGCATGCATCTCTCTGATTGGTTAATCCGCCTGTCAATCACACCCTCTGGAATTGAGGAGACAGGATACAGCTCCAGGTCCACTCGTCTTTGTAAAGTTTTGTCAAAGTGTGTGGTTCTGGCTGGCCAGGTAAACTAATTAGTAGTACAGCGGTAGAGTACATTTTGCTGCGGTATTGATTTTGTTTTGTAGACACTATGCTAAATAATTCATTTATTTAAAGAAGTGTTTTCTTGTACAGGAGTGGTTTTCTTTTAATCATGTATCAAGTATCAAGTAATCAAGTATTTTGGTGTCTTATACATCTACCTGAGTACATGTTTGAATTGTGTAACTTTATAATATGAGAAAAGTGACTTTATAGTTGTTTATAAGACTAATAAAGCCTTTGACAGACATATAAATTGGGGTATTGTAGAACATTTTGTTTACAATAATCTAATATTTTGTGCATCTTAAAATGACTTCTATTTTCCAAAGACAGTTGTGATGGATTTGATTTCTTCTAAATGAAATCTGGCGGATACGAGAATTTGAATTATTCAATTGTAAAGAAAAAATAGCCCATGTGCGAGCATCAGTCATGTTGATGGACAGTTTGTCAGAGGGCAGGCAGCAGTGAGAGCAGTTGAGGGGAAAATACAGGGCTCTGAGTGAACCCCAGAGACAGGCAGTGGGCAGGGCCTCACCTGTCACTGGGAGCATGAGACTGTGGCTTATGCTGTAAAGCTTTGTTTCACACTGTGGATGTGAGATGAGAGACTGGAAATGGCAGGCAATTTTTACAGTAGGTTGTAATTTAGGAGTGGTTTTATGGACTTCCTTGAAATCTAGAGTTACATTCAGATGATTTATGTGTATAATATGCCAAGACGATTTTCATTCATTTACCTTGGTTTTTCTGGTTATTGGCCACAGGGGGCAAGATCATTTCCGAGCAACTATGCCCCTTAGGTCCAGGCCAGCACTAAAAATACAACTATTCATTCTCTCATTAACAACTGAAGCCAAACATAAAAGTGAAAGTAATAATGACTAAATAGGTACATTTATATAGGTTATAACAAATACCTGCAATTTCAGATGTCTTGTTCAATGGTCATGGTATTAGTAATAATGCATTAGTCTTCAAAAGCAAAAGACAGGATGGATGAAGTGTCTTGCCCATGGACACAACTGCTGCATGCACCAGTTGCAAGTCTTCAGTTGAACGCTATAACCATACACTAAAACTGCTGATTGGAAAGAGAAGTGATATCCAAGTGACTCATACAGCCTCCATACTTAAATGTTTTTCAAGTAAAGCCAATTTCTGAACCCTAATGATGCCAAGGAAACAGTAAACACACCATGACCTTTAACCTTCAGCCTGACATTGTATTTGGGTATCAGAGGCTGCAGGGTGACTCTGATGGTTAAATTCATTAGCCTCTGGGCAGGGCTTGCCTTATCTGTCTCTGTGCAATAGGTCATGCTCCGTATTAACTGCTTCAATTATTCATCCCTAGCTCCGTCACCTTTAAAAATACACTGCCAGCTGAGAAATCTACTTTCACCCTCATTTTTCTCACTGAAGTCCAAATCCTTTTAAAATGGAGCTCTGGGTGGATTAGACACACACCTACACTCTCGAGGCACCAGGGCAACTATAATGCAGCAATTATATTTATCACCTGTACTTTTCAATGGCAGTGATGTGAGGTTGCACTTCAAAACGCCAGACATAGAGTGACATTCATGCTATATATATATATACAACTATCAGACAAAATACGGCAGAAAAATTGGCTTTCCAACAAATTGTGAGGTTAGACAATGGGTCAGACTCAAAAGCACCTCCAAAATGCTGTTGAGGGGCGTTACAGGTCATTAACAGTACAGATAAGGTGACGGGGCCCTCACAGCAAAAAGCTCCTTTGTTTGATTTTATAGGCCTTTCTTTTCTCAATCATTTTGTATTTTCTACTCATCTTGGGTTTGATCTAGACACTCCTGTTTTCCAAATCAACCCAAAACGCCCAGTATATTACAGTAACTCACCAGCTAGACACTCTTTTTTGCGAGTTGTGTATCCCACCTTCCCACCACTGAAGAGCCCGCCCACCATCACACATAGTCCATAGTTCATTCTTATCATAAATATATGTTTAAAAAAGTCCAAGCAAATCTAATTCTCTAGTCCTTTGCCAAATATCCACTTCTGTTTAACGTTAATCCAAAACACCAAATGCCAACCTTCTATGTGACCAAAAAAATAATAAAAACCTAACCCTAACAAAACTAACAAAAAGTAAGAACCATAACTAGCTATAGGTACGCCTTCTGAAGATAATGGCGCATGATGTGGAGATGGGCAGCCGGTGCTTCATAGATGACAGGAGGGCAACTGGTTGATGGATCAAAAATAAAACATCTCTCTACAGGCCCAATAAAGTCTATAAACTCAAATGACTTGCCCCATTTGTTGTTTATAAAGCTGTGTATAAAGCTGTGGTCATAATGTTATGACTTATCCATTTGTGTGACTGCACTGTTGATCATTCCATTTTCCCTCAAGCAACAATTTCGTTGTTAGATGCATGCTGTGAAAATGTTTAGATTCCTTCGCGCCATGCAAGTGGATTAGACACACACCTACACACTTGAAACTCTAGCCACAGGGGAAGCTATAATACTGCAATTATATTTATCACCTCTACTTCCCAACAGCAGTCATATAAGGGTACACTTCAGAGTGCCTGACATAAGGTGACACTGTATGAGTTGTTCTACCGCTGGGACACTGGGTTGGAGAGGCCTCGTGTAACTATCCCGTCCACTTTAGTGTTTGCTGCAAAGTCAAAGTCCCCATAGTCCCAAAGCCTTTCTCCACAGTCTGCTCACATCCAAGAACTCATTGTGTTGGCAACTCGGTGCAATCAATTCCTCGGAGGAACACAATGTGGGAGGTTTTCTTCAAATGCTAGTCTTTTGTATCAAATAGGGAAAAACTGAACTCCATCACTCCTGGCTGCGGTCCAAGACAGGCACCCAAAGTACAAACAAGATTAATCTCTGCCAGCTTCACCTGCAGCAAAGACGGAGGATGGTGCACGTGGTGGAACAATGCCTAAACATAGCAGACAAGTCAGAGAAAAGAGGAGCACAGATCAATACAGCCTGACCATCACTCGCATTTCAGCTCGGGGTAATGGCTGGCCATATTGCATTAGTTTTGCTAGATGGTTTCTCCTTGAAGTGGTGAAGCGAGAATCCTACTAATGCATCTGACATTTCACTGCAAGCACATACAGAGCACAGGCCAAACGCACACGGGCTGGAACTTTCAAGGTCTGAGAGATCAGGAAGCCAGCTACAAGCAACCCAATAACATACATGTTTGTTCTAGATAAGAGCTAATTTACACTGCTACACATGACACCGTGCCCCCTACAGATTGGACATGATGTTATGAGCTATGACCCTGTATTACAACAACAAACACTGATCCACTTTGTATGCTGACACCTTTCTGTCAAAACAGGATCCACTTATTCACTTACTCAAAGTCTGGGCTATGGTGCCAGGCTAGTTATAGCCTTCATTCACTGTGTGCATCACCTGTTGCCATTGCCAATTCACCACACCAGAGTTCTAAAAAATATTTACACAAATCAGTACTAGGGCTGTGCAAAAATATAAAAATAGTGTTATATCATGATACTAAATTTGCTGATACAGTATTGTTATATTGGGCTGCTGTTTTAATTTATTGGCAAGATTATTATTATTTTTTTACGTTTTAGGAATTTTTTAGTGGAAGGAAAGTTGTTTATCCAATACACTTGACATACTAGTATTCATATGAACTTTGCACAGGTAGTGGTTTAACAAATAAATATGTTTTTTAAAAACAGCAATATATCACAGACAATCGTGCAATGTCGACTATATATCGCCATATTGTGATAATATCATAGCATGAACATGTATCGTGTATTGTATCAAATTGTGAGGGACCCTGTGATTCCCAGCCCTAATCAATACTAAAGCTGATACCTAAACTAGATAATAATTTGTAAAAGTACTGATAATATGAACAGTCATGATCTTTATCAGAATTTGTATGAGCACATGGTAAAAAGTACATTATTATGCTTATGCTTGAAATGTTGTTATTTTGGTCAGCCTGTCATGATAAATACTATATCAACTTATTGTTCAATATATGTTAGATGGAAGAATCATTTTTGGGATCAATATTTATTATGGGTACTATTTCTTTGTACTAGTCGGGAACTTTTTGTTATTATTCCTGTTCTACAATTAGATAGAATTAGATAGAAGTGTTTCATTCTGCTATTTATTTATTGCCGTTTGTGTTTTTAACCATTTTTGCATTTAGAATATTTTTTTGGGATGATTTTACTTTACTTCAGACTGTACTTCAAAATTTGTTATTGTGAGAGGTCTATTGTTTGGTTATATTTCACAGTATGGCATAAAACTCCACGGAGTTTCCTTCTATTTCCTTTCTATTTCCATGGCAACATGCAGGTGACGTGCCACCTCCAGAAAGTTATGTGGAGTTGCTTTAATAAGCATACCACTGCTGACTAGAGCTGCTGTGTTTATACGCTCATGCTTAGAGTATGAAGTTCATCTATAAGTGGGTACAATGTTATGCCTGATTGGCGTACATAAAAATCTCCAGATGTCGTGTGCTGCTTTTGAGTAAGAGCTGTGAGTTGCTTTATGCCATTTCATAATTAATGTGTTTATTAAAGATACCGAGCCTTGGGTAATGGAGGCCGCTTCTCCTCGGTGCAAGTAACACACATTTGTACATAAAGGCGAGAGATTCTGCAGATCGACTTTGACTCAAAAGAAAAACGGGATGAGTCAACAGCTACAATCACTTTAGATTTTTCGACTGTGGAGACTGGATCATAATATTATCTGAATGTTTAAAGCTCTTTGCAACTAAATAGTGACTATGCCTTAGATTTTATCATTAGATAAGACAAGTTTAGTTGTGGTGTCCACAGTTCAGTCTGTTTTGAATGATCTGCATTCATCTGTGCGATTCTAGCTCCCACAGATGAATGCTGTCCTTGGGCAAGACACTTAACCCACCTCGCCCCTAGTGTTTGCGTACAATGGTGTGTGAATGGGTGAGTGGTTCTTTGTTGTAAAGCTCTTTTGAGTGCCTTGAACATGGTATAAAAATTTGACCATTTTTTATCACAACAAATTGCAAAGAGATAACTGTACAAAATATGACTAAACTGTGAGTGAGTTTGTAGTAAATTGAAATTACATAATTTGAGGAAAATAATCAAAATCAGCTTTACATATTGGCCTAAAATATCGGCAGAGGTTATCGGCTATTGGCTCCTCTGGAGTCTAAATAATTGTATCAACACCAGCCATGAAAAAATATGATTAATCAAATATTAATACTATATTAGTCCAGGTTTAGACTTCGCCCATGGTCCTGGCTAGTTTTGACGCCTCCATCTTCCTCTTGATATCATCCTCATTTGACAATACACCGCAGACAAATCCCAATATTTTCTGCTGGTACTCTGTGGAGATCATACGCTTGAGGACTCCTGGTGTTTGCAATAAGGTGAAAAGCATTGAACCTGGTTGTTTATCCCACTGCAGCATTATCCATCTCCATGGCAATGTAAATGGAGACACAAACAGGTGCTAAAGTTTTAATGAGAGATCACAGTGGACATGGACGCAGCAGTAAAATATTAATGCGGACTGGACCGGAGCAGAGCCGCGGGGATGTCGTTAGCTTTCTCATTTTAGAGGTTTCTGTGCATTAGCATGTGCCCAGACACATCACTCAACAGTCAGAGGAAATGGTCAAGAGGCTATAGATCTGATCTCATAATTTATATGGACATTTATATAGTACAAAAATAATAAAGAGATCGAGTTTGCTGTTTAGTTTTAAAAGACCCATAGTACGCAATTTATTGATATATGTTATGCTGTTGTTTCCTCATCAAAAACATACCTGGAGTTGCGTTTTGTTTCATTCACACGTTTAACACACAAACCCTGCATATTTAGGCTGAGTTCTTCTCTCAAAGAAAAAACACTGTTCCACCTAGTGAGGTCATGTGGCAATACAGGAAGTGCTCCACTCTGTTTTCATACTGCATACACCTCCACTAGAATCATTTGGACCATTTCAGCCCTGGAATTGCTAATCTCTACTGAAATAATGGTAAAAAGTAGTTGTTAACTTGAAAACTAGTGCTTCATGACATCGCAAGGTGGAACAGAGCACTGTGAGTTTTGGAGATGTAGACAGCCTAATAATAAAGGATTATTCAAATGTGTGGATAACAAAACACAACTCCAGGTATGTTTGATGAGGTAACAACATTCTAACATGGCTTAAAGTGGACAACAGTCAGTTTTGTGTGCACCTTTAACTTGTTATCATACAATTCTAATTAAAAAATAATGCACATATCACAATGCAATAAAAGTATCCAAGTAAGCAAAAAGCTGTTGAAAGGTTCTTTCACAATTGTACAACAGTGAAACTACTATTATTATTTCAAGAATTTTTCTTTTCAACTTTTACTTGCACTGTTTGATTTACTATTACAGTTGTACCATCACCACGATTGCACAAAATTACTGTTACTATTGTGAATTCCTATGACTATTCCGCTGCCCTTTAAAACAGCTCCAGAACCTTTTCCAAAGTAAGTAAATTGCTCCATTAATGTGTCTAATTAATTTCCGCCACTAGTGACAGTAAGCAAGAAGTCAAACGTAGAAGATAAACTGCTCCCTCATAAAAAAAACACATAAAAACCGAAATGCAAATCAGCTTTTATTATTTTTCCTCACCCTCACTCTAACCTCTCCAAATCCACATTCAAATGTAACAGTTTTGCTTCATTCGGATAATTAGCTCTGCAACAATTATCATTAATGTAGCACGACCCGAACATGAGGCTGATTAGGATTCTGCAGCTTCTCTCTGAGTCAGTTCACTCTAATCCTGATGCGCAGTCTGTCCCCAAAAGCACAGATTTGATCCCTTTAAAAATACAAAATATGTTAAGTTTAACTGCTTTGAGCACACAAATACAGGGGCTCACTGCATGGTTAGCCAAATCTTTGAATAATAATAAAAGAGAATACTATTTAATTAAGAGTGCAACTGCAAAACTGCAACTGTAGCTTTCAAAATGACCTGATTCAATGTTCTGTTGCCATATAGAACTTATTATTTAATCATTTTTAGTGTAAGTCCAATTATTTTAGTGAAAATACTGTAAATCTTACGACTTATACTGCTACAACAACTACAGCTAATATTACATCATGGTTGATTTCCCCTTTTTTATTTATTTGATTCATTTAACCTTTCTTTCTGAGAGTCAATTCTCATTTACAATGGTGACCTGGCCAAGAGGCAGCAAAACAAAAAGCAACAGGATCAATAACAAGCACATCAAATATGAACAAAATATATTACATTTTCAAAATAGTGGTTGAAAGCTTGTTTCAAAGAGGACAGTTTAATGAAGGAACTGAATTGAGTTTGTTGCAACTGATTGCAGTCGTTTGAGGTGTCCAAAGTAAATAGGAAGAAAAGTTAGTAATTTTCAGAAAAGTGACAGCAAAATATGAACATGCTAGTATGATTTATCCCAGAGGCCTCTACGGAAGCAGCGCACTTTATTTATCCCTGTTTCATTTCAGTAAAAATAATGTTTCCTTTAAAACTTTCTGAAGCTAAAAGTTTAAAAATATACTCAGAAGTTTTAGACAGCTTGGCAAAAAACTGTTCTTTAAGTTTTCATTCAGTGCATTCAGAATAATTTAGCTTTCCAAGTATCATTTTCAATTGCTTTAACAAGGATCTATTTGAAGTGCCCCAGGGTTATTCTATCATAAAACTCAAACTGTAAGCTCCATTGTAGCATCAATAGTACAATCACCATGAACGGTATGCAATTAGGACATCAACAAGAAACTATAACAGCCAAATTAGCCTTCCAAATGAACTGATTACAGCCATATGTTTGATGTTCTGTATTACAAATGTCCACTGGAGAAAAAAAATCCTTATGGAGTGTAAACCTGTGAATATTATTATCAGTATTGCCTCTTCTCTGTAGGCCATATTCACAGCCTCCACTCTCACAACTCACTGGAGGACTGGAGTTAGCAAACAGATCAATAATTCATCCAGCTAAAACAACAGAGTTTGAACCTGAATTGGAAATGCAATTGTGATCGTTCTTTTACTGGGAAAATGCACATAGAATCATACAGTGAGAAGTCTCCACCTATTTTCAAGTTAGTTTTACCACATGGCATTTTAAATCAAACAAGATGATACAAGACATGATATTGGGGCCACGAAAAAAAGATTAAATACAGTATTTATACATCATATAATACATTAAAGGTGCACTATGTAACTTTTCTGGTTGAGGGTCCGCCATTGATTTTCCTCCATGGAGACTGTCTTACCAGGAATGCTTCATAATATGGCATTAAACTGATATATCTTGCATTTATACAATTGCAAGTGTTTTAATGCCTGAAAAACATGAATCCTTGTACAGTACAGTTAAGTTAATGCCTTACTGTTAAACATTTTAGGCAAAACAATAACATTTCCATAGAGATAAACAGGAAACAGACCCTCCACTGAAAAAGCTACATAATGTACTATTAACATTGTTCATTTGTTGTACAATTTATATCATGTAATATATTTATTATGTATACATTTCCAGTAAAAAAAATACTAGCACAATTGACTTTTTAGCAGTATAATGTAACCTAAGCTATTTTGGTTTCAGATTGGTGGAAATAACGAGTAACAAGTCATGGAGGAGTAGGAGATGTAAGCCCACTGTGTTTGCAAGTGTTTGTAAATATGATATGAGCAAATATGGATTATGAAATGTTATATGTTGGGCCTTTAAAGGTGCACTGCCCAACTTTTCTGGTGGAGGGTCTGCTACTTTCTTGGAGATATCATTGCTTTGCCTGGAATGTTCCATGGTATGACATTAAACATATCCATCTAGCATTTATTCATTAGGAGTGTTTCTATTGCTCAAAAATATAGTAATTCCTTCTGTGAATAGGGGAGACTCTCCACAGATCTGAATTGTAATGTAGCATAGTGCTGTAACCTGTTTGTTTCCCTCGTGATAGATATGTTTAAGTTATACTATGGAACATTCTAGACAAAGCAATAGCATTTCCATGGAGATTAGCAGGTGGCGGACAAAGTATGCAAGATCCAACTAACCCAGTTCCCACTTTCACAGTACCTGCTTCCTTGGACAGCTGTGTGAAAGCCTCCACTCCTCTCTCTCCATAGCTCCCCTCAGAGGCGATTGTGGAGACATAGGTCCAGCCCATGGATCTGATGATGTCCACCATGGCCTGGGCCTGGAACGAGTCTGGAGGAACCACTCGAGAGAAGAAGTCATAGCGCCGATCATCGCTCAACTCTGGAGCTGTGGAGGCGTAGCTTATCTGAGGGATCTGCATGGGAAGAGACAAAACAGCTGTCAAGGAAACAAGGAAAGAAGGAAAATGTCCTCAAGGATCATTTTTTAGGAGCAGAGAAATATAAAATGTAATAGGCTTTGGGTGAGTTTAACAGTTCACACAGGACAACAGCTGCACTAGTGTTCTACAATAGGCAAGGGTAATACTAAGAGAATAGAGTGCAATACTGATAGTGTGAATCCATATTTTCCTTTAACTCTATTAAAGCATGAAATAATACGGTGATTAATAGTCCACCGTAATTAAATAAGAAAGAAAAAAACACCACACAATAGAAAGCATCTTGATCCCAAAGAATAGGCAAGTGTAATATAAGTGAATAGAGTATAAAACTAAACACTAAAAAACAAACTTTGAATCAATATTTTTACATGTAATAGGTTAAAGAATGAAATAATATTGTGATTAATAGTCCACTATAATTAAATAAGAAAGAAGAAAACACGACACAATAAAAATAATTTTGATCCCAAAGAATAGGCAAGACATTTCATTGATTTGTTGAGTGTAAACTCTGAATCCATATTTTAACATTTAATCTATTAAAGAATCAAATAAATAAAAAAGAAGAAAACACCAGAAGTCACTATGGCCAACAGTCTGCAGAGACTCTACAGCAGGTATTATATAACACAGTTTTATAACATAAATTGTACACTTTAATGCTCTTTGGGGAATTATTGTGTTTTTTTGTTGTTGTTTTTGTTACATAAGAACTGGGATTGTCCAGTTTGCATTGGGATGCCAAAGTCTGGTTTGTCTTAACACAATCTGCTCTTATTATATCTGTTGTATTCAAGAGCATAATGTTTTGCAAATAACAATGTCCTAAAAGTAATAAACCTCCACACTACAAAACACAGAAAAAAAAACCCAACAATTTGCATAATTAAAATGCAATTTAAATGTAAGTTGACCTTTGGTGCGTTGTAAGCGGTATTGTGTCTAATTTAGTGTGGCAGTGTTGGTAAATAGTGCTGAGTAGCGCACGCAGGAGTGAGCCACAGGGGCGACTTGACACAAATACGTAGAAGATAATGGCAGTGAGATTATGAGAGGCGCTGTGGTGCAGGACACTTACAGATAATATCAAGAGTCATTTTTACAGTTTATGATGGCAGGAAAGTCTGTCATAGTGAATATCTTGTTCTAAGTTGTGTTTCTTATCACAAGCTTGGGTATCTTAGAGCTTAGAGGTCTTTACTTACAGATACTATTTCCATGACAGGTTATTGCCTATAAGAATTTAAACATAACTCTACATCTTTTACTAAAGCAGAGGTTTTATGCTAAATTGACTTTTCAGAGCTTTTAATGTCCTTGTTGTTGTTTTCCCTCACCATTAAAGGTTGTATAAAGGATTTTCCAAGGAAGGAGAAATCCAGCAACTGTCCTTTTTCATGTTGTCCCCCCCCCCCCCCCCCCCAGCTCCCTAAGTAGAAACGCCTCCTCCCGCCTCCTCCTTACGCTAGAAGATATTTGTTTACAGCCGATGCGTGTTCAGAATTGCTGTTGCTGCTGTAACTATACTGTATGTTTTCAAATGATAAGCAGAAGTTTCCTGTCCAGAAGTAATTTAGCGACCAACGCGTCAGTCTTTAGACCCTCTGCTTCAGTGCACGCCATCGCTTTGCTCATTTTCCTCTTCTCTTCTTCTTTCAGCAACTTCAAAAACTGACTTTCTTTTGCGGCTAACTGGTAGTGGATTCTTGTTTGCCATCGCAACAAACTTTGTGCTAACTGCGAGCAAGCTACAGTTGGAAAAAGCCGCTAAGAACTGCTGCGTTGGTTGAGTAAACAGCATCTTGGGTCTGGAATGTGTGAGAGGCATACGTAAACCACGTAATCCCAGCGCACCGGCAAGTCAGTTATGCTAGAAATGTAGGGAGTTTGATTGACAACCTACCAGCCAATAGATAACGAGGTAGCCTCATTATCTATTGGCTAATGTTTATCTGACCCCACCACGTCCACAGTTGATGGATTTTCATTCATTTTATTTTTGGGTCATCATAATTACAAGGCTGTTGCATCTCTATAATGCTATCATTGACAATGTGAAATAAACAAACAAAAAAAAATCCTCCATACAACCTTTAACTCACCACAAATGCCACATCAGTTTACATTAAACTGAACTCCAGACATCAACAATCTGATTTTTTTGTATGTAAACATAGCCAGAGTCCCTGTCCATTTTTGTATGGTGACATATTATCTAGACATTTATTTCAATTAAACACATAATTTGAGTAACATTTTCCCAAAGAAATATTTACAACGTATGCTAGTGAATTCAGAAACAACTTGATAAAGTCCAAACCATCTCATCAGCCTCTTCTGACCTCGATACTTCAGAACACCACAGGGACCCCAGTGCCCTTCTTCTCCAAGTCAAGTGGGTATGCACGCATTCACATATATTATTCTGCCTTACCCTCAATGCACCGGGTCTATCACATGCTAATCTGAACAACATATCCATTTGAGTTAGGGCGATCAGACACAGCGGAGGCAGAGGAGAGATGTGATCCAGGACACCACAGCTCGCCGATGGGACCTCTTCAAACTCACGCAGGCTGAGAGATAGCTTTGACCCGGCACTCAAACGGGGTCAACTGCTCACAGCTGACAAATTGAGGAGCAGCAGGAGAGAGCAAGACCAAGATGTTTTGAGTTGTCAGAAAATATAAGTTATTCTAAAGCAGCCAAAAGAAGTGGCAGTTCTAGCATTACTCAAGTACCACACATTTGATACAGACCAAATGCATGTGTATTACTAGTACTATTAGCAGGAATATTAGTAGTAGTTATAGTATAGTACTTGAAGTGGTACAACTTACAGGAGCAATGGTAGTACTTTTACTACTTACTGGTGAAAACATGACTGCTTAAACTATAACTATACATAGAAAGTGACATTAATACTCCACAAATCTGAATGAGATTAAATTATTCAAATAAAAAATAATTGTGTCACCATAATCTTAACCAAATCTATGGGAAATACTGCAATGGATATGCAATGCTCTTTTTAAGCTTTGAGTCAGTTCATTATTCTGGGTGGTAAAATATTTCTCAAGACATAGCTGCTCTGTGACAATTGGTGAGAGATGTGGCAGCTAATTGCCTCCTTCCAACCACCAACAAACAGAAATCACACTATCACAGACATAAGCCTGTGAAGTGCCTCACAGTATTCTGAGCAAATACTGGGAATTAAACCATCAAACTCCTCATTAGAAGGCAATTGTCTCTATTTACTGATCGACTACCACTATAAGAGTAATAATGAGAAAATCTCTTCTGCACCTAAACTAATCCACAATTGAGTGTGACTCATCCTAACAAGTTAAATCGAACTTCTAACACTGAGAAAACAGCATCAAAATGGAGCAAAGCACGGTAATGGGAAAGCAGATGTAACATTGATTTGCATTTAAAAAGCGGGCTCTCTCCCAAAAGTACGTGGGACATTACACAGTAGATCTATCAAATGTAGAATTCAGCAGATACACTCAAAGTCAAAAGGTGTTAGAGTTTTATCCAATCACGTACTGAGTTCTTCAACACTGTCCCCACAGAGCGTGTTGCTGCTGGGAGCAGTTTAAATCACAATGTCGTTTCACTTTGTCCCAGGTTTGTATCCGGCATTTTAATATAATTTCTCTTTCTCTCAATCTATATCTGTGACTACAAACAGTCACACATAAAAGTTATATTTTTTAATTACCATAATGACCTCCAGGTTTAAAACTGCTTTGGAAGAAAAGAGCAGCCAAAATTAAGCCTGATGAAATTATGATACACAGAAATGCTGAGTAATAGTGATCTGAATCTAACAGTTTTTATGTTTTAATAGCTTACATGAAACGAAAAAGAAGTTAATATTTTAAGCATAATTTAATTAAATAAGACAAATCTTTTTTGGGTCACAGATGACTAAATCTAAGCGTACAGAGAAGGAAGAGGCGTTCTAAAATCTGTTCTCAATTAAAAGTAGTTTATGCAGTTAAAGCTGCAATATGTAAATAGTGAAGCGTACATCCAATCTGCATGGAGATGTTCTTGTTTTGCCTGGAATGCTCCACAATACAGCATTAAACTTGCCTAACTTACATTCATCCAAGTAAGATAGCCCAGTTTTTGAATTTATGTTTTATTGCCCATAAATACCAAAAACATCCATTCTAACTGTGAGTGGGATCACCTTTCAATCTATAATAATAATAATAATAATAATAATAATAATGCATTAGTCTTACATAGAGCTTTTCCAGACACTCAAAGGCTTTACAGTTTTGCACATTATTAATTCACTCCACACTCAGTGATGGTACGCTACTTCTGTAGACATAGCTGCCCTGGGGCAGACTGACAACGACAATGTGGGTGAAGTGTCTTGCCTAAGGACACAACTCATGTTTTTTTGCCAATGGCGCACCTGGAATTCCCAGCTGTCCAGCTTGTTTCCATGGAGATAGTTTGATGCCATATTGTGGAATATTACAAGTAAAACAATAACATCTCCAGGGCGACAAGCAACTGTTGAACCCTCCACCAACAAAGTGTATCTTATATACTTGAGTACATTGAGTAACAACAGTGCATATTTTCACCTCTACATTATGGAGTTTTAGGGATCTATCTAAATTGCTAGTGACAAAAATCAATTAAAAAAATTCCTTTTCGATCCACGTTCACAGCAGTAAATCAATGCAATACACAACCCCAGTTTTTGTCACGTGCCACTAAAATGGATGTGGTTGGCCGGTGATAACTCAGGGCGACACAGCAACTGGGACCAAAGATGCAATGATTAACAAGCAACGCCTCTTTCAATCTCACAATTATCCAGCACTGATGCCTGTCACCTGCCATGAGAGCACGAGGTCAAAGTTCACCGTCTGAGGCTAATCGTCTGCCGCTCTTCTATGTATCTGGAGCGACAAGATCGATGAAGAGAAAACACTGAGGTCTCTTACAGGGGACGCTGTTTTATCGACCCACCACCACAAACTGCAATAGCTGCCCTGAATAAAAATCCACCACTAAGGGTCCATAGAGAAACTAAACACAAATGTTTTAACCTGAGTGTTTAAGAGCAGACAAGGCTAACGCAGGTTGAATAAAGGTTAGAGGCACTGGCGGTAAGCGAGAATGCCAGATGAAGTTAATTAGTGTGTCTTTTGGCCTTTTCTGCTGATCCTACACGTTTGTAGGCCAGAAACATGGGGAGTGCTGCAGAGAGGTGAGAGATACAATGAGTCTTAACTAAGGTTGCATCCAATTAGAATACACAATAATTAGCTTGATTTTTCAGATAATACAGGGACTAGTGTTATTTGGATACCCCAATACAGTATTTATGTATTCTACAATTACCTGATAATAATAATAATACTACTCATAATAATGGATTGAATTTACATTTCAAGACACCCACTATGCTTTACACTGCATTATTCATTTGACCCATTCCCCGATCTCGTCTGGTCTAAGCAAGACGAGATCGGGGAATATGAGACATTGACAGGCAGGTGCGGCCACATCATCATGGAGTGTGCTCTTGGATAGGACAGACCAGCTTTCATTCTCACAGTGCCACATCTGTCAATAGTTCACCACTTTGAAGCATTTTTGATATTGAACACTGCAGAATGGACCATTTTTCCTGCTCTTGTCAAAAGCCTCACTTTGGTAAAAAATCTTAACCTACAGAAGAAGACGCCATAACCATTCCTTTTTGCCATAACCTTATACCTGAAAGGAATATTTGACTGTAGGTTTTCAGACTTGTGATACTGTGATAAAGATTAATTAATGCATAAAATACCATGTAATTTATACTCTACAGCCCTATTCTTCCTCTAGCTTTGCTCCTGCAAAGGTGATGGTCAAAATGCAGAGAGGGTAACATTTGCCTCTCTGCTGTGATTCATGCAGGGAAAATGTTATTTGAAGAAAAATAGGCAGCATATGGCCCAACATGAGCCTCTCTCAGTTGGAGTAATGGCAACCATCTATCCCAGCCATCTGAGGTGGGGGAAGCATGACTGTAAGA
The DNA here is from genome assembly GCA_029959045.1 of Taenioides sp. WSHXM2023. Lineage (NCBI taxonomy): Eukaryota > Metazoa > Chordata > Actinopteri > Gobiiformes > Gobiidae > Taenioides > Taenioides sp. WSHXM2023. The sequence goes on along the minus strand of CM057086.1, from coordinate 21,221,254 downwards.
AAAATAACCTTTACATGTAGAGCCAATGCTCTCCGGGGGTTATTCTAGTTCAAGAGCAAAATGCAGCATTTTTAAAACTCCTTTGGGACATCTAAACCTTAGTATTTGCTGTAGTATAACTTACAATAATGTGTATAGTTTGTCCTAGTAGATGTGTTGAAAAGTGTTGTATGAAGCTAAATAAAACTTTTGTCTGGTCAATGAGCCAGCTATTAAAATGTTTACAGTGCAAAATAAATGGTAAAAAAAAAAAAAAAAAAAACATTGAATATTGGGTATAAGAACTGAAACCACTCCAAATGCAGCTTCATGGAAAAAAGGCTGGAAACCACAGTGTTATAGTATGCTTGTACCCCAGATAATGATTAACATTTATTAAAATGTATGACTATTTCAGCTGTCAATATAGTCACAATTATTCTGTCCAATCATTGCAGCCCTAATAGAAATAAAGACAGGCAGATTTGAAAAGTACAACCTATAATTGATGAGGGGCAAGTGCTTTTAAAACATCAAGAAATCACAGCTTGCAATATAAAGTGGGCGTTAAGCATCAAAATGTGCACTGCATTGCACATACACTACATGCTAACACAGTGGTTCCCAAACTTTTGTGTACCATCTATGGTAAATGGTTTTTAAACACATTTTTATATAACACTTTTCCACCTTCAAGGCACTCAAAGCGCTTTACTCACCATTTCACCTACATTCACACACCAGTGTACACAGACACTGAGGGCGAGGTAGGTTAAGTGTCTCGCCCAAGGACACAACATTCATCTGTGCAACCTGGAATTGCACCACCAATCTGTGGATCAGTGGATCTGACCACTCTACCAACAATGTTTATGTCGAGTGAGGGATTCGAACCGCCAACCTTCATAACAGTGGACAAACACTGTACCAACTGTTGTTACCTTTTATAACCACATCCCAGTGTTAAGTATGAATCAGTTTACTAGTATCTTGCCAATTATAAATATTATATTTTCTTCACAGTAGCCCTGGTTGGGAAATAATGTACTAGGAGACAGATGTTCTTTCTGCTTGGCACTCTAAAAGGAATAAAAAAAAGTTTAGTCATTTTGCAGATAACGTCAAACATCAATACTGCATTGACATAACTACTTTTAAAAAGCACGATAAAGCCTTCATGATTTTTATCTCTGAAAGATGCGCAAGAAACAAAGTCTTAAATACTTACTTTTGACAAATACGCAACAGTAAAAAGGATATACTAGTTTGAAGTCTGTTTTTGACAAAGTAACAGTGCAGCATGCGACGTGCTGTGGCTAAGTGCGCTGTGAATGGCACGGCTAACACGTTTCCACTGGATGCTCTAACAGGATTGAGGGCAGCCACTTCCTGTTGCACCCTTCCCAGCTCCTCTATTTGCTGCATGATTAGCTTCTAAGTATATCTTGACATCAGTCAGCTCCACTCAGCTTTTCATGACAATCTCCACACAGCCGACGGAAATGACAGTGACTTCCAATAGACCCCTCTCTAACCCCAGAGAACCCCCAGTTTTCCCGCAACATTCACACATAAATACAGAATAGCCTGCTGAAGATGTCACCCCAAACAGCATTTTAAAGCCCTGGCAATGATGGGATAAATATTGTCTCACAAACACATACCTGCAATGATTTATTTCCACTTCTCTGGAAAAAGTGAGACAGTCGATAGCCATAAACAAAATCATAAAGTACAATAAACAGGCCTGTAAAGATACTGAGCCCAAACATCTTTTATGGTTAAATCACACGGCACCGAGGGGCAGACAAGATCACAAGATATTTGCAGAGGTAGAGGAAGTTCTGGGGGCAATAAATTACTTGTTTTTACCAGTGCATTAGTTTTTGTTACTTCTACTGTCAGTTGCATTCACACTGTGCACATATCAAGCTTGGCATTAGAGGGTATTTTGGTTGCACATAAAAGTGACAAATGATAGGTGATGGCATGCACTTCAGTAGTGTGTAGGCAAGTCTATGTGCTGATATTAGGACTGTCAAAAAAAAAAAACTCTGGAGATCCCTGGAGCTGTGTTGTGTTGTTTCATTCACACATGTTTGAATGATCCTTTATTATTAGTCTATCTACATCTCCAAAGCTCAAAATGCTCTGTTCCACCTTGAGATGTCATGACGTGGTAGTTTTCAAATTAACAGCATTTTACCTATAGTTCAGTAGAGATTGGATATTCCAGAGCTTAAATTAACCAAATGATTCTAGTGAAGGTGTATGGAGTTCAAAACTAGTAGAGCACATCCTGTATACCACATGACATCACAAGGTGGAACAGAGTGTTTTCTATTTGAAAGGTCTGAATATGCAGGGTTTGTGCGTTAACCATGTGTGAATGAAACAAAACACAAATCTTCTCTCAGTGAAAAACAAGAAACTGTTGACATTTTGAAAGTGCTACACATCAGACAAACCAGCATAACTTGCTGGTTCTGATAGGTAGACAAATACAAGTTTTTGCTTATTACACTACACACTACAGTGACCACAACATTTAGCATGACAGCACCAAGGCATATGGCCACAATGTTAAGCTGTGTAAGTGTAACAAGCCATTCGCCATAGAGAGAGATAATGGCTGAATCCATACATGGCTCCTCAGGCAGCGCTTTGGTAATCTTGCTTCTCCAGCCCGAGCCACTACCACAACAACACCCATGGCAGACAGACAGGCGAGGGGGTGGTGCAACTGACAACTTCCCCTCCTTTTTCTCGTCACTGTCTAACCCCATGTCCCCCATCCTCAACATCTGTGCCTCTCACTCAGTGTCTCAGCACAGGAGAAATGGGCTCTCCTCTGTGCCCTCTGTCCCCTCGGCTTCACACATCTTCCTTCAAATCATTGTCTGTCTATGAGCAGACACGCCCACACGGATGGCCACCACACACTTCCTGGTTGTAGGAGCCATGCCAGTTTCCCCTCAAGCTGAGACAATCTGCCCCGAGTCACTACTATCTTTATGCCAAGTCACGTGGGGCTAGGCTGCAGTCTTCTTTCCTGATAAACATTATGCACGGTCAATTTGCTGTGTATATTCGATTTATTAACAGAATTATTTTGTTCACTTGGTTGGTTGTTAATTTCTCAGTAAAAAACACTTGACAGTATCGAACCAAGTTTTCATTACAGAAAGATTTGTATATATTCAAAATACAGACTGCAACTTATGTAAATCGTTTTCCATTTGTTTTAGTAAACATATTTTTGTAGCCCCAGCAGATGCATAATATTTTCGATCAACCAAATGAGAATATGTTTTGTTACCCACTTATAGCTTGGTGTTTATCTTGAATGTTGTTTTGCCTCTAAATTAGCATATGTTTCCCTTGTGAAAATAGTTTGGATACAAACTCTGAATGCGCTAAACCCGCTCTTGGCTAGATACAAAATAAACTCATAGGATGTTGTACAACTGTTTCCAAACGCACTATTGATAAGACATTTACATAGCCCAAGTGGCCTCATGTACAACAATAGATTATAGCCTCCAGAAACACAACTCTTTAGTCACTGGGTTCAAAAAGTCAAATTCGCAAAAATTAGATAGAGATCAGATTGATATTCATAAATCAGCCTCTGATCCATTGAATCGCAAGCCATCTTGTAATGTTGTTACCTCATTAAAAACATACCTGGAGTTGTGTTTTGTTTTATTCACATGTTTGAGTAACCCTTTATTGTTAATCTGTCCAAATCTCCAAAGTTCAAAATGCTCTGTTCCACATTTCAATGTCATGTAGAGGTAGTTTTCTAGTTAACTGCTACCTTTTACCTTCAGTTCAGTAGAGATGGGCAATTCCACGGCTGAAATCATCCAAATGATTCTAGTGAAGGTTTATGGAGTTTAAAAAACAGTGGAGCACTTCCTGTATTACCACATGACATCACAAGATGGAACAACTCCAGGTATGTTTGTGATGAAGAAAAACATTACAACATAGATGAGAATGTAATAGTAATATGGGCCCTTTAACGTATTTTGTATTTATCTATGAGGCACTATAGACTAGTGTTGCTCCTTCAGTGCAAACTTACAGGTCGACCTCTGAGCCACCTGAGAGCCCCTTTTCCTCTGCTTATCATAGTAGAATTATTGAACAGTTAATATTAATATTTTTCTCAGTTTTTTTATTTGATGCCTCGACACCTTTGAAATTGCAGCTATACCCAACATGTTTTTGCTACACCTACACGAGTATCACTACCATGTAACCAGGCGGATATTCCTATAATATATCTAAAATAACCCTCTCTTTCTCCACCCACTTGCCTTCTGTGCCCGGGGCATGTCTTTAGTGCACAGTCCCCTAGAGTCGCTCCACTGCTCTGTACCAGCCCTGGACCCCGGCTCCTCTGCATGACTGCCCTGCCCTGGTGTATTTTAAGAGCAGCCAGCATGTGCTTCTCCGTGGGTTTACAGAGGGTTAGGCGTGACTCACAAACCAGATATCTGACCAAAATGTAGTATACAGACTGAAGCGTGTAGGAGGGAGAAGTGTGGAGAACTAACTAAGGCAAACTGAATGACCTGCATCGCTTCAGCTGGTAAACAGACTTCAAATGATTTGGTGGATTCAAAGAAACCATATTACAAATCTTAAAATACTAATCTCAGAGATGTAGTTCAAACATATTAAATGATTATCTATGATTAAAGGATGGCTGTTAAGACAATGTGAAAGGACTGCTAAATTACCCATAGAACAGCAGAAATATCCTTTAAACCCTGTTTGCTTTTGGTTTACAGCATATATTTTATTTTTATGTTTTAATAAATGACTCTAATTAGCTGTTAGCAAGATGGCAAATGGAAATTACATCAGCTTTACAGATCTCTTTGCTCTTTGTTTTTGTGTGTTCATTAAAGCTCCCGGCCGAGAGACTGGGAGGTTTCTCTCGGCTGTCCTGGGAACGCCTTGGGGTCCCCCCGGAGGAGCTGGAGGAAGTGTCTGGGGTGAAGGAAGTCTGGGAGTCCCTGCTTAGGCTGTTGCCCCCGCGACCCGGCCCTGGATAAGCGGAAGAAAATGGATGGATGGATTAAAGCTTCCATATTGTGTTATTTTCTGATCTACATACGTTATAAAGTTTGCATATTTAGGCATATTTAGTTCTTCTCTCAGACAGTTACCACTCTGTTCCACCTTGTGATGTCATGTGGTAATACAGGATGTCCTCCACTGTGTTTTTACATACACTTTCACTGGAATCATTTAGATCATTTCAGCCGTGAAATTGCAAATCTGAACAAATCCTGAACAAAATGTAAAGGGTAGCTGTTAACATGACACAACATGACATCACAAGGTGGAACAGAGCATTTTGAGCTTTGGAGATATAGAGAGACTAATAAATAGTAATAATAAAGGATTACTCAAACATGTGTGAATGAAAAAAACACAACTCTGGGTATGTTTTTGGTGAGGTAAAAACATAAACACTCAAATGTACACAACATAGGACCTTTAAAAATAAGAGAGATATTGTTAATGCAATGTAGCTGGTGGTCAAGTAACTCATCTTCAAATACTTAATAGTTCTTAAACTTCAGCAAATGTTCAAACATCAAATTGCAAAAAGGTGCAATTGTTTCTGTCACAAATCCATGTTTTAAATTAGACCCAGTGACTTAAGGACGCCTATGGTTTGGAAAATGACAGCCACACTTTTGTACTGCCACTCCACTCTCATATTCTTGTTGTGAATTTCTCTTTAGCTTTACACAGAACAAATGGCCTCTGAGAAAGACAAAGTTAGGTTAGCCTTGATCACAGCAGCTGCATAGCTTCTTCTCCTCAGGTGTGACAATCTCTATTCACTAAAAAAATGTGCTATCAAAAATATCCTTTGTAGCCACTGGGCTTCACATTTCAGATGGATCGACTTTTTTATTTTTACCCTTCAACATGGACAAGACAAGGCTGTTTTTGTTTACTTCCCCTTAATATAAATTCCACATAGGTACTGTATGCAACAGACACATGTAACAACTCCATTTATGCATTAAAGGGGTTTGAATAACTTTAAAATGGAGATTACTGGACAAAGAGTGCATGAACATTAACAAGACTAGTGCTGTTTAACACCAAATCACATACTTTTACTCACTGTGTATTTTTCGTAATAGAAAAAACAACAAACAACAAAAGACAATCATATGCATCTTGTTATAATAGATTATTTTTCAGACAGAAGTTTCCAAGGCAATCGAAATACAGAAATGTGCCTCCTGGACTATAAACCGGAACGAGGGGGCTTTTTTACTCTCACAAACCTGGGATACTGTCCTGAACAAGATGGCGCTGTCGTCCTAAGACACACCATAGCAACATCACATGACCACACTGAGGAAGACCGCTAATGAGCAGTCAAAACTGTCAGATGTGAAAACAAACTAAAAAGAGTCTATTAAAATAAATGATCGGAACACCAAATGAACCTCATTGGACATAACCATATTGCGTTTTTTTATTTTGAATTAAAATTTGATAAACTGCCCATACCCTAACTATAAATGCAAAAATGTACTTGAGGAAGGGCATCTGGCTTGGATAAATTTTGCAGAAAATGTGCCCAATCACAGCATGATTATAGTTAGATGACTTGCTGACCTCGGACATGAAAAATCAAAAGAAAAGAATATTTTTACAGCCTGCATGGTAAAGGGAAAGGAAAATCTCAATAAAAACAGCTTTGGGATGTTCGGTTATCTACAGCCACATTTCCTCACACACTGAATACAAATAGCCACATTTTCTGGTGCGTGGAGCAGCATCTTCACATCTCCACAGTGGCTGATCGCACGGTCCGGTCTTTGACATATTACTCAGCACAGAGCGAGCATGTTTTTGTGCCTACACCTGGAGCACGCAGGCTTGACACCTCCATTGTGAGCACAGCACCCCCAGCTCTCCTCGTGCATCGCAATGATCCTCTGAGTAAGGCCGACATCGTCATTCTCAGGACCATTTCTCCTCTAACAGAGCAGACAAAGCAGCAGGGCGTCCTGGATCTTATCTCACTGTCTCACTCACAAAAGCACAATAATTATTCACTCACAGCATAGCACTGGAAATTATCATGCAGGAATTGTTAGGCATTACCTTGCACAATTTAATAATAACTTTTGATTCTTTAGGATTCATAGAAATTCAGGCAAACACACATCTGTCCACGTAGGCTGGCTATGTTTACATGCACACCAAACATCAAATCATTATCTGATTTTCTTGTGTCAAATAAACAGTTACATCTGATGTGAGTAATCGGATTTCTTTCTGATTGTTCATACCTGTGCAAGTGTCTTCAAAATACAACACTCTGAAATCCATAGATTAACAGACACATGTCACCGTCTGTTTTAAGTTATTATTTTGTGCATGTATACATAAACCAAAATTTACATCTAATTACTGGGTGATTATTCTAGTTATCTGATTCAAACATCTGCTGGTTGCCACAACTACTGTAAATCTCCAGCTGAAGTTATTTTCCCCATTTCATTTATTTATGGAAAAACAGCAAAGCAACCATATCCTAAAACATAAAACCAAAATCAATATATGAACTGTTGTCATATAAACAAATAGTATATTAGTTAAAAATAAAGATAAAATAAAAATAAAGAAAATAAAGAAACTTTAAGCACATATGGACACCTTTTTAATTATTTTAACAAGATTGGACTTGAATGACAATTGATTTTTGTTTTTCCTTCCTTTCCTTTTTTTTTTTTTTTTTTTATGTAATTGTGTGTAGTGTGAAGAGATGGGTGGGGTGTGGAAGGGTTTTGCTTTGTTTTTTGTTTGTTTTTATTATGTAAAATTACATTATTACACTATTTTATTTGGTGACTATAATAACTGTAAAAATTAAGTGATAAGAGCAATTGTCTTGCATAGTATAAAGTTAGCAATCCTCACTAGCTTTTTTCCAATGCATTTGCAGCGAGAACAAAATGTTTAGGGAGCCAGATATGTGCTGGCTTTGCAGTCTCTGCAGTGCTGCCTCTTAGACTTGCTTAAGAACACTAAGTACAGCACCAACACCTGTTTGCAAATCTCTCCAAAACCCACATTCATCTTCGCCTATAGAGACTGTGCACATGACTAAATATCTCTCCTCGTAAGGCGTTTCAATGGAGCAGCCTCATGTGCTTCCTGCTGTAGTGTTTGCAGGGCTGTGGGGAGAGGGAGCCACAGACCTCTATAGTGAAATTTATGCAGAGCTGATGTTCTTATGTTACCCCAAACTGCCACATTGAGCTGCTTAAACTGCCATTCACAATACAATCTTTTGCAGGGGGAAAACGGCATAACAACAAAGAACATTATAATCTAGAAAATAGACAATAAAACCCAGAAAGAGGCAGTGTTACAGCGGCACGCTGAAATGAAATGGACGCATAATGAATAAACAGATGAACAATCAAATTTGAAAATGCAATGGCTTCAAATTATAAAGTAACAGATTGAAAACTCAAAGTTATAAAACATGACAAAATAACTACTCCCAAAGACCAAGAGGTAGCATAAAATATTGTAATACACCAATGAATGAAATTACCCAGAAAGCTTTGGGAGTTTAAGGAGAACACCAATGCACGTTTTAATTGTACATAAACACTTCAGAAGGAAAGATTAGCTACACTTCCATTAGTTGCATTGTAATCATGAATAAATTGTAAGCTGTTACAGGCTAAAATGGCAAACATTAGCTTCCTTTTGCTTGGATGAATAAATAATAGCTTTATACACAAGGCAAATAGAGCTAGAACAATCTACTATAACTTATTTATGTGATAGTACAATACATTTGCTGAATATCTTGCTATAAGTACTTCTACTGTATATAGTGGTACATATGACATGCAACTATTGAGGCCTTTTGTTTTATGTAGAAGTGTAACATCAGTGACGAACCTTTTTACACTGTTTAACAAATAAATTTAACATTACAGTGCACAATAAAGTTCACTACTAAAGCCAGTCTTTCCCTCTTGAGAATACTGGGGAAACTTGATCAAATCCTTTTTCCTTTTTAGCCCTGTGCTCTACTGTATTTACATTTGTGTGGATTTACAAAATATAAGATGTAAAAATACTGTTCAGTTTATCCTTTAGATAGGCCATAGTCCCATCATCATGTACTATAATAACATCAATGAAAGTAATATGAAGTTGTGTTTAAAGGTGCACTGTGTAACTTTTCTAATAAATTGGTCTTGTGGGGTCTCTGTGGAGAATAAAAACACTTCAATAAATGCAAGATAGATAGGTTTAATGCTATACTGTGGAACATTCCAGGCAACGGAGTAACATCACCATGGAGACGGAGACCACCAGACCAGAAAAGTTACACAGTGCGACTTTAAAGGGTTAGTGGCTAAGGAGAAGTTTCAGACACTCAAGACTTGCATCAGAGTTCCAATCAGACCGGTGTCTCTAAGTTCTTCTCCCTCAGTTCCTTCGGTCACAATGACAAACCCTAATTGAAGCGGTTGCATCAGACTCAGAAGCAGACTGATCGGTAAAGTTAGCTCATGGCTCTATGTGGATCTAACCTTGAGAGTTTAATTCAAGGCTGTGACGACGCAGAGTTGGTGGCGAAAGCACGGCCCCGTTCATTCCTTTGTCGAGACAGCAGTGATCAGAGCAGCCTTCAGGATCCCACACCGCTCCAGAGGAAATAAAACTACTGCTGCAGCTATTCAGAGAGATTGGACTGCCAAAATGAGATTTACATTGGCCTTATGTCAGGCAGTTAACTGTGAAAAAATGAAGTTTTCCTCCAAAGCGACTCTTAAAATATGCTTAAAATGCACTCTTGAACATTGGCATTCAGAGCATACAAGATGCTAAAAGTTAACAGAAGGAAAGACAAAACTGAAATAAATCTCTTACACAACTGTCATCACTGAAAGAAACCACTCAAAATATGTGCAACAAACAACTTCCATTAAAATAAAGTCTGTTCTACAAAACTGGAACAGAAAGAAATGCTAAAAGAAATGTTTACTCAATGATATTAATATAGTTCCATCACATTCTGACAAAACTTTAATTTATTTTCTTTAAACCAAAACACAATTTACCCCAGAGATGAACTTACACTTATAGAATGAAAACGCAGTGAGAAAAATAAAATTGTATTAATGTATTTGTAAATGATCATTTACCATTAGCCAGAGTTTCTGCTCATATTTACTAAAACCTGTATCAGTAATTGAATTAAGTTGCTGTCCCTTTGCGTTCTTAATGAGTTCTTAATTAACTGAGTGTGGAGAAGTCTTTGAAGATATGGTGAAATCCTCAGATCAACATTGCACTAATTTTGACACATTAGGATTTGTGTTGACGCAGTGTAGATGTTTCAAACGTTAGTGTGAATTAAAGTGTAAAACTGGTGAGGCTTAGTACAAGTAACAGAGGGAAAAGGTGTGGTGTTTACAGAACCTGGGAGATGAAAGTGTTGACGGTGAACTCACATTTGGTGTCCGGGTGACCTTAAGACTCCTGCTTCTCTCTATGCTCTGCTTTATAGTGCCTTACAGTGTATGGAAGGACAGTAGCTCCAGTAGACTCCACAATAAAAAAAAAAAAAGGAGAGAAATCACTAGGGCATTATTCCGTGCCTTGGCTTGTACAATATTTTTTGACTTAAACCCACAATTCCAAGTTAGATATATTTCCTTGCTCTGTTCTGCTCTACTGCTGAAAATGTACAAAGGTTGTTTTGAACCCACAGTACCTCAGTAGGAAGTTAGTTACAGTGTTCATGTCATATCCACAACACTGTATATACCATATAAACCACAAGCTCAGTGCTGTTTAAAGGTCCTATATTAAATGGATTCTAAAAATAAACCTTAAGCCATGTTAAAATATTGTAACCTCATCAAAAACTTATCTGGAGTCGTGTTTTGTTTCATTCACATTTGAGTAACCCTTTATTATTAGTCTATCTACATCTCCAAAACTCTTGTTCAGTAGAGATTGGCAGTTCCAGGGCTGAATTATTCAAATGATTCCAGTGAAGGTGTATGGCAGGGGTGTCAAATGTACGGCCCAACAGGTTTAATCTGGCCCGTGAGATAATTTTGTAAAATATAAAAAGGAGCTGCAATTTTTTTAATAAACGTATCTTTGTGAGCAACTTTGCTCTGTAATGAGCATAAATAAAACAAAGCTGCACTCAAGGCTCACGCACAAACACTTAAATCACATCCTGAAGTTGGCTATCACTCAGGATATGACGCCTGATATTGATGCGCTGGTTAAAGCTAAAAGATGCCAGGTATCAGGAGCCAAATAGACAGTGCAACCACACGTAAAGTGCTAGTGCTAGTTCTGTGATATACTTCTGTGAATCACTGAGGCATTGTGTGTTTGTGTGTTACTTTTCCTCAGAATTTTCAAATAAATTGAAGTGTTTTATGATTAATAGTGATGTTGTGCTCGTACTATTTTGGACCATATTAAAACCAAGAAAACAATCTAAAGCTGTTGTTTTTAAGTTATTTACCATGATTTTACTGGTGCGGCCCACTTGGGAATAGATTTTCTTCCATGTGGCCCCTGAGCTAAAATGAGTTTGACACCCCTGGTGTATGGACTTTAAAACACAGTGGAGCACTTCCTGTATTACCACATGACATCACAAGGTGGTGATGTGTTTTCTATTTGGGAGAAGAACTCGGGGGTGTGAATGAAATAAAACACAACTCTGGGTATGTTTTTATTGACGAGACAACATTATAACATAGATCACAAAATAGTATAATTTGGACCCTTTAAATGTTGATATTTATATTGCATTGTTTCAGCCTATTTGAAAAAACACATAATTGAAGGTTTTATGGGACAGTGGTCAGGCGATGACAGTGTGTGGGGAGAGAATGAATAATGGACCCATGTAAAGTGCTTGAGTGTCTATAAATGAGCTATAGAAAACCCATCCATTATTATGATTACTTTAGCAGAAGATGTTTCCACTCATTTTAGCCTGCTTTTATCTCAGTCCTGCAGTAAAGGCTTATATAGTGTGACATACACAAAAAAAAATAGTAGCTGTCCAGTAGCCAAACCTCAGAAGCTTTTCCTTTCTGTATTAACAAAGCTGCCAGATCTGAACAAGTGTGGACAGTGTGAGGCAGAGCGCGCAGTAAACAGGCTCGTTCTGACGGAGATCATGATCCATCAGGCCAAGTGTCCGGAGTAATGGAGCGAGGAGATTTATGTGCTTTGTGTATTTGGGTGAAGATCGTCTCGCCTAACTTCCTCTGGCAGAGACGGCGCAGCAGAGGACTGTACTCAGACATAAGTTTTAGATGCAAAATCAGGAATGAACAACAGATGAATGGAGTCTACCAGCGAAGAGGAGGAAACTACGGACAAGTACAAACAAATGTCACTAACAGAAGTGAACAATAACTGCACAACATCAATCACTGAATGTATCGGATGTCAAGTGAATTAAAGAAAACAAGTAAAAAGACACTTCTGTAATAAGTTCATTTAGTAACTTAGAGTGTGTAAAAGTGCCAAATAAAAGTAACACCTTCTTCAAACATTCAAAATATGGGCGTGTTCTAAAATATCCATAATATACTGATGATACAAAATGTATTTATTTTATTGCAGTTGCAATGCCCCTTGAAATGTGCCATCTTGTTTTCGAGGGGGTTAAAAAAAAACATAAAACATTAGTAACATACAATACAATAGACAGAATTCAAAACTTATAAAAAAAAATTACTGTATCCAAAATTTGGTGATACAGTATCGTTACTGTGGGCTGCAGTATTTTTTGTAATATTTTATAAAATTATTTTGTGTGTGTTTTTATTATTCAGTGCTACAATTTTGATGTTTGTTTTGAGGCAGTACATTTGATATATTCACTTTTTTAATGGTTACAATTGGTTTATCCTATATTGGACTTTGTGGTAGTGGTTTAACAAATACATACTGTTGTTAAAATGTATTTGGTTCTTAAAAATAGTGATACATTGCAGAATATCTTGTGCAATAGATCGATTATCACATGTATCGCCATATAGTGATAATATCGTAATCATGAGCCATGTATTGAACATCATATCGAATCGTGAGGGAGGGACCCTGTGATTCCCAGCCCTAACTCAAAATACAAGTGACTTTTGCTGGATGAAGATATTGCAAAGATAAGGGTCTCTAAAATTTTTAATTTTATATATATATATATATATATATATATATATATATATATATATATATATATATATATATATATATATATATATTTTTTTTTAAATATAATAATTTAAATCAGGGGTACTGTTGGGGAAAAAGTTTGAGAACCACTGCTCTACAGTACAAAGAGCAGAAAATCTGACGAAAGAAACTGTGGTCTACATTTGAAGCTCAACTTTGAAGAATATTAAAGTCTTGAAATATGTATTAAAGAATGTGAACCTCAAACAGAGATCATACTGTGCTACGGAGCTGTGAAATGGCCGCCCTGTCAATTCCATGCCACTTACTCTGTGTCAACAAAGCACACGAGTTTAAAAAATTTGGTTAGATTTTCTATTTATTGTTCATTTGGAGCACTTTCAGACCCCTGACCTGGGTCGAAATGGCCTCTCTGAATAAAAAGGTGCGATGTGCTTCCCGCTGTGTCCGGAGGCTGGAAAATTGCCCGCACACTGTGAGCACAATTATGACTAACCACTAGAAACTAAGTTGTTTTAGCCCAGTATTGAGAGTGTATGGAGCCCTGGGGAGTTTCCTCAGCTCCCTCATAACCTCATGGGCCTACACCTGCAAGATTTTAAGTGAGTTGTTTGAGGGGAAAAAAACAGCTTTACAAAATGAACATTTGCGTCTCCATAGTAACTTCACAACCCTCAAGTGGGAGTTATTATGTAGATAGATTTTTATGGGCTCCTAACAGTGTTCATCATTAACTCTGAGTCATTCACTGTATATAATAAATGGACATAGCTAACACGCTACCAGCCTCGTTCCTTCCAGCTCCATCAACTCCAATTCACTTCACACTGAAAAATTGTCAGCCCTCTCTCTGTAACTGCTGTTGTGAGCCTCGTCATTTTGGTCTTAAAATGTTAGGATTAACCTGCTCTACATGATCCTGGTGTTTTTATTTCACTATTTTGTCTGTAAATATATTCCTATTCCTAATATGTAACTCAGCTCCAAATTTTGCTCCAGTGAGCTTCATTTGACCGGAGCCGAACACTATGGATGACGTCACACTCCCTTAGTCCAATCCAGTTCTTTATACAGTCTATGCTCTGAGTTGTGTGTAGAATGATCCATGCAGGGTTGAGTAATCCTGCATTGTCTTGCAATTCAGGCTTGATTGCTCAGAAAATTGCTAGTTTCACCTACCCCCTTCCACCCAATGCTCTATACTTTTTGTGATTATACAAAAAAATTCAGACTCGTACATGTAGGGTTCAAAACTGTCATGTAGCCTTTTCTCAACAATAAAAACAAGTATAAAATCTGCTGCTTGTTATGGTGAAATGCCTCCACCTGCTCCTATTATTAAGATGTGTTAAACCAAGAGTACAATTTACATTGAACTATAATCTACATATTATAGTTTCATACTAAATACTTGATAAAGCACAATGTTTTATGTATTATTTCCTTTCTTGACATGCATCTTTACATAATTTGACAAATTTATTCTGCAGTTCTAAATCTCTGTAGCACTGAGCCAAATGGGAAGACAAAATGGTCTGTGTGTAATTGGCCAGCGCTGCACACAGCTGGGTGTTTTCCCAAATCAGTAACAAACCCCTGCCAAATATTACATCTGATGGACCTTTGGCCTGGGTATTGACAGAATTAGACATCTGTATGCAATGTAATCCAATGATAATTTACAGTGTATTGATTTGCCATATAGTCACAATGAAGGCAACAGGCACAGGCTCACACATTAGTCCCACAGTTAAGACTGCACTATATCCTGTCATTGACACCCCTGCGCACCAGTCAATTGCAGTTAAAGAAGGTCTAAAAGAGAAGAGGCCCCTTATTTGCAAACTGTCACCGACTGATTGACGCCTTTTCCTAAATCAATGTAACTGCAAATACCTTTCAGAATGCAGAGGTACAAGCACTCCAAATAATACTTCAAGTACTACTGTTATAAAATGTACAGAGACAGTATATTCTTGAATAAGTCTGATATTTTGTAAGCTTTCACCGGTGCAGAGTTAGATTTACATTTATAAAATAGTAGCCAGTCCAACCATTTTAAGTATTCTATTTCTATTGTATGCACTACACACTTCAGGACAACATAAATCAGTGCATATTTACACACATTTATGGAGAATTGGAATGGAACAAAGTGATGACTGCAAAATTACATAGTTTAATTTCTTCATGTAAAAATCAAACCTTTTTAACACACTAGAGGCCATTCAGTCACATAACTGATCCCCATTTAAAGGTTCATATACTATGCTGCCTGGTATTATAGCTCCATATGACAGTCTGTTGTTACCTCCCATTTGGTGCTTCAGGGTCTTGGAGTAATAAGAAGTGAAGGACAAGAAATGAATCCTTGTGACAGTTCATATGTGTGTGAGAAAGCTGTCTGTAAAGGGTCTCACAGTGTGTCATAGATGAATACAAAGGAACACGGCGTGCAATAAGACTTAGCCAAGCATAATGTGAAAGGGATTCTACCGCGTCAGTCACCAGTGTGTATATTCTTCTGTTCCCTTCAGCTGTTTCCTTTCAGGGATATCCATAACCATCAAAGCGTATCCTTTCACACCTAACTCCCTAGCAGCGTTTCTCAAACTGTGGTACGTGTATCACTGGTGGAATGCAGGCTGCATTTGATGGTACATTAGGCTTTCTGCAGTATTTGTTTATTATAGAGACAAGTCTATTTATGTTTATTATCCTGCTTTGGGTTAATCTTTAATGCAAAAGCTTTATCTGTTTCTATTTATTGTATTTATTTATTTGATAGGGACAGTGCATATTAATGAACATCTGTAATTACTGTGTAAATTTGCTAGATTATAGCAAAGATGCTAATTTCCATCTGTTGTCCCTAGGCAGGTAACACAGAAAACAATTACAAAATACAAAGCCATTACAAAGAGACATAACATAAAAAGTAAAAGGCTCAGAAAGCTATATAGTTCCCAGAGTATTTCTGCATAAATAGTTGTTTGAGATTGTTGTTAGAGATATGCAATAGTTTTGAGAGATTTGACAAGCCCCCTTTTAGTTGACTGATTGATTGACAGGACATCTTTAGTCAAAAATGAATAAACAAAATAAGAAAATACAGACACTAACAAGAAACATAAATAAATAAGTACTGACAAACCAGTGCATGCTTGTACATACAGTATACACATTATCTATAGGGCTGACAGTAAACTGAAACCCACATGACCATCGACACCGAAACCAGTATCAAAAATGGACGTTACAGGATGTTATAAAAAGCTTTTAGCAACAACTATTAGATTATGTCGTGTCTAAAATGGGAAAGGATAATACTCCTGTTACAAAACTCCAGCAATGTGGGAGAAAAATTAGAACATGTAAATAGGTCTTTCTTTGCTCTTGTCGAAGATGTGCCTGTTTAAATGATAGCCCACCTGGTCATGGCACTGGTCTCTGGGGACTGTGTGATGTGTGAGCGTGCACTGTGCTGATGCAGGGCTAACTTTGCATGTTACCTGAACGCACTGCTCTAGGACACGAACAAAGGAACAGAAGTATTTCTTTACTTCTGTTGGCCCACTTTACCCATTCATGCAGTACAGGCTTTTATGTGTGGAGAAGAGAAGTAGATGTGGAGGATTAGCTTCAAGTGCAGTATCATTTTTAAGGAGTCACATAAGGGAAAGTGAGATAAAACCATAGCAAACTCTGCAAAGACTAACCTATAGAAAACATCTCCCTTTGAAGAACAGCATACTTAAGAGCCACAATAAAGCACATTTAACTAATGAATTAACTGATTCACCAAATCCCTTTCTCAACAATGTGATATTGGATAAAAAAAGGAGTTTTCCACTTGAAAGTAGTTTTGATCTGAAGTGAGCTAAAGGCAGACAAAAGCAGTTGAAAGATTGTGATTCTTTCTGTCTTAAAAACATGAAAAACAAAACTAGTTTGTTTTGAAGAGTTTGCAGCATGACAACGTATGCCACACTTTCCACATTCCTATTCTAATTATTCACCACAATGAGCATTAGTACTGCAGCATTACTTTATATATATTTATCTATGGACCATAAACTGCTCTATTCGTGAGTTTCAAGCAAATAATTACAATATATCTGTTCTGGGGCAAAACAAATTATTATTATTATTTTATTTTAAAGGGCCCATATTACACTATTTTCAAATCTATGTTATAATGTTTTTTCCACATCAAAAACATACCTGGAGTTGCGTTTTGTTTCACACTGTTTCACACGAGTTCTTTTCTCAAACAGAAAACACTCTGTTCCACTTTGTGATGTCATGTGTGTGATAATTTCAGACCTGGAATTGTCATCTCTACTGAACAAAAAGTAAAAGGTAGCTAGTAACTTGAAAACTACCACTACATGACATCACAAGGTGGAACAGAGCATTCTGAGCTTTGGAGATGTAGACAGACTAATAATAAAGAAATACTAAATACTAAAAAAATACAGGTAACATGGTTTAAAGCTCACAAGAGTCAATTTTGTGTAATATAGGACTTTAAATGAAAATCAGGTACAGCCCTTTTAACACAAAGAATATATTTTCACATGATAATTCAGTTTTCGTTGATTATTGTGAAATATTTTAAGAATTTCATAACCCTCCCCTCTCCTTGCTGTGCTGTGATTTTCATATTATTTACTCCAGGTGCCCTTCCTGATGCAAACCCTCACTGACTGTGCTCTCTTGGGGCCAACTAATACTGTATTCATTTAAATGTACAACCTTTCAGATAAAATCTTCTCTGTTAGTGTTATAGCTTGCAATATCTTATTACAACACCAATAGTTACTGGCATAGGCTCCACTGCCACATCTGCTTACTAGACTCATTTGACCACTAAGATGCATTAACTTCTATTATATTCACCACAATTGTTTTTGCTGCTCTGTGCGTTGTTATGACGGGCCTCATCAGACACTTCCTGCACAGACATCTGGGCGAGTTTTGGTGTGAGGGGATGAGTGAGATGCCTCCACCAGCATTCAAAAGCAGTGTCCTGGCTCCCCAACTCATCCCTGTAAGAGGATCGGACATAATGGGGTTTCCAGCTCCTCAGTTCCTTCTGCTGAACAACACAAACTCCAGTCGAAAAACTTCCATCAAATTCCAGATACACAGGCCTACGCAGACATGCCCATGACCCATTTTACACCTTGTACAGACACCGTGTTGTGAAGGAACAGCACTCTGACCTGGTGTGAACAGGGCTAAGCTTTTAAGCACTTGGCCTCATCCCCCTTTTAGTGTGGGCTAAGATCTTGCCTGGAGTAATTGCAAGTGTCAGAATATCTTTAAATACAAAGTGGCACTGAATTATAGGCTGAACGGTCGCCTTTGTCTAGCCAGTAAATTGACCTTAGAGGGGTGTGCAAAAGTTTTAGTGAGGTGTAAAAAGTGGTGTCAACGAGGACATTTTAGTTATGGAATGTCCCTCTAAGGTCGGTAACAGGACAAGGGCGTCATGATCCGTTTTTATGTGGATCCAGCTAACAGTCTTAAAGGGCCCATATTACGCTATTTTCTGATCTATGTGATAATGTTTTTCCTCCTCAAAGCCGTACCTGGAGCTGTGTTTTGTTTAATTCAATAATTCATTCATACACTTTTAACACACAAACCCTGCATATTTAGGCAGAGTTTCTCTCGATGTCATGTGGTAATACAGGAAATGCTCCACTCCATACACCTTCACTAGAATTATTTGGATAATTTCAGCCCTCGCATTGCCAATCTCTACTGAACATAAGGTAAATGGTACCTGTTAATATGACATTGTGGTGGAACAGAGTATGCTGAGCTTTGGAGATGTAGAATCACAAATGTATGAGTGAAACAATACACAACTGGGTATGTTTTTGATGAGGTAACAACATTCTAACATGGCTAAAAGCTCACAAGAATCAACTTTGTGTAATATGGGACCTTTAAGCATTTTAAGAACTTATAGTTTAGTTTTAGTGGACTCTATACCATTTTCTGATATAGGATTTGTGCATTAAGTGCATTAATTCCTGAACTAAAAGCTTCAGCATGGGTCTTAGGATGATGGAAAATTAGGACTGTTGCCATAATAATATACAATTTAAAATCTGTAATTTAAATAGTCAAATGTCCTCAAAATGGTATATTTAAGAGAAAAAGAGTTCTGCCCTTTTTTGTATATTGCAAACCTCTTGCTATTCTAAGACTTTCTCAGATGCTGTTTGATGCTGTCGGTGAGTCAGATAGGCCATACATTTTACAACAAAGCTCACAGAATTAGCCTGAAGCCACAATTTGGATATCTGCTTTCACCATTCATTTAAACAGGTCTCTGTGATGATGATGATGATGATGATGTATATGCTCCTCCCTCTTCCATTAGGAAAGGCCTTTGGGAATAGCAGCACCTCAATATGAGGTGTGCATGCTTTGTTGTGCCCCCTTGTGGCAGGAGGCTGACCTTTTGACCTCACATCACCAACAACAACAACATGTCAGACAGATAGATATTTTATTCATTGGATTAATATTGCAATAGTGGTCTACACTGTGTACTGTGTATCTGTGTTGAGACTACTCTCATGAGCCTCTTCAAATCCAAATGGGAAGTGTAAAAACAGTGAAAGTGAATATTTTAACAAGACAGCAACATGTTGGTATTGGAAAATTTTATATTTTGTGAGTTTTTTCTATAAAGGCAATTTAATCCAAAACAAATTTCATGCACTGTTGGCAGAGTTATCCCAGAATCCATTTTGCAAAACAGTCTAAATTAGTCATAAACATAATAGCATGAAGTCTTTGCACAATATTGGCATATGAGAAGCACATTTTCATTATTTGATTGTAACAGTTTATTAATTTTAATGTGGTGATAATACAGTTCAATAAAGAGTTTCTTATTTTTATACATATCCCCACAACAGGTTACAACACATTTTCAACTTTTATAACCTATATAACCCATATATATATAACAAAGAGGCCGTGTGAAAAGAACTGAATATATGGTTGTAAAATCCAACGCGCCAATTGAGTGATACAAATTAGAATCTCCACCCAAAAGTTGTAGAAATTAAAATGTACTAAATGATGAATATTTTGAATTGTGTGTTATGGTCAATCAGCTAGCTCCCTGACCTGGCCTGTATTGTGCTGGACAGGTGGAGCAACCTGGGCTCCAGCTCATATTGACTGAGAGTGGTTTGTTTGTGTAAGGCGTGAGGCTAGAAGGATTCTCCTCAAGTGTTTGGCAATGAGAACAAGGACAGAGGCAAGACATAATTAGCTCTGAGATAAAAGGGATATATTTTCAACGCATGGAGCAGGGCTGTTGATGCTTGCTATACCACACGCTTACCACCCATGGATAGTATTGTGGATAAGACTGACATATTTTGTAGGAAATATGTGACATTTTGAGTTAGTATTAAAGGGACAAATACGTTTAAACCATACATTGTCAGATTTTAGCCTTGGCATTCCTTTATAATGAAAATATTTAGTAATGAATATGAGGAAAGGTGCATGAAATTTCATACAAACATTTAAATCTATCCTAACCATTTCGACACATGCTGACTTTTCATTTTTTAAAGGCCCTGTACCTGATTTTTTTTTTTTTTCCCCAGTGTATTTGAGCAAAATCTGCCCCAATACAGATGTATTATATAGGAGCTCTTGAGGTAAAAATAAGTCTGCATCTAATTCTAAAGCATTTAAGTGTCTGATAATCAAGAAGTGCACTGCTTGCATGCTGTTGTTAACCTAATCATGATGGTAAAACGTCGCTTTGGTCTCTGAAAGCTGTGAATAATGGTGAATAATGAGGATGCTCAGAATGCATATGGTAAGTGAGGAATAACTATGGACAAGGCAAACCATTTAAAATGAGCTAGTTCAGTTTTTTGCATTTTTGATACAGTAAAAATCAGATACAGCACATGTAATGCCACAAGTAACTTCAAATAAAATACTGATATTAGTATAAAATGATATTCCAATAACTGTCATTAAATTGCTATACATTCACCCCTATAATATCCATTTGCTAACTATGGTCTGACCTGTCCATAAGTATGTGGCTGATTAAATGTGTAGAATAAAACACAGCAGGGCTCTTGTCCAAAGCCCCTGGACGAAGATCACTGAACCTGAAAATGTATTCAGTGGGTTCACAGGTGTAATAAAACTATAGTGTATGTGCACGTCCCTGTTTATGGTCTCATAAAATGCACCCCTCTTGACTTCAGTTCTCTGTAATGTCTACTCAAACAGAATCATTGTTGAATTTTAGTGTATTCCTTTACTAATACACTTACTTGCAGTTTGAGAGCTATACTGTGCTGTTTGTTATTCTTAAGATGAATTACATGTAATACAAAGCATCAAAAACCACAATGATTCATTCAAGTCTGCAGAAATCGCAGGCTATTTTTCTCACTGTTATTATAAATGCTCTGTGCTCTTCTCTGCTCACACCATACAAGACATGCATGATAAATTGATGAATCTAAAATGGTGACATGGTTGTCTGTCTAAATATGTCGATAAAATTAACTCAAAAGCTAGCTGACTGACCAGTATGTTCAGTGATGGGAAGAATACTTTGAAAATGTATTTAGTTATAGAATATGGAATACCTGCATTAAAATGTATTTTGTAACATATTTTGACACATGGTCAATTCAGAGTACTGTATTCTGAATACTTAGAATACTTAATCACTGAGTTGCATTTAAATGATTGAGTAAAGACGTCACATAGGCTTAAAAACAGCTTTATATTTGTTTCACTGTTTGTTGTGCATTTATTTATCAGTGATTGGAGAAGTCTGTTCTGTGGTGCACTCACCACCACAAGAACGGACCAAAATGCAAGTACATGTATTCAGTTACTTCCCAGCACTGTTTTGTTGCTGGTTAGACTGCACTCAGTTCTTTCATTTTTGAATTTTAGGTAAGGTAAAAAAAAATAAATAAACAAGTACATGGTACA
Source organism: Taenioides sp. WSHXM2023 (assembly GCA_029959045.1). Classification (NCBI taxonomy): domain Eukaryota; kingdom Metazoa; phylum Chordata; class Actinopteri; order Gobiiformes; family Gobiidae; genus Taenioides; species Taenioides sp. WSHXM2023. The sequence goes on along the minus strand of CM057086.1, from coordinate 21,198,994 downwards.
ACAACTGCCAATAAACACACTGACCACATCACAGATATCCTGTCACACACATCCTGTCCCTGATTAATGAGTTATATTTTTCTCTGTTGAGTTCACAAATTGCGGTGAAGCAGACTGTTGAGGTCAGTTTACATGTTTCAGCTGAATGAATCAGCTGCCACTGCTTGAACCACGTTTATATTTTCTTGGGATTGAATGAATAATTGGGTCCACAGAGTAAAAGCCAATTAGTGAATGATGGAATGTAAAAAAATAAAAGAAAGCCACTGGTGACGAGCTGGAGATGTGTGACACTGTCCAGAGCCTATTCTTGAAGTCTTAACAAAAGCATTCATTACGTCTGTGGGCGTCTACTTAGAGGAGGCACAAACTCAGCCATCCAATTATGAACATCAGCATATACAGTAGAACTAGTGATACAAGCTTCAAATAGTAAACTAATGAGTTTTTGGTTTGTTTAAAGATTAACTGAATATAAAAAGAAAAGGATAGGTATAGATCAATTTAAAGGGTCCATATCAATCTATTTTTATAATGTCATCGCAAACATACCTGAAGTTGTGTTTTGTTTCATTTACACTTAACACACAAACCTTTCATATAGTATTTTGAGCTTTGAAGATGTAGACAGACTAACAAAAAAAGGTTACTCAAACATGTGTGAATGAAACAAAACACAACTCCAGGTATGTTTTTGAGGAGTTAACAACATTATAACATGACTTAAAGCTCACAAGAATCCATTCTGCGTAATATAGGACCTTTGATTCAAACTTGCACTTTTGGCATTTACACCAGCAGACTGGGTGACACATCAGTGCAGCCGCTCAATAATGCTGAACTAGAGTAGTGCTGGATTTAAAACATATGCAAGAGTAAAATGTGCTCATAACTTAGGAAAAAAGTAAAACAGATACACTAGTAAAAATACACATTATCTAGTGGACAGTGGATAATATAAAACATCACAACAGTTGGTTTTCTTATTGGTTCTTCCATGTATCAATGGAGACTCGGCTAACAACTCACAGCCTTGGGCAGAATAGATCTTTGACAATGGCCAGCTGTGTATCTTATTAAGAGACACACACACAGACAAGACAAGTTCCCTAATTTGGCCCAATTAAGATTCACATAAAAAAACTGAACAACATGGATTACAGATCCCTAGGCCTATTATGATAACAAATTTTGAAGTACTATATATATTTAAAGAAAATACAGATATATATTTAACCTTACAGCAAAGTTATCCCCAAAAACTATTCTAAATATATAACATAGTACCAAACGCAACACACTGCAGTAAAAAATAGCAGAATTAATAACTTTAGTAGTTAGTTTGCATCTATAATGAGGCATAGATGTTATACATTCAACCCTCAACAGCTCAAATCTGGTCATAGTACAGAAAGTTCCTTGCTAGTACAAAGAAAAAGTCTATACAATAAATATTAACCCCCCAAAATGCATTGTTCCATCTAACCTACACTGAGTGATAAGTTGATATAGTAATTATTGTGACAGGACTAGGCTCACCCCTTTGCGGACCGATTGTACCTGAAAATCGCTATGAAAGTGAAGTATGTAAGAGCAGAGTACACATAGCAGGAGGCCACATCCCATGACACAGCGACAAGATGGAGTTCACCTGCATTCAAATGTGACTTAACCCTCACTCTTGTGCGAAAGGAGAAGCAACCGAGAATGTCATACAGCACTCCCCGATGTAAATGTCAAACGGATAAAAATCAATTTCATGATTCATTCAGAGGCCAGTACTTTCAGAACGCACAAACTTTACCATCCTTTTAAGATGCTATACCGCTCTCTGTGAATAATAATACACTTTTGGTAACAGAAGGCATAGATAAAAAGCAAGTTCTGTTTCAGTGATTTCTGTATAATGTCAGGCAATAATGGTAATATAAAAAAGTCTAAAATAAAGGTTTTACAATTGCAGATGCAGTTTCACAAAAGTCTGAAACCAGCAAAGGATCATTATATGGAAGTACATTCATAGAAGTTTTGGAACATTACAAAAACTTGCCAAGTTAAAATGACTTGAATTAAGAACATATTATATTAATTTGAATACATTTTACATGACAAGTAAAATGCTCTCCTTCTCTCTTCTCCTTCTCCATGGAGACAAGTAGGTAGCAGAACCTCCACCACTTAATTTGAGTAATTTGAACATACTTAGATATTACTTTTTGCAGTGTAGTTAAAACGTACAACAAAACTTTTTTCTATGGCAAATTTAGTCAATAGTTCTCAGTACTAAACATCTGCAGGAAAAAAACATTCACAAACTCTGGCCTGACTGATTACTTTTTTACTTTAATAGCATTGTTGCTTCTCATTTTCAACGCAGCATGAAAGGGAGAGAAATAAAAACATCTTAGTGGCAATTGCCTCACCATGGAAACAGTATCGATCAACTCTTGTGGGTTGTCTGAAAAATCTATCCCTCATGTCAGGTTCCCAGCATAAACTGTTCACTAGCTACGCTCTCATCCTCAACAGACACGCCATTTTTAGTCAACGGGGCAATGAAAATCCACAATCACTATTTAGCCTCCCTGATGAGTCAGTTTTCATCACAGGGGGGAGGGTGAGATGAACCGATTGGGGAGAGAAAGAGAGAGAGAGAGAAAAAAAGAGAGAGAGAGGGACGGAGAGAGGGAGAGGTCAGTGTCTGGAAGTCTGAAAGTCTAAGTCCATTGAAGTGCTGGGGGAAGATAAGGCAGTGTAATTGAAATCGACATGAAGCTTAAAACTTTGAATGGGGCTTAATGGATGAGGTGGCAGCAGCGCAAAAAGTTGATTATGACAAACAAAATATTATCTAAAAATGAATCAAATAAAAGAGGTTGGAATATGTGGGAGAAAGTCTCAAGGCAATACACTTCATCACCCACATTCTATTTAACGGTCCACTAGGCTTGTCACGATAATTACTAGATCGACTTATCGTTCAGTAAATGATACACGGAACAATAATTTTTGTTGAGTCAATATTTATCATGGGGACTTTTTCTTAGTATTAGTGGAGAACTTTTTGTTATTTTTCCTGTTCTAAGATTAGATTTGTTCTGTAGAGGGTTGAATGAATAACATTTTTGACACAAACTATCTACTGAAGTGTTTCATTCTACTGTTCTCAATCTACTGTAGTTTCTGTTTTTAACCATATTATCCCATGTAGAGGTTAAATTACAGGTCATTTGTGTGGAGAGGCACGTCTGTTCATAGTAAGAATGATGGTTTTCAGTGTATTTTGCAAGATAGATCATTTTAATACCAAACTTACACCATGGACACAAGTAGGTGACATTACTAATAGAAAAGTACCTTTAAGTTCCACAATATTAGATGGTACAATATTCTAACTGTTAGAAATTGTCTTATATCTAATTTGTGATCATTTATAACAAGTCTAATGCCCTATCACAATTCATTTATTTTTTTAACACATAACTTCCAGAATAATTTGCTGCATCTGTTGCTGCTATCAATTATTACAAATATTAATGATGAGATGACAAAATATATTCTTCTTCTTTTTATAATCATAGATCATGGATTATTTGTTGATGAATGAAAAAAATAATAACAATAATAATAATGGCAGTAATTCAGTTCCCCTCACTGTAGGTCAGTATTTTTTTTAATTTTTTATTTAACCTTTATTTAACCAGGAAAGTCCCATTGAGATTCAAAGATCTCTTTTTCAAGGGAGTCCTGGCCAAGAGGCCCACACAACACAACCCACAAGACAACAATTCAATATAAAATCAACACAGATAATATGTTAGGGACACAGTTAGAAACATTGGCATATCATCGATTGCGTTTCCAGGTCCTTCAAAAGAGTATTAAAAAAAGGCATAGGTACAAGTGTTTTTAGTTTTAAAACTCTCTGCAAAGAATTCCAGTCAGCTGGAGCACTATACTGAAAAGACAGTTTTCCCTTCTCTGTTCTCACAGTAGGAACAGTCAGTGTGTAAACATCCTGAGACAATAACTTCTTGAGTATAACTTCTAGCAACTTAAACCAGTACCTTTAGATTGAAGATGGCTTCCAGATGGCAGCTGAAACATCTCAATTTAAAAAAACCTTTGAAACCTTTTTTTACCATTGATCAATAATAACATTTTGTTTTTACACTATGTCCCAAAAGTTCTTTTAGTCTGTTATTAAATGGTTTAAACAGACAAAACAAAGCGTGACAACATGCCAAACAAAGCAGGCAAACAGTTTCGTAGAATTCCCTGACAACAGCTGATTAAGTCATCGAGGTGCACTTTCCAGCGTTTGACATTTGTGACTTTAGACGAGATTTGACAGATCAGTGGTCTTTTTGTTTGGATCTAAACTCATAATCTCCAACATGTAGAAAATCAAACACTGAAAGACTAATGATTCTACAATGGCTGGGCGCTCTCACTCATGCTGTTTATTGATTATTCAGTGTCATGCAGCCCCACGTCTTATTTATCACATCATTATCAATACTTTCATCGCTGTTTGGAAAAATATGCTGGCTCAAGGGCAAATGGGTTTACAGCAGAGCACGATTTTATCTATCCTCCCGTGAATAGACTGCACTGATTAGATCCTGGTCTCCGGCGACGCGAAGATATGCACAGTGAGTGGCAGTGCTAATGCAGGACGCAGCTTCATGACAACTGCTGTCAATCTGCACACATCTCAAGGAGCGCTAACAGCATGCTAGCACACTACACCTACTCTCTGCTGACTTAACACTTGAGATGCCAACCAAAAGGAGGAACACACAAAGCAGCTATATTCCTTCGGACTAACAAAGCTTTACTCGAAATCTCAAAGTGTTTTTAGGGAGTGTAACTAGATTATAATTCTTCTAGTTTAGATGGAACAGCTTTTTGTCCATTAAAGGTGTCTGATTTTTACTTTCTTAAAAAATGTGATAAATGCAACTAAGCATGCACTGATCGGATACCGGAGTTAGGCCTGTCATGATAACATATTTTGAACTGTGATATATTGTTAAAACAAATATAGACGATAAACGATAATACTGAAACAACTTTATGCCACTGGCACAATAACCCAAGAGCAGATTTAAACCACAAAAACTCAGTTAATATTGGCAGATACTTAAAGCCATAGTATCAGAATCAGTATCGGAACTGAAAATGCTGGAGCGGTGCATCCCTCCACACAACTGCTGGGGTCCTAGTGCATTCCTATCATCCTAACTCTTCACCATAATTAGTTTAGCACGTATCACTTTCAGTGACCAGAGCAGAGTTTTGCAGTCACGATAATCTTAACAACAAGCAGGCTGATATTTCCTGGTTCACAAACAATTGAAACATTTATAATTAGATGCAGACAGCACACAATTTCACAATATATCTGTATTAGGTAAAAGTAATTTTACTTTACAATATGAAAAAAAAATATACAGACCTTTTACGCCAAAAACGCTTATCTGAAAATTATTGTTCTTCTTACAATACTTTTAAAACAACAAATGAATAACATTAAAGTAGGACCTCTATCAAAGCACTGGTCTTACAATGGAAACAACACAGTGTCTAGACCTTTACCCACTCAAACAGTTGTAAGAAGTCTTCAAAAACAAAAAAAAACAACAACAAAAAAAACCTTTGTGTGTGATGATAGTATCTTTCATCTATTCTACACACCTCAAGATTGCTAACAGCATGCTATATCAGACAGGAAACTCACGCCCTTGCTAGACAATTGGAGACTTGGGAATATAACCTATAGCAAGAAAAAAGCCCCCCTAGGACCATCTAGCTTCACAAGTTTAAACTGAAATGTAAATAAAAGACAATAAGCAAATATGTATGTATAAATGCACCAAAAGTGGTAAGGGAAAAAAGGTTAGATTTAGGATTTGTTGTCCTATATGTCCAATACACACGAGTCAGTCAGTATAGCCATGTTATACTGTAATGCTGTTACCTCATCAAAAACCTGGAGTTTTTTTTTTGTTCTCAACCTAAATGTGCAGGGTTTGTGTGTTAAATATGTGTGAATGAAACAAAACACAACTCCAGCTCTGTTTTAGATGAAGAAACAACATTATAACATAGATCAGAAAAAAGCATAATATAGACCCTTGAAGTTTGTGGACCTCTGTCATGGGACCTATTCATTATGGAGAAGATACATGGTGCCCAACTCAGAACATAACATCAAATATCTTAACATAAGCCTCCATTACACTTATAATTTTCACACCTTCCTCCTTTTTTTCTTTTACCAGTATAGGAAAGCACTTAAATGTTACTCTATACTCCATACACAATGCATAATGGAAACCACCAAACCTCAGAGGAGATAAAACCATGAGAGAAAAGGCAAGAAAGCTGGGTCACTAAAAGCATTTTAAGTACTTTGCTCTTGCACTTGCAGTTAAACAGCTCCTCCAAGCCAATGGTCAGCTTAATTGAACAACAAACCAAACGACACAACTGTGAGTTACAACCTCAACCACAAATCACTAAAACCATCATCACCATCAGTTTACAGGGATCTCCTCACACCCAAGCGTACTCTGCTCATTTACTAGAGCAATATTGTTAATGTTTTGTTAGGGCCATGTATGTAGAGACACCAATTAGAGAAATTAGTCATGGTTTAGCATCAGTTCATCTAGTTCTAGTCTTGTCTTTTTTAACATCAACCCCTATTTGCACCTCACTGCATTCCAAGTAATTAGTAATTTTGCTTTTTGAGATGGGTTTTCAATATTTAATGACGTGTACTGGTGCCCTGCTGTGCTCCTCATTCCAATGCAGCAACAGCAGCCATCAGCTGACTGTACGCCCAAGCGAGAGTGAGAAAGATGTGCTCTCATAAACCCCTGCTATACAGCCTCTTGAAATTACAGGGTGTAAATCCATTCTGTTTAATTGCAGCCATCGAGTTCAATTAGAGTGCTTAAGAGTTAGAAACAAGCTCATTTCCAAAAAAAACAAAAAAATTAGTTTTGTTGCATCTACTGGAAAGACCACCGCAGTTAGTTCTTAAACCAGGCTTTCTTAAATGCCTTCACACTCCTTACTTGTTTATGAGCTCACAGACCATAAGGAAAAAGCTGAAGGAGGGATAGTAAACTTACCCAAAATGTGAAATATTGGTGGCGAGCAATTTTACAGCATTTGGCGTACATCATAGTCATACATCATACATTATTGCACTGAATACTCATTTCAGTTATTCAGTCAGGACTTAATTATTCAGTAAAACATTAGTTCTGCAACCTGTATCAACCTTATTTGTAAAATTCAGTAGCCTAAAATCCCTCTCATTTTTCCAGGACATAGAGCCAGGGACTTGCCAAACTTGCTTATATATTATCATGTGTTCTCACGAGGGGGCAGAGCAGTTTGGGAGTGTGATGGTGTGTCAGCCTGTCAATGCATCCAGAGCACCCCCCTTCCCCAAATGCGAGCGGAACAGACGGGAGCTGTTCTTTCAGCACCACTAGGGACACGCCACAGCGCAGTCAGCTGTCTCAATCCGAAGAGTCAACGGGGAGAGCTCAGTCACACATTACTCACAGTTATAACAGCAGCAGCGTAGGACATATTTGGACATGGACAAGCCTCTTTGAACAGGAATGATATATTTGAACAAAATTTGTCAACCTGTAATGTGTAATTAGGCCCACAACAGATATTAAGGCTACTAATGTCCCAGTGGAAAATCTGTTACATTGTTAAACGAGTTTTTATAGTCTATATTACTTAAAACTATATATTTATAAGTCATATAGGCAATGCATATGGTTTGAAATTAAATATAGCTCTACATCTACGCATATGTCCTGTAGCTATGGCAGGATTCATATGCAGGAATAATCACTGTAGTCTGCTCCTTATTTCTATAGAGACCGTACTATTTTTAAAGACTTGCCTGAAAGAGGCGTAGGATGTTGGCGACCATAATCGATACAGAACTCGCTGATGCTCCAATGACTCCCACTACTTTTTCTGGTTTCACAAAAACCGGTGGCTCTCCGTTTGTGCACCGAACATCAGAAGTGTCTTTCGTGATCAGGGCTTGGACAAAAGTTAATGACTGCTCCAACGCGTATGTATCCCGGGAACAAGTGTCCAGAACCCGTGCGCCAAGGGTGATATTGGGTAATAACTGATCGTCCTGGTTTATCTGATCTAAGGCATACATCATTGCCTCGAGACGCTGGATTCCATTCTCCTTCTTTAGGTCCCCACAAGAGATGCCATCAGCCCCCCTCGCGTGCACGGGGAAGAGCCCGCCGAGCGTCAGATGCCCATCTGTCCGTATTGAGTGGGGCGCGTAAGTCTCCTGTGCCAGAGCGTCCAAAAACAATTCCACAAGGCAAATGAGCCTTAAATATCGAGCCATTGTTGCTTTGAAGAAAGAAGACGGACTTATGAAAAGGGCGTCTTAATATGCAGAAAACGAGCCCATTCTCGTCACCGAAGAGGAGAGTGGACAAGCACGGCTAAGAAAGATTGAGAGAGCTCATGGAGTAAGAGCCGCAGCTTGTTGAATAGTGAGGACGGAGATTCTCTTCCAGCACATGCTACAGCCATTAGCAAAAACTAACACAATCTCAGAAGCTGGAGCAGGAGAGCGCACAGGCTTTACACGAGAAGTACAAAAATAGACAAAGAGAAGAGAACAAATGATGTAGATGAGCCGTGGCAAAAGGAGGACTACATTCGATGTATGTTAAATTCGGAGACCGGCAGAAGTCGGGGACATTCCTCTTGTTCAGCACAACTACACCGGGGCATGGTGTGGGTCGTCCATCTCTCTCCTACGACGCAGAGCATGTCCAAAAATGAAATTTAAAAAGTAAAAGCACGAAATACATCCCAATACGAGAGCCAGCTAATTATTTCGGTTAGTGTCTGTGAGTGAGCCTCCTCACCACACTGTCGCGTAATACAAAAAGAATGAGTCACAGTCAGGGATTCACTGTGCGCGCGGAGTTTGCAGCTCCTTATCCCTTCTCCTCGAAGCGCCATTTATTTAACCCGGCTGAAAGAGAGAGAGAGAGAGAGAGAGAGAGAGAGAGAGAGAGAGAGAGAGAGAGAGAGAGAGAGAGAGAGAGAGAGAGAGAGAGAGAGAGAGAGAGAGAGAGAGAGAGAGAGAGAGAGAGAGAGAGAGAGAGAGAGAGAGAGGTAGGCTATATTTTAACGCAAGTGATTACAAACATCAGAGAAGATCAAGTAAACGGACAAATGTAGCTACTTCTTACAGATGTGAAGAGCAAAGGAATTGTTTGTCTGATTGTCTGAAAAACCTCTCAGCGCTGCGTCTCAGCAGTCATAATCTCTCCCTCACTGCCTCCTCTCCCCTTCTATCCCCTCAAACGCAGGCACAGAACTCTGACTGTTTCTCGTTTGATGTGAGAATGAAACAAACCCGTGTGGCTGGAGGAAAAAACGGGGAGCTACGCAATTGAAGGGCTGCACACGCAGTTTTCCAGAAATAGTTTGGGTTCATTATGGATGCACCTCTAAAGCGCAGAGGAGAGATGCAGAGAGGGAGGAGAGAGGTTTGGAGAGTCCGGGCCGGTCTCCCAGGCAACCCTTCTTCAGAAGACGGTCCTGATTCATCCACGCTCAGGAAGCGCATGCCGTGACACACGGTGACGTGCAACCACACCTCATGTACGCTATAGTCTACTTCTTTGCTTAGAGGTCACTAAATTGTTTTTTAAAGAATATGACAGGGCAATGATCCAGAAAGATGTTACTGAATGACTTAGTTGAACTTTACCTTAGTTGACACCACATCCTAGTTATTATCATATAGTTTCAGTTTAAATGTTAGAATCATTAGTGTGTGTGTGTGTGTGTGTGTGTGTGTGTGTGTGTGTGTGTGTGTGTGTGTGTGTATATATATATATATAATATATATAATATATATATATATATATATATATATAGACACACACACTATATTGCCAAAAGTATTCGCTCACCTGCCTTGACTCGCATATGAGGTCACACACTGATGTTGGACGAGAAGGCCTGGCTCTCAATCTCCGCTCTAATTCATCCCAAAGGTGTTCTATCGGGTTGAGGTCAGGACTCTGTGCCAGTCAAGTTCATCCACACCAAATTCTCTCATCCATGTCTTTATGGACCTTGCTTTGTGCACTGGTGCACAGTCATGTTGAAGAGGAAGGGGCCATCTCCAAATTGTTCTCACAAAGTTGGGCGCATGGAACTGTCCAAAATCCCTTGGTATGCTGAAGCATTTAGACTTCCTTTCACTGGAACTAAGGGGCCAAGCCACACCACCCACACCATAATCCCCCCTCCACCCAACCTTACACTTGGCATAATGCAGTCAGACAGGTACCGTTCTCCTGGCAACTGCCAAACCCAGACTCGTCCATCAGATTGCCAGATGGAGAAGCGCGATTTTCACTCCAGAGAACGCGTCTCCACTGCTCTAGAGTCCAGTGGCGGCATGCTTTACACTACTGCATCCGACGTTTTGCATTGCACTTGGTGATGTATGGCTCGGATGCAGCTGCTCAGCCATGGAAACCCATTCCATGAAGCTCTCTACACACTGTTCTTGAGCTAATCTGAAGGCCACATGAAGTTTGGATGTCTGTAGCAATTGACTCTGCAGAAAGTTGGCGACCTTTGTGCACTATGCGTCTCAACATTCACTGACCCCGCCGTGTCTGTTTACATGACCTACCACTTTGTGGCTGAGTTACTGTCATCCCAGTCGCTTCCACTTTGTTATAATACCACTGACTGTTCACTGTGGAATATTTAGGAGCGAGGAAATTTCATGACTGGACTTGCTGCACAGGTGGCATCCTATCACAGTACCATGCTGGAATTCACTGTGCTCATGAGAGTGACCCATTCTATCACAAATGTGAAAGGTGCTTGATTTTATACACCTGTGGCCATGTAAGTGAGTGGAACACCTGAACACTTGATTTCCACTATTTGGATGGGTGAGTGAATACTTTTGGCTATATATATATATATATATATATATATATATATATATATATATATATATATATATATATATATATATATATATATACAAAGCATGAACATGGCTGGCTATTGTCACACAGATAGCAGTGACTTTGCAGTCATCTGCATGTGAGAATATGGCTGAGAAACCCAGTTTATAAACATATGCCATTCATTTCTGTCCAATTAAAAGATTAGAAAGAGCGATTCAGCTCTAATTGAAACATGTCCTATTGATTTACAGGCTTGCGTGGACAAATTTCCAATTAATTAAAATGGTTAAAGATTAATTCAATCTTAATCCTGTCATGTAAGGTATTTGTTTCAATTACTTATGCGGATCACATGCACAGGTTACAGTTCAATGGATGAGATGTTCAAGCAGTAATATGGTACAATGCAAAACAATACAACATTGTGATACAGTTTTAGTAAAAGTACCTGATTTGTAGTAGCTTTATATACTTTTTAATTGCACATTATTGAGTCATAATGGTTCGGCTCACATCTTTGGCTCAGTTTTCTAAGCTCTGTTAATTTTTAACAAACCTGCTTTTATACCTACCATTTTACTTCTCTGTGCAAACGACCAGTACTCCATCACGATCCATGCTCTGACGCCTCCACCATCCTGTGCTTCCAGAAGCTGCTACTTTTTGGACATAATAGACTGTCTGAGTTTCTGCCTTAGAATTTGCCTTTGCATTTATCTGTCAGGTAAGGGTTGTTGGCTTGGTCATAAAAACAATTTTGTTACTGGAACCCTTGAGTATTATTTATAATCTTTTACTTTTACCTACTTGAGTATACTATTTTAAAGAGACCAAACTCATCCATAAGTACATTTGTGTCCTCCCATCTCTGCCAAATCCATACTTAATAATGTGGCTGTTGGAACACATATGCCTGGGCCAATTGAAATGAAATGCACCAAAAATACCTTGAAGGAAAGTGTGTGGGATCTGCTGGGAAGCGACAGAGAGGCAAAGCTGAGGCAGGCAGATGGCGTGCACACTGACACAGACAGGCAGGCCCACAGAAACACACAAAGCCCTGTACAAATGACACCCTGAGAGACTGGTGTCGCAAATGCAGGACACTAATTCCAGCGCTTGGACGCCCAGACCACGACTCCCACTTACACTGTCAACGGAAAGGTTACTTTTGAAAAATGGGGCCTGCATGGTGATTTAATTCACTGACTAACCCCAAGAAGAGAGGGCCTTTCCCCCAGGGAGCACATGTGATTTAGTCTAAGATTACGCCTCGACTGGGTTCTTCTACTCTCTTCCCTGTTGCACTTTCCTACTGGCACCCAATCATCTGCTCACACACATTCACACAAATTCCACTTCAATTTCAGCATGGGGAATGCTGAGAGAGCGCAACCAATGAAACTGGGAATCTTCAGGGATGAAGGCCTATGTTGAATAAAGACCAAACCAAAAAAATATAGATCTTGGTAGAAGTGTGACAGTCACATATAGCATAAAAGGCACGCATGACAGATATAGTGAACCACACATATTTTATAGCAAAAGGAGAAATTTAATTTGTCAACTGGACAGAGTTTATTTGGTCGAATACGTTTCGCAGCTTGAGTATGGTTGAGAAGAGGCAAAATGAGTTGGTAGTATTTTTAAAATTACTGATGTACAGAGAACAATATGCTAGGGGTTGCATGACTACTAAATATTTGTAGTTGACTAGTCGAGGATGCTAGTCTAGTCGAGTCAGACTAGTCGATGGCGTCATCATCAATAAGAAGTGTGCCCAAATAATGCAATAAATTTGTAGTTTGTTAGAAATTGTTAATGTGCAAAGGGAATCATTCTTTAAGGAAACATAATACTCATTTTAACAACAATAATAACAGCATTTGAACTTTTCATGTGAACAAAAGCCTTTTTTTTGTTTGTTTGTTTGTTTTTTGTTTTGTTTTACTGTCAATGTTTTCACGAAGAAATATGAGCACATCGACATGAGCAGGGTGCTCAGCACTGCAACCAGACTGGGGCGCTGTCTGGTGGCAGTGCTCTCGGTGAACGAAAAAATCCTCTCACTAGGCATGTTTGTAGCTGGAACGGCAAGGTAGGCTTTGGAGAGCTTGGCCAAACAGGGGAGTGCTTCTGATGGCTGGCCCACTATCACAGAGGGTTATCCATGGTGGGAATGTGGGGCAATTATAAATATTGCTGGACCTCCTCATCTACAGTGTTACAGAGCGCAGTACTTTCTCTGCTGGAATAAAGCGGGCCAAAGAGCTGCTCAAAATCTTGCTCAAGCTGAGCTGCTTATGTTAAATTGTATTTAAATATACAACAATACTTTTTATCTGAATGTGTAATTATTATTAAATATAGGATACTTATTACGCATTACGCAGCTGTTTCTGTGGGTGCCTCTCAATTACCGGCGAGCAGCAGGTAATTGAGCGGTTTCTCTTTTTCCTTCTGGAATAAACTTGAGGTGCTTGAAGCGTGGATCGAGCATACAGGCCACAATGGGGTTTTATTTAATTAAATCCTCGGAGTTGAGCTTGAAGCGTGTTTCCAATTGGTGACGGACTACGTTCTCATATGGCTGTAAGATCCGACTCCTGGACTCACAGAATGGTACTGACCATGTTCATTATAACTGGATAAATGAAAGACAGCCCGACATGCAATTCACCACACAATATTTCTATGGCTTTGGCCAAATCCTGTAGGACAGGTACCAGTTGTTGGAGCAGCTCCCACAGCGATGCTCTCATCGCAAGTGCCTTGTGGACTGATGGTTTTGTCACGGAGTCATCTGCGAGGACAGACTGGACTGCTATCCTTTGCTTGAAAAGACGCTGAAGCATTATGCACGTGGAATTCCAGCGGACAGGACAGTCAGACTGAAGTTTATTTCCACTTATGCCAAGTTGTTCGTGTTGGGATTTAAGTGCGCAGGTAGCGCAGGTAGCGAAGGTGGATCCTTGCTGCATCCACAATCCTCGCAACATCAGATAAGATCAAACCAGCTTTTATTGCCAACTGAAGTGTATGTCCGCTGCATCCTAAATCCTCAGAGAACACTTCACAAAGTTCCATTGCTGAGTTCATATTGCTTGCATTGTCGTGCACAGAACACTTCTAATCTCCATTCCTGAATAATTTCAGATAAACGATTGGCTATGTTCACAGCAGTGTATCTTTCTGGCATCTTACTTATGCACAAAACACGGAATTTCACCTCCCATTTGTTGGTGATGTAGAACGGTGATGTAGTGCGCTGTTGCTGTGATATACAGCTCCATGTTAGCTGATGTCCATAAGTCAGTTGTCTGAGATGAGTTGGTGATTCATTTTTGTAGCATTTGTTTGCAGAGGTTGTCATACAGGTGTTTGATAGTATTCCACAAATGCGATGTTGGACCGAATGTCAAAACTCAATTTAAAGAAGGGAATCAGCTCCTTAAAACCTTTTCCACGGACAGCTGCTAGTGGCCGGATATCTTTGACATTGAAATTAAGAAGAAGATTTATGATCTGTTTCCTCCGCGTGTCTGTCAAAACAGAGTGGCGTTTTGAAGTCAAAGTTGCCGATTGATTATTGATTAGAATGACGTTGCTCACCCAGCATCAGCAGGTGTTTTTTCAGATGATTATGCAAGGCGCTAGTACTTTTGTTGTACTTCAGAACAGTCTTGCATATGTTACATGTGACTTGTGTACCAGCCTCATCTTTTGTAAACTGTCTTTCATTGTTTTGTTGCATAGTGGGACCTCGTTGTTTTGCGCTGCCATGTTGATTGTGTCAAAGTTACAGACACAACATGACTACATGCTGAGGTAGTTGCGGGTCAACGCTAGAGTCGACTAGTCAGTGCAACCTCTACAATATGCATCTAAGTTGTGCAAAAAAAAAAAAACAGGCAGAAACAGTACAATGCAAGCTATGTGAAGGTTGGTGCTCTTGCCTCAGAGTTATTTTTTTTTAGCCATTATAAAACTTAATTAAATCTGAATGGTCCCTCTTTTCTTTACTAGGTCAGAATGTTCAGTTGTTGCGATTACATACACACAGGTTATTTGATCAAAAAACAGGTGCAAGATTACAAAATGGCACATGTTATGTATGGTATGTAAATGAGGATTATGCACAGTGACAGCGTGAGCTACTTGCTGCAGCTCCTCTGATGGCATTCTCAGGGGCAACACCAAAGATGAGTGCAGATCCACCATTACAAAAGGACTTTTCTGTCTTTAATATGTTCACTGGCCTTGCGTTGCTCCTGAGTGAGACCAAAGGGGAGAGAGAGGAAGGAAAAATACACAATTTACAAAATACAGGAATGCACAGTGTGAGGGTCATCTGCTGTGAAATGCTTTCAGCTGAGTAGAATACAAGAGACTGAACTGAACAGTGTCACAGGTAAAGAACACATTTTATCTCTAATGTGTTCAGGTTTATAACAGGTTAGACTATTCATTTCACTAAAGCAGGGGTGTCCAAACTATGGCCAAACATGACCCCCAGGCCAATTTTTGTTGGCCCTCAGGCTTCCTACTGAGTTGGCCCAAATGATCATAGGGAGTACTTTTTTTTTTTTTTTTTTTTTTTTTTTACTTTTTTTAAGCATTGCAACAACTATGACCTCAATAACATCAGATTATATTGTGATAAAAAAATAAAATATGAGCCTTTTTAAACTTGTGTCAAACTTATGTAAGATGCAACTATCTGAAAGATCCCCTGTATTGACCATATGTGGTGAAAAAAGTTTGGTCACTCCTGCACTAGAGCATAGTCAACAAATTTATATTTAAGAGAGACATCTTGTCTTGTTGTTTCTAGTTAAAAATTCTGGCGAAGTTTATAATTTCCTAGTTTGATATAGCAGATATGACAAATGTAGATGTAATTCCACAACTGTTACCTAGCAACCATTATGTTAAGAAGGGCTAAACATGTCTAAATTCCACAATAGTGATGAATAGTGATGAACACCTTTACTTTGTTAACTGAACTGCTTAAACTGCCAGACAAAATGCCTTCCTTGCACGTTAATTATCCCCGCATTTTAGTGTTGATGGTAGAGGTATTCCGTTTTAGAACTCCGTATTTTTGTATTTTTCTTTTGAGCATTTTCCCACAAACTGCCACTTGACTGATCTAAAATTGTGATACATATTTACCACAGGTACTATCCAACGAAACCAAGTAATAATTAGGAGAACACAAAAACTGATCATTTGCACTTTCTATCTTCATGGTGACCAAACCAAGCCAAGTTACAGGTCAGCTTTATGGAGCGGCAACCCTGCTCACAGTCAGAATGCCTGTCTTTCTAGTCATTTTTGAACTATTAAACCACCTGTAATTGAATAAATTAAGATAGAGCTGTTTAATGTCATACTGTGGAACATTCCAGGTAGAGCAATGAAATCTCCATAGAAACAAGCAGGTGACGAACCCTCCACCAGAAAAAATACACAATGCACCTTTAACCTTTACAGTGTGGGGGCTACTGCTTAGTGAACAACCCTATCAAAGCTTTTTCTTAAATTTGGTATTGAGCTGTAATAATTGGGTCAAGTTAGATCTTTAATTATATGCTGCAGTTCATCCACACCCTTAACAAGATGGCATCTCCTGCTAAAGCACGTTAGACGGAGGAACAATAAAAAGTCACCTCCAGGACAGCAAGCAATGAAGCTTCCCTTTTGGGCCGACACAGGGCACAATGGACTCTGTCTGTCAAATTAATTATCCTGGAAACCGCTTTAATTCCCACAGTCAAACGAAAAGGGCCGCCGTCTCTACAAGGAAGGGAATACGTCGAGAGCTGAAGTTAATTGCATGTCGAAGTGATTTGTTAGAAAGCTAGCACACTATTGGACTGTTTGGTAGTGGTCATGCATATTCTGTAAGGGGTGAGATGTTAATGTTAGATCAATGTAGTGCCATGTGTAAGATTAGTAACACAAAGGTCACCGCTGTCTCATTCGGGGCCATCTGCTTTGGAATAATAAAAGACGATCTATGTTTTTTCTGTCTGTTGCGATTTGAGAAAGCGTATTGTAATTCTGAAGGCATGTGGTGCGGAGTGGAAAAATCTTACCTCATCTTCTGTTTAGAGCAAAGACAAAGCAGGTGCGGAGCAGGAAGGACGATAGACTCTCCATGCTCTCAATTATGATTGTAATCCGTCTGTCATACAGGCTCCCTTCTAATTATGTCTGGGTAAAAGAGCAGCTCTCCTCTCACCAAACCACTGGCTCTATAAAAATGTGAAAGATAGATAATGCAGGAGTGACCACTTGAATTCATAAGTGATGGCTAGACACATTAAGTATCCAGTATCAAGTGGACAAGAAGGCCTCACGCTTTACTCAAGAGTCAATTGAGAGTGATCTGCAGAGGGGAGGTTCTGTGCAATCTGAGAATAACAGGTAAAGATGTCAGGATTATTTGACTGATTTATGATTTTAATTATTGAGGTCATAAAAATACATATAATTGTAATAATTTTATCAGCAAAATATGTCATTTTAATTGAATTTTAAGATTCCTATATTACGCAAAATTGTGAGCTTCAAGCCATGTCAGAATGTTGTTACCTCCTCAAAAACATACCCAGAGTTGTGCTTTGTTTCATTCATACATGTTTGAGTAACCCTTTGTTATTAGTCTGTCAAAATGCTTTGTTCCACCTTGCGATATCAGGAAGTTGTAGTTTTCATGTTAACAGCTACCTTTAATCTTATGTTCACTAGAGATTGGCACTTCCAGGACTGAAATTATCCAAATGATTCAAATTAAAGTGTATAAAGTTTAAAAACAGCAATGCAACAAAATTAAAACAAAAAAGGAATCCTGCACACTGTGAAATCCTTGCAAAATGTAAAAGGTAAATTCACTTTTTTCAAGGATTGACATGTGTGAGATTCTTGTTTGAATACCGTGACATCCCCAGTTACATAATAATTGGGACACAACGCATTTACTGGCTAGAACTTCTGAAAAAGAGCCTCAAATAAGTCCAATGTTGACACCTGTAAATGGCCTTGTTTAATAAATACACTTCTGCAGCAAAATGCACTTACAGCAAACTTTGCAGACATCCTGCTATTATGTTTCCACTTGCCCTACCCTCACATTCTAAAAGATATAACATTCAAAATCAACAAATAAAAGATTTCAGTTTCAAATTTCTTTCTATTTTTTAAAATAAGACAACCATGACTTTTCTGATCTGAACCACAAACAGTGTCTGCCTTGAGTTTCTATTAGACTGGATTGCAAATGTAGAGTGCCTTTATTCAACTATAAAACGAAATAAGAAAACTGCAAACTTAAGCTATACAATGCCCAAATAGTGTGAGGAGCTGACTTGCCTGTGCCTCCTTAAGTGACAGGAAGCTGCTCCGTGGTCCCCCTGTCTAGATGATAATGATCAGAGGGATTATATGTGGCAGTAAGAGACCCATAGGTGCTGACCTGACACCCACACAGCCCTGAAATGTACCAGCGCTCCTATTAGGTGGTGACTGGGCGCTTGTTTTGAAGGCCAGCCTCATGCTCCACTGGCCTTACATGATGAGTGGGTGCAGTTGGGCTAGTTAGCTGAGGAGGACTGAGCTGCAAATGTGATTGTGATCAGGGATACCCACCGCCTTGTGTGTGCGCTAATTAGCTGCCCCTCCTAGCATCAGTTTGATTCAATTTTCACACAGATGTCTTCCTTGTGCATTGAGATAGATGGATTGTGTATGGTATTTCTGATAATTCCTAACAAGGCCCTTATTGCGGGTGTTCTGGCAGCCATAGCTTCTGTGTTTTGAAAGAGTTTTGTTTGGGCAGTTGATTGGACACATTGTTAGAGCATTATTCAGGCCGAAGCAGCACTATTTTTCTATAATGGACGAGTTTTATAAAAACTTGTGCTTTCATGTTTGTTTTCAATGGCAGACATGAGCAGCCAATTAGTTAAATTGAAGGTACATTTGAGCATATAACGATATGTATATTAATAAAGTTTGGCTTTGTCAGCCAGTAATTAAATTAGCTTTGCAAAATAAGTTTTCTTTGGTCATATTGTTTATATTGGTCTTTACAACTGAACAGCTACATTGGATCCTCTGTGTCCCTATCTATTCACCACATCACACCTTAAAATTATTGTGAATTCATTCATTTAATTTCAGAACCAAATTATGTCCACGTACCTTTTGCTGAAGACACTAATTTACATGTGTCACACAAAAATATGGACCATCTCCACTTCAGAGCAAATAAAGTATTGGTTAATCAACACAGTTCAAATGTCACTATCAACAAATCTAATTGCATTATGTTTAGTTCAAGCAGAGGCCAGAGACATTTTGAAAATGTATGATGGAGTCTACACATTGTTAGAGTTGTATTCACACAAACAACTTTAGAATGTGTCCATGGATAGGCATGAACTCTCAAAGAACTTTCCGCCAAGACACATGGGCGTCATAGTCCAACCACATAGGTTCAAGAAAAGACCTTTAGTTTGAATGAATAATGCCTATTAACACGTGGTTTAGTAATTGATTATATACCTATGCTATTAGAGGATTGGTCCTGCGCACACAATGTGGTATCTATTCAGTTTTATTCTAATTTTTTAACAAGTCCATAATATTTTAATAATCCATTTTCAGACCACATTTCCACAAAGGGCCCACGTCATAATGATGGCTCTGTTGTATTTGAGTCTCAGTGGGCAGACTGGCACTGAAACAAAAAGCCAGGAGGAGCAGAACTAAAGCTAATACCATAAAACCCCAGCAGCCAAAAGGGAGCACAGCCATTCTCATTTTCTTGTTCACACCTGTGCGTTTGCCCCAGTGATATGTGGACATAAAACATGAGTCTGCACGACAAGGCTTATTTGCTGTTTCATCATTCAGTCTTTATACAATACTATGCGACTGTGGGACTACTATGGGATAAAGGAAATGATTGATTGATTGATATGCCTTTATTAGTCCCACAGTGGGGAAATTCCAGTAGAAATGAAATACAGCATCACATGAGGACAGGGGGGGGAGGAGAAAAAACAAAAGTGAATCAACCCCAGACCATGCTCCTGACAGGGGCATCATATGGAATGAGTGCACAAAATAAAGGTTTAGGAAGAAAATGACAAAAACGTTTTACAATCCTGTTGCCCTTTTGAACAGACAGATGCATGAATCTTACACTATATTGCCAAAAGTATTCACTCACCCATCCAAATAATCGAAATTCAGATGTTCCAATCACTTTCATGGCCAGAGGTGTATAAAATCAAGCACATCCTAAATATTCCACAGTGAACTGTCATTGGTATTATAACAAAGTGGAAGCGATTGGGAACGACAGCAACTCAACCACAAAGTGGTAGGCCATGTAAATTGATGGGCAGGGTCAGCGGATGCTGAGGCGCATGTTGCGCAGAGGTCTCCAACTTTCTGTAGAGTCAATTGCTACAGACCTCCAAACTTCATGTGGCCTTCAGATTAGCTCAAGAACAGTGCGTAAAGAGCTTCTTGGAAAGGGTTCCCATGGCCGAGCAGCCGCATCCAAGCCGTACATCACCAAGTGGAATGCAAAGCGTCAGATGCAGTGGTGTAAATCACGCTGCCACTGGACTCTAGAGCAGTGGAGACGCGTTCTTTTGGAGTGACGAATCGCGCTTCTCTATCTGGCAATCTGATGGACGAGTCTGGGTTTGGCAATTGCAGGGAGAACGGAACTTGTCCGATTGCATTGTGCCAAGTGTAAAGTTGGTGGAGGGGGGATTATGGTGTGAGGTTGTTTTTCAGGAGCTGGGCTTGGCCCCTTAGTTCCAGTGAAAGGAACCCTGAATGCTTCAGCATACCAAGAGATTTTGGACAATTCCATGCTCCCAACTTTGTGGGAACTGTTTGGAGCTGGCCCGTTCCTCTTCCAATATGACTGTGCACCAGTGCACAAAGCAAGGTCCATAAAGTCATGGATGAGAGCGTTTGGTCTGGATGAACTTGACTGGCCTGCACAGAGTCCTGACCTCAATCCAATCGAACATCGTTTGGATGAATTAGAGCAGAGACTGAGAGCCAGGCCCTCTCGTCCAACATCAGTATGTGACCTCACAAATGCACTTCTGCAGTGGTCAAAAATTTCCATAAACACACTCCTAAACCTTGTGGACAGCCTTCCCAGAAGAGTTGAAGCTGCTATAGCTGCAAAGGGTGGACTGATGTCATATTAAACCCTATGGATTAAGAATGGGATGTCACTTAAATTCATACAGTCCTCTCCAAAAGTATTGGAACATTCTCTTATTTTTGTTGTTCAGTGAAGACATTTGGGTTCAAAATCAAAAGATGAGTATGAGACAAGAGGTCAGAATGGCAGCTTTTATTCTCTGGTATTTACATGTAGATGTGTTAAACAACTCACGACATACCAACCTTTGTTTAAACCCATCCATTTTTCAAATGAGCAAAACTATTGGAACATGTGACTGACGGGTGTTTCTCCTTGACCAGGTGTTGCCTTTAAGGTTGGTTGTTTAAGCATTAAATAGCTCTGCATGACTAGTCTACTTCTTGGCTGCAAGACTGCATTTCTTGTTAAAGAGCATAAACCAAAATGAAGACCAGAGAGAAAAGCAAGCCATTTTGAAACTGAGGCGAACAGATTGGCTAAGGAAAACAACAGTAGTTCATGACAGAAATATTGTGCGAGCTGCGAAGAAAACCCCCAAAACAATAGTAAGTCAAATCACCAATGACCTCCACAGTGCAGGGGTGGAGGTATTACAATCCACTGTTCGAAGAAGACTCCAAGAGCAGAAGTATAGAGAACATACCACAAGATGCAAACCACTCATCAGCAGTAAGAATCGGAAGGCCAGACTGGAATTTGCAAAGAAGTACAGAGATGAGCCGCACAAGTTCTGGAACACAATCCTATGGACTGATGAGATCAAGATTAATCTCTACCAAAATGATGGAAAGGCCAAAGTGTGGAGGAAGAAAGGAACTGCTCATGATCCGAAGCATACAAGCTCATCTGTGAAGCATGGTGGCGGTAATGTCATGACTTGGGCGTGCATGGCCACTTCTGGAACAGGGTCATTCATTTTTAGTGATAATGTAACTGATGATGGTGGCAGCAGAATGAATTCAGAAGGGTACAGAAATATTTTGTTTGCCAATGTACAGAGAAATGCATCCAAACAAATTGGGAGGATTTTTTTCATGTAGGTGGACAATGACCCTAAGCACACTGCCAACAAAACAAAAGACTTCATCAGGGGAAAAAAGTGGAAGGTTTTAGACTGGCCAAGTCAGTCACCTGACCTTAACCCGATAGAACCTGCATTTCACTTCCTGAAGAGGAGACTGAAGGGAGAAATCCCCCAAAACAAACAAGAACTGAAGGAAGCTGTGGCAAAAGCCTGGAATAGCATCACAAATGAAGAGTGCAACAGTTTGGTGATGTCGATGGGTTGCAGGCTTGAGGCAGTTATTGCAAGCAAGGGTTTTGCCACCAAATATTAAATTTTTATTTACTTTAAGATTTTTTGTTCCTTTACTTTTCTTCACCTAAAAATGCTGTAGTGTAATACAAATGGTGATATATCCTAAGTTGTTTAACACATCTAAATGTCAACACCAGGAAATTAAAGCTGACATTCTGAACTCTCATACTCTTCTTTTAATCTTCAGCCCAAATGCCTTCAGTGAACAACAAAAATAAGGGAATTTGTCTTGCTGTTCCAGCCATGACTGTATGTGAATCAAGGCAGGTGAGCGAATACTTTTGGCAATATAGTGTACATTATGCATAACATTATAACATATCTCTTATGAGTAAAAAGATGAGAGAATTACTTATTTTAAAGAAAAAGAGTAAAGAATAGAAAAGTGTCAAAAATATCAGCTATTGTAATATATACATACTTTAGATCAGCGGTCCCCAAACTATGGGCCATGGACTGGTACCGGATTTTTGATTTTTCAAAATTTTTTGAATTCTCTCCGTTACATCCATCTATGACTCACTCTTGACGCATGTCGAGATGCTTGTCTCGGTCGCATGATACATTAACGCTAATATTAAACCCACAAGCTAGCAAAATGAGTAAAAAACAGACAGTGGATTCACGTTTATTATTATATTTACAAAATATCATCGTTTTTGTGTTGGTCATATCATTTCATTTTGTCGTATTTATTCGCCACATCTTAAAGGCCGGTCCATGAAAATATAGTCTGACATTAAACCGGTCCGTGACGCAAAAAAGGTTGGGGACCACTGCTTTAGATGTTAATCTCAGGTAGATTGTTGTGAACCATGTTAGAATGGTGTTACTGCAAAACATACCTGGAGTTGTGATTTGTTGCATTCACACATGTTTGAGTAATCTTTTTGTTATTAGGCTGTGTACATCAAGTTTCAAATACTATTCCACCTTGTGATGTAATGAAGAGGTAGTTTTCAAGTTAACAGCTACCTTTTACCTTAGAGATTGGCAATTCCAGGGCTGAAATTATCCAAATAATTCTAGTGAAGGTATACAGAGTTTAAAAACAGTGGATCACTTCCTACCACATGTAGGAACTGTTTTTACCACATGATATCACAAGTTGGAACAGAGTGTTTTCAGTTTCATAGAAGAGCTCAACCAAAATATGCAGGGTTTGTGTGTGAAGCATGTGTGAATGAAACAAAACAAAACTCCAGAAATGTTTTTGATGAGGAAACATTATCACATAGATGAAAAACTAGAGCAATATGGGCCCTTTAAGATGCCATAGTTCAAAGAGAAAATCAACAAATTAAGTCAATGTTCTCACAGCAAGACCAGACATTTGCTACAGGCCGATACATAACCATTCAAATGAGTCCTTGAGAGTTAATGTCTATATTAACACTGGGAAATGATGAGGTAATTGAGTCTATTACTTTGGCCAATGATCCCCATAGATTGTTATTCTTGTCAGTTTAGATTCTGGCTACTGTTCAAGTACTACAGCAGTTAGAACAAATGAAATACACCATGTGTTGGAAGAAGTAACATAGCAACAGGCTAGATATAGAGTTGTTAACATGATACATAACATGTTATGGGAATGTACAGCATAGAAGAAATAATTTAGCAGAATATTTAAAGATTGGCGGTGTGGTGGCTGAGTGGGTAGAGCTCTCACCTTTCATGATTGATTCTCAGACAGGGTCTTTCTATGTGGAGTTTGCATGTTATGCCTATATCTTTGTAGGTTTCCTCCAAGCACTCTAAGTCACAGCAGCTAAGACTAACTAGACTAACCCTCTGACCAGATCCATCTGATATGTGTCATTTTGTTGTCTGCAGCCACTAGATGTTAGTAATTCAAGTGCACTGGATACCTTTTCTGGTGGACATGTTCTTGTTTTCGTGGAGAGTATGGCATTACACTTTTTTCCATTATGGAGACAAATGTGAAATGTCATCAAGTCAACTACATTCCAATAAAAATAGATGTTATTCACTGTATTTTTTGAGTGATAATATTAACTGTAATTTAATAAACGCTAGATAGATATATTGAATGCTATACTGTGAAACATTCCAGGCAAAGCAACGAGATTTCCATGGAGACAAGCATGTGCCAGACCCTTAGAGTATCGCCACAAATCTTACATATTAAGATGATTACAAAGTCCTATTTTGTTTACTCCTGATTTGTCCAGGTTTAATCCAGGTAATACTTTTAAATTTTTTACAATCCCTGAAAAATAAAACCACATTATCGTTTTTTTACCTGTTTTTTCCTGTTCCAGCTGAATTTGATGTTTGGGGTTGCGTTCATGTTGCTACTTTTTTGCCAAGTATGATAACATCTAGCCTGACAACTCAAATAGATATATACATTCCCTTTTAACATCCTGTGCTGCTCGCTGTGCCTTACCCTGGATATGTTTTTCAGAGTTGAAAACTGTACTTTTTATTGAGTACAACATATTTATCTCGTCTCACTGCTAATAAACATACACCGCTAAGGGCTGCGGTGGAGAGCAGATACTTATTTTAGATAAGTACACTCCACTCTCCCCAGTCCAATTTCAACAGCATGTGGTGGTACACAAACAAACTGAAAAACATACCCACACGTTTGAATTAGCCTGGCCTGACTGCTCACCACTGCACAATTCATCACACATGGATTAATCTGGGTCCGTCATTAGGTGGAAATTAACTCTGTTACAAATTAGTCCTGAGGCTGATGGAAGATAGTCCATCATACCTTTATGAAAGACACACACTTCAGTGGACAAACACAGCTTTCAACAAATAGCAGCCCATGTAAAATTATTGTTTCTTAGATTCGTAAGAGCAATAAGGTGAATTAAACAGTGGTTTATTTTTGAGGCTATTTTGGTGTGCAGAGGTCTAAGAAGTACTAAAAAATCTTAAAAACATTATCTGAGCAATAGTAGTCCACTTAGGAACAATGAACCCTCTTCAAGCACTCTCAACAGTGGTATGCTGGATCTCTTCCCCTCAACCTAAAGCTCACTGACATTGCCGACTACATGCACAATATTTGGGAATGTATGTAAAATCCCTCAGTCGTCCAGGTAGAATCCATGGCAAAAAAAAGGAGAAAATTTAATTTGTCAACTGGACATAGTTTATTTGGTTGAATACGTTTCGCAGCTCATCCAAGCTGCTTCCTCAGTTCTGGTCAGATGCTGGCGGACACTGCTTTATATCTGCCTGAAGGGAGGAGCTTAATTACAATGAAAATTACTCTGAGACAACACATATTTAAATACAGTTTCAGTTGGTCAGGTGATACAATATGGAGTTGTTAACAGTTTCTGTTAGTCATGTGAGTCTATTCAATATGGAGTGGGAGTGGGGGAGTAGTTAGCATATCCATTCAGGGCCATGATGGTGTTTTCACACCTCTGGACCTGACCTGGCTAGTCCCATTGTTTTCCCAGTTTGTTTTGATTTAGGTCAGCATCTGACCAGCATCTGACCAGAACTGAGGAAGCAGCTTGGATGAGCTGCGAAACGTATTCAACCAAATAAACTATGTCCAGTTGACAAATTAAATTTTCTCCTTTTTTTTGCCAATATTTGGGAATAGAAGGGCATCTAGAGGGACAGGTGGATTTAACCAATTACAGGGATGTGTGAACTCTCTGAAGAAGCAGATGGCTTTAATCACCTCTTAAAGGCAATGTCAAAATACTACATCAGTCATGATCAAATCAAAATCTGGCACCCAAAACCTCCAGCATGGTAAAATTCCATCATTGGGAATGAGGCTGGACATTTTCTCATTTAAGGGGCCAATATTATGGTATTTGTGTTTTGTTTCATTCACGTTTAAAACACAAACCCTGCATATTTAGGCTGAGTTAAAATAAAAAACTCCCTGTATCAGTGATACAGGTATTGCTATACTGTATTGACAATACAGGTAAACAAAAAGTAAAAGGAGCTGTCAACTTGAAAACTACCACTTTATGACATCACATGGTGGAACAGAGCATTTTGAGCTTTGGAGATGTAGACAGACTAATAATGCAGTGTGAATGCATGTGTGAATGACACAAAACACAACTCCAGGGATGTTTTTGAGGAGGCAACATCCTCATAACATGGTTTAAAGCTCACAAGAGAACCTTTAAATGTCCTCACCTCGATGATGCTTGTGTGCAGGGACATCAGCTGGAGAGCATCAGTGAAGGTCCCAGTGCAGATAAGCAGAGCAGCCCAGGGGAGAACTACTGCATTTCCTGAACCCAGTTTGCAACCACCTTGGCCCAGAGGGAGCTGCTGTCCACTGGGAGCCCACCAAGAAACAGATGAGAGCAGATCGGGAACTTTACTGAAGACACATAGACCCCAGAGATTATTATATAACTGCATGATCCTTGGGGTACAGGGCTTGGCTGGAGATATTTAACCCAGGATGGCATTAGATAAGGTCTCCTCGACACAGTAGCTCAAAGGTGAGTTTCCCTGGCAACTACAGAATTATATGTCTGTCTGTATTTTTTATACAGAAGGATATCAGTTTGGTCACCACTCCCTCTTTTGTGCCTCGAGGCAGATTCAGACACTACTGTGCAATTACATTTGTTATTGCACAGTAGTGTAGTAGTTTGTTATTTGTTATATTACGCAAAAGTGACTCTTGTGAGCTTTAAGCCATGTTATAATGTTTTTACCTCTTGCAAAAAACATATCTGGAGCTGTGTTTTGTTTCATTCACACGTTTGAGTAATCCTTTATTATTAGTCTGTCTACATTTCCAAAGCTTAAAATACTCTGCTCCTTGTGATGTCATGTAGTGGTTGTTTTCATGCTACAGCAACAGCTACCTTTTACCTTTAGTTTAGTAGAGATGGGCAATTCCAGAGCTGAAATCATCCAAATGCTTCTAGTGAAAGTGTATGTAAAACACACTGGACCACTCCTTGTATTACCTTATGACATCACAAGGTGGAACAGAGTGTTTTCAGTTTGAGAAAAGAACTCAGGCTAAATATGCAGGGTCTGTGTGTGAATGAAACACAACTCCAGGTATGTTTTTGATGATGAAACAGCATTATAACATAGATCAGAAAACAGCATAATATGGGCCCTTTAATTTGGGTGACGAATGCGAAAAGAATGAGCTGATGAATCTT
This sequence comes from Taenioides sp. WSHXM2023, assembly GCA_029959045.1. Classification (NCBI taxonomy): domain Eukaryota; kingdom Metazoa; phylum Chordata; class Actinopteri; order Gobiiformes; family Gobiidae; genus Taenioides; species Taenioides sp. WSHXM2023. Next base: position 21,171,286 of record CM057086.1, on the reverse strand, counting down.
TTTAACTATCCCAGGTCAGAATAGATTTCTTCACACACCTCACACTGTTTTAAGTGCTTTCAAACCATTTTTAACTCTGCATGTGGCATAAAGTTGCCAAAAACAAGGAAAAAACTGGAGCAGAATGAAAGTTAATATTTTTAGACATTTGATGTTCTGCAAAAGCCACATAATCTCACTAAAGTTAAAATATTACAAGACCTGTTCATATTGTCTTCTGAATGAATTTGGGCTTTTGAGAAACTAAATTATTTTTGATGAATACAGAAAATCACAATACATCGTGAAAAAAATTATGAAAGTAAAGTAAGCACAACAAATATTCTTCAGAGCAATTTAACGTCAGATTAAAAATATTTACATTACCTTGCATGTTAAGAATTTCTCAAGCATCCAGCAATTTTTTAAGATTAAAGATTTAAGAGTCATAATCTGTTAAGGGGCTGCCCTCAAGCAAGTTGTGAAAAATCACTGCCCAAAGTGAAGGAGAACAACACTGGTGTTGCTGTTTACAAAGTTTGTTGAAGGAGTTATTGTGTGTTGTAGCATTTAATAGGTGCCCAACGGTGTAGAGTGAAATTGAGTCCTTTCGACCCGAGCTGCGCTACAGTACACAGGGAGCTCTTATGGCTGCTCTGGGATTGAATAAGGCCCAGTTCGTTCACTACATATCACCTTCTCGTGCGCTGTTTGCCACAATTCCTCATATTTCATCCGAGCAGCAAGCGATGGCTGTTTTATATCTGCTTCTTTCTTTCACCTTTCAGCTCACTTTAAGCTCCTATGCCTGTTTTCCCCTTTCTTTTGGAATTTCACCCTTTTTGCTTTCAACCCGGAAATCAAATCTATAAATCAAAGGCAATGGGAAAGAGCACCTCGTCTGAAGAGCATTTAAATCCTCTTTCACAGCACAGAGAGAGAGAGAGAGGAATAAACAGGAAATTAAAAGGAAACTGCAAATTGTGGCAATCCCTCTTTTTAAGGATCTAAAGAAGGTGCATATCAGAGCAAGACTTAAGCTCTATAGTACTATGTTTCTGCCTCATTTATTCTCTCAGTGCAGGAATTATGATATTTGAGGCGTCAGAGCACATCAAATCGTTTGAGCAAATTGTCACATATCATAAAAGAAATGCCAAGGTGATTTACAATGTTTTTATTGCATCCCAACTGTCTCGGCTGTCATGGTCTGACTGAGATGTTCAGTCATGGAAAGCAACTAGAAAGAAACTCAAATAATTCACTCATGAACAACCCAGCCATAAGCGGTTACAAGTCAGTGCATACTTTGTGAAATAAAAGCAATGCCAAATCATTATGCAAATCACCGCACGCTGTGAAAGAAGACACTTACATAAAAAGTATGGATTAATCCATTTTATTTTAACATAACTATGCACATACTGTAAAGGGGACACATTATGTAAAGTCTACTTTTATGACAAAAAAAAGGAGAAAATTTAATTTGTCAACTGGACATAGTTTATTTGGTCGAATACGTTTCGCAGCTCATCCAAGCTGCTTCCTCAGTTCTGGTCAGATGCTGGCGGACACTGCTTTATATCTGCCTGAAGGGAGGAGCTAATTACAATGAAAATTACTCTGAGACAACACATATTTAAATACAGTTTCAGTTGGTCAGGTGATTCAATATGGAGTTGTTAACAGTTTCTGTTAGTCATGTGAGTCTATTCAATATGGAGTGGGAGTGGGGGAGTAGTTAGCATATCCATTCAGGGCCATGATGGGTGTTTTCACACCTCTGGACCTGACCTGGCTAGTCCCATTGTTTTCCCAGTTTGTTTTGATTTAGGTTTGAGGATAGAGTTATAGATGGGAGACAAATGATGTCTGACACCTCCATTTCTGTTCAAGGAAGGATTCTCTTTCTTGACAAAAATAGCTTCTTTAACTCCCCTCTCAAACCAGTTCTTTTCTCTGGCCAAGATCTGGACCTCGCTGTCCTCAAAGGAGTGGCCTGTGGCTTTTAGGTGGAGATGTACGGCAGATTGCGGCCCACCCTGGTTTTCCCGTCTGTGTTGATACATCCTTTTGTGAAGTGGCTGTTTTGTTTCTCCAATGTAGCGCTCACTGCAGTCTTCACTACACTGAATGGAGTAGACCACATTGCTTTGTTTGTGGCTCGGAGTTTTGTCCTTAGGATGGACCAGTTTTTGTCTTAAAGTGTTTGTGGGTTTGAAATAGACTGGGATTTCATGTTGTCTGAAGATCCTCTGTAGTTTTTCGGAAACGCCAGCCAGGTAAAGAATAGTTACACCCCTTCTCCTGGGCTCTGGTTCTCTGTTGTCCTGTTTCTTTGTTCTCTTCGTTTTATTGAAAGCCCATTTAGGATATCCACAAACGGAGAGGGCTTTCTCCACGTGTTGTTCTTCTTTCTCCTTTCCCTCTGCGCTTGTAGGAACCACTTGGGCCCTGTGTTGTAATGTCCGAATGACTCCCAGTTTGTGCTGAAGTGGGTGGTGTGAATCAAAAAGCAGATATTGGTCGGTGTGTGTGGGCTTCCTGAAGACCTCTACCTGGAGTCGCCGGTCTTCTCTTATCGTTACTGCACAATCTAAGAAGGCCAATGTGTTGTCCTTGGCATCTTCACGTGTGAATTTGATGTTCGGATCTACAGAATTGATATGTGCAGTAAAAGGTTCCAAATCTTGAATTTTGAGAAATTATCATCAACATAACGATACCAGTGTGTGGGTGGAGTGCCTGGATATGAGGCCAGGGCACTCTGTTCAAATTGTTCCATGTATAAGTTTGCAATGATAGGGGAGACCGGTGAGCCCATTGCACAGCCGTGGATTTGCTTGTAAAAGTTTCCTCTGAACTGGAAATAGGTGGTACTTAAACAAATTTCCAGCAGTTGGCAGATTTGGTCGGGTGACCAAATCTGCCAACTGGTCCATCCTAAAGACAAAACTCCGAGCCACAAACAAAGCAATGTGGTCTACTCCATTCAGTGTAGTGAAGACTGCAGTGAGCGCTACATTGGAGAAACAAAACAGCCACTTCACAAAAGGATGTATCAACACAGACGGGAAAACCAGGGTGGGCCGCAATCTGCCGTACATCTCCACCTAAAAGCCACAGGCCACTCCTTTGAGGACAGCGAGGTCCAGATCTTGGCCAGAGAAAAGAACTGGTTTGAGAGGGGAGTTAAAGAAGCTATTTTTGTCAAGAAAGAGAATCCTTCCTTGAACAGAAATGGGGGTCTCAGACATCATTTGTCTCCCATCTATAACTCTATCCTCAAACCTAAATCAAAACAAACTGGGAAAACAATGGGACTAGCCAGGTCAGGTCCAGAGGTGTGAAAACACCCATCATGGCCCTGAATGGTTATGCTAACTACTCCCCCACTCCCACTCCATATTGAATAGACTCACATGACTAACAGAAACTGTTAACAACTCCATATTGAATCACCTGACCAACTGAAACTGTATTTAAATATGTGTGTCTCAGAGTAATTTTCATTGTAATTAGCTCCTCCCTTCAGGCAGATATAAAGCAGTGTCCGCCAGCATCTGACCAGAACTGAGGAAGCAGCTTGGATGAGCTGCGAAACGTATTCGACCAAATAAACTCTGTCCAGTTGACAAATTAAATTTTCTCCTTTTTTTTGCCATGGATTCTACCTGGACGACTGAGGGATTTTACATTCTACTTTTATGAGATTTTACCCGTTACAATAGTGATCCCTCAATATTAACTTATTCTTGGTTGTATTTTGATTGATTGATTCATTTAGTTTCATGTATAAGTACAACTCAAAGCTCTGTACTTATTAACGATATTTCAATATATTCAGACTCCTGGTCATAAATGTAGGATTAAAAATGGTCATGTAGCTATCTTTCAACAATAAAAATGTGTTGTTAATGCCAATGCCACTATGAGAAGCAGATCAGTTTTGAACAGTCAATGGAAGTGTTTCTATTATTAAGCAGTTTTATGTCAATATTATGTTATATTGCATTAAATAATGATCTGTGCATGTTAGTTAGTTTCATACTAAATAAAAACATAATTATGTCTTGTCCTGAAGAAGACACAAAATGCATTGGCTGTCTATGCACTTATAGGACGTTTAATTTTTCATCCTACAGAGTGCCTCTGATCTCTACTTGACTAGACACATCTTTTGATAACATTGTGAATTGTATTTTGTCTTTTTAAATAATTAAGTAAAAAGGTCTTAATTTACTGGTATACAATATACTTGACATACTTTAACAGTGCTAGGATACATGCTAATTCAGTGCACAAGAGTAGTAAAAGCATTATTACCGTTTTGTATCTTAATATGTCATTTTTTATACTTTCCATGTAAACGCTCCATTCAGTTCTATTATATTCAATTATTATTTGGGAGAGCACATAGTAACTTGTATACAACGTTTGAGAACTTCTATTTCTGAAAATGTGAGCGCTGCACAAATTCATGGCCGACCTTCAAACTGAACTCCATTTACATAAAAGCTCATGATTGCACCAGGTGCTGACAACAAACAACAAATGTGTGCCCAGGATTAGAGCAGGCCAGCTTTTCAATGAAAAACACAGGAACAGTATTTAACCTGGTACGATTAGGCAAAACCACTAACCAGGAAGTGTTAAGATCTTTGTTAAAAAGCCTGTGTTTCTTTCCATGTGGTTTTGGTGTAAATAGGACAGACTGTTTAAACACTGACTGTTGAATATGCATGTATTCTGCTGTGTCAACATGCAGGGTGCCGAAGGTTGGCTTTGAAGAAGGAGATGTCAGAGATTGAAGACATGTATTTGTTATATATTTCTACAGGGGATTGAATATGCCATGAATACACAATACATAACAACAACAAACTCTCTGTTTGCTGGTCTATACAAGTAATAGAACAAAAGAAAAAAAAAACACATATAGGTTCAGATGGGTCTCCCAAACAAAAAGTTGTCCATAGCAACCTAATCGACCCCTTGAAGATTTGTCTCTGTTCAATGGCTGGTCACTGCGAATGATTCACTGCTACATCTGTGTGGACCAAGCGCACAAACACAGTCTATGACTCATGAGATTTTAGTGTGCAGCAGTGTGCAGTTTTAATTAAAGCCCCATCACATGTATCCCACCTGCTGTTCTCACCTGTTATTCCTATTGATTAATGTCCTCTATAGAGACTGCCGCATAATGTCAAAACTCTGTTTAATCACAACTACTTTTCTCAATTAAACAAGTCCTATAGAATAGCTTTACTATGAGTGAATCAATACTGACAGTTTGATATGTGAAATCTGACACTCAAAAATAATCACATCAGTGCTTGAAAAATGATCTGTCTGGCCCTATTCTGTGCAAGGCTACTACCGCACAATAAAACCTACCACATCAAACATTGTAAATCAACATGCTAGTGGAGAATGACGGCAGTGAAGAGCCTGCATTGCTTTTAAGTGGAGGCGCACACATGAGGCCAGTACAGTGTCCATAAATCCTGACATCAATTATTAACCCAAATCTGTTTTAATGTGCTAAAAGAAACCCCTGGTGGTAGAGCTAATGCAACAAACAGGAAGCAAAGAGAATAGATAAAATGACTATTGCGGCCATCAAGTCAGCTGCTGTGTCTAGGATGCTCAAGAGTGCAGGAAATCACCGAACCAAGGCTCATCCTTTCAGACTTTTAGGCCATCAAGAGCCATATTAGCAGCTAAATAATAGAGAATCCCATTCATTTAACAGTGGAAATATGCAAGGGAAGACTCAGCCCTCCAAGGATATAATTGATGAGGGCCAACAGGAGTGTACCGAGCATCATCCTTGGATAGTTTTTCACAAAGCTTTTACAATGCAGCTTTGGAAAGAAAATAAGAGTTCCATGCAGTTAATATTTACTCAACCATTCCAGGTCAATATCATTCAGATTTCTTTGCACGCATAAATAATTCTCCTGGATCTCATAGGACCTCAAGAAGAGCAGAGCATGTTTTTAATGCATTAATTTAAGCTGTAGAGTAACTGAGAAATACTGTGAAACCCTAACTGCAATCTGAAGAAATTTAATTATTATGAAAATGTTTTTGTAGCACTCTGTATCACCATGCTGTAAAGAAATTTAAACAAATTAAGATTAATTTTACAAATAAATATTATTATTTTTTTCATGCAAGATTTATATTGTTAATTAATAAAACATTCCCAATCATATTTTGTTTAATGTTCTTTAAGTAATCTGGATAATTTTTTTGTTTTGTTTTCAGGATTAAATCTCTTTCATGAGGCATGTGTGTTGTTGAATTGTTTATGAACTGTATCAATCAGCTACACAGGTCAAAACATAAAATTCACGCCATTATCTTCAAAATGAAGTTCAAAGCCTATACAAAACACAATCTTTAACTGTGCTTGAGTTCCAAAGGTGGAGCAAGTAATTCAAGAGTGCAGAGAAAAAAGACAATGGGAGCAATTGAAAAAAATCGAAAGTATAAGAGATGCTGCAGGGTTATGGGTAGATCACGATCATACACTGAAACAAACAAAAAATAAACACCGGGTCTCCTCGGGGTCAGCCATTTTCTCTACAGTCAATTTGGGATAACTGCTTTCTGGCTTTTATTAACCTTTTCTAGAACAATGGCACTCAGCAAATAGACAACATCTTACAAGCATGGGTTGGTTGTCAGAGAAATTCACGTTTAACAGTTCTTCAGATAACCAATGTGAATGGCACTACTGCTGGAGCGATTCATTTACCTCAAGATATCATTGTATTTATTTGTGAAAACAAACACAGGCTTTGAGCAGTGATTTATTTAGACCTGTCACAATAATTACTATCAACTTAATTGGGGTCAGTTTTAATTGGATGTACATTTTCTTTGCACTTCTGGGAAATTTGTGGTTAGTTTTTGGCTATATGATAAGATTTGAGCTGTAGAAGGCTGAATTAGTAGTAGTCATTCTGCTATTTATATATTGAAGGTCATATATTTTTTAACAGTATTTTACATTAACAATAGTTTTTGTGGTTTAAACTTGCATTATCGTTTACTGTTCATATTTTCTTCAGCAATATGTCAAACTTCACGGTGTTACAGTATAATTAATGGTATTATGAAGTTTTTTTTTTACATTTTGAATTACATTTTGAAGAGCCCATAGAATTTGTTGTTCATCATGTTTTAGCGTGGCTGATATGTTTACTATTCTCTAAACGTCACATGTTTAAGTAATCCTGGTTTATTAGTTTGTCTACATCTCCAAAGCTCAAAATACTCTGTTCCACCTTGTGACTGTGTCTGTAGTGGTAGTTCTCAAGTTAACAGCTACATTTTACCTTTTGTTCAGTAGATAGACAATTCCAGGGTTGACATTATCCAAATGATTCTAATGAAGGCATATGGAGTTTAAAAAGACAGTGGAGCATTTCCTGTAATACCACATGACATCACAAGGTGGAACAGAGTGTTTTCTGTTTGAGAGAAGAACTGCAGGTTTTTTAAACATGTGTGAAGTATATTAAAAGAAAATAACCACATTATGGATTGGGACGAAGCATGGGTTGTTGGATCGGAAAACAACAAGTTGAAACACTGGATCAGGGAGGCCACTGAAATCAGGAAACGAGGCACGGACAGCCTTAACCGTGATGACGGAGTGTTCCTCCTTTCACACACCTGGGACACCCTCCTCCAGAGAACACCAAGTGACAGGAGGCGTGGTCAGTCTGAGCGACCTGCCAGGTCAATCATGCTGACCAGGCCTACAGGAAGTAACAACAGCTGATATACGACACGTCACCAATAACACTTGCAGCGAGCAGTCGAAACATGTCAACAAGGTAAATAGACAACAGAGATTAAAAAAAAAAAAAAAAAAGTGTAAAATGGGCCCTTTAAAAAATATACACATAACAGAATAGGGGATAGGTGAAACTTAAATATTCTGAGCCCTCAAGCCAAAAAATGCAGGACAATGCAGGATTACGCAAACATATGAATCACTCAAAACAACTTGTCACCTGTCAGATTTTGTTTTAAGCTTTTTATAGAATCCTCAATCTGTGAAAAGTCCAGTACTCTAAGCAGAGTGTAAAATCAACATTAAGTTTGGTATTTTATGCACACTTTCTATGCACAAGAATCTTTAGCTAAATATTTCTTGGAGGACATTGATGGAAGCGGTGAGGTTAGAGGAAGATAAGTCAGTATCACCCTGATTTGTTCTGATGTATGCAGCCCTTTCAGGAAATGTGTAAATCATGCTGCCTCTGCTCTTTCCTCTTTAATAATTCATAATGTTTTTTTAATCATCACAAGATATTTTGTTGAAATGGGCTTTCTGAAGCGAGTCCTAGATTTGAAATGCAGCTTGCTTGCCAGAGTTCACTCTCCACACTGAAGAGATACCAAGTATCTACATACATTTCACATTAAGTAATTGCTCTTCTATAATTTCTACTTGCTGTATTTATCTGGGTACATTTAAGAAAATATTGAATTTTTTTTCATATGGGGACCTGTAGAAGCATTGTCTTTTACACAAACAATTAGCAATTGATTTATTTTTTCTTCTTCTTTAACAAAATTCAAGCATATAAAACAGCACCTCTACTGTTTATAAGATCAAAAACACATACATACTTACGATTCCTATTTCAATCATCAAACAGTTACCACCAGTCCGTCAGTCATGTGTGGTGCTCGTTGGTACTTACTTCAGCAATCGGCTTTATTTCCATATACTCCTAACACTGGGGAGGCTCTCTCCAGGACTCTCATCTCTGCCTTCATCTGACAACGCTGAGGAAGAGGAGCGTGCACCAGGCGAACACCGAAGCTGTCTTATTAGCTCTTAAGTCGTGCTCAGACCGCCAGATTGACAGCAGCTGCATTAAAAGGAGAGAAAAAAAAGAAAAGTCTTGATGCAGCTTGCACCATAAACATTGGCAGTGATAAATATCTGCTGTCACTTCCAACACAACTCACTTGTCTGACTCTAAGCTTTCGGAGGACGGGGCTATAGGGGGTTGTATATTAGCGTGACAAAATCTTTATAAGATTACACTTAATGGATGCGCCCCATAAAATTGTTTATACCACCCCGAAGTGTGTCCAAGCAGAACTGGCATGTGGGGTCAAATGGTGAGTAATGAGGACTATTTGATAACACCACACACAGGCATGAGTGTGGGTAAAAAGCCAAGCAATAGCTCATTACTCTTATGGTTACATGGGATAGTTTTTGCCCCCTGGCTGTATGTTGTGTTGTCCACTGTCTGGTGTCCAGTATAAGGCCCAGTGCACTGTGCAAGCCTGCTGCACACAAGATAGGCTATCGCTAGCATTTTCAAATTAAAAGCTGAAATTTAAAGGTCTTGGCAACCATAGTAATAATAAAAAGAAGACTCAGGGCTTGTGGAGGCAAACAGACGCCACAATAAATCTAAGCCATTGGCACCATGCTATCTCTCAATTGCACATAGTAGTATGATGACATGGGATCTCCTAATATCTCTACAGGTGCAAATTACTCTAACTGTCTTGTGAAACTTTTTACACGGCACTGGTAATCTTGGAATCCACTATCCAAGGCCAAACCTGAACACTACACTTTTTTTTTTTTTTTTAGTTAAAAAGCATTTGAAGGTCACATGCACAATGGCAGTAATAGAGGTTAGATAGAGGTGTAGATAGACAAAAGTCAACACCTTCAAACACTGTAATTAGGTAGAGTATGGGCAATATATATATATATATATATATATATATATAAAAGTTGGGAAAAGGTTAGTCTTCATGGAGACCAAAGTACAGGTCAGGTTAGGCATTTCTGAGCTATAAAACCATCTGTATTTGAATAAATGTACTAATAAGGTACAGCTGTTTAATGTCATACTGTGGAACATTCCAGGCAAAGCAATGACATATCCCCAACCAAAAAGTTACATAGTGCACCTTTAAACAACATATTTTCAGGAGCCTGTGATCAATACGAGCATTCATGATCCTGTTTAGGTGTTTGATTTTCAACAAAAAGGTGAGAGTGACAAACTGAAAAACTGTTGGCTAATGCTAGCTAGCTTGTGACTGTAATTTTATGTGCGAGAGACTTGTCAAGAGAGGTTAAGCACACTTAGTTCCAAGTTCCAACTAAGTCAGCGCTTTCTGGTCAGATTGTGTTAAAATAAAGCTCATATTAAAGACTAACTTGAGTAACAGAGTTTCTAACAGTGTAGTGCCTTCAGTTAGCCTCACACCCCCAGATAATGTTGATGACATCAGCTGCAAAGTAGCTGCATAGCTTTTCTCCCACGCTCTTAACACAAGGAAAATCACAAGGATTAATTACTGTTAATTAGCCATAGGTGAAACGAGACATATTAGTGAAGTCTGTGATCAGTTTGTGAACAAGCGGGGGTCCTGGACACACTCCCACCTTCACTGTGCACCAGGAAGGACCATGAGACTGTGATTCCTAATAATCAATAAAGATTTTAAAAGGACACAGATTAGGACTACAGATACTATCGTTAAGATCTTTTCAGGCTCTTAGAAAATGTACTGAAGGAACTGCAGGAACATTCACATTCAGCATCTTAAATGCATCTGAAATGCACCTTAAATGCATCTGAAATGTAGCATAAATGATTTTCTAAATGAGGCAAGTGTCTGTGAATAAACTGCATCATGAATGAAAATGAGAATGAACTGTGACAGTATTAAATATTCAAGACTAAACCCTGAAACAAATAACTGTCCATAAAATGACAAAATAAACAACTAACTTGACAAAACTGAAGATGGATTAGATTAATTGTGGTGAAATGTGAATCCAATCAAAACTCACAGGAAAAAAGACAGTCAGATTCAGACTTGTCTAGGAATCAAACTCACAACCTCCTCAGAAGTTTTACTTTTACTTTTATTGCAAATAATTCCGCCTGTGACAATAGCAAAGTAAGTAAAATATATTGTTGAAGAGACAATGAACGAAACAAATTTATGCCACTGACACAATAACAATAAAGCAGGATTATCTATGTAAATATTTTTAAAATATATAGCTAAATTAAAACACATGAACTGCAACAAATAAACAGCAGAAAGAACCAATAATTAGCAATAAACCGTTATTTACTCAACCCTCTACAGCACCGATCCCAACCTTTTTTCTTGTAAGGGCCGTTAATAAGCATAAACATTTTCCAGAGAACCAGTGGAGGGGAGTGGAACCAGTAATAACAGCGTAAAAAACATAAAACGCTTAACCATAGTTTGAAAATACTTAATACTCATGTTTGCTGTTTACCAGGTTAATCTACACTATAAAACACATAAATATGGTGGTAGATTATAAAAAAAAAAGAAGTAAACTGCTTTTAAAGATACATTATATTTTCCACTGAGGCCCAGCACCAGATGGCCCACAGCCTGGTTTTGGTTCCCAGACCGGTGGTTACATTATTACATAAAAATAGCAGAAAATTCCCCACTTCTGCAAAGAAACTGTACACACGATAAATATGGAACCCCAAATTGCAACTTTCATATATAAGTCGATTGTGATTAGTGACAGGCCTACAAATAATGAACGTGATTTTATGTTGGCTGTGGTTTAAAATTAAATTAATGCTTGTCTAGTTTCTGAAAATCCACCAACTCCACCATTACTCATCTATCTATACATGTTAAATGTCATCCTGTACTTGCTGAAATCCTAAAGACGCACTATTAGCTGATGTTCTTTGGCAAAGCAGCAAATAGAATCCTAATCATCAAGATCTAATTAAATTGTGTTTACTCGAGCTATAAGCATGTTGGATCTGCTTAGTGTTTTCCAAGGATGCACAGGATGTCAGCAAAAAGTCATCTCAGAGTAATTTTGATTGATGATTCTTCATAAATGCCTAAGACTGAAAAGGTATTGCAGTCTTTAAAAACCCTGTATTTTTATTTTTGCTCAGGGACGAGGCAGTGCAACCACGCTGCCAATAAAACATTTCTTTAATACCATATTTTTTCCTTACCACTACCACAGACAGCAATGAGAAAACGGTAATAGTCCTGTAATCTTTAAGCTTTAATATAACTAATATGAGCATGTTACTGCAATAAGCCATTTTGTTTGTTGAAAACTCTCCAAGTGATAAAAAAGCAGCTGCTATCTCTGCGGTCTCAGGGGACTAGTTAATTTTAGAAAGATAATCTCCTACAATATACAGAAGGATTAGTTTGTTAAAGTCTAAACACAGGCAGATGAGAAGAGCTGCTTGGGCATGAAAAGACACACTGAAATAGGGAACTACGGGCTTATCGTGCTAATCAGCATGCACATCATGAAAACAAACAACAGTTGCTCAAAGACATACAGTGTAAAATACAGACATGCAGCATAAAATAAAGACACAATGTAAAATACAGACATGCAGCGTAAAATAAAGACATACAGTGCAAAATGCCTGCACTGCCACTGCCTGTGAGGATCAAAGATGATGATGATGATGATGATGATGCAGGTTCTTCCTCAGTTCTTAGCAGCTGTTCAGATGGTTGCATTTTATTTATTGCTCCCCACATTAAGTGTCACACATCCTGCAGGCTATCCCTGTAACTACGGGCGACAGCAAGGACAACATTGTGTAGTTGCAGGTCTGACAGCATACACTCTTGTTCTCATTATGTCTTTGGGCCAGATAGAGACCACAATTAAATCAAAGACATGCACTTAGAAAGTATCTAATATCTTCCACCGTTATTGCCAGTATTTTTTTTTTTATGTAAGACAAGAAAAGTGTTGATGGTATGTGACATAAGCCCATAGAATACATATAACAATTTTTATTATTCTAAAATATATAATATTTGGAAATACTGGACGCACCTTTCCAGTGACGCTCAAAGCATTAGCCTAGCTCCCCTGCTGATATATTGCAATGCTTTCTCCAGAGATTACCTATAGAGGTACACCACACCAAGGCTGTCTGTGGTTTAATCACTGTCATTTGCATATTCAGGATAAAACTAATCCTCATCAGAGGGAGGGTCCCCACCTCAGGCCTTTTCTTGTCCTTTCCTTTCCTTATTAAATGATCCCTTGGCGACATTCACCTTGGTAGAGAGAACAAAGCGTGCACTCTCACGCTGGGAGCAGGGGGAGGCAGCTCTACGGGGATGTTTGGGATGCAGTTTGATGCAGGGAATAAAAGTGAAGACAAGGCTGAGTGTTGCAATAACGCTGTTTAGGTCGAGGCTGGAAGTTAACCAAATAGCGAGTTCCAGCTGAATAACAATGTGTCGATTTAGAGGAATCCTGTGTGGAGTCTGCAGCAGTGTAACATGCTCATGCCAACATGCGTGCCTTTTGGGGAAGGGCCAAAGTTCTCCAACAGTCACTGGGGTAAGCAGCTATGACGGTATACATAATTTATGTATGTCTGATTAGTCTGATATATGAAGAAAGATTAGATCTGAATATCAGCTACGTATCACATGACTGTATCACACATACGGCATAGTTACTCCTTTCTAAGAACAGAAACTGCAGTAAGGACTTCTTTGCTGGCTTGGGTTATACAATATAAACCAAAGTAGATCAACAGTCCTTCTCCTCTACACAAGAGAACATAGTATGACCTCTAACCATTCAAAACAGTATACTGCAATTACTATAAGTACTAATAGGTTGAATGTTTTCTATAGTGAGTTTCTTTTAAAAGTAGAAATAGTGACTCAGTGTGACCCTGGGTACCACCAGACTCTAAAAATGAGCCTCTAGCTGAAGATGGAGGAGCTGTGTCTCTGCTGGGGGTATTTGTCACATATTAGAAGGTTCTGTGCGGAAAAGAACTGGGTTTTCTAAAGATCCCTTAAGGTCCCCCTTTGGAGACAACCTCTTCTCTCCTGCAGCTTTTCTCTATAAGATAAGCAAATTTACACAGACGAACAGACGTGACATTTCCCTGGTGCAGAGGCTGCTTATGTGAAGGCTACGTACTGTAGGTGGGCTGTGCTGATAAGACGACAGCTGGGACCGGAGCGACTGGGAAACCAGTGTGAAAGGGAGATGACAGAAATCAGCATGAGTGGGATTTGATTTCATTCTCCTTTATGTATGGGGAAGAAGGATGGTGTGAGAGAGGTTACACTGAGATCGTTTGGACACATACAGAGATGGGACAGTGTATGTATGCACAGAGATAATTCATCTTAGCAAGGTAAAAAGTTTAAGGTAGATTTTGGAGATTTTTTTTTCAGAAATGTATAACTATAGAAGCCATATTCAAACAATACAGTGGAAAGAACAAAAGCCAAATGAACCCATCAGTCACTCAGAGCATTGCGAAGGTTGATCAATAAGAAAGTGACTGTGTTTAAAGGGCCAATATTATACAAAATTGACTCTTCTGAGCTTTAAACCATGATATAATGTTGGTACCTCATCAAAAACATACCCGCAGTTGTGTTCACATAAAATGGTCTGTTCCACAATGTTATGTCATTCAGTAGTAGTTTCAAGTTACCTTTTACCAATTTAGTAGAGAGAGGCAAATCCAGGTCACTGATTCTAGTGAAGGTGTATGGAGTTTAAAAACATAGTGGAGCCCTTTCTGTATTACCATATGACATCACAGTGTTTTCAGGTTGAGAGTAGGACACAGCCTAAATATGCAGGGTTTGTATGTTAAAAATGTGTGAATGAAACAAAACACAACTCCAGGTATGTTTTTCGATGAGGAAACAATTATAACATAGATCAGAAAATAGTGTAATATGGCCCCTTTAAGCATAGAGAGACAGAATGGCACAGAATAACTGTAACAATATCACTAAAAAAGCTTATTGCCATATATAGCAATCAGACTATCATCACAATTACATTTTTGTCACCATATCGCCAAGCACTAACTCAATATGCCAAAATAAGGGGATAAAGGTGACATGGCACTTATGCTATCTATTTTACAATGACAGATTTGAGGAGATAACTTCTGCTAGACCGTGTCGTCCAGCCAGATTTCACTGGTCTCCCTGTGTTTATGTGCTGTCCAATGGGTTACAGTCTCATTATCAGCGGCGGTTTGTGACCACAGAAGCCTGTCGTTCACACCACATTTCTACTGTGTCAGCCACAACCCTAACCCCCTCACTGGGCACTCAGCTTTGTGTGTGTGTGGCCTGGTTTTATCGCGTCACGGCCCTTTAACTCCACCTTTACACTCACTTCTCACACATCGTGCTTTCTTATGGGAATAAAGGCATGGATCCGTAACATAAATCATACATTTGAGGTTAGTTTTAGGGTTAGGCTGAAAGCTACATATGTTGTGGTTAAGGTCTGGAGGTATAAGTCAATATGGCGTCTCCAGAGAACGCACCAGGGGCTGTGTGTGGTTTGTGTGAGTGTGAAAAGAAAGCAGCAGTCCTCAAAGCACAGCTGATTCATTTAAACATCGTATCTAATTTTTTTAACCTGAGGCAAAATGATTGGATGCAGAGTTTACCAACAGACTTGAACTACTGAGCCATGACGGAGCTGCCTTTAAAATACTTTTACTAGTAGATATAAAATAAAAGCATGCACAATTCATTTCCCTGGTCTATTTTCCTTCCAACTTCATCTTGTATTAAACTATACTGTGCAAATGTCTTCAGAAAAGTTTAGAAAAGTTAAATTGATACACGGAAACATTATCAGCAAATTGAAAAAGAAAATTTGAGGCTGTTTTCAGTTGAGCGCATTAAAAAGGGAGAAGAAAACAAAACAATATTAAGAGTTTTCACCAAAAGAAACTACTGCACATCACATTAGATTTGTCAAGTTGTACAGTTTTGCATCACGCATTTGTATATTAATGGAAAATTGTCATGCTTTGTATAATTCTTATTGTTGTGTTTTTAGGGTGATCATGTTTACCATCTGCCCAGGGACTACAGATGAAAAATAGCCTTTCTGGCTAATTCTGGTACGTTTACAGAAATGCTGATTAATGTACACTGTCCCTGCTAAATAAATTAAATAAATAAATGTGGGCGCATGGATGATGTATGCTTGTGGGCTGAGCATTGAACAGAATCTTAAAGGTAACCATAAGGAGGGTCTGAATAGGGCACAAGAGAGATCACAAAATAACTGGTACATGCATGGATAATATCTAAAACCTCTTCAGACATTTGATGAAGGAACAAGGCTATAACATGGTAGAAAGCGTAATTTTGTAATTGTTGTGTGGGAGCAAGGATGACGTAGGCTTGTGCACTGAGCATTGTACATAATATTACAGCTAACTGTAAGGAGGGTCCAAATAGGGAGAACGAGATTACAAAATAACTGTAACATGCATGGACACCTAAAATCGCTTGCCTAATACCCTCTCTTTAAAAACAGCACAGTATGAGTACTTCAAAGTATTACAACCACCACTAGAAAGGTGAGGAGAGAAATCATGTGTTATTCAGTTTTAGGGATGGCAGCATTGGTCGGCTCCAGTCTAAATCAGATTGATGATCCATTTTTCCTGCCCTGGGGCCTCCGTAACGTGAGGGCCCAGGATCTGCACCCAGACAGATGGGACCTTGTCTGCTTTGACCTTGCTGAGCTAATATTTCTCGCAGGCCTTCCTTGTCTGTTGCCTCATCATTAAAGAGGTGACATGGCTATTAACATTGGAGCGAACACTTCAAAGACACTGTTTACTCGGACAGGGCACAATCAAGAGCAGAGGGAGATTACAGCAGGTGTTCAGGCGAGAGAGGGATGGAGAGAAAAATGGTGACAGACAGAGGTTAGCGGGTCAAGTAAGAAGAGTCTAAATGGTGAACTAAATAACTGTCAATTTTAATGTTAAGATCTGAGATGCCTTGTCAGGGAATGCATTCTTCTGAAGACATGTAGCTTCAAAGTAAAATTGGTTGGCTGGAAATAAAGCCACTGTGACAAGTGTTTTATGGGTTAATAGCAGGTGACTTGGTTATAGTTACTGATATAGGCTCAAAGTGCAAACTAGTTATTTGTTGAAGTAAAAAAGACTGAACAACCACCCACGCAGCCGCATTAGCATTTTGTTACCTTATCAAAAACATACCCGGAGTGTTTTGATTCATTCACACACTGCATTATTAGCCTGTTTACAGCTCAAAATGCTCTGTTCCACCTTGTGATAATATAATTAAGCAATAGTTTTCAAGCTAACAACTACCTTTTACCATTTGTTTAGTAGAGATTGGAAATTCCAGAGATGAAATTATCCAAATGATTCTAGTGAAGGTGTATGGAGTTTAAAAACACAGTAGAGCACCTCCTGTATGACATCACAAGGTGACATGGAACAGAGTGTTTTCTGTTTTCTGAAGAACTCATTCTAAATGTGCTGGGTTTGTGTGTTAAACATGTATGAATGAAACAAAACTACTTCAGGTATGTATTTGATGAGGAAACAGAATTATAACATAGATCAGAAAATAGTGTAATAATATTTTTGGGTCATATCCGCTGGTCTGTCCTTTCAGAATCATTTCGTCAAATGCCTCCTGCTGTTGTGTGATACCTTTGTATGGTTTGCAGTTAATATTTCCATACTGCACTGACCTTTTATTGTGGAAACAAAAAGGAAATCTTGCATGTCATTTGCATTTCTAACAACTCTATTTCTGTTCTATAGAAATGTGTTTTCTCGTTTTAAACATGATGCAAGTGTCTGGCAACCATGAAGAAAGTTCATGGTAAATTTATCAAATGACAGATTTGTATTTGATCACTGATAACCACATGAGAGGCTTATGATGTGTAAAGTAAACTATTGAAACAAATATTGATTTGATTTATGTCCTTAGTCTACTATGTAAAACAAACAATCTAATTGATCATGGCTGTCAATTGAACTTTACTTTGTAAAATGAAAAAACAAATAAAAATGGGTTATTTTAATATCCTGAACATATACAAGGCAGGCTCCAAAGCCTGAACTCTGCTTCAAACCACATGCTGAGGACTGGCTGTTGACCCAACCAAGTCATTGACAGTTAGAAATCACTAAATCTTGAAATCTGATTAGCCCCATCATGAATTTAAGTATATTTTTTCTGATATTGCCTATGTTACCTCAATGTTAAAAGGACCCATATTGCACTATTTTTTAATCTATATTATAATGTTGTTTCTTCATCAAAAACATACCTGGAGTTTTGTTTTGTTTCATTCACACATGTTTAACAACATGTTTAAATGTTCCATCTTGTGATGCCATGTGGTAATGCAGGAAGTGCTCCTCTGTGTTTTTAAACTCCACACACCTTCACTAGAATCATATGGATTATTTCAGCCTTGGAATTGCCAATCTCTACCGAACTAAAGGTAAAAGGTAGCTATTAACTAGAAAACTACCACTACATGACATCACAAGGTGGAACAGCACATTTTAAGCTTTGGAGATGTAGACAGACAATTTTGCATAATATAGGACCTTTAATCTTATTAGTTCAAATCAAAATACTACCAGTTGAAATATTTTTGCCCAGGTTTACGCCGCTTTGCCTTTTTATTGTTACAAACATGTCTTTTTACTTACAAACAGACTTCGCCACATCTTTTTTGAGAAAAGATTTTGCTCTTTGGGAGATTCTAAACCTTTCAAATAAATCTTCTGACATTAGGAATGGATGGTGGTGCAAAAGTCATACCAGAAAATACGGTTTTCAGAGGCAATCCAGCGGTCACTGTTACTCACTAGCAGCAGGCAGTAAGAGTGAGATAAGGAAATAATCAAAACAGAGCAGCAAGGGCTAACTTGAGGCAGGCTGCGCTGACAGATGAGTTTTCACTTTAATTCTCTGGTAGACAACCACTATTATTTTATTCCATTCACGCTTTGTTAGCAGCAAATGTTCCAGGCTCACATCTGTTAAATAAAAGTGGCTTAGTTTAATTAATACAGTACTGTAATTTTTGTTTTGAATATTTGTGGTATTATGTTAGATCAGAAATTATCAGACAGGCAGTAAATTGGAACAAAGGGGGCATAACAACTTTCTCAAACCTTGGATATGTCTCTGAAGTTGGACTGCAGATGGTGCTGTGATCCTACTATCTAATCTCAATTAGAAGGACAACACAAAAATCTATTTTCATCCTGGCCGCCGTCTTAAAAAAGTACTCATAATAAAAACTGACCCCCAAAAATTATTGTTCCATCCATCATCAACTGAACAATAACTCAATATAGTATTTATCGTGACAGGCTTAAATCTACATCAACAAAAACATTATCTCATGGGTTTCATATTAAAATTGTATGCATCAGTTTAAGCTCAGCACAGAGAGAAACCTAAATCTTTTTTTTTTTCTACTTTTATTGCGATGCCATGTTTCCCTTTCTGGTCGCCCTAGAAAAATCCCGCCCACCGTCGTTTTATTAGGACATAAATTGCATGTCCTAATAAAATTTGCAAGTAAGACAATGCGCAGGATTTTTCTGTTATTGTTCTTCGGCTGCTTCCCATCCTCCAACGCACCTGTTTCAAGAAATTTCCATTCATTCAGATCACTGCAAATAGCTCAGTGCCTTGGTAGCAGCATATGCACGCACACTTCCATGCCTCAAGTTTAAATAATTAACATTTCATGCCATAATGTTTATTGCTCTTTTTATATACCTTTCTTTCAATTTCACTGTACTGTATCTGCTTCTGGAGTATCTAGCCTCTTTTTATAACCTTTATGGTTTGCTAGGCTGCTCAGTGAAAGAACGAGACTATCCCGCAAAACTGCTTTATCTTTCCTTCCTTATCTCTCATTAGCTTTGGCCTGTGCCATGTGCAATGGAGGAAATGTTCTATTGAAATTGGGTTTCATTTTGGATAGATGTTATCGGGCGTAAGCTATTTGAATTTTGATAATGAGGAACTGTGTAAGTCCGATGCACTGCAGAGCACACTACAGCAATAACAAGGCACAGTGGGTGGTAATCATTGCTCCAACCATACACTGAACATCTCTGGTCTCTGTAGTGTTGATATAGTCCCCAAGCAGCATGGACCCAGAATCACTTCCACTATCTCTAAGAGGCTCTACACATAAAGAATTCAACTCTCTCCACCCAAGGATAAAAAGATAGATAGATAGATTGACTTTGAGAGGTATAAAAAAATAAGCAAGGACAACTAAAATATTTATATTTGAATACAATTTTCAGAAAAGGTAATTGGCAAAGTTCAGGGATCGTTTAAGGTGCAAATCTGGAGAAAAGAATCTACATCCACAAATGAGTTTTTGTTGCTAAAATAGTAAAAAAAAAAACACCATTATCTCCTGGGTTTCATATTTCGTTTTTATGCATAAACACACACACACAAACCCTGCATATTTAAGATAAGTTCTTCTCTCAAACAGAAAACACTCTGTTCCACCTTGTGATGTGATGTGGAAATACAGTAAGTGCTCCACTATGTTTTTAAACTCCATACACTTTCACTAGAACCATTTGGATCATTTCAGCCCTGGACTTGCCAATCTCTACTAAAGAAAAAGGTAAAAGGTAGCTGTTAAGTTGAAAACCACCACTACATGACACAAGGTGGAACAGAACATTTTGAGCTTTGGAGATGTACAGACTAAAAATAAAGGGTTACTCAAACATGTGTGAATGAAGCAAAACACAAGTCCAGGTATGTTTTTGATGAGGTAACAATATGATATTATAGCTAAAAGCTCCCAAGACTCATTTTGTGTAATAAATATAATACATACATTTTTTCTTCCCTTTTTTGCTCTCTTTCTGGTCAACATTGTAAATATTTTTTTTCCAAATGTGTACTTATTTGCATAACAGAGATTAAATGAGTAGAAGGAGCTGCTTTTTCCTAACATTTGTGGATTGACAGGTATAGCTTCATGGTCATATAGTACATTTCCTTCCTTTTTTGCATTGACAGCCTGAGTGACACATGATGGAAGCGCTCCTTGATCCCATAAAAAAAAAACAAAAAAAAAAAAACACCTAAGCTTACCTAGACTATTATCATGAATGAGAACCACTCTGCGTTATGATATCTGCTTATGTTGGAGTTAAGATTTATCTCCTCTCCTCTCAGTAAGGACAACACAACATGTGCCGACGCTGCCTGCCCAAGGACACTTCATAAGGATGAATCTCCACAACCTAGACCTGCCTTTCTCATTACTTCCTCATAATAGATTCAGGTACTGATATGTTCAGAGTGCTCCCCCTCCGACATGAAGGTGTACTGATCCAATCTGCCCACAGGGAACATTAAACTTTTATCTAATGTCTTCTAATGGAGCTGTACAAGACTTTACAGAAACACCATGTGCAACATCTAAAGCCATTTCCAGCTGCAGTTACACTGTATGTCTGTTTGGTGTAGTCCCAAAAGAACCTGCCATACATCACACCACTGAACACATCTGAGGCTTTCAAGTGGCATTGGCATTTTCATTGTAGCACATTTGCAATAATTAACAGAGCTAACTTTTTCACTGTGGTAAATAATGGAGAAGAAGTAGCATTATTGAGCCCCATGTTTCATTCTGCTCATTAAACGCAATATACCAGTGTGGCTACATTGATGGATCTAGAAAAGGTCGACGTGATCATTACTTGAATGAGACGGAGTACAATTATTAGAAAGGGTGTTATGAGACATAACATGCACTGAAACATCAATCTTTTTATGTCGTTACCATGGCGACATTTAATTTGCATTTGTCCTGACTCTTGTGAGGTTTAAGCCATGTTATAACGTAACATTGTTACCTCATCAAAACCATACCTGAAACTGTGTTTTGTTTCATCCACACATGTTTGAGTAATCCTTTAATATTAGTTTGTCTACATTTCCAAAGCTCAAAATGCTCTGTTCCACCTTGTGATGTCGTGTAGTGGTGGTTTTTAAGTTATCAGATACCTTTTACCTTTTGTTCAGTCAAGACTGGCAATTTCAAATCTGAAATCATCCATATGATCCTTGAAGGTGTGTGAAGTTTAAAACACAGTGAAGCCCTTCCTGTATTTCCACACGACATCACAAGGTGGTAACAGTGTTTTCTGTTTGAGAGAGGAGCTCAGCCTAAATATGCAGGGTTTGTGTGTTAAACATGTGTGAATAAAACAAAACACAACTCCAGGTATGTTTGTGATAAGGAAACAACATTATAACATGGATCAGAAAAAAGCACAATATGGCCCCTTTAACTGCTGCTTTTTAGGAGAGTACTCATTGGGGAACTAAATTGTGAAATGTTTAGTCTTCACCAGTGGTAAAAGCTAAAACTTATATATAGGACTATTATGTTTTTTTCCCCCTAAAAGATCAACAAACCAACCAACAAGTAAGATAATATAAAACATACAAGTCCTAAGTTCAAAGCCATGAAAAAATCACCATTGATATATTCCAAGTACTGCTGTGGGCATTATGTTAGTGATGGATTTGTGGCTAACGCATCTATATTTAGTGGTCTATTATTTAATGAACAGGTTACACTTCATAGGATTAATGAGGGACAAATGAAGCATAAATCTAAACAGAGAGGCACCCCCATCATTTCCAGTCATTTCAGTGTCATCAGTGGTTCAGCGTCCACAAACATCCTTCTCCTCCTTACCTCATCAGTGCCTATTGTCCTATAGCAACAAGACTCTCCCATATAATCCTTGACACCACTTCATCGATGTCCCATATCGACATCCTCTGTTCACCTCCTCATCATTTCATCATTGACTAGTTCCATTCACCTCAGGGTCTTTTCTGGTTAAAGTACCACTATTAAGCCCAAGCCCTCATCATGGAGGTCAGATGCACTCATCTGCTGTCCTATTCTCTATACATGTGAAACTGACAGATCTTATTATAATACTTAGTATTTTGGGGGATTTCTTGATGACAATAATCATATAGTTAAGTCAGCGTATTGCACAAATTATACACTAAAATTAACCACAAATGTGCAACACTTAAAGGTGAATTGTGTAACTTTTCTGGTAGGGCGTCCGCCACCTGCTTAGTTCCATGTAGATGTTAATGTTTTTCAATGTAATCGTCTACAGGATGGCACTTAATTTAACTACCTCCATGGAGACAAGTAGGACACATTGCAAGGCCAAGTTACAGGTCACATCTGTGGAGAAATGGGCCCATTCACAGTAATAATGCATGTTTTTTATTAGTTTTGAGAAATAAAAACACCTGTAATTGAATAAATACAAGATACAGTATCTTTTTTAATGCCATACTGTGGAACATCCCAGGCAAAGCAATAACTTATAAAAGTTGTACCGTGCAACTTTAATGCCCTTATTGGAAAGATTACACAAGTACTAAAGCTTTAAAGTATTTCTTATACCTATCCCCTTTCAGGTTTTTTAAGCACGATGCTCTTCCTGATGCCCCGTGTTTTAAATTAATTCAGGCACAAAGGATACACAAATTTGTACCTTGATTATTCAGTTACAGTATTTCCAGTCATCTTAATTTTGTTGTTTTTCATTAAGACTTGAATGTCCTATCTGTTTGGGTATGGCCAGAGTCCTCAGCCTAAGGTCCAAAGTTTCATAGACTGTTACTGCGAGATTAAGATAATGACGGAAAGACAAAAACTTTTTTTTAATAATAATAATTTTCTTGCAATGTTAAGTATAATTTAATCACATTTTGAAGGTTTGCCACTTCACTGCCTTTGCTACAGATTCATCTCATGTACAGTGCTTTCCTCCTGTGCAAGAAAATGCCTTTGAAACGATGGGCTGAAGAAGTTCGAAATGGTTCCAGGAGACCAACTCTCCATTTTGTCAAATCCGGCACTCAATAACTCCATGATTAAAGTCGGTCTATTTTATTGATTGAAAAGGAAGAGGAGGAAAACGTAGAGGCTTTTCTCTGCTTTTCAGGCCTTCACTCCTGGCTCCGCAAAAATGGAGGGGAGAGTCTCTTTTGACCATGTCCAGGCAATTTGGGGAGGAGCGAGCCCCTCGTGTTGCACTGGGCGACTCTTGACATGGTCTGTTACCTCATCTCATCAGCTGGGAAAAGTATTTGGGCTTGTTGCGGGAGAGAAGGCGACCGCAACTTAAATTGAGTTACCTGTTCAGCAATGGTTTCATTTTGCACGGCTGGCCTCGGAGATCCTTGATTGAAGCGCTAACTGCTCATCACCCCAGTGCTCCCCCCTTCAGTGTCGATCTAGCAGAACGTAGAGATGTGACTCAGGTGGCGGAGACAGCTGCTGACGGATCCATCAAAATATCTCAACTGTGCAGAGCAGTGGCACAGAGAAAGTGGGCTGCACAAAAAAACAAGAAACAGGATAACTAGAATAGATACTCCAAGAATGGAAGTCATACTCTATAATCTACTAATTTATTTGTAATGTACATACATGATAAATTATATTAATTCATGAAAAAAACAGACCATATGGACCTGGACAGACCATACAGACTGTATAAAGAAGTGGACTAAGGGAGTGTGACGTCACCCATAGCGTTCAGCTCCAGTCAAATGAAGCTTACGCAGTTATAGGTGTGAATTTGGAGCTGAGTTCCATATTAGGTATAGTAATTTATTAACAGACAAAAAAGCAAAAAAAAAAACAAAACACCAGGATCATGTAGAGCAGGTTAATACAAGGCTCACTGCAGCAGTTATAGAGAGGGGGATGACAAATTTTCAATGTAAAGTTAACTGGAGTTGATGGAGCCGGAAGCACCCCCATGTTCACTTCCTATTTGGAATGTGGTGGTCCATTTACAGTCTATGGAACAGACGTATTCACTTAAATCTAAATCTAAAATTGATCTTTGTTGGATCGTACATTTTAAGAATTTTAAGGCTGCCTTCATTGCAAGTTAATTTCTGTTAGATAAGACTGTACATCAAATAACCAAAACAGAATATATATTGGGCTCCAGTGGACTAATATTTATGCTAGCATGACAATGCAATGACATAAAATGAGCTGTAAGATATGTGCCAATTAAGTGGCTCCAGGTATTTGAGTACGTAACTATTTCAACCAAATGCTCCTGGTTTGCAACTCATATCTGGCAACCAAAACTTTCCCCTCAGGGACTATATTAACATGCTGAATAGGTAAACAACATATCAAGAAGTGGAAAGTGATGCAAAATTATGCTTAAATTAGTGTGTGGCTTAAGGCCTACATACACAACACATAAACACACAACATGACACACACAAGAACATCGGAGAAATACTACTTAAAATAAGTCAGAACTTGTAGTTAGAGGTGGCATATATACATAACAAAAATATTGTTAAAATGCAAAGAGAGATTTTAAATTTGAAAAACTTACTTACTACACTTAGTAAGTAAGTAAGTCTGGATAGAGAAAGTATGCACAAGCTTAAAAAAAAACATTATCTAAAAGTCTAGTCTAACAGGGGGAATTTGATCTTTAATCATATGTAATAAATGCTATATCCAAGAATTGAATCCAATTTAACAATTTTTTTTTTTTTCATGTTTACTTCTGGTCTAGGGAACAACAGTAAAGATGCATTATTTAGTATTTGTTAAACCAGTTCTCAACCTCCCACAGAGTTGTAGCATAAATACACAAAAAAGACAAAGAAAGTTTGGAGTAAATGCAAACTAGGTTAATCTGAGTTTATTTTTTTTCAACTCGTAATCTATATTCTTAAATTGTCTGCTCCAGGCTGTGGACTATGGGAGACAGAGCTTTCCATGTCTCAGCTCCTACAGTCTGGAACTCCCTCCTCACATACCAATACAGTTTCTGCATTGGTATGTGAGGCACACACAAACATAAAAAATAGGGCCGTATTTTCTATGTTTGTGTGTGCATATGTATAAGTGCCTGAGTGAACGGTGTGTAATTGTGAAGCATTTTGGGTGTCTTGAAAGCATTATTCAAATCAAAGTTATTATTATTACTGAAGTGATTATAGGACAAGCAGAAGCTCCATGTCTATTTAACACGGAGAGAAAAAAAACATCATTCAGCTGAGCAGCAAGATTATTACTGCACATAGCAAGGAAGGAACACGGTTTCATGGAAAATAATATTCTGAATAGTATATATTATAGTATATAGTATATATTTTTTATATTACCATGTGGTCTAACACTAGTTTTGATAAGCTGCTTTTCCATGGGGGTGGTAGGAGGCGGAGCAGTGCAATCTGAAAGTGTTTCCATTTTCCTAAGTGATCTGTAACAGCCTGTTTGAGGTTCGAAGCAGTAATTTCATGTTTACTTCAGCGTTACCCACGTCTCACAGCTCCATAAATTACTGAACATCTTTTTATTAACCACTGACATCTGCCTCATAATACAACTGATAATTTCATGTACAATTTAAATTTTATTGACTAAGAAAAGATTTGTCAACAGTTGCTCACTTTGCTCACACCCCTGTCCCCAGGATCAGGAACATATAAATACAAGTTGTAATTATTAATCACGTGGCATACCAATTGGTTAATCGGAATCGGTCTGAGCAATAGAGCCAGTCGAACAACACATTTTTACAATTCTAAAACTATTCAGGAAAAGTTCATCTTTGCCTTATATTTTTTCCAGTATTTGACTATCTTAAGTGTTTCGCTTAGGATAAGGTGCAATTAAAATTCAAAGTAAAGCACCACTGAAAGAACTAAGAAAAAGTGATTTTATTATGACAGATAGCTAACTAACTACTTATCAGAAGATCTAAATCTATTTTTAAAGAGATATTTCATGTTTTGTGTCTATCTCAAATGCTCTCAAGCTATAAAAAAGTAAAAATGAGTCGACTCAACTGATCTAAGGGAAGGCACAATTTTGACTGTATTTTTAAGGTAAAAATGTGTACTGTAGTATCAAATAAAGCACAAATCTTAGGCATGTTCTCATCTATTCCTTCAATGCAACCAGTGTAACACAACATATGTATGTGGGTGGATCGTGTGAGATCTGCAGGAGAATTTTCAACCATTAAAGTATGGACCTGACCTGCAGTGAGGATGCTTCAGACTAAAGCGTATTCACTTTTAATGTCAGAAAAACATTTGGGGGACAATATGGAGAGTGCTTCATGGTTATAGCATTAATACATTCTAAAAGGCAAAGTCAGGGCATAGTGTGGAATGTAAAGGCTCTGAGCTATCCCACCAGGCCATATTTTATTCACAACACACCAAAACTGGCTAATGGTGTTGTTGTCACTATACTAAAATGAAAAATACTTTTGGGGAAAAACACACACATTTCACTGAACAAAAGATGGATTGATGTGCGACTCCTAACTCTTCCTGTCACCACCATATTATAATTATTCTGTAAACAATAAATGCCATATTCAACTAAGAATAATCATAGTTTCTAATTTCACTATTTCTAAACAAGTTCATGTTCGTATTAATTCCTCCAGTCAAGGCCTACAATACAATACCAATTTAATGGGGAGATTTTAGTGATTTTTCATGTAATACGATATGATTTGAGCTGTAGAGGATAGAATAACTAACTTCTATGGCTAATTATTGGTTCATTATTATTCATTTGTTGTAGCTCAGGCCTTTTAATGATTCTATTTCGAAATTGGTTTACTGGGATTATCCTGCTTTGTGTCAGTGGCATAAATTAGATTAAATATAATATTTAAATATAATAATATTTATCACAGTGTATCTCTATAGCAATATATCGTGCTTCAAAATTTGTTATCATGACAGGTCTACTCAAATCAGTGTGTAATTGTTTAACATGTGGTATTTGGATATCAATTTTAAGACAACCCTATTAAACATATTATAATTCAAAGCCATTTTATTATGAATAATGCATTATTAACTACAGTAATGTCTTAAAAGATTTTGAACAAGAATAATCCCATTTAGTTTGCTTTGCATCTTATATATATATACAGTATATATATATCAAAAAGCACCATAAAACCTTCTACTGCCAAAAGGTAAAAATCCATTTGTTTTCCTGGCCTGTGCCGCCCTATCCATTGGCTGCCATCAAGTATTTATTTTTGCACAAACTTATAAATGGAATCGCTGGTTTGTTTTATTGCTGAGCTTTATATAAAATTCCCTCATTGTCTACTGTACTATAATTGCTATTGATTATCACAAAGCGTCAGTCGAGCGTACAGTAAGTGATCTGAAGGGAGGGGAAAGGCCAATGGCTGGTGTTCAGTCTGTCTCTGCTGATAACCACCGAGCATAGCGGATGAAAGAGCGCTCGAAGTGATGTGGGTTGATAAGGGTGGGGGCAAAAAAACACAAGGGTAGGAGTACAAGATGAGAGAAGACTGCCGAAACATCTCCAACAAGGAAGTGGCTCATGAAAGGCAAATCTCTTGAGAAGGGGATAAAAGAACAAGAAAAGAACTATAGGAGACTTAAAAACTAGTAGACACGCAGCCACCCCAAACTGCCACTTCACTCAATTCACCATGTTCTGCTCCATAATGTTTTATAGCACGAGCGCAGCTAGCACACACAGTATTCAGTAGTGATCTCATTTCACAAGCCATATCCCGCAGTAATGTGAACACAAAGGGGAGATGCACAACCATTAGCAACGTCCAGCACTCATTTACTGCTACTCATGCATAATTGGCTTTCTATGGAAGGAAGCAAGAAAGGGTAAACACTGAGCAATCATATTAACTCCTGTTTGGACTAATGGTGGATAGACACTGACTTATCTGTATTGATATGTCTGAAAACATGTTATGGATTCTAGACTTTAGATCTGAGCATGGATGAAACACAGCCTTCAAACAGCTATTAAAAAAGGCATTGCTTTTTTTTTTTTAATTGTAAATCAATGTCCATTTTTTTTTTCAATTGGAAAAGCTAATTATTTCAATTTGAAAGGATATTAGTAGTAAAAGAAGAGAACAAGGAATATATTTTGTACAGGAACCTTTATAAAGAGTGCCGATTGAATTCTGACATATTGTGTTAAAAGCCTGCGTGTTTGGATCACTGGATCTTCATTAGTATCCACAGTACCATTTTGTTGCCCATTCAAACATTTATGGAGCAGGAAACAGGAAGCACTATACAACTGATGCAACTATATTTGCACTCTGACAACAAATACTGGCCAATAAAATTTAAATATATCAATCAATCAATCAAATTTTATTTATAGAGCACTTTACAACAATCAAGGTGACCAAAGTGTCTTCCAATAAAACCAACACAATATAAAAAAAAAAAACATGCAAAACATGTGCAAAGTGTCACTGCATCAAGTGTTAAAAGCCAGTCCGAATAGATTCATTTTGAGCCTGTATTTAAACAGTATAAATTAGTATTATATATTATTTGGAACATTTATAAACTAAATGTTTCAATATTGTACATGAAAAACATACACAGTGGTACGTATATTTAAAAATCTTCTCTAACCTTCTCTAAGCTGCTCTTCTGTGCTTTGATAGCAGACAGTCCCAGTTGACAGGGGAAGCCACTAGATGGAGTTCTTGTTTCTCTGCCTCCTGATGGGACAGAGTCATGTTGACTACAGTGTGTGATATGATGAAACACACAAGGATCAGTACAAAATCATCACTATGGTTTTGGGAGCTTTGTGTAAAACATTGAAAAAAAAAAAAAAGCTCCTCCATCACTGAGAATGATTCTCAAACAATACCACAACTCAAGCAAACTCTCACTGTATGATTTTTTTGTTTTTTTGTTTTTTGTTTTTTTAAACAGATGTGTCACTGGGAAGAAAAAAAAAAGCAGTGGGGAAAAAACAGAACTCTTGACAAAACACAGTCGAAATATAAAAAGATTAGAGCTGTTTATTGCATTCAAACAAAAATATGAGATAAGACAGATTTTGATGGATATACAGCATGATAGCATTACTAATACCAGATACAAAAAGTCAGTAAGAGAACAAATGGATAGTAATAATTTGTTTTAAGACTAGAATTGTCAAAGATAAGACATTCAGATACTAAAAAACCACAACACTTACTGAATAATTTTTAAATGCTCTTTATCAGAACTAGTAAAAGATCATATGGTAATACTAAAGAAAATATTATTACATGTTTTTTGATCATGTGTGGCTTTGGTATAATAAAAGGTCTGTAAACCCTACACAAAAAGGTTCCATTTTAGTCTTGATCTGGTCTCTATAATATTATTTTCATTGCTTGATGTGGTTGGTGCCTTGACAGACGTCGTTCACTGCTTTTACGCTACATATCCGTAATTTATGTGAAAAAGGAAGAGTATAAAACGAACTGTTCTGTTATCCTTTTTTTTCAGAGCTTTCATATTGTATAATAATATTCCAAGTGCATGTGAAAATACACTGCTTTATATTATCGACTGTAGTGAGCTCCAGTGGTTCTCAAGGGTGAGATAAGAGCAAACGCATCCAACACTGCTGCTACTGCTGTGGCTATGTGTCTGATTCTTTCTCCCCTCTTTCCCCCCGCCATGGCTCCACAGCAGATGGTAAAGAGAAAATCACTTTGTGCTTGGGGCAGGATGCAGCAGGGTCGAGGGTTTAAGCTTTTGAGGTCCACTGTGAACCTGCCTGCCTTCACGGCCCTGCAGTGGTTTTGAATACGCGCACTTCCTCTAATCAAATATATGCGAATGAGCGAGGCATAGGATTTACAAAGCAGCGTCAGTCGGAGATGCTGATTAGATTATGGGGATTGTGCAGAGCAGCAGGCTACAGCCAAGCAGACCAGTTAAAACAAGAGCTACTGTATATAAAGGAATATGCTGGATTTGCTCAAAAGGTGAGAAGTTATTCAACATTTTGTTTTGTTTTGTTAAAAAGAAGCAGTCAGAAGTTGAACTGCATAGTTAAAATGAGCTATAGAGCTCACCTTGCACTTAAAAGGGATAGAGAGCAGTCAGTAATGAAAACAAAGAATCACTTAGTTGTTCATGAAATGCCCACAAGACAAAATGATACTATCTTCATTAAAATACTACATTAAGACAGCTAAAAAGAACATAATACTATTTGAATATACATTGATTATAGGCCACTATTTCCACAATTACATAACAACTAAACTACATGTAAAGTAATCCTGCAGTAGATCAATACTACAATTAAACAAGGTCTAAATCAGGACAGTTCATAAAAGTAGGCATTAACATGGACTAACCAGAGATTACATTTTAGTAACTATAATTATAGGTCGCTCTTGCCACAACTACACAACTAAACCAGGTGTAATCCTAAATAATCCAGTTTTTTATTCCACACTCTTCTCTCTTTTTTTTTAAAATGTTAATTTTATGATTATTATTTATCTTTTGATTTGTTTGTAATGTGATTTTAATGGCTTTCTTATTCTGTAAAGCACTTTGAATTACTTTGTGTATGAACTGTGCAATACAAATAAACTTGCCTTGCCTACTGCAATTAAACCAGGTCTAAATCAGGACATGAGAATTCATAAAACTTAACATGGAGTAAACAGAGATTACATTTTAGTAACTACACTATACTCTACAATTAGAATATGGCTTAAGTGGCTCTTGGAACTCCTGTTTACCAGTAGAAGTATCTATTAGGACAGATGATCGTCTGTGATATATTGTTGTTTTTAAAACCAAACAGCAACAATTTCTTTGTTAAACCATTAGTAAGTTAATATGAAATACATCTATTTTAATCATCAAAACAGCGAATATGTCAAGTATATTGCATAAACAAGTTTCCTTTCACTAAATAAGCAACAAAATTGTCATGCGGTCGCAAAAAAAAATGCTAAAAGATACCAAAAAATACTCTTGGCATTATAGCGGCCCACGACAATGATATTGTATCATCAAATTTTATTTAGTATCACGATATATCGATATTTCGATATTTTTGCACACCCCTAGTACCTATCCCACTTTTTCAGCAGCGCTAAAACAAATCTACATTCTACTGGGATACGCAAAGCAAACATGAATCATTACCAGCTTATGCAGATGAACCTGGCTGCATCATACAGTATATGTTTAGACTCTATATGATTGCAAGAGCTTATTCCATAAAAAGCACATGTTACACAATACCTCAAAAACAATCAATGCACATGAATATTTCAATAGCTGTAAGTGTTGCTTTACAGCAGGGCAAAGTTCACACTCTCTTTGCAAAGTAGGCAAATGACTTCCAAGAGTTGCAAGAACTGAGAGGCTAGCAAGTCCATAAACAAACACACTGGACCTCTTTTAGAAACAACATAGTTAAATAAACAAGTGTGTAGGAGTGTGCAATGCAATGTATGGAGCTAAGCTGATGATTAGCCTTGGGACAGGATTGTGCTACACGGTAAAGAAAGACATTTTAGCACACGCATCTGGTGTAATCCACTTTCTAAATGCAACTAGGACAGGGGTCTCAAACTGCGGCAGCTGTGTTTTTGTTCCTAACTCTTTCATGGGTTGAGTGTGGCAAAAAAAAACAACACTTTTTTTCCTTGTATGGCTCAATCATGATTTTTATTTGTTAAAAACTAATGAAAATTGTTTTCAATCTTAATTTTGCAAAATACACTAGGGTTGTACAGATCCAGCTTTTTCAGTTCTAATACCGATTTCGATACTACAGCTTTTATTTGCCCGATAACCGATATCAACCTATCAACCGATAAGAAAGCAGAGACTGAAAACAGCATTTATTTCCTTTAAACAAAAGTTAAAGTAATCCACAGGGTTTAATATGACGTCGGTCCACAAAGTTTAGGAGTGTGCTTATGGGAATTTTTGACCACTCTTCCAGAAGCACATTTGTGAGGTCACACACTGATGTTGGACGAGAAGGCCTCATCCATGTCTTTATGGACCTTGCTCCAATGTCAACGTCATGTTGAAGAGGTAAGGGCCATCTCCAAACTGTTCCCACAAAGTTGGGAGCATAGAATTGTCCAAAATCTCTTGGTATGCTGAAGCATTCAGAGTTCCTTTCACTGGAACTAAGAGGCCAAGCTCAGCTCCTGAAAAACAACCTCACACCATAATACCCCCTCCACCAAACTTTACACTTGGCACAATGCAGTCGGACAAGTTCCGTTCTCCTGGCAACCTCCAAACCCAGACTCGTCCATCAGATTGCCAGATGGCGCGATTCGTCACTTCAGAGAACGTGTCTCCACTGCTCTAGAGTCCAGTGGCGGCGTGCTTTACACCACTGCATCCGACACTTTGCATTGCACTTGGTGATGTATGGCTTGGATGCAACTGCTCGGCCATGGAAACCCATTCCATGAAGCTCTCTACGCACTGTTTTTGAGCTAATCTGGAGGCCACATGAAGTTTGGAGGTCTGTAGCACTTGCTTCCACTTTGTTATAATACCACTGACAGTTGACTGAGGAATATTTAAGAGCAAGGAAATTTCACGTCTAGACTTGTTGCACAGGTGGCATCCTATCACAGTACCACGCTGGAATTCACTGAGCTCCTGAGAGCGACCCATTCTATCACAAATGTTTGTAGAAACAGTCTGCAGGCCTGGGTGCTTGATTTTATACACCTGTGGCCATGCAAGTGATTGGAACATCTGATTTCGATTATTTGGATGGGTGAGTGAATACTTTTGGCAATATAATTACATGTAAAACCCATCTTGCACCTACAAAACATGAAACCAGAAATGACATTTAAAATCATTTTGCCGTGGTCTTTTCTTTTTCCAGAGTGGTAGGTGGTACTGGAGGTGGTGTGGGTTCACAGTGAACAGGAAGCAAAGCTAATTCACTATGACAGGAATCAGAGCTGTGAGGACCACCATGACCAAACAGCATAGACGCAGTGGATCCAGTCAAACTAAAGCAGCCTGAAGGAAAACGAGGAGAGGATGTCAGAGGAGAGAGCGATCGGATGCAGCGGATAATGCACTTAGACTGATAGTGTGGAGCCCATAGAGGAGCAGGTGATGTTTGTAAAGACCAGCAAAAAATAGAAATGACAAGGTTTGGGGGCTAGAGACAGTACGCTGGCCTCAATATAGAAGGTTTAGTAAGTTTGCTTTTTTTCTATCTAAGCAATTACAGTATAAGGTTTGCAAGTAGGCCCATCATGATAATTACTTTACTAAATGAAAAAAATGTTGAGCTTTTTATGGAGCACATCTCTCTCTCTCTGAATGGAAACAATCAGGTGATGCTACCAGGTCAAGTTACAGGTGAGATTGATGGAGATGTAAGCTTAGTCATAATACAGATGTAAAGAAAGCAATAAAATATCGGTATATAATGTAATACAGGGATGTTAAATGCCATACATTCCAGGCAAAGCAATAACACCTCCAAGTGATCGTTGACTCACTATATTATAACTGTATTAACTATAACTGTTTCTTGAGTAATTTATTTGTTAACTGCTAAATGTGTTATTAGGACAGAGTTAGAAGCAAGTCATTAAAGGTGCACTGTGTAAATTTTCAAGTGGAGGGTCTGTCACCATGTGCCTTGAATTTGTCACAGTATCTATTAGCTGTTTAAGTCTATTATCTATTTCCATGAAGACAAGCACCAAGCTAATTTACAGGTCCAACTTGAGGAGTGGTGGCCCACTTACAGTACAATGCATATTTTTCAAGGTATTGTTTTAATGTAAATTTTAAAAAAAAGTTAAATAAAAAGCAAGTTTAATGCCATACTGTGGTACATTTCAGGGAAAGCAATCCCTAGTATATCTCCATGTGCTGGACTCATACCAGAAAAGTTGCATAGTGCACCTTTAACTTAGAAAACACCTCAGAAAACTTTATGTTAACTGACTTCAGCAGCTTAAATTGAAGCACAGCTTAGTGAGAGCATAACATCAAGACCACTGCATAAAATGTAATGGCATAAGACTGCAGTGCACTATGATAAATGCATTAACTTCTACAGTAATTTGAGATACAGTAGCTTGTCTGTTGCATCAGACCACACAGGTCAGCCTCCCTCCCCTTCACTGTGTCTGCAGGCCCCAAACCACCTATAAGAGCTGCAGCTTGGAGGTGATGTATAAAGTTTTCACATCAACTACCACTTAAGAAACATTTCACCGCTTAGAGTAACACCAGATCTAAAGCAGCTCTAAAGCACAACTGCATGAGGTCCAAACGAGGTCTTAACCATGTCTAAAATAGAATAA
The DNA here is from genome assembly GCA_029959045.1 of Taenioides sp. WSHXM2023. Taxonomy (NCBI): domain Eukaryota; kingdom Metazoa; phylum Chordata; class Actinopteri; order Gobiiformes; family Gobiidae; genus Taenioides; species Taenioides sp. WSHXM2023. Next base: position 21,136,172 of record CM057086.1, on the reverse strand, counting down.
TTAATCTCTGACTAGTTCCAAAATAGGACAAACCCAAAAAATAATAATTTGACTAAACTGACTCTAAATTAAACAAACACGTGTGATTTTATGCTGATTCTGTGAAAATGCAACTATTTTCTACCATGATTTTATATATTGATGATAAAAACATGATAGAAACAAAATAGTACAATATAGTCTAAGCCATAGTTTAGTCTTTTTAGTTGTGTCTTGGATTTGATTAAGATAAAATGAGATTGTCAAATCTATTACTGTTTTCTGGTGTTTGTTCATGGTTTAGACTCATTTTTGTCCTGGTTTAGCCCCGGCTTTAATACTGGCTCAATGCTCCAGTAAAAGAAACACTGGGCGTTATTGGAATTGATTATGAAGAGGATGTGATGATATCTGATATGGTTCTGTGAATGGACCAGTGCAGCGTCATAACTTAATGATGAGAGAGGGAGACACACGGCTGGTCTGTAAATGACATGAAAAAGGAGGAGGGGATTGTGGGAGATTAAGTGAGCTGTGTGCTGTTTGCTAAAGACCGCAAAGCTCTGCAGGATGTTTGTACAGCGGTTCTCTCATTTGGGACGAGGAGAAATAAGGGCAAGCCAGCAGGGAGACTTAAACTTTGCCTACAACAAGGAAGCCAATAGCATCGCGTTGTGCCTCCATCGGCCTGGGAAGAAGATAGAAAACAAAATGATGCAGGATTAGAGGGAAATGCTGTACTCATTCAGCAATAGGATCAAACTCCGAAATGAAAGGAAGTGAAATCTCATGTTGAAGGGAAGCTGTGCACTTTGGATACTTTGGACTTGGACTGGCAATTGTTTTGTTTTTGTTTTCCAGTTTCTGGAATAAAATGGGATCATCTAAGTGAGCCACATTTCACACGTCTCTGTGTAAGTCCAACTTTTGGCCACTTAACTCTTCGGGACATGCATTAGTAACTTCTACATGGGTGTGTGTCAATACATTTAAATAATGAAATAAATAAATTAACTTATTTCCATAGTTTAACACTATTTTAATGTAGAATGAGTATAGTGGAATACTTCATACTTTTTACAAATGTAATAATTAAATTTATAGAACACAAAAATCCATCTACTGGAAATTCATTTATATTTGTATGTTTCTGAGATATTAACAGATGTAGTGAGGTAATTAAGTAATATTTTAAAGATTTTAAATAAGTTCAAGCTGAAAGAAATCTATTTCTTTAAACTGAATTTATGTAACCATACGCTGAGGTCAGCATTTATTACTTCTTTTTATACATTTTTTATTATATATTTTTTTTCTTACAGAAGGACGGTATCATCATTTGAAACCATGCCAGCTCACATGGCCAACGGGAGCTGCTTCCTGGTTTTCCTCTGTCTCGTCTGCAGTTGTGATGGGACCTGCCCCAATATGTGCCTCTGTCTATCTGACACTGTTAGCTGCAGCTCTGCTGGCTTCACCAAACTCCCCGCGGTCTTACCCACCTTCTCCATCACCCTGGACCTCAGCCACAACTACCTATCCTATTTGGGTGCTGGCAGCTTTGAGAAGATGCCCAGGCTGGAAAACCTTTGTCTTGCCCACAATCAGCTCATCAGTCTGGGGGAGGGTGTGTTCCAAAACGCCTCTGGCCTCCGGTTTCTGGATCTGTCATCGAATAAACTCCATCTGGTAGAACAGCACTACTTCCATGGGCTTTGGCGATTGGAGGAACTTCTTCTTTACAACAACAAAATAACACAAGTTGAATCTGGCATGCTGAATCGTCTGAGTAGCTTAAAGAAATTATACCTTAGTCTTAACCAGCTTACAAACTTCCCATTTTTCACCATACAAGATCATACGCATCCCTTTTTAACCATGCTGGACCTCTCGTCAAACCGTCTCAACAACTTACCATGGGAAGATATTAAAGCTTTACCCAGTTTGGTCCAAAGGGGCTTGTATTTACATAATAATTCTTTAATCTGTAATTGTGCTATGTACAGTATGTTTTGGCACTGGCAGCTACGAAACTACGAAACTCTCAAAGACTTCGCAGAAGACCACAGATGTTTAATCTACGGTGAAATGCGAGCGACGATAAAGTTCTTGCATCATACCCGTTTTTTCCACAACTGCACCCTAGAAAAGGCCGTATCACTTCCAGTCACTGTCTACCTATCCAATGTTTTGGTAACAGAGGAAGATACTATTAGCCTAGATTGCCAAACATCCCTAAAAAGCACAGAGCTATCATATACATGGCTAACACCAAGCAAGGGCTACCTAATTCCAGCTAGCAAGAACAGTTCGCTAATTAGCATCTTCCCCAATGGGACTTTGGAAATGCAGTCTGTCAAGGTCAACGATTCAGGGCTTTACGTATGTACAGCTGTCGATGTTAAACTTGGGGTGAATGCCACACGGGAGGTGAATGTAACTGTATCGTTGCCTCCACCTGAGTCATTTAACACAGGATATACAACACTGCTAGGCTGCGCGGTCACAATGATCCTAATTCTTATGTACCTCTACCTGACCCCCTGTCGTTGTAGCTGCTGTAAACAACCCAAGCCCCCCTCAGTTACGACCTATGACCCCAGCAGTTTGTCCTCAGTGTTCTCCTCGTCAATCAGAGAGAACAAACCCTACAGCGACAAGCACGTAGCGTTTCTAGAGCCAATGATGAGTCCAGAGGTTTCAGAGGAGTGGACACAAGAGAGTTGAGGCTTTCCAATACTTGGGAATGGAAAAAATGCAATACTGTGCAAGTCATAATGTGGTTAGCTAAGAATGTATAAAATATTTTATTTTTGCAATTGTCAGGACAATAAGTAGATCAGGGACTAAATTAATATTTTTCTTGGAGATATTTCGGAATTTGGTGTATTTTAAGGGATATTGTTTCCAATGGAGCGTAACAGTCTTGCCCACTTCAAAATCCGCTCTGGTTCTGATGGTAACTGATATCCATAACGCTGTTGTTTTTATTCCAAAAAATACATTTAAAACTTAAAATCTGGAGAAATGTTTTAATAATGTGGCAGTCTCTAAAGTTTCAGAAACAGATTTCAAATAAAATTATAAGTCTTGTGGCTATTAGTTCCCAAATAGCTTATTAGCCCTGAGCGAGCTTTCAAACTTTTAATGATTTAATAAATCTATGGGGAAAATGAGATTTGAAATTTACTTCCAGAAAAAAAGTAATTTACTTCCAGCGGTCACTGTTGAGCTCCACTGACCAAAGATTCTCAAGAACTATAGGCCCATGATTAGTTTTAATAGAATTGGGTGTTTTGTAGCTATACGGCTAAAGGCCAGAATTACAAAACCTGAACATTCATTAATATACCTTTCTCTTAGAAGCTTAGGGTCTCTGTTTTATTACCTAGTTGTTTTAAAACTGCAATAAGTTTTCAGTGGTGGCAGCTTGTTCTAGTTAGGGTGGCAACTTTCAGCTGTGGTTTATGCTGCTCCCAGTGCTGACTGCTAAATCACAGCGAGGCCATTATCACGCTTTAAGATCGGCTAATAACTTGCCCCACAAACACCTACAACAAAAGAGGCAGGAGGCATATTTTTTCAGCTACCAGGAAGTGAAGGAGAAGAAATGTAGCCTGCTTCTCACAACAGAGAAAGACTTTGGCAAAGCAGTTTATGGCTGTAATGGACTCCAAGTAGTAAGTTGGTGTATTCTATTTGCCTAGGCTGAAGATAGCGTCAAATATATAGACGGTAGACTGAGGGATTCTACACATATAGACAGTAGCTACAGCAAAATGTAGCCTGGAAACACTGGTAATGCAATCTAATGCTTTTTGGTAAATTGATGACCAACAGGTTTCATCTATTTAAATAGGACATAATGGCAATGGAGAAAAATATTGTATCTATAACACATTCAGATGGCAGAGATATACTTCACATACAGACTTTGTGAGAAAAAAAATGGACCATTGTGAATGCTGAAATCTACGCACGTTGAACTTTGTATTTTATGACTTTTATAATGTAAATTAATATAGGCAGGATCTGTCTCCTTCTGTGTAATCGTCCTGCAGGGCCCCTTACATGACAGTAACAGTAAAACATGTAGAGATATAAGGGACAATTTCAATAACTATGGTTACATTCAGTACTGGGTTGAATCATTATTGCTTAAAGCATTAACAAAGCATTAATTAATTTTTTAATTAATTTTAAAAATGTAAAAACACAAAAAAAAAATTTCAAAAAATAACTGAAAAACAAAGTTGTGTAACCAGCCCCTCATTCAGTTGGTTATTTATTTCTGAGTGTGTGTTTTCTGAAATAAAATCCTTGAAAAGATCACAAAACAAAATTTCAGGCTTCATGATCTAACATTTTATCTAGCCCAACACAGCTCTGTGTACTGCTACGGTAGATTATCCAACCCACATCTCCACATTAACCTGTTGCAACAAAGAACACAATGTTTGTCACAATGGGAAGTATTTGAATTAGACACAAGCATCAACTGGGCCACACTTCAAAAGATCTTTCTGATCAAACGCTGCTTCGGTACCCAACACACAAGGCCATAAAACGTGATAAAAAGAGCCACTGACAAGAAACCACAGGGGGGAAATACTCTGTTCTAATTCAGTGTAACATGCTTCAAAATGGGAACATTATGCAAAACAACAAAAGAAAAGAGGCTGGCATGTGCTGGTATGCCATGTGCTCTGTGTATGGGATGGGAACAGAGTCGATAACATGGAAGACCAAAGTGAATATATGGATGACTAGAGATGAGGGGATAAGAGCTAGGATGAGACAAACTGAGGCCATCAAAGACTCAAATCAATTTCTTTAAGAGCCAAGAAGAATTCATATAATTTATTGGATTGTATCTTAATCTTGATGCCAACACAGGGTCTGGAGGATTGAAACCAGATTGAATGGGATTAGATGTAATCCCTCATATAATGTCAAAGAGAAGATGTAGTAACCAGAAGTCAGCCTGTAGGATCAAAAAGCACCTTTTGATCACCCCAAATCCTTCATTAAAACAGATCTTTCTGGGATTGTGGGAACTGAAATTGTTGCCTGTCATGAATGTAGAAGAAAGGTGGAGATTTTGAATGAAATGTATCATGACACATGGAAGTGGGACAGTGTCATCACGACTGAGGGATTTAGCGGAAATCCTTCAGAATCAGACACTGTCATAACATGGCCCCTGATTTAATCACACTATACAGGTTTTATTGGAAAGGTTTTCCTGACAATGTGAAGCAGGGCTCAAATTACTGAATGAGATTATGTAACAGCAAGAGAGGCTGACGTGTGATTCAGAGCAGTACACAATTTGGTATTATCTGCTTTTCATCTTCTTCTTTCTTCCAACACCAAAGCAAATGAGTCTTGGTACAAGTTACAGTTTACATACAGGTTTACATTTTTCATATGCTCTTCTTTCTCCATCTCCTCAGATTTGGGATGAGCACAGAGAATACACCTGCTTACATTATCCTTTGACACAAAATTTTCCATAGAACATTTATAATTAGGCCCCAGTGCCAGAAGCTGCCAAGGGGCCTATTAGTATTAGTATAGAAGTGAACTGACGCAAAGTGAGGTGCCCGTAGTGACCATCGCCATGACGCAGGAATGCGGCAGAGCTTTCCGAAAGTGTGTAGTTTGCATTGTTCTCATATCAGAATATTTTTTCTTTTTCTTATTGGCCCCAGCTAGTAACGAAATAAATGGCTATTGTTCTTTGCTGATGTCTTCTCTATTATTATTATTATTATTATTATTATTATTATTATTATTGTTGTTGTTGTTGTTGTTGTTGTTGTTGTTGTTGTTATTATTATTATTATTACGCATCTAGTCCCTGGTTTTTGGTCCAAATGAGCTCAGATTTGGCATGTCACATCTAGAGACATAGGTTCACGGAAATTACCATTTTATTTGGGATATTCCTTATGGTTTGCCCACAGCACGCCAGTGAAAAACAACTTCATTTCCTGTTTCTTTGATGACTTCTCATGGCCACAGAGCTAGAGAGCTCAAATTTAAATCATAATTGCGTGATTCTGGCCTGAATCTAACGGACTATGAAGTCTAATACAACTGAACACTATCGATATGAAATGTTAACATTATCAGATTTGCACAAAATTTGGGGATTACATTTTCTGCACGACTGCAAGCAAAAATATATATATAAAAAATATAATATATAAAAAATATGATTTTTACAAATTGCTCCCATTTGCACAAACAAACTCTGATTTCAGTGAAATTTGACACAGTTGTTAAACTCCCTGCCCCTAAACTACTTAATGTGTAAACATTTTATTTGTTGCCTTAACGCCCCCTACAGGTTGAAATACAATTATATATGGTGGGAAAAAATAGTTTTTCAAGAATTTCTGGAAATTTTGCACAGAATTCCATTTTGGCATCCCAATCCAAAAAGTCAGTGACACCCATGCCATATTTTATACGGATTTGCCACAGCAATGACAGAAACTCTCCATGTTATTCTAATGGTAAAATCACCTAATCACACTTTGTCTGATTTCACTCAAACTTTAATCATGAATGGACACCCCCAACCCTGAACTGAATATAAGATATAAGAAACACAAAGATGGGTGCAATAGTGCCCCCTAGGCAATTTGTATGGAACGATAACATTTTATTTGTCATAGACATACAAAATTTAGTAGATATATTCGTGACAGGCTCTCGATCAAAAAAGCAGTCGGTTTGGGGTTAGACGAGGTGTTGCATGGGTGTGGTGCAGGTGCAGCACGACGTAGGTGCGAGTGAGGGACGATCATTGCCACTTGCATTAATATTTAAGAGTTATTTTTGAATAATTGCAAATGTGCAGATCACTTTTGGTCGCCTTTGTTATTATATATGCAGTTCATGTTAACTAATGAATTTCATAAATGTAGTAACATTGAAATCTTCTAATTACAGTATTATTATATTGTACAGTAGGTCCTCCTTTCCATTCCTGAAGGAGACTTCGCCATAATCTGTCATGTCATGCCAACCTTTTTGTTGTGTGGGCTGTCTGATACAAAATACATTACATTTGAAAAGTTCAGTTTTCAGAAGATTATTGCTTTATTTATTTCACTATTTTCCCCAAAATCCTTTAATCTGTGCCTAAGCTCTGGCACAGCAACACATCTGGGGCACTGAGGTCTTGTGATATGATTAGCAGATGGGATTATAAAACATGGAGGACACAGTTTGAGCATTTCAGGAAATATTTTGCAGAGTGACCTGAGGTATATTATATAAGAGTCCTGGAGATTTAGGTTGTTTTCATAGAATGGGATCTTCAAGCCATAATAAACCATTTGCATCTAGCATGAAGTGAGGCATAAAAAATACATAAATATGCACTGACCTTTGACTCCCACAGCTGGGTCAATAGTTTATTTTTTACTAGGGATGTCCCGATTGAGATTCTTTGCCTCACAATTCGATACCAATTTTATAAAAATATTTGCAATTGCAGATACCGATCAGATACCGATCTCATCCCAATACCAATTTTCTCATTATGATTTTAGTTAGCGCCTTCCTTCAGACAGATATTTAAGGCATTCCCTTAGCACTCTTCCTTTGGAACTGAAGAAACTACTTACTTATTCACTCTAAAAACTTTTGTCCAGTTGACAGAATTGAAGCTTCTTTTGCTATATACAAATACTCTTGACATGCCCCAAGGCAGTTGTGGCTACAATAGTATCTTGCCACCACTGTGTAGAGTGAATGAATAATGCACTGTAAAGCACTATTGGTGTCTTGAAAGGCACTATATAAATCCAATGATTAATAAATAATTAATTAATTCTCACTTTCAAAGTATACAATTTTATTTTCAGTGGACAAGTTTGTAAAGGACTACCAAATATCGTGCTCAATGGTGTTGCATGCAAGATTTACACAGAAAAATTCTCCATGTATCTACATATCATGTTTTCCTCTTTTGTGAATTATTCTGAATAAATTGCCCTGATCTAAAAGAAAGGCCCCTTGACAACTGAAAGGATGCCTCTCCAAAAGAAACACTCCATCGAGCTTCAATTAACGCATACGTCTTCCCTCGTTCACATTAATTGTTTTCCCCAGATCAGCTGGGCTCCAAGGGACTCCAAATCATTTCATTCAAGAATCTAATTACTCTGAAATGGGGGAGTTTTGCTCTGAATAGCTGAAGTCAAATTGTGTTATGTGCCAATGAAGGTCTGCCTTGTCAACACAAGCACAACTGTTACTGCATTAGACTTGCTATATGTTTTGAGCATTTAGCCATGTTTTAAGAATAATAATACTTACTTAAATATATGCAATGTAATCTTTCAAAATGTGTGTGTGTTCTATCCCTCCAAACCACATAATCATAGGCACTTTCACAGCATTTATAGGCACCTTTATTAAATTTCACATGTATTATCACAATTTTGTCTGCCATCAGGATAATAAAATAATAATAATAATAATAATAATCATATTTTTGTCCTTATTGCCCACCCCTGTGCATTTCAGCCTGACCACCAGATGTTTTTTTTTTTTTTTTTTTTGATAATTTCAGTGCTCAAGGTTTAGCAGTTACGCTACAGAAAACACACAGGCTAAATATAATACAGGACACTTTTTTACTGGTTTTAAAATATAAATGAGACAAGTCTGGAATAGTTAAAGAAAATAAGTCAAAAGTGGAGACTCCTGGTTTGACTCTGAGTTAGCTCTGATTTAGCAATTAATACTTTTTGTGTTAAATATTATGTGATTTGTAAACATGGTCTTTGACCCAATTTAACTGAATACAGAAAGCACATCAGTAGCATCCTTAACGTTAGTGAAAAAAAAGAAAGCTCTGAAATGATACTTGGTTAATTGTTTACTCTGAGGGACGCCAAATGATTTATTCAAGAATCTAATTACTCTGTTATAAAAGTGTTTGAACTGAATAGCTTGAGTCTAATTGGTTTTTTTTGTGCCAGTGGAGGGCCTGCCTTGTCAACGGGGCTATTACCAAACTGTCAAAACAGTCATCAGGCAGAAGAGGCTCCAGGAGACACCAAAACATCCACATCTCCCATAAGCACCCACACATGCCAATTGTGACGCCGCCTGGTATCACCCAGACCACCTGCAGCCCTTATTTCATCCTAATTGGACACTTTACTCAGAATATGCACACACACACAGCTATTTGTTTTAATACTAGCAAACTGGAGGGATCTTTTTAGGAGATAGCCTCGTTGCTTCCAAAACAGGCCTAAATAAATGTGCAGTGGGGCAAGCCAGACAACTGGCAGTTTATCAAATACCAAAATGAATGTGAAGTGAACACAGACAGAATTTAGGTTTGTAAGTTAAAACCAACTGGAGAGTGTTTAGTCATAGGAAGCACTAGGCCTATATGATGTTAAGGGGGATCTTTGTTAAAATTATACAAATTATGACAATAATAAGCAAGCAAAGTGTTATTTGCAATTTGCAGCAAAGAGGACAGTGGATTTTCCAAGAGATTGTATTAAGGATTCTGAGTAGCACTTTACAGCACAGTAATTGCAGGATGGAAATAGCAACTAAAAAGAGCCCAGTTTTGTACTTTATGTCATGGTATGAACAAACCTAACCCTAACACAGTATGAAAACAAACACAGGGTGACCAGATTTTCAAAATTCAAAACTGAGACACACCCAGGTTGGGGTGTAAAATAGTGAAAAGAGCATTTACATTGTCCATTCTTGACTCACTTGTGTGCCAGTTATAATCAGTGCAAGAGAGTGCATTTTTTTTTTTGCTTTATCGAAATTTTCAAACAAATGACAATATATCGTTCTCTTTACTGTTGGCGGAAATCAAATTTGTTAAAATAGGGACACCTGGGGCATTTTTTGTATAAAACTGGGACACATCAATGGGTTTGGTTAAATCTGCTGGGACAGGCGACGCAGGGCTCAAAACTGGGACTGTCCTGGGTATATAGGGACGTCTGGTCACTCTAGATAAATATGGTTAGTAACTTAGTATCGTAATTAAATCTTACTACTGCTGTAAAGTGTGTCCGAACTGGATAATTACCTGTAAATCGCCTCTTTTGTGAAGAGGAGTAGGCCTAATTAATGGAGAGGTCTACCTAATGCGCCGCGTATCTTCGTGAGCTTCACATCCTGCCGCGCTTTGTTCGAGTCGATGCGACACGTTGGATCTCTGGGTCAGCTTTGATCATCGGCATGGGGAACAAGAAGAATATAATGAAGACATGACTCAAGATCAGTCTCTTTTTCAGTGTAAACCACCAGCGTAACTAACTTTACTAGGCTATTTTGGGAGTTTGGAACAGCTGCTGAAACAAAACCAGAAGGATTTTAGTAGGCTAATTTAGCCGGAAATCAATTTTAGAAGCAGGTTTTATTTAATTTTATAGCCATCTGTTGTGGTTTATAACATATTTACATGGCATAATAGTGTTTTACTTTGGAATCAAATGGAATTCCTAGTACCAGATCTAACATTAAACAAAGTAAAAGATGTAAAATTTACCATAACATGAACGAAAGAAAAAGTCGCGTTTTTGTGAACTTGAGCATCTTCTTCTGGAAATGAAAAGGCGGTTGCACCAATTCTAAATCGCAGCGCCCCCTATCTTTCACATCTATAGGCTGCTACGTCATAGTAATTAAAACGTACAACGCCAGGGCAATTAACAATTAAAAACCGTAATTACAGGGTTTCAAATGGCATCACAAACATTCTATAGGCCAATAATATTTAATACAGATGTGGGGGAAGCTAAAATTAATATTGTTAAAATGCTTATTTTTGTTGTAATACAGTGATTTATTGGGTCTAGTCACTAATACAAATGATCAGGTCCAACATTTGTGACTTTACCTTTTAGACATTTCATAGCAAAATACCCTACAATGTAATCAGTAGGAAAAACTGTCTATTAATCCCCCATTTGGGAGTATGACTTAATCACATTCTAGCATCTGAAGACCACCAATATTGTACCTTTAGATTGCTGAAAAGTGCTCCAAATTGCCCCTGTAAAGAGGAAGCAGACAGACAGACAGACAGACAGACAGACAGACAGACAGACAGATAGATAGATAGATAGATAGATAGATAGATAGATAGATAGATAGATAGATAGATAGATAGATAGATAGATAGATAGATAGATAGATTATCTATCTATCTATCTATCTATCTGATAGATAGATAGATAGATAGATAGATAGATAGATAGATAGATAGATAGATAGATAGATAGATAGATAGATAGATAGATAGATAGATAGATAGATAGATAGATAGATAGATAGATAGATAGATAGATTTATGAAATGTAATTAGTAACTCACAATGAAGTCCAGTCTATGTAATGTCTACCTAAACATGAAGTTCAAATACCGCCCTCTGGCGTCCAACTACAACACTCCACATAATGAAAGGGCCTAATGCGCCCCATACAGTCCATGCCCCCCATACAGGAGAAGCCATCAGCCCTGAGCCGCAGTAATGATCCAGTCTCATGGGGAGATAACTCTCCACGTGCTTCTCAAGGGGCAGAGTGATGCTGTTCTGTGGGCATGACTCTCTGTGGGAACGCTAGATTTAACTGATTTCTACCGCTGTGCTTTTTGTCATGTCTGAAAAACAAAACTGACAAAATGGTTCTGCATAATGTAATGAGAACCATGTCTGTCCGGGAGGCTGAGGTTTAGATTTTAGGAAATACCCATTTCAAGCTATGGTGGGCTTTAGGTGGGTGGGGGGTACACTAATAAATATTCATGGACATAATTACATTAAGGAAACATTGGTCATTTGTTTTTCAGGGGTCTCACTAATTAACTATATTTTCTTTGAATAAGTCTGAAAGGCACAGTGAACAAACTTCAACATTTGATTTTAATGATTCCATTTGCATCATTATCAGATCTTTCACACTCAAACAATATTTGAAATGTTTTTATTTCATAGAATTTAGGACAACCAAATGTCAAATAAAAAAAAAAAGAAAACCAACAAAAGTGAAATCTGCTTCACTTTTTTTTCTCTTAAAAAAATATTATCAGCCTTTCCCGATAGTTCATAAACCGTTTTCAAATGGTGGGACAAACAGAAAAGTGATCCGGAAGGCCATAAACATTTGTTGGCAAATATAAATATAGTGGTCTGACAGGGTCAAAGATCACACAGAGAGTGTACATACAGTTATGTGACAGTAGGACACTCGGCACTGCCTGTATCAACTTTTATTAATGTAGAAAATGATGAACCTACTTAGGGTTTATGACAAGGAAATATATACATTCATTTAAGTCTCTGGAGAATCACCACAAAGCCCCTTCACTTCAGCTGATTGTCTATTCAGGAGCATAATTGTGAGAGTACGAGTAGTCCGAGTAGTAATTCTGTCCGCCGCCTCTACCTCCCTGAAAGCCCCAGTAACAGGGTGGTCCTCCGGGACCCCCACCCCGCATGGGCCGGGGCCAGTGTCCCCCAGGAGCGGGCCCCCGGCCCCGGAAACCACCCCCAGGCCCTGGGCTCAAAGCACCCCTTAAAACCCCATGCTCCATCGGTCCATGGCTGGGCACAAACCCACTGTACCCTGCTCCACATGCTGAATGTGGAGGTGGAGGAGGCATTCTAGGCCTGGGTATAGAGCTCCCCCTGGTGTCTGCTGTAGGAACACTCACAGCTGAGCCAGGCTTATCAGAGTTCAATGGAGTCCTGTCCCCCTGACTACTGGGAGTGCTGCCTCCCATCAGTTCACTACTGGTGTCCACACAGAGAGGTGTCCCCCACACCCCCTCCCCAGGCCCACTCCCCAGTGTCCTGTCCCCCATTGTCCCGGGAACATTTGATGTGATGCCTGCCGTGTAGGTTGGTTGAACTGTGTCCACACTTTCTGAAAAGGGTCGTAGAGCAGGTAGAGGAGAAGCCCCTGCAGTCTCCGTCCCTGTGCTGTCAGAACTGTACGTGTGGCCCAACATCATGAGATGAGGTGGAGGCGGAGGTTTAACTTCGAGGGGTAAGGATGCCAAGTTTGCGAGGGGTTCAGCTGTGACAAGTGCAGTGACAGGTGCAGGGGTCGTGGGCGCTGAGGCTGCGTTCGTGACCATGGGCCGGTACTCAGCCTCCTGTGTGCTGCTGCAGGGAGAGGCGGGGTAAGCCGGGGACGCATTGTAACTGGAGGTGCCAGTGTATGACGACCAGGGGGCAGAGGGGCAAAGGAAGCTCTGATGAGGGTTGACGGGGAATCCTCCAGGGGATAAACTGCCAAAGTCTGCCGCTCCAATCTGGTTTACTGCTTTAAACTGGGAAATGACACTTTTGAGGGCGCTGTAGTCAGACAGAGAGGGGGTGGCCTGCTGCTCTGGAAGAGGAGGACGAAACTCCTCTTTGTCAGGGAGTGGGGGCTGCGCTGGCTTCTCTCCCTCTTGGCTTTGTTCATCTGAGACCCCAGGAGCTTCACCATCGTCCTCAGAGTCTATGGACATGTCCTCCTCCACACATTCGTCATTCACTACTGTGTGAGAGAAAGAAGAGAAAAAGAGAAATTATGACAACATATGTAGTATTATATAAAATAGTCCTGTTGGAGAATCTGAGAGAAACCGTCGATAACAAAAGCCCAAAAGCATTCACTCCGCCACAGTTCAAAACATAAAAGTGTTGGTAAGGAACAAGAACATAATGAAGTGGCTAAGACTAGCGTCTGGAGCAGTCAATCATTTGTGATGAGAACTAAAGATCAGAGTAATTACAAAGCAAAACAAATCAACAAGAATCAACAATGCATTGCAAAGTTCAGCTGTCACGATTCCAAATTGCAATTTGACTTCATGGTGATTGAGCTACGGTATATGTATATATTTGGGGGTTTTACTGAAATGTTTTATAACTCACCAGTAGAAGGAGGCGTGGGAAGCTCATTTTGATTAATGGAACCAATCAGACTGTGGAAACTGTTCATGACATCATCAATGCTTGCTATCACAATCCCATTCCTAGAGTACTGAAGAAACATCTCAAATGGGCGCTCTGTGGGCATAAAACATAAAATACATCAAAAGATAAAGAATTATGTAAGATTTATGCTATATAGGCAGAAACTGTAATGGCTGTACCTGTGAGAAAAATAAGGTGGCGCTGCTGTGTGTGCTGAGCTTGTAGTTTTATGAGACAGTCGAGATCTGGAGCCTGCCGTGATATTGTATCACATTCATGATAAGGCAAAAACTCCACCAAGTGCTTCTTCTGATACGTGTTCAGGAGATTCAGCAGCCCCATCGCGTTTGCATTGAGCCTGAGAAAAAGATCAAATCCCATGTTGCCATGTTATTGAACATAAAGGGTCTCCATGTTGCTTCATTCAACTACAAACATCTGGAATCACACAAGTTCTTAGGTTAAAGGTGCACTGTGTAACATTTCTAGTGGAGGCAAAAAAAGAAATTCAATTTGTCAAATGGACAAAAGTTTCTTTATCCAAGCTGCTTCTTCAGTTCTTTTCTCTCAGAACAGAAGATTCGTATTCGACAAAATAAACTTTTGTTCAGTTGACAAATTGAATTTCTCCTTTTGCCATGGATTCTACCTGGACGACTGAGGGATTCTACCTAATTTCTAGTGGAGAGTCCACCACCTGCTTGTGTCCATGGAAATATTATTGCCTTGTCTAGAATGTTCCACAGTATAGATTAAACCTATCAAACACGAGTGAGACAAGCAGGTTACAGCACTAGGCTACATTACAATTCAGATGAATGGGGGCGACAGGAGAGTCTCCCCTATTCACAGAAGGAATGAATGTATTTTTGAGCAATAGAAACACCTGTGATGAATAAATTGTTGATAAACATGTTTCATGTCATACCATGGAACATTCCAGGCAAAGCAATAACATCTCCAAGGAGACAAATAGCTAGTGGACCCTCCACCAGAAAAGTTGCACGTTTCACCTTTAAATTTATTATTACAATCTTCATTACTACTAATATTATACTAGACTAGATTACAACATTCTTTGTGAGAGATTTTGGTTTTGAGATCAGACAAAGATATTTAAATTTAAAATGACTGCAATTCTCCACATTGCCTCAATAACTAACCTGCCCATTTCCTTCAGTTTCTTCTGTGACTTGCAATGCACCTTCCACTGCCAGGGGTGCTCCGGGGTGCTCTGCTCCTCTAAAAATTTAAGTAGCCCTTGCAAACGATCTGAAGAGAAAAATTAGTCATTAGTAAATCCACTGACAGCTACAGAGACAACTTTCCACAGAGACAATTTAAAATGTTACCCTGGGTGATAGAGTCGGGGTTGAGGACAAACTCATCAGAAACCATGAAGCCCCCGGACACAAAGAGCTCATTGTACGTGTGGTTTTTGACGTCGTCTAGAGAATCCACTCCGGCAAAACTCACCGAAGGCAGCTTCTTTAAAGATACTAATGCTGGGATCTGCAATAAGGACAAAAAGATCAGAGTTCAGTTAGCGGTTAGTTCAAATTTTGAGCAGGAATTGGCAGGTCAAATAATCACTTTTTTTTTGCTAACTCTGTGACTGTCATTCAAAGATGAGAAGCCTAGTGGTAAAATAGTGGTGGGATGAGACACAGTTCCCACAAGTCAAGACATGAGATTGGGTCCAGAGAATGAGACAAGATGTAATTTTGACCTAACTTATAATAAATAGTGCAATTCAGGTGACACTTTTCTCAAGACTCACAGGCACTTAATCCTTTTTTGTTCAATCCCAATGTGAATGCATAGAAAAATTTCACAATTATCATTTTGCTTGTGTATGTTTATTTTGCAAGATCTAGTCCATCTAGAGGCAAAAGCATTTAAATCTACTCATCTATATTTATAACAACTTATTCATCAATTCACTCATATCAGCCATACATGATGCCACTTTCATCTTGAGCCTGCTCTATTGGATGTCACTTCATTCAGTTGGAACATCTCCAATCAGGACAGAGCAGGTTTTTGCCAGGTGGCAGCCCTAACTACAGTCGGGGAACTCTGTTAAGTAAATATGACCACCCAGACACCTGCCTGTATCGTTAAAAAAAAAATATGTATAGAAACTTCAGTGCATCTATTTTGCATTTGTTCATTTGTTCCTACATGTCTTCATGGAGGTTGATGGCACACTATTGAAAATTCTTGGCAAAGCAATAGCATAAAAACGCTATGGAGGGAAATTAAGCTGCAAATATTTACCAAGTCACCTGCAACAATAATTATCTCTATTCAGCCAACTTAAAGGTGCAACTTTTCTGGTGGAGGGTCCGCTACCTGCTTGTCTGCATGGAGATGTTATTGCTTTCCCTGAAATGTTCCATGGTATGTCACTTTGCCTCTGCCCAGGGACTAAAGATGTAAATTAACTTGTAGCTAAATCTGGTCTGCGCAAAACATTTGTTGTGCAATGTCCCCGTCAAATAAATAAATGTTTCTATTGCGCAAAAATACAATAATTCCTTCTGTGAAAAGGGGTGGACTCTCCATAGATTTGAATTATAACGTAGCATAGTCCTGTAAACTATGCTACGTGATATATAGGTTTGATCGATACTGTGGAACATTCTAGACAAAGCAATAACATTTCAATGGAAAGAAGCTGGTGACAGACCTCTTACTAGAAATGCTACGCAATGCACCTTTAAATATACTAAATTATATTATAAATGCATCTTATGTTGCATTCGCTAGAGTATTTTATTATTCCTTCAATCACTTTCAGATCTACATCTACCCTAAAAAAAAATCTAAGAGACGTTGCATACCTCAATCTATTTAAATATTTTTAGTATTCCAAGTGGTAAAGAAAAGTGTGTGGTCTTACCTTGTGCACATGGGCAGCGATGTGTTCATTCTGAATGATGATCAGGAGCTTATCTAAACTGCCACTGTTCTCCAGAAACATCTGAGGGCTGCTCTCACTGTTGCCCAGGCTGATCAAGTACTCCTTTGTAACAGACAGAAGAGACATGCTTGTTAAGGCCGGACACATGGATCTACACACACCAGTACAGACAGAACCATGCACCAGTTATATAAAGGTTATCAGCCAGTGAATAATAATAACGCTTACACATAGGAAAGCCAGAATGTTTTGTGTGTGAATATAAAATTATGTTTCTCTCCAGTTTTTTGTTCATGTTTTTAAAGTTCTCCAGACAGATAAATAAAAGTAAAAAAAAAACAAAAAAAAAACAAAAAAACGCAAAGACAGGAAACTTTTCCTTTTAAGTAAACAAGTAATTAACAGTTGGGTTAAAGGTTGGGAATGGGATCAAATGGTTTCATAATCATTTTCAGTTTTTGTTTAAACCAGGGGTCGGCAACCTTAAATACTCAAAGAGCCATTTGGACCGTCTCCCACAGAAAAGAAAACACCCGGAGCCACAAAACCCTTTTGACTCTAAACCAGCGCTAACCAGAGGAACTACAGGCAAAACTACAACTCCCAGAAAACGGACTACAACAAGCACCATCCTCCACTACAGCTCATAAGCGCGAGTCTTAAGAGAATTATTTACACCTTTCAGTCTTTTCATCACAACAGTAGCAACATAAATAAAGTGCATGAGTGAAATAAAGAACTGCGCTGCACACTACGACCTGCACACGTATAATCTCTGAAAAGTTTAACATGAACATCTCCAACGCGATAGAAGCGCAGAACAGACTCACCATAGGCAGAACATCCCTCAGTCACAGAAATAACACGCATATTCCACTGAGTCCTGCCCTTTAGTCCGACAGAAGCTGAGCTGTTTTTTCAGCCCTTCTAGTTTATGCAAATTAGCCATGTGGTTTTAAGTTTCGTTTCTGTATGACGTAAACAAATGTGCGCAAAGCTGCATTAAACACATTATTATTTGAGTCCTCCTCAAAGGAAATAAAAATCCAAACTTAAATTATCCACTGTCGCATGTACCGCGTGTACCAGTCTCAATCCATTTTCTTGGGATTTATTCATCATTGGGCCGATGTAGGTGCCGGTAAGTCTGCCAGTGTGTGCGGGTGGCGCACATCGGCGGGTTTGACGCATGTTTTGAGCAACAAAAATATTAAAAACGTTTTATTTAAATGTTACAAGATTACCATTATCTACAATTTTAGATTTACATTTAAAAACGAACAAACTAAAATAAAAATACAATGTAATGAAATATTCATTATTATTTTCCAAAGTCACAGGGAGCCAACGATGAAAGAGCCACATGCGGCTCTGGAGCCGCTGGTTGCCGATCCCTGGTTTAAACATTTAAAAGGAGAGACTAATTCATTCTCAAAATAAAAATATTTAATTCTAGCCAAAACCCAAAACAAATAATTATTTTTAAAAATACAGCTAATTCCTTCTACCTTGATCTGTTTGCAGACAGCACCTTCCTCAGTTTCGTCTCCGGAGTAAATGAAAAACTTGACAGTATTCTTGGTGACGTCCTTAAAGATCTCCACCAAACTGCTGAACACTTCGGGTTTGAGCTGACCGATAAGGCTCCCGGCCAGCAGCCCCCCGCCGGGAGGAGGGTCCTGGTCATCACCGTAAATCTCTGGAGAGTCAGGAGTAACGTGAGTGGGCGAGTACATCTCCTTCTTCTCCTTCTTCTCCTCCCCTTTAAAAGCTTCAGATTTGACCTTAGTGGATGGCTTATCTTTGACTGGGCCTGATTTAACAGAAGAGGTGGCGGATGCAGTACTTGAAGAGGGCTCGGGTGTAGCTGTGGACTGGCTGGGGGTTGTGGAGGGTGCCATGAGATCAGGCGTAGAGACAGGGAGAACAGAAGAAGAATCTTCCTCTGACGAAGTAGGGATTAGCTTGCCTATCCTCTCGCTCAGTACCTTCACATAGCTCTCAACTGATACTGGACTAGCATAGTGAACGACAAACTCTGAAAAGCCACTGTTGGGCTGCCAGCAGTGCCTCTTGGGCAACCGTGGCGGCAGCTTTGAGGTATAGGAAATGTGGTGACTTTGCATAAGGCTTTTGATGTCCGACGTCAAGCTGTACACTTCCTGGTTTAAAATAGTGTCTAGGCTGATGGAGGGTCTCACGGTGGGGATTTCCTCCACCACAGGTAATGCTGGTGGTGGACTTGTCTTTTTCACTTCTGCCACTGGGGGCGCCTTTGCCTTTTGGTGAAACTGCTCTGGCTCCACCTCAGTCATCACTTCTTGCTTTATGTCTGTCTTAACGTCAGGCTTAAGCTCGGGTTTGATTTCTGCTTTTAACTCTGCCTTGAGTTTCTTCAGTAGCTCTAATGACAGCTGCTCTTTGTCTATGAACGAAGCAAAAAGACACACAATGTGAAACACAAATAAGAATGCATAATGAGACGATGAAATTCAAATGAAAATAGTGATAAAAGGTGTGTTGCAAACATGCAGTACCTTCAGAATTGGATGCAGCCAAGTTGAGGTCATCTGATGTGTGAGCCTGCTCCATTGGCGATCCAGCACTGAATGGACTTCCAGGGCTACATTCCATGTCCTCCTGAATAAACCATAAAGTAGGACAAGCTTCTTATTCTGTAAACCACTTTCAATTACTTTGTGTATGAATTGTGCTATACATTGTGGTATACAAATAAACTTGCCTAGCCTAGTTTCAGTATTATTGTTTATAGTCTATATTTTCAACAGCAATATATCATACTTCAAAATGTGGTATCGTGAGAGACCTAGTTGGTACAACCATTTAAAAAAAATTACAGTAACCACAAATTAGTACCTCAACGTAATTTGTCTGTGTTGGATGCTCGTTTATCTTCCTTTGGTCAACATTAGGGGTGACAGAGCCAGTCCTCTCAGATCCTGCATCATCTTGTTTTGGCAATGAACCCTGGGCCACAGCTTTGTTGAGAGTGGTCAGCAAAATCTTGAGCAGGTTTTGGGTCTCACTGACGGCTGATCCCTGTGTGCTGTGCGTTCTGAGGTCCGTGTCATAACCGATATGCTCCATTACCGAGATCAGACTGTCTGTCTTTGCACCTTCGTGTCCAAAGTCGCGCCCCTGGGATCCTACCAGACACAATAAAATGGTGAGTACATCATTGTGTTAGAGGGATTGTGTCAATAAATTTAGTGAAATTTGAACATCTGAAAAACAGTGGAAATTGTGCTAGACTAAAATTGGAAAAGAATACTGTTTATACATTAAAATATGCACGTCGGGCTGTGCAGTTAAAGTTGAATCACGATTGAGATTCAGTAACATCTATTGATGAATGATCATCTTAAGTCTTTTTAATTGAGAGCTCCACGGTCATTCCTCTGAACTCTGCTCCAAACCATGTGCTTTCAGTCAGACTTTGAAGATATTAATTTCACTATTTTTGTGGTAAATAGCAATATTTAAAAGGCTGTATTCACAAAATATATAATATAGTTCACGAAATCAAAACTGAAAGCCATTTTTATTTATTTTTACTAAAACAAAAATAAAACTGTATTGAAAATTCTGACTATGTTAAATTTTCTACATGCTTTCCTATGTGTTCTTACTTTTAATATAATCTTAAGTGGTTTCTCCTTTTTTTCCACTCAATATGAAGAGTTTTAAGGACTTTTGTAATGTTTAAAGAATCACTGATCCTTCAGTTAATCATTTGCTCATGGACTTGGCCTTACCTCGACTGGGCTCTCCGTTGCTCAGTGAATCTTTGCGCTGGTGTTTTTTTGGCCCTCCTCGATCCTCCCCTTCATATTTCCTCTTTAAAGTGTTGATGTCAGAGCTCCAGTCCTCCTCCTCGTTCCCGGGCTCTTTCACGCGCGTTTTCTTATGAAGCTGAATGAGCTTAAGTAACTTCTTCATTTTCTCTTCGTCATACTCATTTTGGGTCATGGGCGTTTTTTGACTTGGAGACACCTGCTCTGTTTGTGCCTTGTGCTGAACCTGCCCACCATTTGAATGAGATATGCCAGGTTTCTTCTTCTCTGGTCGCTTGTCCGGTGGTGCTCTTTCCTGCTGCACTTTCTCTGGTGGTTTCTCGGCCCGATCTGAACCACGATCTGAACCACCCCAATCTGACACGGGACTGTACTCGGGCACTGTCGTTTCCTCAACAATGGGCGCAGGGTTACGTATCCTCTCAATGATCCCCTTGGCTTTGTTTAGAGGTAACATGTAATTATTAGAGTTATGAACATATGTTCGTAGTGCAGCATCCATGTTGTATTTGGGTCTGGTTGGCGTTAGCAGGGGGTTCATCCTGTCGTCCACGTTGCTTTTGTAATCGGGCAGGATGAAAGGGCGCACTGTGGCAGACTCCATGCGTGTCAGATAGTCCGTGGTCTGACGTTCCACACCAGCGCTCATGTCTTTGCCAGGGTTGGGCCGAAGTTTGAACATGGAGTAATGGATTCCTGGGATGAAGGGCTCCGCAGAGGACAAAATCGCAGAGTGAGGCTCCATAAATAGTGGCTCAGGCTCACCCATCCGGGACGCTAAATTAAAAACAAAATTCTGGAGAGTTAATAGCCATTATATGCCTGGGCAAGCTAACATAACACCTCTAAATCGATTCCTAAGAGCAATGAAGATGACAGCATTTCAAAAGCAGTGTTTCCCATTAATATAACCCCCCTCAGTAATCCTAAAAGTCATCAAAACATTATCCCCTATAATATAACAATAACAAAATCACACTTTGTGAATAAAAACTTAACTGCATATAGAAAAACAGTATTGGCATTTGAGCTCGAAAAATTTTATGAGGAAAAAAATATGAATATACATATATATTAAAAAAAATAAAAAATACTTGTACCACCATAGTCTGAATGGGATGGATGGGTAACAGTTCATCCCACATTAACATTGTGATTAAAAACAAAGTCATAATAAATATAATAATAATAATAATAATAATAATAATAATAATAATAATAATAATAATAATAATAATAATAATATCATTCACAAGGAAAAAACTGTAATACAAACAGCACCAACATTTGGGAAACTGATATGTAAAAATGACAAACCATACTTACAATACTTGGCAACTATTCTGGGTTCCTGAAAGATGAATAATACTTGCAGGTTTCTCTCAACCTTCCCCCAGCGCTCTGCAAATCAAACAGAGAGAGATGTTAAAACTTCACATTTTACTAGAGGCACAAAAGAGCATAAAGGTAATCCCAGAATACAGAACAAAAAGAATGTAACTGCACCTTTGGAATCGTGCATCTGAGCTGAGGACAGCAGGAAGAGAAAACCCCGATCAAACAAGGACTTCACTAGCACCTGAAGGAAGACGACAGTAACAACGGTCAGATTCAGCCCAAAGTGGCGGCATGAATCTACTATACTGTGCTGTTAATATAAATATATATAAAATGTATCTGT
Organism: Taenioides sp. WSHXM2023; assembly: GCA_029959045.1. NCBI lineage: Eukaryota > Metazoa > Chordata > Actinopteri > Gobiiformes > Gobiidae > Taenioides > Taenioides sp. WSHXM2023. Next base: position 21,113,790 of record CM057086.1, on the reverse strand, counting down.
TAACAAAGTAGTTTTTCTGTGTGTTTTTGACTCACCAGTCTGTCCCTCTCCAGTTTGTTGACTAGAGCTGCCAGGCTTCCTCTGCTGGGTTTACCTTTTCCTTCGATAACGTCGAACAAGCTGCACCACATCCCACACCTCATCACTGTAAAAAGCCAGTCACGTTTTGAATAAAGACATACTAGGATATTGATACAGGTTAACATAGTCCCCGTGTATTCCCATATTGCCATAACTCCGATAGCTTTTCAATCATATGAGTATTTAAATTATTATTTAGTATATTGAAAAACTGGACAATCATGGATAAAAATAAAACAGATGAAAAAATCTAAGGCTGTTGTAACAGTGAAATCTGTGCCTAAAAGCTGTGTGTAGGAGTATTTGTGGTCTAGACTGACCTTCCCGTGATGTAATGTAGGTCTCTGAAGAAAATAATATTGAGGGTATCTTCCTCTTCACCTGCTCTAGCTGCATACCCTGGTTCATTTCCAGCTTTTCAGATCTACAAAACAAAATTTGTACATTATTAGTGTTAAATTGTAAACATTATAAACAATTTAAGATCTACGCACAGTTTAAAGGGAAGGTAAGGCCGTGAGGACCGTAAACAAACAGGGAATAGCTCTTCACCCTTGTTCACTAGTGGCCCACTCCAAACAGTGTAGCAGCTCTTCCCTAAATCACAGATCAGATATAAATATATAAATGGTAATGTCATAAAGTGTACATTATAGCTTGGCGTGTTAACAATAGGTTTCAGTACCTCTACTTCCTTCAGGTGCAATGGTGTTAAACCTGCAAAACATAGGGCATACTGTCATGCTGTACAAGCAGTTCTTGAGGCAAAAAAACACTATAGTGCCCGCTTCATTCCTTACCTGTGTGCTGACATAGGAGCAGTCACTCCCTCTTTGCCTTTGTACTGGAAGGAAACCACAGCATAGGGGCACACATGCCGAGGTCTTGTCTTTATTTCATCAAAAGCAAACTCAAAAAAATATTGCTGAAAAATAAATATGAAATAAATATTGAAAAAGGCCAGAACATGAATGAGTCTTATCAGAAAAGCATAGAGCCTTATCAACCTGCGTGTGCTCAAAAGCCCTGTATGACAACAGCGATGTAACTCTGTTGGCACGTTTGGACAGATGACAGTCAAACTTTGGGGTAGGTTCAATGGCATTTTTAGGCATGTTCTCGTGAATGTGCTTTATTCGACCCTGAAAAATATAAATGTGTCAGAAAAAATAAAAAATAAATAGTCTAATTAGACTATAAAAGAGTTAACTTACCCTCATTACTTTGAAAACTATCATGTCCCCAAATGACCCGGCCTCAAATGGATTAATTTGTAATAAATCTGAATACTTAGAGAGGTAAACACCTGAAAAGACAAAAGTAATAATCAATTATAAACAATTTAATTCTGAAAAATAAAGCAATGATACATGCATCTCATAAATCATTCATCCATTCACTCATTTTTATTTGTTTGAGCAACATGCCTGTATAAGGTACATTACAATACATAAAGATATATGTACATGTGCATATGTTGGTACCATTATTGGTGCTCAAAATCAAAACAACTATTTGTGTATTTTGGGGTTTTTACATAGACCGTTGCCAGACAGGAGTTCAGAAAGACAAACAAGAAGTGACAAGGACATACATAGGACCCTGTGTTTACTACAATTAACACTCATCTTCACAAAAAAGACACCAACATACCGGATGAAGGATTGCCAAGAGTAGTAATCCTTGAGTGCCCAACAGACAAACCCTTTTCACAGATCCACTGGAGCTGGATGAGATAAATATTCAAAGGTTAAAAATAATAAGAACAAAACGCACTTCAACATATTAATGGAAAACTTACTTTAGATTTATCAGGATACAGAAAGCAGTAGGATTCAGCCAGTTCTGGTTCATTTCGACCCTCTTGCTTCATTTCTCTCCGCTTCTCAACAAACTAGAAAACAAAAAATTGTAAATCACTTCTCTTAAAATGTTGATTTTTTTATGTTCAGATTTAACAGTACAAGAGACACACTTTCACTTTCAATTGTTATAAAAAAACAAACAAAAAAAACTGTGACTAAAATGGAGCTTAACAGTGACGGCCTACTACAAGATTCTAGAAGTAAACGTATCAATCATTTTTCCCATTGAAGTATTTTGTAGGATTTTAAGTTTTAAAAGTGTTTTGGACATAGAGATTAGCTATCACATAACTATTTAGCTTCCATTGTGCAATTTTCAAAACATGAATGGGAAATTTACTTCAAAGTGGACAGGAATGTCTGGTACAAAATAGCAATATAGTAAAATCTCCTAACCAATCAAATTCATATATCCGATAAGAAGTTTTTTTAAAAGCCTTTAGTTAATATCCCTAAAAGGAGGCATATGTATGTGAAATGACCCTACCTCTTTCTCCAGCAGCTCATTGTGGATAAGCCTGGCCTTACAGTACGTGAAAGTTCCCCGTGATGCAGAGTCCAGGTAAAAGGAGGAAATGGTCTTCACGAGGTCCTCAAACTCTCTACTGTCTGGAGGTAGAAACTGGTACAGGCCTGGGCACATAGAGGCAACATAAGTTTAGCATGGACAGTGAACTGAGTATATGTCATATGCGGCAGTCATTGTGAAAGTATGACATATCTTCTTGTCTCTGCTTAACACACCATAACCAAAGGTGCAGACTGATATATATCCAGGATCTCAGAAAATCAAGATTGTTATGAATCTTGAGTTGAGTCTAATTCTATGTCTTAACAATATATTCTATATTAATTCAACCTTCCCTCCCAAATGAAAATAAATATGAACAAAATGTCACAGAAAATTAAATAAAGACATGTTTGGAATATGAGGAACAATACTTGTTTAATCATCAACTGTCATTCAAAAATAACTTATTAAATCAAACTGGGAACCAAAGAATCTCCTGACATGGAATCAGATTAAGTGCCACTTTCTACAGTGCAGACACAAACACACTGGTATTTACATGTGGGTGATGGAGACAATCCCAAGCATGCAAACAGGTGAAGCTACTGTATACTACCCTTCCTGTCTGTCATTTGCATTTATAAATGAGACACTATATTTAGTGTGACAACAACAGTCCTGTCTTGAAGTAAGCTTGTGGTCTTTAGAGTATTCATTGTCGACTACATCTTAGGATCTAGGATCTTGTCTCAGCTATAGGCTATTTATTATAATGGCTGATATAGAATGTAGCTGACAAGAGCCAGAGGATTTCCACACCTATAAACATTTGGATTCATACAGTTGTAATTGCATGTGGCAAAAATGTTATGTTATGATTGCTGGATTAGCGCGTGTCCTTCACTGGGGTCAAAGTGACAAGCACAAGTTTTCAATTGTAGTGCACGTGAGGTACCCATATCCTCGGTATATTGTACTTCATACACATTTGTCATCTTCGATCACACATTTCCTAAAATGCATCTTCCGGGCGTCTTCACAGGGCTGTAGCTGCTGCCCTGAGGTAACTTGGAGACCAAAGCCTGACCACTACAAGCAAGTCTGTATCAACCCACGCTATATTACAAGCTAGTGGGGTGATAAATACCAAAGCTATGGAATGATCAAGGCTTGTGTCAACAATAACGTTTGTAGTGAATACATCTGAAAGCTTACTAGCTAACAAGCTAGCAACGTGCAATAACAAAATTATGAAAGCTATGATAGTCACTGTGTAAAATAGCTATAAGGGGCCACCTTTCCGTTCTCGTATCTTCCTCGGGATTTGGAAATTTTTCCGTGGCAGCTCGTCATTTGGTCTCTGGCCCGGTAAAGGAGAACCGCTAAAGCTCCGGGCGTCTGTGTGAGCAGTCCTTCGCCGTTCAGGGGCTTCATGTTCGGGCATTACACGGTCTCCACATCCAGGCTGATCGCCATTTTGGTTGGCTGAGGCCGAGGTGGCGGTAGGATTCTTCTGAGATCCGCCGCCGTCCGCACTAGGCCCGCCCGTTGTGGTGCAATCCGTGTCTTTGTTACCCAGTGCTTTGGGGTTCAGGGCCATTTTCGGACCGCATGCACGTATAAACGGGCAGTATGTGTCTCAGAGTTTGGGCGCCGCTTCACACACACTCTCCTCCTCACCCTGCCTCCGCCATTGTGAAAATGACGTGCGCGTTCTTCTCCACCGCCGCAAAACGCTGCCGTCACTGTTTACATGTGGGAGAATCCGCGCCCCCGCACGGACGGAACGGGTATTACATCAATAATGTCATTTTACTTCTGCGCTATCGTGTACCTTTTCAGTCAAATATGGGTGGACAAGTAAAAAATTAAATACATACAGTATGATAGATTTAAGTACAATTGTTGCTTCTTTGTTATTTATTTGGACAAAATGGAAAAGGATAGAGGGGAGATGCAAATATGTTTTAATGAGCAACACAATAATAATACCCTTTCTGACAAAATATATTTATTATTTCCTCAGATATAATTATAGCCTATGGGGGACCCATGATCCCCCTGTTGTAGACATCATACTCCCTGAAACGCAGATAGTCTTTCAGCCTTGGAGGAAGTGGAAGGAAATTTATAAAACATGGAGCCCTCAAGCGAAGGCGACTGAGATGTTGCCGTATATGTAACCGGCACAGATGCTTCAGACTTCTTGCGTTTCCTAGGAGCAAAAAAAAAAAAAAAAAAAAAAAAAATGGTCAAAGTGCATTTCTGAAATAGGACATGCCCTATTTTATATATTTAATAAACCTGGGGAAGTTACTTTTAATGTCATAAATCTCTGGCCATTGCTTCTGGTCTTGTAAGGCGTCTTTGAGCTTGGTGCAAAAAGACACATTGTCAGTGTAGTCAAGCATGATGCGCACAACCTGACCAGACAGGTGTTTTAACCAGGATACAGTTATAACCTCACAGAACTGTAAAGAAAATTAGATATAGTAAAATTGAATTGAATAGATACTCTGTTAATTAAAACAAATGACTTTACTTTACTTTTACATGTTTATGATTATACTCACCACCATGTCTTTTATGACAGCAGATGCCCATGGAGCATAATCATGGGAGCTGTCACCATACGGACAGTCAAAGCATCGTTTAACATCATAACCATGGTTCAGAATCATCCTAAGCATAACCTCATCTTTTAGAGCGTACTGAAGAGCCGAGGGGAAATGTGTTGTGTTTACCCTTGAGTAGTAGTTCACATTTGCTCCAAACTTTAACAAAATGTTGATCATTTCATAGTTGCCCTGTCGGAGAGCCAGCTGTAAGCAGTTGACTGGATCCTGGTTGACCATAGCTCCAGCCTCAAGCAGCAGGCGACTGCACTGGAGGTCACTGTTGGACACGGCAAAGAAAAGAGCAGACCTTCGTTCGTCGTCATAGTTGCGGCGGACTCGTGGGTGGAGCATGAAGTTTGGATCATAGCCAGCTTTGAGCAGGAGGTCTACACATTGAGCATGGCCTCCAGCAGCTGCAGAGTGGAGAGGACTCATGCCACTGTCCTTGACTGCATGCAGGTCTGTCACTGGGATTAGCTTCTCCAGAGCTCTGTCAAAGAAATGCAATTAACTCTTACTCTTCTATAAGTACTAAACCATGGCCTAACAATGCGACAGTCCTGAGGAGGTAATGAACATTAAATACAACTCTATTAGTATTTAGTAGGGAAAAATAGTTCATTAACAATTATAATAATTTTTGTAAACATATAATTTATTATTTTAAATGTATCAGATCTTAAATAATAAACCAGGACTAAATGTGGACAAAAAACAGGTTTAAAACACTTTAAAACTAAACTAAATTAAAACGAAGAATTAAGCAGTACCAAGACACAGATAATGCTTGTTTATACAACTAATGGTGGTAGGTGAACTCAAGAACATTTTAGATTTCTGAATTTTGTCCAGTTCTGTGTAAAATTTTAATGTTAACATAGAACATTCCTTACAGGATGTGACCATGGTAGGCCACACGATGGATGGGCAGGTGTCCGCTGTAGAGAGGTAGGTTAGGATCTGCTCCATGGTCCAACAACAGTGATATGATGTCAGGGTTTCCTGAGGCAGCTGCATCGAACAAAATGGTGCCTGACTCTGATTCGCATTTTACATTAGCTCCTAAAAAACAAAAGTGTCAAGCACTGAGTAACTGTTTGTGAGTATGCTCATATTTGTAATCACACAAATTACCGTATACAAAATTCTGGTACAGGAAGTAAAGTGTGTTTTTATTCTGAGAAACTTTTTTTTTTCATACCTTTCTGTAGTAGAACTTCTACCACGTTAAGATGCCCGTTTTGAGCAGCCAGGGCAAGGGGAGTTTTCTGTTTGATGTCACATGCATTTGGATTGGCTCCAGACTCCAGGAGCAGGTAGACAAAGTTGTCCAGGCCTAGAAATGCAGACTCATGAAGAACTGTCCGGTCCAGTGGCCCAGTCTGATCCACGTTGGCATTATAACGTAGCAGAAGAGTGGCTAAGTCGTACTGATCATTCAAAATAGCTGGAAAAATTTGAACAATAAGTATAAATATGTTGTATTCACGTGATCATAATGTTTTTTTCAAAATGTATATAAATTGTTTTGTTTTTTTTCATTTATGTCAAAATGCAGTGTTTACAATTACTATTTCTGTAATAACTGGAGCTATCCAGATTGATAGAAACAATCAGTCTTTTTTGCTACCTGAAATAACAAATTGGCCAATATGTAGACCCAATCCTTTGCAAAAATAATTATATGATGTAACATTTGCATACTTTCTGTTTCTTTATTTCTGTCAAAAAACGTGACGAATTGCCTTCTATTTGAAATAATGAATTAAGATCATATTCTAGAACATTGTGACATTTTGTTTAGGACGTTGCACTCTGCCTTTAATGGAAACGAGAGGCAGAAATTACTATCTCTCCAAACTGAACATACCAGCGACTAAAGGAGAGTCCTGCTCATCGTTCTGGGTGTCTGGGCTACTGCCGTTCTGTAGGAGGAATGTGGCGTTCTCCCTGAGTCCATGGACAATGGCCAAAAACAGTGCTGTCTCACCCTTCAGTGTTCGACACTGTGCTGCACCAGGGGGCGATGCTAACACACAGTGATAACAATGCATGATATGACAAGTATGCTTTTTCTAGCAATTGTTTTATTGCCTTAAGTATTAAACAAATTTATACATTATATGTAACCTTATGAGATACTTGCAGCCCATAATCAACATAGTATAGACAAAGATAACACAAGAAACACAATTACCTGAAAAGATTATCTCAAGGATGTGTTTGTTGTCCTGAATTGCTGCTTCGTGCAGTGGAATCCACCCACGCTCATCCACTTTACACAGCATCTCAGGTTGGATAGTCAGTCTTATCAGAGCATCTTCATCACCTAAGGTCTCAAACACATGGTTCATTCAGTACTGTTCTCCCTTTGACCTCAGTACAGTCATGACTTCAGCTCACCCTCCTTGATTGCTTTATAAATCTCATGTGGATCTTCACTTGCTTTCAGATCACTGTTGATCAGAGGTGGAGAGTAATGAGTTACTTTTTGATGACTGTTTCTCAAGTAATAATAGCCTACTCAATGACTATTCTACCAACCTTAGTGGTTGGTACTCCACCAAATTCACAGTGGCACTGGCAAATTTACAGAACACATAGGTTAAGAAAAAGATAGATTTTCACCTTGGATTGAGCCCTTTAAGTTTCCTGTATTGGGTAAGACTTTGTTCTATTATGTATTGGGTTGCCTCATCTTCATCATCATCAAAATTGTCATCTGACTGATAAAAATCATCTTCTGTTTCAGTGTTCATCTGTGTTTATGTCCAGCACGAGCACCAGGGGATGGGGACAGAGACAACAGGTAAACAAAATCATAAAGCCTGGAGGCACAGAATAGACACCGCGCGAGTACTAACAAGACAGCACTAGTACCATGACACAGATTAAGGCATTTTAGAAATCTAATCAGTAAACATGATGAATTAAATGCAGTCAAAATCTCCAAACACTGTTTGCAAGTAAAATTTAAAGTGCTATACAACTGTGAGTGTAAGTGAAATGTGGTGCAAAATACAACACTATAGACACTACACTACATAGTAGACCTACACGAGGCCAGAAAAGACAGAAAACATGTTTACCTTCATTGAATAGCTGCACTCGACTAGTAGTTTTCACAACAGTAAAGTCTGCAGGCTCTCAGTTACTCACATACTGTTGCTATATTAGGTGGGCTAAAAATATGGGGCCATCATGGCCAACACTCAGCTTTGACCCACTACATGGACTTAAGTTATTGCCTTACAGTAGCATAATTCCGTTAAGGTTATTAAAACCAAACAAAACAAAACAAAAAAACAAACAAACAAACAAAACAAAACATATCTTACTTTAGACATTTAAAAGCTTTTATTTAATTTTATTTGCAATAATCTACGAATATAATCGAAGAATTTTGTAATTTCGACAAAAATACATAATTTGTAGAGAAAAAGTATTGTATGACTACTCAAATTGTAATAAGGTTACAACACCCCCTAGTGTCCACATGGAGTAACTGTACTTCTGTTATTGCTACAGTACTACACTCCTGATCAAAATTTAAAGACCAGTTGAAAAATTGCAAGAATTCATATTTTGCACTGTTGGATCTTAAGAAGGTTCTAAGTAGTGCTTCAAAATGCAAAAAGAAGAAATGGGAGTGAGACAAGAAAAAAGTTTGAGTAAGCAATTTATTGCAAACAACCATTAAACTGAAATAGGCTGTTTATCAGCTGATCAAAAGTTTAAGACCACGTCTCAAAAACCCCCCAAAAACCCCTAAAATAGAAATAAGATTTTCAAAAAGAAGGACTCAGTAATGAGTAGCGATGCCATTCTTGTTAATCACCTCAAAAATTCGTTTCACCATGCTTGATGCTAGTGTTTCCAGGAGGCTAGTGGGAATGTTGCTCCAAGTGGTGATGGTGTCACGGAGGGCATCCGTTGTCTGGAACTGGTGTCCATTTTTGTAAACTTCCCTTGCCATCCAGCCCCAAATGTTCTCAGTTGGATTTAGATCAGGGGAACATGCAGGATGTAATGGTTCAAAAGAGTGATGTTATTTCTCTGGAAGAAGTCCTTTGTCAGGTGGGCATTGTGAACTGCAGCGTTGTCCTGTTGAAAAACAGGACAATCATTCTCACACAGACGATGGCCTTCAGTCATGAGGGATGATGCCCCCTGCAATATCTCCACATAGCCAGCTGATGGCGCCCCCTCCACTGTGCCGTGTAGAAACATCTCAGGTGGGATCTCCTTGTCATGCCAGTAACGTTGGAAGCCATCAGGACCGTCAAGGTTAATTTTTTTCTCATCAGAGAATAAAACTTTCTTCCACCTTTCAGTGTCCCATGTTTGGTGCTCTCGTGCAAACTCCAAACGGGCAATTTTGTGCCGTTGAAGGAGACAAGGTCTTTGAAGACGTTTTTTGTTCTTAAAACCCTTCTCTCGCAGATGCCGTCTAATGGTTATGGGACTGTCTTCACGGACAGCCAACTGGATCCTCCGGCTCAGGGCTGGTGAAATTTTTTTGTGTCTACCACTTGACTTTTTCCCCCATAACCCTCAGGATCTTTGAAGAAGTTTAAAATGACTGTCTTACTACGTCCAGCCTCAGCAGCAATGGCACGCTGCGAGAGGCCTTGCTGATGCAGCTCAACAAATCAACCGCGTTCAAACAAAGGAAGCTTTTTTGCCTTTGCCATCAGGAGGTCGTGACAGTGTGGATAACGATAACCCTAACCCTAACCCTAACCCTAACCCTGACAGAAAATGAAACTGAATCGACATTTTTGCCAAGATTTGGGCTTTTAAAGGCTGTGGTCTTAAACTTTTGATCAGCTGATAAACAGCCTATTTCAGTTTAATGGTTGTTTGCAATAAATTGCTTACTCAAACTTTTTTCTTGTCTCACTCCCATTTCTTCTTTTTGCATTTTGAAGCACTACTTAGAACCTTCTTAACATCCAACAGTACAAAATGTTAATTCTTGCAGTTTTTCAACTGGTCTTAAAATTTTGTATTTCATAAGGAAGTATCCAGGGTAATAGGTCCACAGGGTTTGCATACATGACAAGTAAGCATTTTCAGGACATTATGCATAGTCAGAACAGACAACTTTTGCATACTCCAAGAATATATTATTAAATGTAAGATAGAAGGGCTTGTATGATTGGGTAATCTTAATCATCAAGCTGACAGAGCAGGGCTACTCCACGTTTGACCCAGTGTTGAGGCCTCCGGCTTGTTGGTAACGTCATAGTAATGACAAAGTTAGTGGAGTGGCCCGTGGTCGACAGAGTGCCTTTCCTCTCACTGGTTTTATACAGTGGGCAAATGTACAGCTTTTCAGACTGAAGGATGTTCTTCTTTTGAGCTATGATGGTAAAAAACAAATATTAAAGCAAAGAAATGTATAACATATTTTCAATTTAATACAATTCAGCACACACTTTTTTAAAAATACTTTTTATTGACTGTGGGCTGAAATTATAAAAAATGTTCTTACTTGGTTTGATCCAGATAATTGGCATCAAATCAAAAAGGACTTTGGGGTATTGTTCAGCCAGAACACCACTGATACAAACAACAACAACAACCAGATTTGAGTGGAACAGTTTATAAGAATGAGAATGTTCATTTGTCTAATTGTCTTACCTATATTTGTCCCATCGAGCTCCATCCAAATACAGTCCATGAATATAGACACCATCTTCAGGTGATGTGTCTGATGCATCAATGGGAAGAACCTTTGGCCAAAATGTGAAAGAAAAAACATTTATACATATTTTTAAAACCTGAATAATAAAATTAAGGAATAATAACAAAAAAATAATCACCTCAAAATCAAACCCTAGTAAGTCAATAGGGATGTGGTACTTTCTTGCATAGTTCTGCATCGCACCAGTGAGAAAAGCTTGAGTAAAGAAGAATCCAGACAGCCAAAACACATTAGGCTTATTTGTGTCATGCCATTTCTGTAACAATAGATTCAATGTTATTAATTCACTTCCAATAAACAGTTACATTTCTTTGTAACAAAAAAAAATCTTACTTGCAAAAACTTCAGCCTTGCAAGAAAGTCATTTATGTAGCTGCCCAAGGGTTTGAGACTGGGGTAGGAGCGCTTAGCCCACCTTTCTGGCACTTTTCCCACTATTAAACTGCCAGCCACCGCCTCCAGCTCAGCATCCATCACCACTAACCCCTTGATGGCTTTGAGCAGGTTCTGGATGCTAACACGGATCGTAGTGCACAACCTAAGCAGAACAATGGGTTAAGGTCAAAAAGGGAACATGGAAAACTTTTTGTAAACGAAGTTATGGGGCTTACGTGTTGTAACGCTCCATCTCCTGGACCAACACAGTGTTCATACTCTCGTTATAGCGAACAGGGAATTTCAAAAGAGCTGTTTCTATGTCAAAATTCTTTGGCAGCTAGAAATAAATAAACATGATGGGCCTTGAACAGTAGTAATATGAGTATAGTTTTATGCATTGCAATTTTATGTGTACCTTGGTGAGAATATTATTAGCTATGTCATAAAGCGTGCTGTCACTCCCAGAGCTGCTTCCACCCTTCCCTCCGCCTCCTTGAGTAAGTAGCAGTGAATCAAATAACACTTTTGTTTGCTGAAGATCTTTAGAAATATCCACATTTTCATGCATCCCAAAAACCTCCGGGTGTTGGGTGAATGGCAGTTCCTATAAAACATGACAGACACATTTTACCAACATCATTTTCACATTGCATTCTTTTCATTATTATCTTACCTTGATGAATTCTATGTATCCTCCATATACAGACTTAGGTGGTGCACAGTAATCTCCACTGGGTGAGAAGGCATAGTGAGGTTTCTCAATGACGTTGTTGTTGTAAAAATCAGCTAAAATAGTCAACAGCAGTCGTCTGTCCCAGTCATCGGTCACTCTGCCTCCGTAGTTACACTCTCCAGTCAAATACATTATAGCTTCAAATGGCACCTCATCATATTCATTAACAAACAGCTAAAGAGAAAAAAGTTAAAGTTTAACACAATTTTTTTCCTTATTTCATCATTACTATACTGTAAAATATACAACTTAAATAATACAAATAACAGTACCTGGAGCTGTCTGATGCTTATGCGCAGGTCAGACTCATTAAACCCATATGGAATATTCCAACCTAATGGACCAAATTTTTTTCTCTCCTGAACAAGAGCATGGAAGAAACACAGGCCATACAAGAGCTTCTCCCATATCTGAAAGATAAAATTTAAATAGTTACCACCATTACTGAAATTGTGTAATAACCTGTTGTAAATGGGTATCTATAATCTTCTTACCATCTCTTTACTGGGACAACCGCTGAAGAAGTTTGGATCAGATATGGGATCAGACAGATAAGACTGGAGAAGATTTAGTCGAAGACCAGTAGGAGGCTCATTTGTCATTTTAACACCATTTTGTAGAATTGTCACTGGAAACTAAGGAGAGACAAACCAAATTGCTTTATATTAGGATTACCAAATTACATTTCACCAAATAATATAGGCTAGTATTGTACCTTTGCAGAAGGGTAGCTCGTAAGCCAAAGTCTAAAGTCTGGATGGCATGTTTCTGGGCTTAGGTCTTCACAGATTTTCTCTAGAGTGGACATCCAGGAAACGGCCAAGTGACAATTTTGCAGACACACCCATGACCCGTTCTGCATAGCTGTCGTGATCATTTTAGCAGCAATGGGACCTTGGCCTTGTCCCAAAGAAATAGACTGGAACTTTGTAGCCGCCATGTTCTTGTCAGTGGCAAATTTGAGCAAACCTTTGGAATGAATATTTCTTTAGATGACAACTTAAAGCAGAAGTCACATAAAATAGTGCTTAATGAGAAGCACTATAACTTCTCATTAAGTTATAGTACATGTTTAAACTTATGCAGCATAAGTTTAAACATGTATATAAACAAAAATACTTACTGGCCATAGGATCTGCTCCAGGACACAGAACAAATATAAGTGGAATGGTGGCGTTAGAGTCTTGGTAACTTTTACTCAGGTCAAAAGGAGGTGGTTGGACAAATTTCTTCCCCAATTTGTCAGTCACATATTTGGTAATAGTCGGTACCATCTTATCAGGCCGTAGACAGCGAATTATGATCATCTTCTGAAGCTCATTGAGTTTTTCACACCAGGGTGCAGGCAGAGGAGTGTTCGCTGGATCTTTGCTATCATATATCACCTTGAATTCCCCAGGGTCTTTGATGAAAGCATTTCTGTATGCATAACATTGTGATTAACCCAAGTATAACTTAAAAGAGGAGAAAAGTGCAGAAAAAATAAAAAGTTCAGGCTCAAGTTACTTTATTCCCTGTAAGCCCGGGAGTTCATTGGCTCTGCAGATCTCATCCCAGTTCTTGTCCTGAAGCCAAGTGGGGTCAGGATTGGGAACGGTGTTTTGTAGGCCTACTCCTCCAGTCAGCAAAAACATAAACTGGGGGTATTCAATCTCATTCTTTGCCCTGTATACAAAAAGTATCAATATAATATATATAATATCTGTAACAGAATATTAAAATTGGTGTTTTAATATACTTACAATAGTAGGTTACAACAGAGGAGGAATGAAAAAAGTAGTTTGTCTTTCTCAAATAATGAGCGGCATACATTGGAGTATAAATTGTAGGTGAAGTGATCGATGAGGTACCGAAGACGTCTCTCCAGTATCTTGGACTTATTGCTGATAAAAATAAGACATTTAAATAAATAACATGATTCATTTATATATAAACCATGTAAAAAGATTTGTAAAAGGTTCATTTATTTTTACGTTTTTGTCAGTACTTGCATGAGCTATATGCAGCAAATGCTTACCTGTCTTGGATAGAATTAATGTATAGGTTGACAAACCAGCTGAGAGAATACTGGTACATGGGGTCTATATTGGTCAGGTCAGCAATACTGAAGAACAGTGTAGATGAATGTTTTGCTATTGATCTATAGCCTTCTCTCGATTCTGCTATTTTGACCTCTGTTTTCTCTGCAATCTGAAAAACAATTTCAGTATGTTAGTTTTCATGTTTTATGTTATTGTTTGTAATCTTTTTGTTTACAAACCTGCTGTTTCTTTGTTATCTCGTTGGACACAATTTTAGCAGAATCTAAAATCTGAATTGCAGACTCATCTTCCAGGATATTCCCCTTTGAGGACTGTAAAGTTTCCAGTATTTTGTCTTCAATTTCCTTCAGCTGTCTTTTATTGGCTGCCGATTGTAAGATTAAGGCATTTCTTTCTTCCTCCAGTTCTGGTCTATGGAGCAAATAGAGCACAAGCAATTCTCGACAAACTGACAGGCATTGTATACATTTGCTATATAGCATCATGAACACTTTGAACACTACCTTTCCTTGGCTACCACAATCCCCAAAAGCTGGTCCTCTAAGCCTTCAGGGGTTATCATGAAATTAAGCAGAGACACTTTGGTGGATAGTTCGGGCAGGTAGTGTGGGTTTCTTAGTTTAGTAGTGATGTAGAAACGGAAATCTGAAGAGTACTCAATCACACTCTCTCCAAGTCTGATGCAGTCAACACCTCCTAGAACAGTACAAGACACTACAAGTTAATATAAGATATGTAAATAAGATCAGTCTACTTTGGTATATTTGCATCACCTTGTTTGAATGTTTGCTTGAGGAGCAGTGGTTCCAATGAAGGTTCAAGGTCTTCTCCCACATTTTCAAGCAGCAGTGGGGTGCCAAACTGGATACAATTTTCTAAAGTTCTCATGTAATCTGCATCTGTCAGCTTTATGACAGTCAGGTTGTTGTCCTTTTCTGAATTCTTCACCCACTTGTTGGCCTGGCCTTGAGGATCAATCATTAAAGGCCTACAATAGCATACACATATTAGATCTTATTTACAAACATTTATACTTATTGTATTGCAAACACTTACCATCTTCTTGAATTACTGACAATAACTCCATTGTCAATTGAAAAACTGTCATTGGGAAGGCCTGCGATATTCCAAGCCCTGATCTGAATTGGATCTCCCAGAGTTTTACTGAGGGAAAACTCATTAGATGAGGGAATATTTCTTGACTGCAAAAAAAAAAAAAAAAAAAAAAAAAAAAAAAAAGCATTAATAGAACTTACTAATGAGGCTTTTTTGTTCATTATTTTTACATAATTACATACTTTGCAGAGGTTAGTCCACTCTTTTGTACAGTGCTGTCTGAAGCCTGCTGTAAAGGCTCCCAGATAAGCAATGACACCGGCTGAAATGAGGACATCCCCAGTCAGGTTGTCATAGGTGCTCTGCAGGTCATCCGCTGCTTTACGCCACCTAAAACATACATAAATGTAAACTTGAGTATGTTTAAAGTAAATATAACCATTAACATAAACATAAACACATGTTGCCCTTTTTTTTTACCTTGTCTTCTCTCCTCCAAGACCACCAATAAGCTTTTCAGCTCTCTCCAGTTTCCTTGCACACAAATCTACCTGGAACTCTAATTGTGCCTTTTCTTCTGTCTTTTCTTCAAATGTTTTTTGAAGAGCAGCCAAACGATCCTCAACCTCTTTGAGCTCAGCTCTCTTCCGGTCCAACAGGGCCATAGTGGTTGCAAGAGACTCCTGGGCTACTGCCAGATTGGCCTTCTTTGGTGCCACAACCTATAGGCACACACAATTTCTATTTTAGACTAAAACCATTGACTTAAGATAGGACATAAACAGCTTAGCAGCACCAGACCTTAGCCACTCTGTCATAAACCTCCATTGCTTTTATCCATTTACAAAGGCCCTCTGCTGCTGAAGATGCCTTCGCCACTATACTGGGATCGAAGTCAGGATTAGTCATGTACTCACTGCGAATCTTTTGCATCACAGCTGCCTACAGAGGCAGAAGGAATATAGTTCAAATTTATTTATCAAGCATCAAAAAATAAAGATTAAATAATACACATGTTGAGAACATACAGGAATATTGTCCTTGTCATACTCTCTAAGATCTCGTAAAAAATTCATATCACCCAGTAGCTTCTTGCTTGGTCCCCAGTAGTCAAAAACCTATAAAATATTACACACACTTATGAGCATATTGTTGACAATAATTTAAATATGATAAAAATGTATGTAGCACTTCAGTCTAACCTTTTTACCAGTTCCAGCGGGGTCAGCAACTTTATCTGGTTTTATATCCTTCATTACACACACAGCAGCCATCACAAGCTTCACTCCTGACGGTGGGTTTTTCATTGATTTCACAATAGTGACATCAGAAGGCTGAAATATGGAAGCAGTTTAATTTACTGAAAGGTCAAAACACAAAAGTGTCTATGGCTACATGGGACATGTAATGTAGATTAAAGGAGGAAATACCAACCTTCAAAGTATCTAAGGCTGAAAGAGCTGCCTCTAGAGCAGGGATCGCTTCAGCCAAATCACTCTCACACTCATTCTTTAAAGCTTGGGCCTCATTCGCTTTTACAGTCGCTGCTTCCTCATCAACACGAACAGTTTTACTCTTAGCTTCCACTTCTACTGACTCGACTTCAATAACCTGAAATACAAAAAGGTAGATTCAATTGTCAGTTAGATTCCTATGCTTTATTGAAGATATACAGCATGTGAGATAAAACACTTATGCCCACCTTCATCATTTTGGTATTGTCAATTTTGGCTTGTTCCAGTTTGGGTTGTAGGTCCATCAGTTCCTGCTTCATTTCTCCCACCTAAGGTATATAGAATAGAGTGTGTTGAGAGGGTAGTAGGGGCCTGAAATTACATGGTGGCTTTATTAAGTGTCCTCGCTCTTTACAGTTGAGACAGCCGTTTCTGAGGTCTTCCCACATTTATTCTGCCCATTAAGACAATACGGTTCAGTTTGTTTTTTACTCTACAGGGAATCTGATTGTGCCATGCATTGATACCAAAAGTTGGCACATTATCTATTTGTGCACCGGTGTCCAAACGTTTTTTCATCGAGGGCCAAATCACATCTTAAATGAGGCTTGGAACATTAATTTTAGGTCTGTATCACAATGCAGTGTGATGTTACTGGGATTATAGTGGTTGAATTACTTAAACTTGCTGTAAAATGAAGACCTGGGTCCAGTTTAACAGAAGGCCTGAGGTCAAATAAAAATTGGTTTGGACACCCCTAACTACTGATTAATACAAGGGTTTTGTTTCCTGACTTTGACATTACCAAGCCTTCTCAAATGATACAGTCAGTGAGAAAATTCTTCTGTACACACCTTCTGTACACTGTATTCATTTGGAAATTGAGCACCCACAATTGTGCCAAGGTACTTAAAAATGCTCAGCACACAGAGCTGAACATTTGTACTGAGACTGGAGCAGTGTCTTGGCCACATTAATTTAATTCCAACTTGTATAAATAAAACAGAGAAGATACAATACTGCAATATTGTGCAATATACAGTACCTGCGATTCAGCAAAAGCTAGTTTATCCAGACCATTAGTGTAACGTTGCTTTGCCTTCATAACAATGTCTCTTTTTTCAGTAAGTAGCAGCCGAAAAGCTGCCATGAGCTCCAAATAGGATGTAGGAGTCACATAGTTATAGCGGCCAAGTTCTGACAGAAATCTGCAACAAGTAGTAGTTTGTTTAATAAATAAAATTAAATTAATGCATGTGAAATCCCCAGGCCATACCTATCAGAGAGCTGCTTTAGAGAAGTGTGGAATGTTTTACATATTGGTATAACCTCATGTCGCTCTGTTTCAGTCATTTCTAGTGTCTTCAGGAATGAGATGGCTACTTTCTCAAGAGCCTCTTCTGGCCATGGCTAATATACAAGAAAATGACAATGGCATTTCAGATGGACTATATGATGCATTACAATTTTCACGCACATAGATGAGATACAATTTTTTTACCTGGAACCAATCAATAGTGCAGCAATTAATAAGAGATGGAAACTGTCGCAATCTGTTTCTAAACGCATTTCCAATTGGACTGAAGGCCACCACAATGTGCAGGTTTTCTCTGCAGCGTGCAATAAAAAAGGCAAACAGAGTCAAAGGACTCAGCTCCACGTTCTTGTTACCAGTCTGAGCAATAGGGCGTATGGCCTATGGAAAAAAATAACAAAATAAGAAAAAAGTCTGTGCTGGCTTAAAATCATCTAAGTATAGTTTACCTCCATGATCTCTTGCTTTTCATCTACAGCAAAGAGATTGGGAACCTCTCCGGTGTTCAGAACACTGTCCACATCCTCAAGAAACGCTTCATCTTTGATTTGAGTATCCGTGAGGAGGAACACAGTCTTCTGACCTTTCACTCCAGCATTTTTCATCAGCATCTACAACAAATTCAGAGTCAACTACAAAGGTTACACATCTGTAAACCTTATGTTTATACAATGCTCACCTTGAGATCATCCCTCCACTCGGTCATGCCATAGCTCTTGGAGATTTCAGGCTGAAACATGGTCATGTGGGCCATAAAAGAGGCCAGACGTGTTATGGACTGTCGACCACTGCCTCCCAAACCCACCAACAGAGCATTCCCTCCAGGCTGCTTTAAAACACGACTAATGCGAGACAGGTGCTCTAAAACATAACTATATGACAAAAACAACATATTCAGCTGTAAAGCTTTAGATATGCATTCCAAAAATAACACTACAGTATATAAAGATATTAATTACCGAAATATAACAAGGTTCATGCGGCTCTTGTTCATCTGGTTGTATTCAACCAGACAGGACTCCACCACCTTAGCAAATTTGTCCACCGATGGCACTTCAGCATACAGACGGTCCTCATCTTCCAGGTCAGGGGTCATGTAGTCACCAAATAAAAGATTACGCATGTCCTCTTCCATAAGCTTAAAAATGGTTTAATTAATTCACCTAAAAAAACAAAATACTAAGTTGGAACACAGCTTTTAACTTACTTGCTTGCCCGTTTTTAGATGTTCAAAAACTTGATCAAATGATTCTTTGAAGTTATTGTCAAGAATGTTGCTCATTAGGCGGTAAAGCCAGGTGCGGTCACAGTCATCCACCAAGCGGTCGTAGTAGACTCGGAAAACCTCGTGAACAAACAAACGGATCATAGTTCGTTTGCTTTCAAGCGACTGTTTCTTCAGCAGTAGACAGCCCTGGATCACTCGAGAGAAGTCACGCAGGTTAAAAGTGTAATGCGACTTGGCTGGAGTAGGAAGCAAGTTCTCCATGGCCTTCTTGTAAACCTGTGCAGTCCAAACCACATAATTTAAAAAATGAATGTAGAAACACTATGTACTATTATTGATTTTACAAAACTTACCTCCATGGTGGCTGTGACGATTTGATTGCCAATGGTGATATATTCAAGGGGAAACTCATTGTTTTTTAGATAAAAGGACATTATGTTGGAGAATATGCGAACCATTGTGTCATCACTGAAGGCGTTAATACTGCAGATGTTAAAGTGTCTCAGGAAGCGAGATGTTACAGCATTTCTTCCTCCACCAGGGGGACCCATAGCAGAGATAAACTGAATGTCTACTAGGCAGATTCTGGATGTGTCCTTGAGATCATACCTGCAAAATAATACAGATATAGATAATAATCATTTCAGAATTTAAAGCAAATATTTACCAGTTTCCATGGTCCATGAACTGTCTGAGAAGTTCCACTGGTGGCTGTGCTCCAAACTGCTCCAGGGCTGGCATATTCACATCATCAACAAATATTATGGACTTCTTTCCCATAGGGGGCCCATAGACTCCCTTTCTTCGCTTATCTAATCTGGACATGATGATATTCTAGATAAAACAAGTACACATTTTACGTTTTGAAAAAAATCTTAATAAAAAATAAAATAAAATTCTGATTGCTTACTTGTGTCTGATTGGCACTTGTACGTGCTGAAAAGTTGATGAAAAAGGGTAGATAGAGATCTTTGTCCAAATTGTTCAATAGTTTGTCCTTGATATACACAGACTTCCCAGTGCCAGTGGGGCCAACAAACAAACTAGGCCTGAATAGAGAATACACACAGTAAATAAAAACATGTTATTTCTTCTTAAACCTTCAAAATATGATACTGTATGTATGTCTGAGAATGGTATACAGTGCTTGTAAAAATACATACACTCCATATGTGATGCATAGATCCATAAGGTATGTATAACGCACAGTGTCAATTGTGGGAACAATTATCTCTTGCACTTTGGTATTTTTGCTCCCTAAGTTGACATTCTTGATGCCGTCATTCCAATGAACCCAGCAACCTTTACCTTTAAACTGTGCAAAAAATATTCATTAGCATTATTCATTGCAGTAATTGAGGTAATTGTGTAATTGTAAGTAACAACATAATAGTACCTCATAAAAGTAGTCGTAAACTAGACCTTTTTCATCTAGTGGACATTCCCATTTCCCTATGGCCTCAGGAATAGGGTTTTTGTCTGTCTTTCCTGTTAAAGTGGATCTAAAGAACTCATTAAACTTCTCTCTGCTCTGTGCATCACAACTGCCCCCTACTGACCACACCAGGGAGAAGGCAAAAGCAGCCTGTGGGAGAGAGAAGAGAATAGAGGATTTAAAAACAAGCTGGATCAAAGTGATAAAAGGTTGCTCTCTCAATTAACCATGATCCAAACATGAAGGATTTTGTCTCCAGGGTGTGTCTTGACAGGTTCAGATAGCAGCATTTCAAACAGACGACACAGTGAGGTCACAGTGTTACTGTCACTAGTCGGGACAACTTCCTGTAGAAAAAAAAACAAAACATTACTGATTGTGTAAATTATATGTGTAAATATGATTTCATTTCATTTTATATGAAATTATATGCTACCTTGCAGTATTTGCGCAGCATTCTCAGGGCAGGTGGTAAAAGCCAGTGGAATAGTTCTAACAAAAGGGTCCGGCTCACTGGACTTTGTAAATCCTCTGGAAGAGTATTGATCCAAGAAAGAACCAAAGGTTCCCACCCTAACTGAGATGGCTCCATATAGATCATACCACATCTACTGACTGTAGCAGGCTACAGAAGAAAAACATTAACTACATTTGCATGCTTATACACTAAGATAAAATTTGCATGCTTATACACTAGTATCTGGTAACTTACAGAAGCCTGTGAAAGATCCATAGCCTCAAAGATAAGACTCATCTGATTGGACATTTGAATAATCTCACCGCTCATGAGACACAGCTGTCAGGGTCAAATAAAGATTAAAAAGTGTACATCAAATAGAAATGAGGAAGACATTTTTTTAATTACCTTTTTGTTATCATCAAGTACTGTGTTCATGCTCTCAATCCACAGAGTATCTATGGGCCCATCAAACACTACCCATTTACGATCTGATGTCTCAGCTGATGCAAATTCCCTAAACGTGTTAGCCACAATACCATCTGTCCACTTAAAAAGAAAAAATAATTGTACTGCATAAGCGCATCATAGTCAATAGCAGTTACATACAGACCCTAATGTACCTCATGGGAAACCAAATCAAACTGTCCAAAGAGCTGTCCCATAGTGATGGACTTGGGGTTCAGTGTCCTGTAAATGACCTTCTCCTCCCCTTGACTCTGTTCATTCATGAGAGTCAGTGTGTCTGCTAAAACATGCAGAACTTTTGTCTTTCCAGCAAAAGATTCTCCAACCAACATGAAACTGGCAGAGATACATACATACATGTAAAAATAATGATATGGTTAAGTATATAATTTTAATATTTAACAGTAAATAAATATACCCATGTCTCACAATCATCATCTCATATGTCTGAATCATCTTCTCTAAAAATACTTGGGTAGGTTGGACATTGTGCCTTTTGCAGCACTCTTCAGCAGCTTTATAAAAAAACTACAAAAAGGATCAAATAAGTTTATTATTGTATGTATAAAGTAAAGAAGCTCACTAAATAAACTAGATTCATACCTGATAGTCAGCTTTAGGAAGGGAGATTCCAGGAAACAAATCACTGGTAATCCCATTGAAGAGGGGAATATCATGGGACAGAAATTTAGGCTCATTGACATCTTTTATAGATCTCAGGAGCTATAGGAATAAAATTGAAAATATATTAGAAAATGCTCAAAAACACATTGTCAATGAAAGTTTATAGTTCATACCAGTATATCCTCATTCTCTTTTGGATACTTCAGTTTGAGATTTCCAGCTGCCACAAGTACAGCTTTCACAGCCCTCATGCCATAGTCATAGTGGAACTGGGAGGAAAGCTGCTCTGAGCACAGTCTATAGGTCATTACTATCTTCACTGACAGCGGTTTGGCATTCAGAAAGCCATATGAATACAGCGAGATCTCGGCAATCAAAGCATAGTTTGGGACCATCATGGCAACAGTTCGGAATAAAACCTGGAAAAGAAAATGTTTACTGTCAGGTTAAAAAGAAAAATATAGCAACAAATTTAACAAATAAGTGTTCAGTTTACCTTAAGATTGTCTGGTAGTTCCGAGCGCCCTGCATAGCCTGGGTTCATGGTGATGGACACAAAGCAGTTGGGATTGAGTTTCAGTGTTGTTCCTTCAAAATCAAAATACTCCAGCTTCTGCTCAATGGCTCTCTGAATGCACAGTACTTGTTGAGCCACGACAGAAAGCACTTCCAGCTCAATTCGATTGAACTCATCAAAACACGCCCATGCACCTGAAGACGCCAAACCTTTGAAAAACTGTAAGAGAGAATGGTATCAAATGAGTTAACCGCATGCATGTAGGCTTAACAAAATGTAATACTTATTCTAACCTTGCCCATTGCAAGATAATCCAATCCATCTGAACAGTTAAACACAACACACTGAACAGCAAGTGCTTTGGCCAAATCCTTTGTGGTTTCAGTTTTCCCTGTTCCTGCTGGACCCTCAGGAGCACCACCCAGGTTTAGGTAGAAAGCCCCAATCTAAAAACACAAACAATCTAAAAATCTAAAAACCCAAGAAATCATGTATATTATACCACTACATTTTTTTTAACTTACCAGAGTTCGGTAGCATCTGTCTGTCAGTGGAGTGATGACCAAACGTGGAGAGTTGCCAAGATATTCATAAGCATACTTGACATCACAGTTGATAATTCTAACACGCACATTGTCATTGTTCCAGTAGTACCGGAGCTGGGCCAGCCACTGGAAGTCTGTATCTTTTGATACATCTGTTTGTAATTGGATAGATATTTAAAAATAGTGTATAGAGCAAAAAGATTAAAATTAAAGTGCACTGTGATAGGATACCTTTCTCAATGAGCTCCATAATGACATCTCTGGCATGTACATCTATTGTGACCAGTGCTCCCAAAGTGGTTCGAGTTTGTTTGGCCAGTTTTCCTCTCACAAGCTCCACAATGTCATTCAACTGACTTTGGAGCTGCTCATAGTACTTTTTCAAAACCTAGACAAAAAATAATTTAAAAACTGTTCCATACAATTTACAGCATCTTGAAATCTTAACTAAACTAATTTTAAACTAACCCCTGTTCTAATAGCTTCATGTACTTCCAATGTCCAAAAGATTTGTGAAGTACAAAGCACCACCTGTCCAGGCCACTCCATCACCCACTGGCTGCGGTTGGTTTCAGCATAGGCCTGAACAGGACATAATCACACTGTTAAATGATACACACAAGATCTTAATCATATAATAATACATGAATTCTCTAACTTCTCTTGAACGAGCAATGACATCCTTAACACTGCGCAGCATCACATCCTCCACCTGCACCAGCCACTTCTCCACTGCCCCTTTGGCCTCTGCTGTGGAAATGTTCTGGACAAGGGCAACACGCTCCCCTTCACTGCTGTACATGGCCTACAGGAGAGAATGATGATTATGTTGTAATTTTAGTGATAAAATAAAATAGAGCATTATGTGCACCTGGATATCCAAATTGGGTAAGAAGTCCAGTTTAGAGATACCCTCAAAACACTTTTTGAGATGTGGCTGAACTCGCAGGGGATCCTTGGTCTCTGACAAAATCTCTAGCATTTCATCATTTGACAAGAAAAAGAACCTGATGACAGAAATTATAATTATATTAGTACTGTGTACATTTTTCTGCTCATAACTACAAAGTGCATTCATCAACATACCTTGGAAAGAAAAGCCGCTTCTTTTCAAGATACGCATTTAGACCTTTCATAATAGTGTCTAGTAGGCTATTGGATTCCTGTAGCTTTTCAAGTAAACCAGGCAGTGATGTTGCTGATAGGATCTATAAAGCAAGCAAGAGCATATTATCTAAAGGCTTATGTTATGGCATTAAAACTAATAGCGACATTATGACATTTAATGTAATGCATGCCTTAGGGTCCTTGACACAGTGTCTCATGACCTCTCTCCAGACTTTATCGACAGTTTGGAAAAGACGCCCCTCCTCTGGAATCTGATGCATGATGTCCTGAGAGGAGAAAATGGGTTCCAGGTAAAGCCACTGGGCCTGCACTTTTAGCCACTCATCAATGGTTTCTTGGATACGAAGCAAACGGTGTTCCCAACTCTGTATAAAAAAAAAAATCAATTAATTTGAAGTAAGCCTGATTTTTTTTTTTTTTTTTTTTAGTAACATGCCTTGATTTCATGTTCAAATGGCTTAATAAATGGTGAGCCCCTCATTGTCTGAGTCTTAACTATTTGGTCATCCAGCATAGTTTGAATCTCGTCCAGTGACATTAGAATAGATACACCAGTCTCTCTGTAAGGCTGATGGTGGAAGGCAACACCATCCCATACAGTCACCATAGTCTTCATGGCTTTCTCAAGAGAAAATTCCTGCAGTGATAAAGAAAACATGATTATGGTGAAAACCTCAAAATGTAACTGCAACATGTAATGCACTTACTTTACTAGCAGCTGCACTGACAGACTGGAAATTGTCTAGGTAGGGGGCGAGGTTTTGGTTTAGGATTTTTCTTAGTGTAGTGCCGGAGTCTGGAGTAAGATCATATCCAACTATTTTTGACATTTGGTCCCAGTGGCGTTGTCTGATGCCCGGATTACACAGTATGGACACAAGAGGAACATGCTCCTACGATACAAGACGCATTGTTTAGTTCTTCAACAAGCATTTTAAGTAATTACTACTTCTACTACCTTAAACTCTTTGATCTCTTGTAACACAGTACTGCACAAAGTTGCAGTGGGACTCTCATGTTTGCTTGAATCTTCTGCACCCAGCTTTGGTTTGTTCTCGCCCTCTTGTCCAGCTTTACTCTGTCTCTGTTGGAAAAACTTTAACATCTTGAAAACGTTCCTGAAGAATTCATCAACTTCCACCTCCATACTCTCTCCATTCAGGCCCTGGAAAGATCCATCCATCCATCTAAACAGAGACACTATTAATGTCACATATTTGTTACCACAACAAATAAACTAAAAGAAACCATAGAGTAAATCATACTTTTTTTCTGTGCGCTGCCACTCCAGCACAAGCCCAAAGAGTTTCTGGTAAGGTTCAATGCTCTCTTTAATAACAGCCACTTCTGGGTAACTAGTTTGCTCCATGTTGTAAAGTGTTTCTTCTTTATTGATATATTCTATAGCTTCCTCTGCCTCCCGGATCAGTTTCTGAACAGTCCTGATATCTGCCACATACTGCAACAAGAAAAGTTTTAGGACGAGTTATATATAAGGCCTAGAAAACATAATATACATGACAACATTTGGTGGCATGAAATTGTATTTTTTACCTGCGGAATCAGCTCTAGCTCTGAACATTCTGGGAAATCCAGAATTCTGTGGGCTAGTTTAGCCAACTCTAGCATTAGTTTTTCTCTTCTAGCAATCAGCTCATGTTCTCCTTTATGCTTAGCTTTCTCTATCACCTAGAAAAAACCCTCTGTATTATATTACAAGAAACAATTATTTTACAGCATATGGAGAGAGAAGAGGGTTACCTCATCACTTAGTTCAAATGCCTGCATGATGTTTTGTGGCCACAAAAATACATTTACGTGGAGTTTCAAATCATCAGGCTCAAATATTTGGACATCCAGAAGGTACAGTAGTCTTTTAAGGGATTCCTGGTACAGATGCATTATATACAGTATGTTATATGAAGGGAAATAACTGCCATTAGTAAAAGCCTAAGCACTGTACTCACAGATATTTTCTTCTGCAGTTGTGAGAGACCTGTTGTTTTGGTAAAGTTGATGTATTCAATCATTTCAGTCATCTTTTCTGTGCTCTCTGGTACTTTCTGAGCATTCTTCTTGATTGTTTCAAATTCAGAACAAATTCTTCAAGCACACAGAGAACATGATATAAATTACGTTTGGAGCCATTTATATTGTAATTTATGTAATAAAGTGATACTTAACACTTACTCCAGATTAAGCACTCTGTGATTGTTAACTAGTTTCTTGATGAGCACTTCAGCAAAGTGTTTAGCTTTGTTGGCTAGTCCCTGCTTCAGTTCTTCACAATCCAGATGGACCATTGTGAAGTGGGCTTTGGCTGGAAGGTCGATAATCTCTTTGGACAAACAATGGAACTCCTCCACTTTCTTAAAATATCAGACGGGTTATATATTTATAATAGCTATAATAGGGTATTTTTAAGTAAGTACCTGAGTATATTCTTCAAAAGAGTGCTCCTCCTCCATGAACACCTTCACTTGAGTTTGTGCAGTTCCATTAACAAGCCATGAATATTTTTCAACTGTAAAAGTAAACAAATATTATTTTGCATAAAATAATTATTGTAATATTGTATACTGTCAAAAATACATAATTTATATAATATTACCATAACTCTGGAAATGTTTGTCAGGTTCCTCTAAATATTTTTCTACCGCTGTCTTCAATATGTCATTGGCACTACCCAATATATGATCAGCCACTTTAGCGTCCACAAATGAAGATGTTGACTGAGCTAACCATGATTGGACAGTCTGTACTTTCTTTAGAAATATAGACAACAAATGTTGACATAACTCTTCAAACAAATTCTGAGCCTGAAGTCTGAGCCACACTTACCTGCAGTGTACTTGTTATTGAATTAAGAATCCCAAAAATGGCTCCCCCTAGATCTTGCAAGGTTGGGTAAATCTCCATCTTTTCATCGTCAAATGTCAGAGACATTCTGAACAAAGGCAGGCTGTGCTGATTCTTTTCATCAAAGAGACTAACATATTGTGCTACACTTGTATGAAGCAGGGACTTAAGCTGCAAAATATTATATACAAATTTGAATGTCAGAAATTGCATATATGCTGTACATCCAAGTATTTGAGTTTAACCATCAAAAATGACACAATAATCTTACCAGATTGGACATAAGAGTGGATGCACAGTTGTAAAAAGAGTCCAACTTCTCTTCTTTAATGCCCTTTACTGTGTCTCTTGTGGTTAGCAGATGGATAATTTTAGGAAACCAAGTGTTCATTATACGCTCTTCTGTTCTCTTGCACTCCAATGCCATTTTATTGTGTAAACTTTTACAGTCAACCGGCCCTGAAACTCTGAATAAACATTAACATAATAAATCATGTTATTATTACATTGTTATTATGCCCAGTGCATTTTATTACCTGTATCCTGAAAGATCAACTAAGACTATTGGAGAAAATGTGGTGTAACTGATGTCCAGTATTATCTGCATTACTGGATGAAGAATGTGCAAATTTGCTTTGATTTTCCTGTGGCTTTGGACAAAGCTTTTGTGCCAGGGTTGTGAGAAATCCAAAATTCTATTACACAAGACAAATATTTACAATATGTTGTGTTGGCTGATACATTTTTGAGTAACTTACTCAAGTGGAGTAACTTCCTGTTTCTCAGCATTCTGTTTGTGTGGTTCTTTTAAAATTGAGCCCACTGATACAAAAACAAAATACATTAAAGTAATAATCCATTCTATTAGTAGCAAACACACACTTAAGAGTAAAGACACTAAATATAGAAATACCTGTATGTTTGACAATTGCATTACGGAAGTCTTCACTCACTTCTGTGCAGAGCTCCTGTAACAGTGCCTGTGTTCTTGGAGTATTTTTAAGATCAGGCAGGAGTCGGCCAGTGATGGAGTCCAGCCACTCTTGTTGTATTGGAGCAAATGGACCACTTTCCACACGTTTCTTTAAAAATGCATAATTCATCTGAAAATAGGAGAAGCAAATGTTATTTCTAACATAAACCTTTCTCTATTAATGACATAAACTGGTAAACCAACCCGTTCCTTCTGGTCTTCACTGATCATCTGTGATAAATTTGAAAACACTGTGTTAAATTGATGCTTGAAATAAATTATATTTTATGTAGACAGTGTCTAACTCTTACAGAGGATGGAAACTGTGGCTCTGGTGATGAGCTCTCTGGTTCCTTATCCAAGCACTGTCTATATGCATCCATTGCCCTGGACACCCTGTGTAACAGTATATCGCTGGTAACAACCGCTTTAGCTAACTAACATTGTCGTTAACTGCAAATGTTTCCAACCTAACACAAAACTTACAATAACAATCGACGTTGGTCATTTTGCATTTTCTTTTTTCGACGCTTCTGAAGTTTCTGATTAATCATCATGCATGTCTCTTTGACAGCGTCGACCTGCTTTGTGTCAATTGGCGGCAGGACTGGGAATTTTGGCAAACCATCCACTTCTTTGCTTTTGAAAGTTCTATTAGAGGTTGCCATTTTTGGCAAATAAACACTGACATCAAAGGAAATCATTAAGTAAGCTTACCAAGTTAATGTTGATCAAGTTTATCACACAACATTTTAACAGACATCTTACCTGTTCGTTCATGTAGAATAACTGCTTGGACTTTTGTTGATGTTGTTTAGGTAATATTTCGTGAAGATAAACGGCGAGGGGAAATGTATGAACTGTTACCATGGCAACGCGAAACAGGAGAAGGGACTGGTGAAGAAAAACTTAAATGATTTTTCATCTAACGTAAGCGTTACAGCAAATATCAACAAAACTATTTTACTGCAAGGAGAGGAGAACTAATTTAACGAAATGCAAGTATTTGCAACTTAATTTAACCTTTTCTGAAGTCTATAGATGGCGCTCTTGATCCTGATTTGGCAGTTTTTGGTTGATGAAATGACCGGAAGTTGACGAACAACCCGCTAGCTTACTGCTAGCTTATTAGCTGTCGCCGACGTAGCACAACAATATTGAAGGTAATATAACTATTTCAAACATGATCGTGAGCTTTGATGGATTAATATGATAATAAAGCCCAGAGGTAACACCCGGAATCCGTTTGACATCAGTAGACAATGTGAATCCCAAGAAAATGCCTTCAACAGAATTTAAAAATACAGGTAGCGTTAACGTTAGTGTAGTTATTATTATAAGCCTTGACATCAGTATGTGTCAAAGAAACGGAATTAGGCTGACAAGCGAAATTGTATCAGTATGTTTTTAAAGCAGAAAGAACGAGCTTGATTAGACCAAAATCGAACTTTATTACTGTTATTTCTTTCAGGATAATGAGTTATGCGGAGAAACCAGAGGACGTAACAAAAGAGGAATGGATGGATAAGATCAACAACGTCCACATTCAAAGAGCTGATATGAACAGGCTAATAATGAATTACTTGGTGACAGGTACAGTATAGTTTTTTTTTTTATAATCCATTATTATTACTTTTATTTATTCATCTGTCAATTGGTGTGCTTTTTCTTAATTACATTAGTTACATGTTTTTCTTTTCCAGAGGGCTTTAAGGAAGCTGCAGAGAAGTTTCGATTGGAGTCTGGGATTGAGCCTTGTGTAGATCTGGACTCTCTTGATGAACGGATTAAGATCAGAGAGATGATCCTGAAAGGGCAGATCCAGGATGCTATTGCACTTCTTAACAACCTGCACCCAGAACTGCTGGACACCAATCGTTATCTCTACTTTCACCTGCAGGTATACTTTCAGGTGAAACATTGATATGTAATTAACAGTTGATCATCACGTTGCTAACTTCTCTTGCTTTTTTATTTTTTAATAGCAACAACACTTGATAGAGCTCATTCGTTTACGGGAGACTGAAGCGGCCCTTGAGTTTGCCCAGGCCCAGTTAGCGGAACAAGGCGAGGAGAGCCGAGAATGCCTGACTGAAATGGAAAGGACACTTGCGCTTCTGGCATTTGACAACCCAGAGGAATCCCCTTTTGGAGATCTGCTCAATATGATGCAAAGACAAAAGGTAAAATTTTACAAACAACTCTTAGAAGAACAGTTAATTTTATTAATTATACACATTTATTCTGTGTTGAGTTTAATAAATTAGCTGTCCTTTACATCAAGGTAATTCTTGTTTATTTTTAACTAAACTATGTATATATCTCTTTTTTTAGGTATGGGGTGAAGTAAATCAGTCAGTGTTAGATTATGAAAACAGAGAATCCACTCCCAAACTTGCCAAACTCCTCAAGCTACTACTGTGGGCTCAAAATGAGCTTGACCAAAAGAAAGTGAAGTACCCCAAAATGACAGACCTTAGCAAAGGCACCATTGAAGACCTGAAATAAGGAACCACAGCATTAGAGACTGGACTGCTCTTTACTTAATTTATATGTCAAACAAACTTGCTCAATTAGTACAACCTTTTGTTTTATAAGGGTTGCTTTTTGATACTTTCATAACTCACATTGTTGGATGGATGAATGGTATTAACACACATATCCATGTTTTTAACATGTTTTACATTTATGCTTTGAAATATTACTTTTGTATTTCTCTACATTAGTACCGTTACACCATTTTTTTCTGTCTAGTGACAGAGAAAGTTGGAAAAAGGAAAGTATGATTGAAGCCTAAATTAGGCTGTCATGGCAGACTGTTATTGTGACTACTTGCAGTTTAGTTCAGTAAACACCCACACTTCAATTAACATATTGCCACTGTTGTTGATCTGCTGTCATTTTTATAGGTATATGCTAATTTTTATTTTGATTAATTTGCTGTTGGATATCTTATCAGCAAGTTGAAGCTGGATTTTCACTGCAGCTTAAATGCAACTTTCTTACTGTAAAAATATTTATTGTTAAGAAAAATGTGAATGGACGCTTGTACAACTCAAATGTACATAAACAGAATTTTAAGAAACTTCACTTTTAGG
Organism: Taenioides sp. WSHXM2023; assembly: GCA_029959045.1. Taxonomy (NCBI): domain Eukaryota; kingdom Metazoa; phylum Chordata; class Actinopteri; order Gobiiformes; family Gobiidae; genus Taenioides; species Taenioides sp. WSHXM2023. The sequence goes on along the minus strand of CM057086.1, from coordinate 21,082,695 downwards.
ACTCATGCCCAGTATAGGCCTATATGATCTGCTATTTTTCTCCTGTATTATTTTGCAATTAAAGCGAGTCATATAATTGGTGACATAACTACCACAGAGAAGTGTTTTTTTTATTGTTAATTCCATTCTTTACACTTTCCAGTATATTTATAGTTATTCCCACTCACCATTTGGAACTGACATCCTAGAGTATTATAGAATAGTCTTTTCTGTTGTAGCTAAACAGGCAGTGTCCTCTGTGCCTTTAACAAAACACCACCGTAACCCCCTCCAGCGTGCTTTTCATACTCTACCGTCCTGTCCTGCATCGTCATGATTTGAAGAAAAAACACCTAAGTCACTTCTTGGACAGAAAACATAAAATATGGGACAAAGACGAGCGTATCTACAACATATATGCTTCCTGAAATACCCTACCGATCGGTGAAAGTATTACGTGGCTGAAAGAGGCAGGGTTTGCAGAAAACTGACACGTGGATTAGGCTACTCCTCCTCGGCATCAGGAAAATACAGCTTCTCTTTTAGCCCGCTCCGGTACTATCGCCTGCACTTTCATTAGTATAAAGATCCTTTGTAACTCACAATCTGGGTCGCCTTTTTGCGGATACTATGTAAAAGCGAACTGGAGAGAGTTGGACTATTCCCCTTTGGCGTGCGAAATTAACGAGAAAATAGCCGTAGGAAGGAAAGAGAAGGGGGCTGCCATAACCTTGCGTTGAATGGCAGTAATTCAAAAATACGGCAAGAACCACAATCCAGATTTGGTCTGCTACAAGGAAAACCATCAGCCCAACAAGCACGGTGGAGCTCCCGCAGTGTCTCACAAGAAATGGACCGAGCAGAGCACATACTGGTCCAGGTAAGATGTTCATGTGAGGATTTTACCCCGGGAGAATTAACGTTAGGTAAACTGAGGAAAAGTTTTCTGTTAGTTAGTTAGCATTTTACCTTATTGTCCGCTATTGCTGTTGATTATAAAATTACAGCATAACACCTACGTTGGAAAAAAACAAAAACAAAAAACTTTGAGCACCACTGTAATGAGTGGGCAGAAAGTCGCAAAGTTGCTCACTGATCTTATATCAGAATGTAAAACATATCATAAACAAACTGGTTGTGGATAAGTGAGTTCCAGCAGCCTGTTTTCATACATGCATCTTACAATAATCAACAATTTACCTCCTAATCATTGTTTTTTGTTGTTTTTTTTTCACCTAAATAGATTTTATTCTCACATGTGAGTTTGAAAACATAAACCTGTTTATTACAGCTCTTAAGCCTCTGAGAACTTTGTTAACTTTGTTGTAATAATTTCATCATGTCTTGTTACAGGCCCATGGCGAGGTTATGGACAGTGGTGTTGTTCTTCGGGACATGTCTGCTGTACTGTGCCCGGATGACCATGCCCATCTGTGCGGTCAGCATGGCGGAGCAATTCCACTGGAGCCACAAGGAGTCCGGCATGGTCCTGGGCAGCTTCTTCTGGGGCTACTGCTTCACCCAGATCTTTGGAGGCTACGTCAGTGACCGGTAAGAGTTTGTGGTTTTATATTATATTATGTGTATTAAATAATTTTTGTATACCCAAAAATATAACATATACCCAAATACATTTGTGTGGACAGAGTTGGAGGGGAGAAGGTCATGTTGTTGTCAGCTGCAGCCTGGGGCTCTATGACAGCATTTACTCCAGTTCTGGCCCACTTCTGCTCTCAGCCAATTCTGTCAATGACTCTTGCCAGATTCCTGATGGGACTGCTACAAGGTGATCTTATTTTGTTGCTACACGATTAATCTGTCGTCCTAAAAAAAAAAACATTTAATCTTTCCAGAAAAAACGCTTTGATCTAATGCCTACATTGACCTACATTGTATTAGATAAATAGTATCTTTGCTTTCTAGATCACAATACTTACAGTGCTTATCTATGTGATTAATAGTTTCGAAGAATGTAAATACATTTCACAGTAAGTTACTTAACAATAAGCTAATACTCATGGTTGTTCTGTTGTAGGTGTACATTACCCATCATTGGCTAGTCTGTGTTCTCAAAAGGTGGTGGAAAGTGAACGAGGTTTCCTTATGAGCACTGTTGGTAGTGGCTCCTACCTGGGGTGAGTCTCACCATGTTGCAAAACATTTTATGCATTGTCAAAGTGGTTCCTGTGTCATTATCTGTTGTTTCATGGGCGTGTTTTGACAAGGCATTTGATGTTGCATTTGTTTAGCACGTTGGTGATTGGTGGAGCTGGCTCCTTCATGTTGGACCTGTACAGCTGGGAAAGTGTTTTTTATTTGTCTGGGCTGCTCACCGTGCTCTGGGCCTACTGCATGTGGAAGTATCTCCTCAAAGGAGAAGGCAAGGAATGTTCCTACAATACTGGAATGAATCATTTACATATTCATTTTATGCTAAGACTGCAACTGGATTATTGCTATGAATAAGGCATAAATACTCCTTGTTCTTTAGTAATACTGAGGTACAAATATTATATTTGAATATGGAATAAAAATCAATGAAATAAGGACAGAATTAAACTTACTAATTTTGACTAAATTAGACTACATTTTGTAATTGTATGATGCTAATGACTGCATAATCTGTTTCGTGTTCTCAGGTCCTGTTATTAGCCTGGAATCGTTAGGAAGCAGCAAGACCCAAACCAAATTCACTAAAAGACACTGGCTGCGGCTTTTCAAACAGCCAGCTGTCTGGTAAGATCATTTTAAATTGAAGCTTATTCAAGTTAAGATTTTAACAGCAAATAACTCTCTCTTTCTGTGGTGGACAGTGCTGTAATTACTGCACATCTTTGCACAGCGAGCACCTTCTTCACTCTTTCGTCCTGGCTGCCGACCTACTTTAGAGACACCTTCCCAGATGCCAAAGTAATGACACACTGAAGGCACATGTGTCCTTTTTGATCTGACATTTGACACAAAGATCAAAGAGGAAATAGATTTACCTGTCAAATGTCATAAACAATAACTGGCTTTTTAAAAATTCAAGTTGAAACATTATTTTTTTCCATGAGGGCTGGGTGTTCAATGTCATTCCCTGGGTGGTGGCAATTCCTTCATCTATTTTAAGTGGGTGCCTTTCTGATCACCTCATCGGTCAAGGTAGCGCATTTAAAACCTATTTTCAGAATTTCTAACATGGTAGTCCACAATAGTAATTTCCTTCGTTCATTCTCAGGTTTTGATACAGCTTCTGTCAGGAAGTTTATGCAGGTAAACTACAAGTATATATCTTTTTACAAAAAATACTGATGAGATATTATCCAAAAAGTTTTTTTTTTTTTTTTGTTTTTTTTCCCTTTTTTACTTTTACTGCTGTTCAGCAACATACAGACATGCATACTGATGGAAATTATCTATTTTTAACTAATTTGCTGCTATATTTCTCCATAAAATTCACTTTAAAAAATGATCATAAAGATCAATGAGACCTATACCCAAGTTTTTATAGTTTTGCATATAGGAGCAAGCAATTTCACCATGATAAAGAATTATATTTTTATTTTAACTAGTCCTTTTGGTTTTTGGTCTGACTGAACTTAGATTTGGCATGACATATCTAGAGACTGAAATTCATAACAATTTCATGATCTTAATGTCTCTGTATATTGTCTCTTACATGTCAAAAGTGTTTATATCAGTTTTATGTTTGTGTAGTTCTTCTCCATGGGCCTGTCTAGCGTGTTTACCCTGTGCCTCTGTGGTAAAACAACATTTCCCTGGGCTGTAGCACTCGTGTCAATCACCATGGGCCTCCACACCTTCAATTACAGGTATGAATAAACAAACACATATCATAGTCAAGTCGTACGTCAGATAGTTCATAATAGTTAATGACATTACATTCTGCATTGATTTCAAGATTCTTTTGGAAGGCTTCTTTGTCACACCAGCTATTAACATTCTGATATTATAGTTTATAGTCTACTATAGATGTAGTAGGTCTTGTATCACAACTATTTCAAAGTTGCTGTGCTGTCGGTTGTTTTTATGTTGGAAGCTCTCACTGTCCTAAAAGCAGGAAAGTTAAGTCTGGCAATTCAGTATTTAAGATCATTTTAGATTGCCAGATATGCCATAATAAAAGAATGAACAGGAATGTTTTTATTTAAAAAATAAAAAATAAACGCAGTTTTAAAGTTTTTAATTGGTAGAAACCGACATTTACCTTCTTTTTTCATCTTCTATATTGATGTCCTTGGCATTGTTCTTATAATTGGAAACATTTTTTTCTTCTTTGAAGTGGTGTATCAATAAATGTCCAAGATCTCGCTCCTTCCTGTGCTGGGTCATTATTTGGTATGTTTGAACAAATGTTTTCCATGCTTATGGACCAAATACATTTTAATGCTACATAATTTTCTTTACAGGTGTTATGAATACATGTGGCGCTTTCTCAGGTGAGTAGCTTAATTGTAATCCTTCTAAAACAATTTCAGTTTGTTCTAAATAATTTCTCATAGTAAATTGTTCATAGTTCTGTTTCTGAGCTCCACTGTCACTCAAACTTGTCCCTTTTGCACCATACATATTTGATCAACAGTACTGCAGATCAAAAATACTGAGGCCAAAAGATGACAGTTAAAATTTCTGTGGGTTGCATTGAATAGAGTGACATTAGATTTAGAAGTGATGTGTACTACAATGGATCATCTGCTTCTCTGTAGGGGTCCTGTTGGTGTATTTCTCGGGGTATCTGATTGAGACCACCGGTTCGTGGGCGTCTGTTTTTGCACTCATCACCACACTGAACCTGCTGGGGCTCGGCATCTTTCTGGCCTTTGGAGAGGCAAAACGAGTGGACATTGACTCGAGTAAGGGTCGCTATAGCGACATCCACATTTAGGTCAGCAGTCACACAAAGACATGGCTATATTGGTAAATGCTTAAACACAAATGTTTATGAATGTTTTGCAAAAGTCCTAAGCAGGGATCCAAGGCTTTAAACTGGGAAAGTTCTATCAGTGTTCGCCAGTGTTTTTACATGTCACTGTTCTGCACAGCACTACACTTATGTGTCTATTCTCACATGTGTGAAGTCACCTACATAATTGTAAGTGTCAAAGATGTAACAAAAGTAATGGTCTGCAATGGAAAATGTGTTGACTCTTCAGGTCATGGAGTTTATTCATGTAGATATTTTAATACAATGATATGCTCTGTTTAGTGTAGCTCTCTCCTCTCATGTGGTTGATTGTCCTTTTTAACTCACCCAAGGAGCACATTGTTATTTAAAGTCAATACTTGAAACTTTAGGTTGCCCTTTACAGTAAAGCTCTGTTGTGTCTAGATTGGAACACAGTGAAATGGGTATAAAGATTAGGGCATAAATTGGTTTGGCATTCTGATGGTTTACTGACCCTGCTTAAAAGTGTATTTGCAGTATTGCTCTTTCCTTCTGTTGCAAAGAGTTGTTCATGTGGCACCCATTCCAGGGGGGGCACTGCCTCATTTATGCCATATGGGACTAGCACAGAGAGCACAATTATTCATAATTCTTTGGAATTTGTAATGTACTTTAGTATTGTGGTTTTGCTTATATTACAGAATGTGTTGATACATTTATTGAATAAGTATTGAATTCATAACCAAAGGCTCATATCCAAAGAGCATGTATAGAGTGATACCACAGACATGTGACACTTGGTTCTTAAGGGGCAGCACTTTTTCGTTTTTCAACATTTGTCTCTTACATAATGGCTGAGCCTTCTTTCTTATTGACATCACATTATCTGGTAACTCTTTTTTCTGCGTTCTATTTTTATCAGATGTGGTTACTGAAAGTATGTTAAAAATGTTTACCCAGTTGGAAGACCAAAGTTAATATTTTATGCTTTATGATCGTATTTTGTAAAAATACCTCAATTAATTATTGTCATTTATATTTATAAATGGTAAATGTATTGTGTGTGGGTGTGGGTGGGTGTGTGGGTGTGTGGGTGGGTGTGTGTGTGTGCGTGCGTGTGTGTGTGTGTGTGTGTGTGTGTATATGTATAGGGGCAGGCAAAGGTCTTTTTGGATTAGATTTAAAAATAGGTTTATGAAACACACATATTGACTAGGATGACATCATATTTAAATGAGAATTTAAATCAAGCATTGGTTTCTGAATTAATCTTAAACTTTCACCCTCAGGATTTGAATTGCAAAATGACTTCAGTAACATTGGACTCATACCAGTTTGTTGTTCTATGTTATATTCACTATTGAACATTTGATACCTGATTTATTGTTATACTGTTGTACTATTCTTTTTTTATACAGCAAAAAGATAAAAGGCCAACATTTTTATCTTGCCACTAAATATTCATTTTGTTGCAGGCACAAGTTCCTTGTTTAGGTTACTGAGTTTTCATGTCTTGTCATTTTGTTTTTAGTTACTGTAGTTTCAGTGCGTTGTGTTACAATCTGCGTAAAGAATGTTACTGATCTGAGAGCATGTCTTTAAAGCCTTTAAGGTCTTAGGCTTGTCACAATATGAATGAATTACAATATGAATATGACATTTTGAAATCAATTCCAATATTATGCTGTAGCAAAAATGTAAACAAGTGATTATTCATTCATTCTTTGTAGAAAATTTAAATTTATGATGTTATGTTTTTTCTTACTAATTTAGTCTTTTCCCTTAAGACGTTGGAGTGATTCTCCAAATATTTATAAAGGTTTACACCAGATGCCTCCTCATCACTTTTTTTGTCTAGTCTTTGGAAGATGTGGGAGGATTTGAGAGCTTGTATCTAGTTTTTAAGCTTTATCATCCAAAAAACAGTGATCAAGAACTGCACTAACCATATGCTTCATTACGTTGATCAAATCAGTTAACGTTAAGGCAGTGGGTACATATTATGCAATTTAGTCATTTGAACTTTCACAAAGCCAGCTCTGTAGCTGTGATGTTGGACCTAAAGGGTACCTTCATGACACTTAATTGGTCCCGTCCACATGTTGAGTCAGAGTCCCAAAATGTATTTTTTCTAAAAGTCTTTTACAAATAATTTTGATAAGATGTATATTAAGTCTTACATATAACTTAAATACAAGCAATTGTGGTATTGTAATGATTTGATAATGTATTGAGAGAAAATTAAGATGGAATAAATATATTTTGGTCAATTGCTAATGTGTTTTTATTCTACAATTTTAAAGCAACCTTGGCATGTGTAATACAACTAATACTACACATAGTATTCAGTGTTATAGGTCCCATCTAGGGAAAAATGCAATTTATGAAATAAATTAAACAGAGTGTATGGGTTTGGTTAAACAAATTCCCCAAGAACTCAAATATCTTCTGGAAAAAGTATGTAGTGTGCTAGTGCACTATTTGTCACATGACTAGCAAACCCATACGGAAGCAACTGCAAGGGAAATTGTGTCCTGTATCATGTAGTGCAGTACTCCCATCTACCACCGAGCGGCAGTAGTGGATCAACAATGAAATAAAGTACAGTAGCCTATATTGCGCGGGTTAAATCGTATCCCAAAGTATACAAAGATTCAATTACTTGAGGTTTAGTGGTGACTTCATGTCTAAGTCTGTTTGTGTGTACAGTCTAGACAGAGTGAGGCTTCACAATGGGCAAGAACAATGAATAAACATGCCTCACAAGTTGAATTCTGTCTGTAAATGCTTCAAATGTGTGCTGTGCTACCTATGGGTCCGGTTTGGCCCTCTGCATATTCGACATTGCCCACTTCAGTTCAGTCCGGGTCCGGGATCTGAATGTGGATTTGGGGCCAGCGGGACGTACAGTATGGGGTGGCACCATATGGCACGATGCTGTGTGCCATGTTGGCTCGTTCGCACTGCCCACGTGTGAACGGCCAGACGCTCGTCAACCATCAGCCCAGCCCACTCCTCCTCGTGCATGGATCCATGTCCTCGTGGGACAGAGACAGGGATGCAGGTTACCATGGAGATGCGTGGAAAGGATGAGACAGGGAGGGGAGTTCGAGGAAGTGGTACCATACTAACCTACTACACTCTTTAGTAGACAGCTAAAAGTTCTAAAACTGGACATTTTGTGTCTATCTAGCTAAAACGTGGATTACTTGCTGCTACAGACCTAAACCACCTCTATGTATTACCAATAGACCGACTCATGATCCTAAAATTAACAGAATGTGGGTAATTTAGAGCGACCACCTGTTCTTCTTTTGGTCGTTCTACACACTTATTTACACAGTGTCTCACTTTTTCATTGATTAGGGTGACCAGGTTTTCAAAACTCAAAACTGGGACACACCCAGGTTGGGATGGTTTGTATAAAATTGTGAAAAGGGCACATGACATTGTCCATTCCTGACTCACTTGTGGGTCAGTTATAATCTGAGGGACGCCTGTTAGCACATTTGTATGGCCATTTTCAAGACAGTTTTCCTGTATTTTAGCTAAACATATGACAATATATTCCCCTCTTTACTGTTGGCAGGTATCAGATTGGTCTCCGACTGCTTGAGTAACATTAAACCCAACATACTGAAGATAAGCAGCTAGACTATTTGAAGTACCCTGTTACTTCCCAGCTCTAGTTTGAAACAACTAAAATATCAGGTCAGCTAAAAGTCATTTCAGAAGTGGCCTTGAATGTACAGTACATTATGGGCCACTGTTAAAAAGGTGGCACCGGCTGGGGTGGCTCTTGTGGCAGGAATGGTGTTGTAAAAGCAGATATAATCATGATGAGTGGTCCAGTATTTAATTAGCAGAGATGAAACTGTAGAAAAAAGGGGGTAGCGTAGCACAAACCATCCCCCACCAAGTTGTCAGCTGGCTCCAGTCTAACCCAGTAAAAGCCATCAAAAAGCCAGAGATACGTGTAAATGAAATAGACCCATTAATTAGTAATTAACATCAAGTTAATGACATTTTAGGGTGTCGCCTCGCCTCCTCTGTCCTTCCTCTAGTGGGTGCTGCCTCTTGGTGCACTCCCACATCTGAATGCTAATTAGTGCAGCTTTAGTGGAGGGATATACCTTTGAATATAAGCCTACTTTAAGAATGGTCATTGTTGGAGAGGATTAATCACTGAGCAGTAATAGATCAGCAGTGTGTCTCTCCTCAGAGGAACCTGATATGGGACCAATGACAGGTTTATGTGCTAATTGCGTTCTGCCTGTTAGCCCACCGATACCCCCATTTAGTTAAAACGTATTCTGAATGAGTGATGTGGTAAAAAGTGTCTCAGAAGATAGACAACACAATAGTATCATTGTACTGTACAGCGGGTTATGATTGGCGCAGAAGTAGGCTACTGTTCAGACAATACTATATATTTTTCAAAGGGTTATGGTGTGTAGTTTCAGCTGTTTTGTGCTCTTGGGCAAGACATCTTCTCCAGTTAAGACTTCTGAACTGAAATCTGACAAACTACTGGTTTGCTGTGGCAACTAACTGAAACACATTCTCACCAAACTTATATTTTATATGCTATACTTTATATGTTACATCTTAGAGGCCCTCCTGGCCCCAAAACAGTTCAGCTGAACAAATAGAAGTTGAGGTTCCAGGCATTGTCTTTGCAAGCCTAGATGAAATGAAGACATTTGAAATACAATCAACATTGCTGAACAATCTCTATTCAAGTAAATGCTCTGACAGCGGCCTATACAATTATTTATATCAAGCTACTTCCAATATTTTAAGGTTCAAACTGGATACAGCCAATAGATCAGATTTGGTCGGTAGACCATATCGTGACAAATGCATGTTTACAGCTGCCATAAAAAAGTGCATCTGCATTTTTACAGTCCTTGCCCAACACAATCTGAATAAATACTGAAGGCAATAATTGGTATTATGTATTTACCTTTGTAAATAATTTGATCAAAAGTATCAAATTATTTTCCACCAATATTTTTCTCTTAGTATAATTTTGTAACATTTGCTTGTGTGTGTTTGACAAACTGTTCTGATCCACATTTGACCCTTTTAAATCCACACACATGCAGACACACACCCGTCTCCCTGAAGTGAATATGTTGATTTGTGTCATTAAACCCCATCAGCTGTGTGCCTCCTGTTAGACATATGGCCTGTGTTAAATGGAAAGAGCAAAATGAGCTGCGTTCGAGAGGGGCATCATTTTAATAGAACCCAGAGGGACAGGCCACACCTGCGCAATAAAAACATGAAACCATCGGCTCTGTGGACAGATGAGGACAGGAGAGGAACGGACAATCCTATGCATGTATTTTAGATGCACATTTGAGTGACATTTTAACTATACTGAGCGTGTGTTTGAAGACATGACAGGTGTATAAAAATAAGAAGCAAGTATACTTAATGAATACATTCCTTCAGGTCAGATCTGATTATACACACTATGATAGATTTATGTGACACATTACATACATTTGTAGCCAAACTAAGTGATTTCTATCCACTTTAACAAGTTTTTCATGTGTTTCCAATAATCAATAATAAAATGATAACAACACCTTTTTCAGTGCTTTCTTGCAGTCTCAGCTACATCACTTTTGATTCATTTAAATGCACTTCAGAAAAGCAGCACAGATTTCAGTATTTACCGTTATATAAGCCAGCAAACAAGTAAGCAAACGCTGCAACGGTCCAAACCAGACCTCCCTGCTGAGAGGGACAGCAAGAGCTGGAGTTTCTGTCTAATTAAACAGCAATAGAACAGTCCACTGTAATTGTGCCAAATAAATCTGTATGAAGATTCAAGTCCGTTATATATACAACGTAAAATATATTCAACTATTTTTGGGAGGAAAATATGGCACACCCCCTTTGGCTAAGTGAGTTGGGTGTTTTTAATACAAATATTTTGAAGCAGGTGTTTCTGAGCATTTGACCACCAAACCAACAAGTATATGCATTAGTAAAAGCATTAGACTTATAAAAGTAAATTTTGAGACAAGGTTTATTCTCCACAAAATAGATAAAGTAGTGCTATGTGCGTAAATATTATGATTTTAGACTTTAACTGTATTAAAATATTGTTTACAGGTAGCTTACTAGTTGCTTGTGTTTTGTTTGTGCACATTGCAAATTAAAATATTTCTCAAAAAAAAAAAAAAAAGCACACGAAATGATCTGTAAAATGGTTGATCATGATTGCTTGTGTTTTAGTGTGATCATTTGTCGAAGCTTTGTTATTAACGTCAAATATTGTATCCAAATATTGATAGTACAATCTGAATACGATCTGAATAGTAATGTCATGTTTGGAGGTAGTTGTCTGTTTGTGTATGCACATGAGGAGGTTAAACGCCTCCCGCCACAGTCACTGCTCCTCCCCCCCTCTCTGGCTTTAACACACTCACATCCCTCACACCACCAGATCTCCTCTTTTTACCCGCCTGCTCTTTACTAAAGTTTGGCTGTCAATCAGCTCTGGCCTCGGGCAACAGGCACTGATGAAAAGACCCCCGAGACAAGGAGACCCAAATTAGATTTCAATAAGGATGTTGAATATTCATATCAGGCAAACATCTAAAGGTAAATGCTTTTTGATCTCGCCTCACAAATATCACTTGTGTGCTTTCCCAGGTCCTGACGCTGTGGTTCTCTCGCTGTTGTCTCCCCTCAGCCCTGGTCCAAGCCTGGTTTGCGCACTGGCTGCCTCCTCGGGGGATGCAGTGGAATAATGATGATGGAGCTACAAAGGAGAAAAAGGGCCATAATGAATGTTTATACTAAAGGGACCCAATAGAAAGGGCACCAACCGCACTAAGTATTCAGTAATTAGTATTTAGCAGAAGTTGATCAGTGCACAGCGAAACACACACACAGATGAACAGACAGCAAGGTTGGGGCACAAGAGCAGAGGCATTTGTAAAGTTTGGACTGAATGCTCATGACAGGAGCAGTCACAACACACTTTCATTTGAGCTGTCAGTCTGTTCACTTTATTTATATAATTGACTTGCCCCAAAACATTCACAAGGTTTTTCAATACACAAGTTACCTGCTTTTAATTTAAAATTGAAATACAGTTGTTGTTGATGGATACAAAAGAGACCTCATACATTTTGAAATAGAAATAAGTAAAACAAGAATCCTAAATACCCTAAAGAAATTGCCATCACTTCCACCTTGTCGGACATGGGACACGCAGGCCGGGTGGAGGAGGGGGTGGGGGCTGTTGTGTGGTGGGGAGGAGGGGAGGGGTCTAGCCCCAGGCTCTTGTCCCCACAGACAGTAACACAGCTCTGGACTCTTTCTGTGAAATGCGTCTCTAAATGACTCCAAAAGACGGGAACACCATCTCCTCGTTTTGACGCAGGAAGAGACCATGGCGCTAATAGTCCACGTCAACTCCTATCATTAATAATAGCCTCAGAGTGGCCGTAATATTGTAATGTTGGAGAATAGCTAGTGCTGTCCATGATGCAGGGAGACAAGCCAGTATTCGCCTCTCTGCCCTTTAGCGACGCCAAGAAAAAGAAAGCCATTCTCATGTATACTTTCCTCTTGTTATTTCTCTCACTCAGCGTTCCTCTCAACCTACCCCCACTCCTTCCTTACAAGATGATGGTCAGTCTATTGCCAGGCAATCTGGTCTGTGATGTTGTTCGCACCTTCATAGAGCCAAAAAGAAAAAAATCTCTGACAAGATGAAGACTTGCCCAGGTGGTGTGATGTGGTCTTGCGGGTGAGGGCAGCCATGTAAAGTACAAGTACATGTGTGTGTAGTATATGGTAGTGTGTACACCCCAGGCCCTGTGCTACTGTGATGGCGAGTGTCACTGCTCCGGCCTGAGCCCCGCAGCTCCACAAACCAGCTGTGGACCTGACAGAGCTGTCTCCTGCACTCACCTACACTCTGCCCCTTCCGCTCACACACACACACACGCACACACACACGCACGCACGCACGCACGCACACACACACACACACACACACACACACACACACAGCAGTCCCAAACACACTTGCATGGCCCCAGGTTTAAGCACACTGCATACAGCACAGCACCACGTACCCATGGACCACCACACGAGCTGCAGGCACTCTCTCTCATGCCAGACACAAACACAGAGAAGAGGAATATGCTTAGTGATCTCCCATACAGGAAGCAGAACTAGATCAGGAACATATTTTTATGTTACTCAAAACATGTATTACCTTTCTTAACATTGAGGGATATTTTTAACAGGGGACTAAAATTAGTAGGAACTTAACTTGCACACTGGGGAATCCAAAACTCTAAAACACTAGTGATCTGACAAAAATGCTTATATTATGTTCATGCCAAATATTTTTTAGAGACAATATGGGATTTTGTGACTTTTTGGATACACACATAAATTGATGAAATTAGCTGGGCTGTGCACTTAATCAAAATGTGTAATTAACCATGATTAATGTACAAAATGACAAAATCTACAAAAAGAAATACCCAGAAACAATTATTTACACTAATTCTGAAGTGTTTTCTATGTGCATGTATCATGTATTATTTTAACCTGATAAGATATGAATATAGCGACTGCTTTTCAAGAGCAGTATTGATGAAAATGACGAATTGCTCATTCTTTTTTTTTTCTCTTTTTTAATTTTTTATGATGATGTCTTTGTTATGAAACATACTGTATCTTAGACAACATATTGTATAGTCCAGATAATGATTAAATAATTGACTTTAATTGGTCATTAGTCACAATTATTCAGATCAATTGTTGCAGCCCTACTGACTAACTGTACTTCTAACCTACCTGCATCCAAACTTTTGTTTAATTCCTTTTTCCTTCTAATTCGAAATCTGATTTGTAAAGCTGGATTTGCGATTGTTATGCAAACCTCGATTGTGTCATCACCAGCACAATATATTTCTATAGTTCACCTTTATTTTACCAGTCAGGACATCAAGCAGTACATGTAGTCACACGCTCTGTATCATGTAGGTCACCAGGGACATGCAACATCGCCACAAGCATCTGAACTGAACTTGTGTCCAGGAACAAACCAAAGCACTGCCCCTCAGGAGATGTTAGCTTTACACCTTACCCCCAAACCCCCGTAGCCCTTCCCCCACACCTCACCTACTGCCACCCGCACACTGAAGGCTGCCATGTGGGTCCAGGTGTCTTGATTGCTGTAGCGTCCTTCGCGTGTCACAACCGCAGAAATCAGAGCCCCATGGTGGACAACGTAAGTATGTGCAGGTCTGGTGGTCTCTGTCCATCTTTGTATTCGTGTCTCTTGGCCCAGATTGTTCCTAGAGGGCGAGGGTGAGAAAAACAAGTGAGAAAACAGCAAAACAGGTTAAGAGGCGCTGAAGGAAGCAGCAGTGGCACATGTTTCAGACATGTGAGCAGAGTAGGCCCAAGAATACGACCCAGTCCAACTCACACAATTTACCTGGTCGATACTTATATGACGGTTAAACTTACATATCATTTCTACCATAAAAAACTAATATAAAATGTAAAATTCCAGTTTTTATGTGGCCATAATTAGAATATATTATATTGAGTGCTTCAATATATAACAGTAAAACTAAATTCTCTTAGTCTTAAATATAACAAAATAATAAAGACTTTTTGAATAGCATTAACACCAGTTTGTTTATTTGCATGTTTTTTTAAATCATATTTTACTATTATTATTAATTGTTTATATATCATATCACCAAAGCAAATTCCTAGTTTGTGAATTTTGTTCAGTTACAATGACAACAAACTTGTTTCTGAATCTGATTAAACTGTTACTTACAATTAAAATTAACAACTGCTATCTGCTAAACTGCTGAACTGCTATCTTCAAAACTGCCTCTGTGTGTTATTAAACCCTTTTTATTTGACTGTGGAAAGCCTCTAGCACCTTGTTTTATTTGTGGAGAGTTATGAAATGCATAAGATCCATGTCAGTGGAGTAGAATGGCCACACTCATCAGTCTGATGCATGTCACACTTTGAGAACCACACAAGACACTGACATTTATTCAACAGAGCAGTGACAACCTGACTCACCAATGAGGAAGAGGAGAACGGACAGTATGGGTATTTGGATGAGAAAGAATATTGAGTATTTGTGGCTTAAGAATAGTCTGCGGTATAATTTTTAAACTGGCTGGCGCTCAAAAGAAAATAATGAAACACAGAATTTATGCGATCCACCAAATGTAACAGTTTAATGCATAACCTTTTGTTTAATATGACACTAAATTCACTTGCTCATATTTGGCAGTCTCAGCAAGTTACATTTATGTTCATTGTTTCAATTGTGTTAACTTTTCCAACGGTCAAATACAGTATGTCACCATGTTTTACAAAATTACATTTTTATATTGAGGGGTTGTTGGTTTAACTTTTAAATTCTAACTTCAAATGAACTGTCAACCTGCCAAGGGATTGAAGATAGAAAATAGACACACTGGCTATAATCTTTACATAAATGTTCATTAATATGTGCTGTCCCTTTACAAATAAATAAATAAAAATAAATAACGAAAAATGTTTTGAAATGAAATATTACTGTTGCTAATTTACAAAACTGTCAAATCTAGGGCTGCAACGATTCATTTAATAAACTGTGATTAGTCGACTCTTAAAAAAGGTAACTGATAATAGTTATCATTATCTGGAAAATACAGACAAACACATGCCAAAAGAGCTCTTATAACAGACGGTGGCATTATTAAATCAAAATGTCAAAAAGAAATGAACTATTTCTGCACTTTATTTGGAAATATTTAGAAGGCTTCAATCACCATTGCAACTTTATTTGGTTAAAATCGACTAATCCAAAAAATAATCGATCTCTAGTCGACCACTAAAATAATCGTTTGCTGTGGCTCTACTAAATTCTAGTGTGTTTTTAAGTTAATATTTTTTCTTCCACAATTTCAATGTCAAGTAAAAGAGTCAAGTTTCTGTTTTTACTGACTTCCTCTGAATCACCTTTATCTCTCCTCCTCACAATCAGTAAATAGGATGCTCCCCAAACACACTCTGTTTTTGGTTCAGTTATGTGGCCAGATGTCCAAGTTGACATAGCGCTTAAGGCGTTTGACTGGATGAAACAGTGCATTGGCGATGGGTAAGAGGGATTAAAACTAGGCCCGAGGCGGTTCTGTTATATTGAAAACATCCTGGGCTGCTTTGTATGGGAGATTTGCATACATCGGGGTCTGTGCAGCGATGGCCCATCTGGTGAAGAGCATTGTCCCTGAACAACAAAGTGAGTTTAAATATTTCACATCTCCATCTATTGGAACAGAGGTAAAACAGAGTTAGAGAAAGGAGAGAAACTGAGAGGGTGAAAAAAAAACATGCAGTAAATTGGCACAGCTTTGAATTTGTAATGTTCCCAAACGTGCCTCAGTCAACATTAGTGCCATCCAGAAATAGTAAAGCATTGAGTATCAAATTATTAGTATTACACTCCTCATTATTATCTTTTCAGGGTTTTAAAGTGTTGTGTCACTCAATGTTATTCCCATGGCAACCCTGTTCATTTATTAAAGCTTGGGAATGGCTCCAACAAACTTTTAACCCTCTGTGATTAAAAATATTATTATCATGTCAACTTACATGCCTACAGTGTTAGTGTTATTTAAGTATAGCACAGTTTTAAAGACATATTGTGCTTGACCCTGCTATATAGTTATAATCTATGACACTAGTGGATCATTACATTATAATCTGGGCATGTTTAAATGTTAAATATTAATCAAAAACAACTTAATAAAAGGAATGCGTCCGCCCAGTGCCCAATGGGAGTTGATGTCTTCGTAAATGTCATCACAACAAAAAGCCGTGAAGTTGTCTGCACCTCAGATGGATAGCTGCAGATCACGCTGGTGAGTAGTATTAAGTGATGCAAATTTTGAGACATCCAAGAGTAAGATATTGTCAGTTAAATGAAAACAACTGAACTTACTTAGCTTTTTGAAGCCGTTTCGATAGCAAAAGGATAGCTTTATCTGCGAGTAGAATTTTTTTTTTCAAGAAAATAAAATTGCTGAACAAAAAAAGTACAGAGTAGTGGGCATATGCCAGTGGCGGTGAAAACTGGAGTTGATCGGCAATATGGTGTCTTGAAAATAAGCGATTAAAGATTACTTAAACATGCATGAATCACTCTAAATACAACTTCGAGAGGGGAAATGAGAAGGGGAAACAACTATGACATGGCCAAAATCTACATAGTAGTTCTGCTTTAATGGAATAAAAAAGAATTCATAATCTAATGACTACTAAAATAAAGTTATATTTTTGGACAGTATCTTTACATCTTATGTCTTTTACTAATTTGTCAATATAGCAAAAAGTCTCTTGGCATTATGTTATAGAGAGTGGCCAAGTATTAAGTTATCTTTCCTCTGGCCAAAACCCTCTTTATTGTATTAATGCAATAACTCTGGATTTCCCTGACGTTTAATGGCACTGTAAAATGAGATAATTACAGTAATATATCTGTATACTCATGCCCCGTTCTGAGGTCAGACACATAAAAATTAATAAGGAACAAGAGGGCAAAAGGAGACTTGAAGAGAAGATTAAATTAGCCAGAGTAACAAAGTATTCTTAATGCAAGTTATTTAACATCACGTACTTACATTCCCACTCTCTGAAATGCTTAGTCTATTATGTTGTAGTCCATTGTCCAGTGTCCACCCCTCCAACAGCCCATAGAAGCTTGATTTGGCTGTAAACAGAAGGTTAATACATGGATTTTTATTTAGTCAAATTAGTTCTTACCATGTCTGCCAGATTTGCTGCTGCTGAAATTTTATTTAAGCATAGGTTAGTCTGCTAATTTCTACTAAATTCTAAATGAAACACATCCAAAACCATAGCTGTCATTTTTTGTTGTTTACGGTACATTTACAGATTACAGAGATGCAGGCTGAACACTCTATATTTTCTATTTTATATAATATATTTAGATGTCCAACATGTAGTTTTGCACAACTACGGTTTATGTTATGTATTGAAAATATATAAGAACAGACAAACTTTAGGTATTGATCCGCTAGGGAAATTATTTGGAGATAGTAGCTTTACAATAGACTTTGCAATGTAATAACAAAACAGAAGAGGAAACAAAAAAGACAGAAAGATAGAGAGAAAGGTTGAAGTTTATATAAATATTGGGGCATCCTGGTCAGATTTGTGTTACTGGTGAGAGGTGTAGAGGCCGTAGGTGCAGTTTGCCCGCCAAGACTCCCATTTGAGAATATGTTATACAATACTGCCAAACAAAAAGTACCTTCACCACTGTAATTCAATTGCCAAGTTGTTTTCATCTGACATGTACACATCTCCTGTCCTGACACTTCTACCATTTGTATCTCTCCCCTCCATCTTCTCCTCTCCAGCCTTTTATTTCAACCAAAACACACATATTAAATTGAATACAAAAACATGCTTGGGGGCAATAGATGGTAGGTGATGTGGCGTCTGTGTGTAGGATGGACAGCCTGCCGCAGCCTCCGTCTTCACAAACACACACATTTACAAGTACAAGAGCGCACACAAGAGACAGACACACACAAACTGACACCAAATATCTGAAAAAACAGCCAAGATGGACGTGAGGAACATGCTGCCTGCACGGGGGAGGATTTTGGAAAGAGGAGCCTGGTCAATCTGTTTGTTTCTCTGCCACATCCAACAAGAGTGATAATTTCATTTTCTTTCATTATTTTTTTGTCTGTGTCAACTTATTCATTTATTTTTAAGACGTAACCCTTGGTATTAGAAAAAGATGCCGCGCAGGATCATGTTAATACAAAAAGAGCACCTCAGATAGGCCTGTGTAATGATTGATTCATTAGTAATCATTAATTAGAAGATTTTTAAGTGATTGGTCTACAGCCAATCCTATGTCAGGAAAACATGTGGTCTGGAGCAGAGTTCAGAAATTTGTTATTTTTTTGTTATTAAATTCAGGAAATTTATATTGGATGCATTTTTTATTTGTTTCTAATAAGACAAAATAAGATTGAATTGAAAATCGGGATTGATCAGTATGAGGAAAGAAAGAGGAATTTCTTCATATTGCGCTTTAACCTCAGTCAATGAAATCATCTAATTCAACTAATACAACTAAGGATTACTGCATTGTTACTGGCAATATTCAACAATGAATTACAGTTTTCTATATATGTTATCGTCCATCATTAGTACTTCAATACATATACCTCTTATATACCTCATTTGGAAGGTCAATTTATATCAGTACTTGTCAACTCCAAAGGTCAAACGCGGAAAGCCTAAGAAAAAGTATAACAGACACACATTAACCCCCATTTAATCAGGATTACAGTGAACAACCGCATTATTTAATACAGATCAGAGAGAGAGACAGCAGTGAGGAGATATGGGACACACACATTCACAACACACACACACACACACACACACAAATCCTCCACAATCAAACTAATGGTGTGCATTAGTTAACTGCCAAATGTTGGGCTTTTTATGGCGGGATCACCCTTCCCTTGAACAGATAAATACGGTGCACAGATCCCAGTAATTACAGCAATCCCTTTAGAGCACACACAGGGAGAGAGGAGAGGGAGAAAGTCAACAGATTCTCTCCAGCACAATGGATGCAATGGACAGTCAATAGAACTTTATGGGAATAATAAAGACATTTGGGAGAATTGGGTTGCCTTAAAATAGGGATATACAAATCATCCAGTTTTAATCAAGATTCATGCATCTCTCTACATGTTTTTTCTTTTTGTCTACATGTTTTTCTTTTTGTTTTTTGATGTGTCATGAAATAAACAAAATAAACATAACCTAATATCTAATATGCCTGGGTCTTTTTAAATCAAGAGATCTATACAGCCAATCCTTGATAAATAACAAATTCAAAATTGTGATTTTTTTTGTTATATTGCCCAGCCCTAGGGTATAATAGAGTTTAGTACGATAAATTTGGAGAAAGATAACAGAATTTTTGCAAGCTCCTCACACACAGTTTGACATATTAAGCATTCTAAATTTACACATTACAGATTTCTTATTTTAGACACATAGTTTAAGTCTCAAATTCTGGCAAATTATCTAACTCAGGTATAAGTGAATGTCAGCTCTCTCATAATTCAGTTCAGCTTATTTTTGTATACAGCAAAAAAGAGAATCAAACAGTGAAACATGGTCAATAATTGGACAGGAAAATAATGTGCTCTCATACATTTCATGAACTTATACAAAGCCAGATAAAATACAGACAGGATGCAGTTGAGTAGGACCTCCTCCAATGTCAATGTTATCCTTCTTGCTTTTTAAACAAGTCACAGAGGAGTCTTGAAATGCCAGTCAAACAGTCGCCTATAAACATTTTCTGTGAATACCATTGTCTTAAAGCCAAAATGTACAGTATGTGTGCTGGTTCTGTTTGCAGAGCTGGTGCTTTAAATGCTGGTAGATGTAGTTTGGACAGTTTGGCTGAAAGAGACAGCAGATTTTTAGTGCAGTCTGAGAAGCGCTAACTCACTTGACCGTTTTCAAGTGAATCCAAGATCTCTTTATAATAAATCAAGATCCCTTAACTAATCAAAACAGAGACAAAATTTGATGCTGCCCTACACTAGCTAAAGAAAAAATCATAGCACAGACAGTTAAGCAGTAGCAGCAGTACCAATGCTATGTAACAGTAGCGGTCATGAAGCTTAATTTTAGTTTTATATGTAAAATAATATTGTAAATAGGGGTGTGCAAAAATATCGTAAATATTGTGACACTAAATTTGGTGATACAGTATTGTTATTGTGAGCTGCTGTATCGAAATATGTATGTCTAAATATTTTTTGGTATCTTTTAACATTTTTTTTGACCACACTACAATTTTGTTGCTTATTTAGCGGAAGGACATTTGTTTATGCAATATACTTGACATATTCACTGTTTTGATGATTAAAATATATGCAGTTCATATTAACTTTGCACAAGTGGTGGTTTAATAAAGAACTACTGTTGCTAAAATGTATTTGGTTCTTAATATCACCATATCACAGAGTATCATATGCAATATATTGATTATTGCATGTATCCCCATATTGTGATAATATCGTATGTGCCGTGTATCGTATCAAATTGTGAAAGACCCTGCGATTCCCAGCTCTAACTGTAAACAAAAAAAATAACTATTATAAAAACCTTTTGATATAGTCATCGAACCACCGTCATCAACTTTTCACCATATTAAATTTCACAAGTGATATCATTTGCAAGTTGTAAATTAAAACAAAAGAATGACAAAACTAGATGCAAAATGAGAAACTGTCAGATTGTGGCTGGGTTTGCTAAAGTGGGAAGAGTTATGGATGAAATGTCAACAGACTGAGTCAGAGCAGAGCCTGGACCGTCTGGACGAGAACACACGGATGACAACATTGTGGGAGCAGGGAAAGCAACCATTTACTCATGAGTTTAAGTTACTTTTTAGACACGGATTTCCGGTGTAGATTTTAATATTAGAATTCTTATTTAAAGGTGCACTGTGTAACTTTTCCGGTGGATGGTCTGTAACCTCCTCATCTCTTGTTTTATCCAGAATGCTCCACAGTATTGCATTAAACGTATCTATCTTCATGACGTCAGATCTGTAGAGAGGCGACCCTGCTCATGTTTTTTTTTTTAAAGCAATAAAAACACCTGTAATTGAATAAATACAAGAGAGATGCGTTTAATGCTACTGTGGAACATTTCAGGCAAAGCAGTAGTGTCCATGGAAAAAAACAGATGGCAGAATCCTCCACCAGAAAAGTTATACAATGCATCTTAACAATGAAAGTCTCCTATTGTGTGTGTTGTTTAAGTGGACCAGAGTTTAAGTGCAAACTTATGCAAACAAGCAGAAACTGAAAACTGCTTGGATTTTCGGTGTAGATTTTCGGTATAGATTTTAACATTTCCGGTGTGGATATTAATATTAGCATTATTATTTAAGACAAACAGAAAATGAAAACTCCATACAAGAAGGCCAAAAGCAGAGATAACCATCCCACTGTATTATATGGCAACTATATCAGTCCAATATAGGGATACACTCTCAAATGAATTGTAAATAATTGTATGAGGTTAATATGTTAAAATAATTAAGACATATAGGGATAAAGTATTTAGGCCTGTCACAATAACACATTTTGAAGTACGATATATTGCTGAAGAAAATATAGACGATAAACAATAATATTGAAACCAATTTATGCCACCGATACAAAAACCCTACAAAACTATTTTAATTGTATAATATGGTTAAAAACACAAACAGCAAATAAATAAAGTATATATAATAAATTAAATATTTAAATACTCTGTTTGTATCTATCAAGAATCATAGAAATAAAGCGTTCAACACCCTTGAGCTCAAATTTTTTCGTAGAACAGAAAAATGCCAAAAAGTTCCTCACTAGTACAAAGAAAAAATACCCACGATAAATACTGATCCCCCATAAATTGTGTTCGTTTTAACATATATTGATATTGATGATATAGTAATTATCATGACAGGCCTAACAGTATTACAAAGATAGATTACAGAGATGAAATTGTAGTTAAAGCAACAGTAAAGCAACCCCTCAAAAAACTGCAGTAACTGTGGAATATTTGGAGTATTTGTTATTCATTACTTCCACCTCTGCCAACCGGGCTAATGGCTTGAGTGATTTGGACATTATTTGGACATGAGTGGTGCGTTGTACATGTTGCACGGGGGTGGATGTGGGATTGGCTGAAGTCTGCTGTCTATAATGAATGGTTAATGTTAGAATACGGTCACCATCTGCTCAAGTCTTGTGTTCTTTCTCTATCTGGGTGTGTGAAAGTGTGTGTGCAATGTGGCTCTTGGAGAGAGATTTGGAAATACAGACGAGCAAAAAGGGAAAAAAAGAAGAAGAAGAAGAAGGGGGGGCAACAAATGGAAAAGACGAGGGAAGAACAATAGAGACAAAAGAATGATTTTAAAGTTTGAAATTGAGTATATGGTGTGTAGAAGAAACGGGACGCAGGTAATGGGAGGGGTCGATTTGAAGTAGTTTACACTGTTGGTATATTTATAAGTGGTAAGCTATATAGTATTTTACTGAATGCCATCTTCACCTATCTATACATTTGTGCAAGTAATTCCAAAATTAAATATAAATATTAGTGATTATTATTGATTTGAAATTTGTGATGATGTCATTATCCCAGATTAACTGCAAGTTTTTCCTTCTAATTACATGGTATTTTCATGTATGAGCAGTGATGGGAAGAATACTTTGAAATGTATTTAGTTACAGAATTAATATCCGCATTAAAATGTATTTTGTAACATATTCTGAGTACTGTATTCTAAATACTTTGAATAATTTTACATCGAGTTGCATTATATAGTGTCAAGAACATGAAACCACATTACAAACAACTATTTTTGTTGCTATACATTAATTTAAGTCTAATTAGAGAAGGAATTATTTAATAATACTGTGATGTCCAAAGCCAAAATTGCATGGTGAAGTACCGTCATGTCTTACTTTTAATTTAGTAAAGTAACCGTATTCTGAATACTACCAAATGTGTAACTGTACTGGAATACAGTTACTTCCCAACACTGTATATGAGATATCTAAAAGCAACAGCTATATTTTGTTTAACAGATAATTTCCATTAGACTAGACCCTTGAACTCAGCAAATATAAACCTTAAAAGATTCTTAAAAATCAAAATAGTAAAATCTAATAATAAACAATGTATTAAGTCTGTAGTAGAAGTAATAATAGCGGTATAATGACTGCATATTGTGGGTTTATCATGGCATTATGGTCTGCACAGCTACTACAATAGTCAGTATCAGTATTTAAAGCTTTAGTGGGATTACAAGAGTAGAGGACACCAGACCAGCTTCATCCTCACCATCGCCCACTCATGCACCATCACACAATACAACGGCCTCATTTCTCTGGGAACACACTGGTCCCAAAACTTTCAAACTTACTTTTTACTTACTCTAAGCATTGTCTTCTTTATCAGATAACAGGAGATTTTTGTAAAACATCTCTTAACAGCGGCTTGATAAGTAAATACAGTGACATGGGTAATCCCGGTGCGCTCACACACACGCACACACACACACACACACACACACACACACACACATGCATAAATACACCAGGTTGTGATTAAATTCTCTGCAGCCTATGATCCAGCTCTAAATCTTTGCAATTTTCATTTTATGCAGCTTTAATATGGATCATAGTTGCTGTGAGAGTGCCCCATCTCTTAATCTGGAGCAATCTGAGCTGTGCGCGGCTGTAGGCCAACATCTGAGGCTAAACCGCAAAGTCAATACAACAGACAGTAGTGTGTCAAGAGAGATCAGCTGCAATTATGGAACTAAAAGACAATAAAAATGAAATTAACAGTCAATCTTCACAGTGGAAAGTCAGCAAAGTGAGAACATTTTCTTTAACATTTTTCAACTTGAGTATATTTTTATTTTAGCAACTCTATAAAGGCACAACAGTATGTGAACTCAATTGGCAAGTTTGTACATTGTAGGTTGTTGTCATAATATATTACAGTAACATTATTAGCAGCAGGCAGTTAATGGTAGGGATGCACCAATCCAGCCTTTTCAGTTCAGATACCGATTTCGACACTATGGCTTCAAGTATCTGACAATACCCGATATCAACCAATACCAGTGCAAAGACTGTAAACGGCATTTATTTGCTTAAAACAAAAATAAAATAAGACATAGTCAATCCAAATGTGTTGACTGATATTTATCTCTCAGAGTAACAACAGAACCGCATTTTGTAAATAAAAGTTCAAACATTCTGAGACTTTCTGGGCAACTATGAACAGTAAATAGTCTTATTACATACATTAAAGTGTCCAGCCAGGCATTAGATGAACCAATACAATATCCGATACCAGTATCAGATCAGTGCATCCCTATTTAATGGCACTGGATTGCCTGACCAACCAGTCCCTCCTACATTCTGTTTAAATGGAGAAGGGTCTGGGTTCAGGTCATCAAGTGCTTCAAACAACCATCCTAAATTGGGACGTGTCAATCACAGTCTCTCATTTGTGTTTATCAGATGTGGAAGACATGAAATACATAACTCCTTTTTCTTCTTTTGATTGTGCAGAAATCATCTCAGTCCATTTTTGTTTCTTCTTTGTCCCTGCGCCGCCATGTTTGTTTAGACACAAAAGACACAACCATTTCTCTGATTGGTTTATCCACCTGTTAATCACTCTTGAGACAACATAAGGTTCCAGACCCGCGTCTTTGTAAAGTATTGTAAAAGTGTGTGATCTTGGTTGGCCGGAGAAGCAGTAAATGCCAATACATACTGAGCATTAGCAAATTTTTATGGTATATGGTTAGCCTACTTCCAGTTGAAATCCTTGTAGTTGGAGTGACTGTTTACTTCTTAAATTGGGATGAGAATGTGAATCTTCTAACTTGGTCTATACCCAGAATAAGAAAAGTCCAAAAATACTAATGGTGAGAGTAGAGGGTGAGAGAGGGTCAGGGCGATTTGTGGAGTTTAGGGGCAAGCAATGTCTGGGTGCAGAAAAGATCTCCTCTGTCTCTTTATGGGACACAGATATTAGTATTCATACACAGATGTGCGGTGACCCTGTTTTAGTGGTAATGGACAGGACATAAGAGGCTTAAGTAATTAAGGATACACTGCTAAAAATGTATATTAACATTTCAAACCTCACTGCTAATAAACTGAAATCCAAATCATAAACCAGTAAAATGCAGGAATCAAAAAATCAAAAGGCTATACATTTTTCAGCAGAATTGAGATTGTATGCATGTTTTAAATGCACTGTATGTATGTACCAGGCATATAGAGAAATCTGCATTTGTCTTATGGTCCTCAAATACAACATCAAATAAATCTAGAAGAGCCATTTACATTTCAAAATATAACCTACCAAACCTTAATTTCCACTGACAAAACATATCATGTGGTAATGTAGGAAGTGCTCCACTGGGTTTTTAAACGCCAAACACCTTCACTAGAATAATTTGGATGTAATTGTCAGTCTCTACTGAACAAAAGGTAAAATGCTGTTAACTTGAAAACTACCACTTCATGACATCACAAGGTGGAACAGAGCAATGTGAGCTTTGGCGATGTAGACAGACTATTAATAAAGGGTTACTCAAATGTGTGTGAATGAAACTAGACACAATTCCAGGCATGTTTTGATGAGGTAACAACATTATAACCTGACTTAACGCTCACAACAGTCCATTTTGTGTAATATTTAAATCTACATTTACTATTTCATACTATGATCATTGCTGTGTTTTAACAGTTGGCAGAATTAGCTGAATGGGATGTGTGTGAGAGAGAGTAGACATGCGGGGAACAGGGTCACCCCACCACAAAGTTAATCCTCTCCAGCAGACGGCATCATTATGGACATAATGAGAGCATATAACATATCACTGACACCAATATGGACTCTGAACAAACAGTTCAGAATTCCCTAGTTTCAAATTTTCATTTTAATATTTGTTAATAAGAGAGAGTAGAGTAGAAAACTTTATTGTCACAATACAAAGTATAGTGAGATGTCGTACCTTGAAGTACCTTGAGTTGCTATGAAAATAATGTGTTAATCAAATTTTAACTTAATCCATTTGATAAAACTTTGAATGGCATCCTAACATCAAATAATATTGCTAAAAGGGTGAGTGTTTCTTTTCAGTTTTTCCTAGGGCTGGCCAATATAAAAATTACATAAAAAATACTAATGATTTTTT
This sequence comes from Taenioides sp. WSHXM2023, assembly GCA_029959045.1. Taxonomy (NCBI): domain Eukaryota; kingdom Metazoa; phylum Chordata; class Actinopteri; order Gobiiformes; family Gobiidae; genus Taenioides; species Taenioides sp. WSHXM2023. Next base: position 21,055,954 of record CM057086.1, on the reverse strand, counting down.
CCTCACATTGGTCAGTCATAATTTTTCATTTCGATTTTGTCAATGAAAAAAAGTCTTTCAAAATAATAACGGAATCATTGCCATTTAACACAAAATCAAACTTCTCCAACCCTCCTGCTTTCACTGACTGGCTGTAGACCTCTCAAAAAAAAATAAATAAAAAAAAAACCCCACAAATGACGATAATGACAGAATCACAGTCTTGATTAAAATTCAATTGATTGCACAGTCCTAATTTTTACAATACAATAGTAAAAAAATCCAACTAATACTGTCATTTCCATATAATGCAATAAGATAACATATGTATATCAATGCATTTTCAAGAAGAAGCCAAGTGGTCAGAGCACTATGACATCTTTGTTCACCTTTTGAAACCATGTGTGTGACAGAAGTCCAGGTTCACCTCAGCAGACAGGATTTAATCATGCCATAACCTCTTTCTCTCCTCAATCCTCTTAAGCGGACTGTATTACATATCTACAAACAAAGAAAACTCAATCAGAACAAGCCCAGCACCGCCCCCACAGCTCATCTGATCCCATTGGCATGATTCAAATGAAAGTGGATCCGGGACATTATCAGAAATCCCATGTTCACCTCTCTGATACTGTGTGTGTGTGTGTGTGTATGAGTGTGTCAAAGGATAATAATTTAAATGTGTGCAGGTGCAGATCAAACCACAGTGACTTTATTGTTTGCTACGTAAACAGAACGACGATTTTGATTGATGGGATTTGTATTGAGATGTTTAATATAATCCTTCTAAAACATATCAAAGTAATGTGTTTATGGGGAGTAGCATGTGCACAAAACATGTTTTGTATCTGTGTATGAATGGACCGACCTGGTTTGGCCTGTGCAATCATTTTAATCACCCATATTTTACTTATAATGGAAAAATCTACCATTATTACAGTTGTGTAGTTGTAAACACGTCATATGATGAACATACAATACAAATGGTAGTTATGGTAAAACTTAGGGGGAAAAATGAAAAATGGGACAAAAAATGCGGAAATTCCCTCTACAAAAAGACTTGGAGACTTTTTTTTTTTTTTTTTAAATAAATGTAGTCCTCAAAATCTGTACTTAAGTCCAGCACTAAAAAGTAAAATTACCTAGTTACTTACCACCTCTGCTGAATATCAACATTAATTTGTGACAATCCAAAAACTTATCAAGATGAAGATTTTTGTCAGTATCCTTCCAGCCTATCCTTCACTCATGGTCCAGATTTCTAAGCAGAGCTGTCATCACATTAGCCATATTTAGGCTACGAGACTCTTAGGCCTTACAGTAACACAGGAGCACACCTCATATTATCGTTGCTCCACTTCACTTCCTGAGATAATCCTTAACACCACAGAGAGGACGGCAGGCGACTTGGACGGACCAGCGCACACTCCACTAACACACACACACGCACGCACACAAGTACAACACACACGATGACAATTACACAAGAGGCAGGAGTACACACAGCCAACCATTCATAAATAATACCGAAGTGACCCTGCCTTCAACCATGCTCCTCGCTCCCATCCCAAACCTCCTCCTGAACTCTTACAGAAACATATTGTAGTCCTGCTGATTGTCAAACAGGTCCCAAATACACTTGCTCTTTTAACAGCGTTGGGCCATTTGACCTCCTTAGAAAATCACTGCATCTACAACAAATATTCAATATTCAACTACTGGATACACATATTAATGCTTCACCTCCAGCCACAACAACTGCTTTTACAACTTCTTCTAGGTGGACAATATACTGTATAGGAAAGATGTAAAAAAAAAAAAACTGATAAGGAGTACATTGTTTGAAGTGATATTTTTTGCACATTAATATGCACTTTAATATAAATAAATACATTTCAATATCATCGACCCCTGCGTGGACAGTGGTTGTTATAAAGCAAAAAGCTTTTTGCTCTATTTGGTCGCAAGAGCTTCTGCCACCACTTCTGCTTCTAACAGGTAACTGTTCTTCAGTTCCCTTTTCACTGAAAATATTATAAAATATACTTAATTGTATTCCCACTGTAAATCCCAGAATAATGTGAGTCCCAAAGTCATCTTGTCCATTAGCCCGGTGTAATTAAAGCTCTAAATGACAAACACATATTCAGAAACATTAATGACCCGAGGAGCAGGAGAGTGATGGGCACCTGTCTGTCCCTGTCCACATCAACCTTGAGACCAGGGTTATGTCTGTGGCACCACAGAGCAAGGTGAGCCTCAGTCACTGATAATGAATGATTTATACACAGTAGCCCAGACAGCTAATTGCCTTCCTAATTGCACTCTATTTTGTTAACAAAGCTTTATTTTTAGCCCTGAATGTTTTTGTCTTTTGGTTCAAACAAAGTACTATGTGCCAAAAAAAACAAAGGTGTTTTTCTGTTGTTCGGCCAAAACAATTGAGAATAATAACTGGCTCAGGGATCATATCCGGTGATATTATCCTCTTATTTGGCAAAAGAGAAAAACAAAATCATAATGTGATTTGAATTTAGGGGATTACCAGGAGTACCTGTACAATCACTGCATGTCTGCTACATGTATGTAGAATTTAACCTACATTAAAGGATGTTTTTAAGTTGTCTTTATCTGTAATATATTTACAATATTGCCTGCACTGTGCAATGGTTATCAAAAGTACCCAAATAACTGATTAGTACTAATACTGGTATTAAGTTCTAACTTAATATTCTTAGTTCCCAATTTTGAAAAACAAAAAACACATAAACTGGACAAAATTAGACCTTCACTAAATAGCTTTAGAATGACCATAATCTAAAAATATGTAATTCTAATTCACTGATGTGTGTCAGTGTCTCATCATATCATTATCATCTTAAAATGCCATATATTTGTGATCCCCAACCACTGGAATCCTAAATCCTAAGAATGACTTTTCAGAGAATTATAACAAGCAGCAAATAAAAAAATAAAAAAATAAAAAAATAATAAAATAAAATAAAATAAAATAAAATAAACAGAAAGATGTGAAATGTCTCATAAACTTCTATAGAACCACATTTTCAATTTGTTATTGTATTCAAACAGCACCGCATTTGTTATTTGCAGTGGACTGGGATGCGATCCTACTTTCAATCACATCATTTCAACCTTCACGTCATTGTGTCCTGAAGGAACCACCACAAATGAAAAACTCACATCCATTTCCATATTAGTCCTCAAATGTATGAGGAATTATCCCTCCTCAAAACAGACCCAAAGCTCTCTGATTCCTGCTAATCCTTCAGACCCGATATCACCTGATAGGAGGTTGTACCCTGATACAAGCCCAAAATAATGTAAGCAGGTCCCAGAGCAGAGATTAGACTGAGCCTGAACCAGTTTATCTGTTCTATTTGACCATGTCTTGCTCAAAATACAATAGACTTTGATTTGTGTTTTTGAATGGTCTAATAAATCTACTTAAAAGGATATTAGGGGAGAAAAACACAATGGAATTAACATGTTTTGTTTTGTAGTTTTACAATTGAATGTACTTTAATAATAGCTCACCAAGTGATCTTTAACTAGTTGTGATATAGATTTGGACCATTCTAACACTGTTTCAAAAAGGTCCAACTTTGTCAAATGTATGTTGTTTTTTTTTCCGCATTGATATTTCAGTTGAGTATCTAGTTTGGAAACTGGTTTTATTAAGTAGTATCTGGGCATTAAGTTTTGGCAACCCTGCTATGACGATCACCTGTTATATTAATCAAAATGCATTATATTTCAGATACTGTATTTTGCAGGACTCGCATCATCTTAAATTGTTGATAATCTGTCTTGGAGAGAGTAAAATTATAAAGTTGCAGCTTACTGGACACTTGAATCCCTTAAGTCCTTCCCTCTCTTATGCTCTGTCCACATGAACAGTGGCGTCTGGGGCTAAGCAGATTAACACAATGGGAAAAGAGGCTGTAAGAGTCTTTAGACACTCGATCATTATGGGGTTAGGAGAGCGCCAGTGAAAGTTTGAGCCTTTAAACTGATTGACCCTAAAAAGCTGTTTATGAGCGAAAACAAAGAAAGCTGTGAATCAAGATGTGAGTAAAACAATGGCAAACATGATACATAATGCAAATACACACTGAGAAAATGCTAATAAAGAGTTGTCAGTTGTCATCGCTGTGTGAAATATCTCAAACATCCCTTGTACGCACACACTATTCACACTGTGTAAACTATTAATTACAATACCAAAATTTAGCAGTTTATAACATATTTTACTTTCTATCTTACATCCAAAATAAACAAGGATTTACCCTACCTCAATATAAAATTAGTCTAAACAGGATCACAGGGAAAGTTAAAGGTGCACTGTGTAACTTTTCTGGTGTAGGGTCCACCATCTGCTTGTTTGTCCCCATTATTGCTTTGCCTGGCGTGTTACACAGTATGGCATTAAACAAATGTGTCTTGTATTTATTCATTTACAGGTGTTTTTATTTCTTTAAACTACCGCAAAGACATGTATTCTTACTGTGAGCGAGCCCACTCCACAGATCTGACACGTAACTTGGCCTGGTGAAGTAGCCTGCTTGTCTCCATGGAGATAGTTAAATTAAATGCCATTCTGTAGAAGATTCCAGGAAAAATAACATTTACATGTAGTCAAGCAGGTGATGGATCCTCTAGCAGAAAAGTTACATAGTGCACCTTTAAAAAGAAAGTTAATGGTATGGCAGACAAGAAAACTATTGTAATGTATAACTATGAATAAAACAAGTTTAAATATATTATACATAATGCAAGGAAGTGCCACAGACAGGAGTAAAAAGTAGAGTGTAGGTGTCATCGTTGTATTAAGTTGCTAAAATATCCTTTTTATAAACTTAATGTGTGAGGACGGAGTATTCATCACATTGTGGGGACTAAAATCTGCTGTGTATGCACTCAGTTTCTTTAGGGGGACCACAATTAGTTTAATTATATAAACGGTAATATTGAAACTAATTTATGCCAATGACACAATAACCCAAGAGCAGATTTAAACCCCAAAAAACTATTCTAAATCTACAATATTGTTAAAAAATCATGAGCTGAATAAATAAACTGCAGAATTAAACACTTTTGCATCTGTAATGAGTCATAGAAGTTATTAATTCAATCGTATATTGAAAAAATAATCATAATACAAAAAAATAAGCAAAAATGTCCAGGAAATGAAGTCATTTAATGTAATGTCCTCATTGCTATCAATATTACATCAAAAGTTTGGTTTAAAGTTAAGATATGGGTAAATTTAGGTTAAGGTTAGGAACAATCTCCAGAAAATGTCCACACAAAGCAAGGAAACCTACAGTGCGTGTGTGTAAGATTGAGTGTGTGTGCGGCTGGAGCATTGAAATGACATGAAGAGTTATTTGGGTTGTAATGAAGCTGCTTAATGAAATCAGTGCCCTTGAAAGTTCTTCATCAATTTCAGCCCCCTTTGCCCACTTCCACACACACACTCCACACAATCGCCGGTCCTGTCAGCTAATCCACGCACGCGATACAATATTAATTAAACACTGCGTTTCCTGAAGTCCTTAAGTGAGTCACTATCGTTGATAATGAGCAGGTTTAAAGGAGTCACATCCCTCTAAAATTACTTTTTAAACTGGCCTTATTAAGCAGAAAATGAGGCCCAAATCAGGCTACAAGCTCGTCATTAGCAGCCACTGATCCTTGGCCATGCGCATGTTTCAATGGTTTTAATTAGCCGCACACAAGAAAGTCTGCGACAGGAAGTGCCATTAATCTTGTCTTTCATTGAGGAGAAGAAGAAGGGGGACAGCGTGTTGCGACAGACAGGGCCCAGTGGACCTGAATTCCCAGAGAATTAGCGAAACAAATGAGGAAAAATCAGGTGATACAATGATTTAACTTTGGCCTTGGATAGACACATAGAACAAAAAGTTTAGTTTTGAAACTTTAATATGCTTTCGTAAACTGATTGAATAAAAGTGATAACATTTTATTATTTTTTATATTTGAGATTTATTTCTAATTTTCATTCTTTCTCCTTATGGACTCATGACCACATTTTGGTCTGGACAGGTACAGGGCAATAATGTACCATTATGACATACAAAGCTAAGTTAACTTCACTCAGTAAAATAATGCTTAAATATTTAAGGATGTATTTTTGTTTTGTTTTTTGAGTACTTTGTTAGTATTTCTTTCATAGCCTTAAATAAGCCTGTTTGAGAGTATAATTTAACATGACAAACCCTGGTATTGACATAATCCATCCCATCACTGGACACACACTTGATGAAATATGCCAGGACTGTGTGTGTTTATGAGTTGCACTTGCATCAGAGGAGGATGGTCCCGGCCCCTCCTGTCACACCCTCTCCGCATGGACGATTATGGATGGCCAATTACATCGCTTTTGTCATTAATTAATGAGGATAACGAGCTCCCCCTGCTCCCCACAAACTGCGGTCCTTCTCAGCTGGTACTGAACAGGGGCGAGCGAGGGCTGTGCGACTGTCAAAGAGAGAGAGAGTGACGGGACAGGCAAATGAGTGAGGATTAATGAGCTAAAGTGAGCATAAATCTGGAGTAACCATGAACTAACCAGGTTTAAATTAGCTAAGGCAGGGTTTCAAATTTATTTGTTTATGTTTTGTTTTATTCATTCACATGCTGGATGTCCCCTTGAGATGTATGATGTATATTTTTTAAGTTTTTACCCTGGACTATAGTGGCACTAAACAGGCGTTTCCCAAGACTAAACCAAAGTTGAATAAGTGGTGATCCAGAAATACACCTAGACTAAGCTGGGTATAAACAAAAAAAAATCCAGGATTAAACAAGGCCTGAACTAGTTCTAACCACTTGCCTGTATGCAATGTCATAACCACGATGAAGCCCGGAAAAAATGAACTGGACTAACGGCATCTAAAATAGGTCTGACTCAGGAAGTAAGAAGTACTACAAAAAAAAAGGAAGGACTTTTCTCAACATAGACACCAAGACAAAACCAGGACCAAGCCAGACCAGCACCACCCTGACAAAGCCAGTACAGACAGGCCGAGCTGTCCAAAACCCTAACACAGATCTGATTGTTGACCCGAGGCCTTTATGGTAGTTCCCATTTGCCCAGTGCAGTGAGGTGTGTTTGCTCACCACCAGTCCACTATCTGTGAGGCCATTATAGAGATTACGCCCAGCTACAGTAACGGATGCCCCGGTTTGTCAGCTCCGATCCTCTGTCAAGACAACAAGCTAAAAGCAAAGAGAGAGAGTGATGAGGGTAAACTGGGGGGAGGAATGGTGGGTGTTGGGGATGGTGGATGGTTAAACTGTTGGAAATGAGAAAATAATGTGAGTGGCAGAATGGGGCACATGAGGACTGGGGCACTGAAGAAGGACTTAAAACGCAAAACTCAAGACAACATAAATAGACTGTTGTCTTCATGCTGTTCTAGGATCTACTTTGCACAGTTTTAGTCAAGAGTGTAAATTGAATCTGCGGCAATGCAATATTTCTTTTCTCCCTACATTTTTATAGTTAAAAACACCTGAAATAGTGCAGCTCTCCATTCTGAAAATATAAAATGTTTCCAAAACACACTGCTAAAAAAATAAGATAAAAAATCACATGTAATATTTTTATTTGGGTATGTTAATCCCATATCATACCATACAATTTATCTTTACATTAGAGTGAAAAATATCAACATCCAGATCCTAAACTTGTATCAAAACATCATACTTTTTTCACTTCTTAAAAACAATATTACCATGGTTAATGGTAATGCCCATTATTAACAATGTTAAAGAAAATACTTATTGTGTTAATATCTAATTATACTGACTAAAAAAAGAACATTTTTTCACAGCGAAGCACTAAAACAAGCAACTTCATCTATGGCAAAACACACAGAGCCACAACCACCTCCCCCTCCTGATGTCTGATTAACAAATAAAGGCCTATGTCCAGCTCTGTGCACTTGCAGCAACGTCACCCCAAATCACATAGCTCCTCTGAACCAACTGACTCACCCACTCATTGTTCCGACAAGGTGGGGCTGGAAGGAACGCCCTTACATCGGCGCGGCAGGCACACTCCGAGATGGGTGGCTTAATGCGGTTTTATACCAGCCTCATACATGCATAAACTATTGTAGACCTATTTGTCACCCTTCACCATGAACCTGTCCCAAACTGCCACCTCCTAGCTCTCACGACATAAAGCATTTAAAAAGTAAGTTTAAATATGTAATGCATTATAAAACCATTGGTTAAACTGAATAATAGTAATTCAAGCATGCATATTTAGCTTCAAGGCTCTGGAAGTGTAGAAAGTGTGGGGTCTTGGATGTAACATGGAGTGCTACAATGTGTTTCGGATGCGTGAGCTTGTACATAGACGTAACATAATTAGAGAAAACAGCGCTGTCAAAAGCATTAGGCAGAGGTACACACTTAAGGGCATATGTTTTTAGTATTATACCAAGCAAAGCGCACACACATACCTCAGAGCTGGGAGCCATGCTAATGAAATCACTCCCTTTCTATCCCACGGAGAGCAAACACAAATGTTTACAGACATGGCACAGTCGGCGCGGACTCCTGCACCACGCTGCGCTGTTACTGCCCCAGCACAAACCGCATGGACTCAACTGCTGTGAAGGTCCACACTCACAAACCTGCACAGAGAATACACACATTAGTGTGCTACCAATTTCATAATTTGTCTCACGCACACGGGCAAACCTTTTCATGTTAATTTAAAGCGTACAATAATAATACAGTTTTCTTATTGGCATATTAATCAACTATAAAACAATTATTACATACAGGACAAGTTTTAGTATATATATAGCCTATGGTATAAATCCATATGAATACACAAATGGCATTCATTTGATGTGTGTGTTCCTTAAAATAATTGTGTGGAAATGGGAAACGTTTTAAAGGTGTAACACTCAAGATTATAATTTATGTGAATTTAAAAACATTCTTAAAAACAACAATGAAACAAATTGCTTAGATTTGGATGCTCTATTGTTCTTCGAATCAGATTTAGGGAATAGGTTTTTGCTGGTAAGTAATTGGTGACCAGCATCATACAAGTCCATCTAACCGTACCGCACACTATTCGATGGTAATGGTTATTAGGTTAATAAGGCAGCACAATAGCACATATATACTGTATCAGTGTGACATATAGGGGCCTATGGTGATGTGCCCAGTTGCTCAGCCATGCAAAAAGGCAACTGTCTCATTTGTAACAATTAGTGTGCTCCTGTTCTGATGGAGCTCAGGCCTAGAGCATCACATCCTCCGCAGCTTTTGTCACTTTTCATCCTCCCTGGTCGAGCCATCTCAAGGGCCCCGACTAGACATGTGTCATCAGAGAGCCCATTTAAGACGCCATCGGTCGCCCGCTGTTGTGACAGGGAGCTAAAGAGGGACCTGATAACTTAGTCACTTACTGACTGACAAATGTATTCAGCATATCACCATGACTGCTCATCTGTGCAGCAGTGAAATATATTGATTCATTTTCACGAGATCTAAATGGTTACATTATTTTTAATATAAAATAAAATAATTTAAGATCATGCATATTTCAATTACAACTGAGGAAGTGTTGCAAATAGTTACAATATAAATTAAGGTTTTTGCAATATATAGCAAACTGCAGCACTGTATTATTAACACTACTGACGACAAAATTGAAAATATCCTCGTTACTAGTTTATTCTCTCCACATCTCTAGTTTTTGTCATGTACAAAATACAGGCGACCTGCAGTGATGAAAACCTGCTCACTGCATTTAGTGGAGCGTGCAGACAAGGGCAGAAATCGTGCTAATAGCTGACCAGGGCTAAAGAGCGCCAAAGAAGTCTGCGTGCGATCACCCAAACACCCAGAGACAAGTCCTGTGCGCCCCGGGCGTCTCGTGCGTCTTTCCTCTAAGCGCCACCGACCCCAGCGCGTGCCAAACGGGTCCCACCAGTCTACAAGCATCTTCAGAGGCGTCTTGACCTCTCACGCGCGGAAAGTAGGCCGACCAAAGTTGAACAGATGTTAATTATTATTATGCAAAATATTATGAACTGAAAAACTGGCAGTTGTTCATGACAATATAGAAGAAAGTTCATGTAAAACTTTTACGCATGGTGCGTTCACCACACGTCGTGGCCGCTGTATCTGTCTGAAACACAATGTGATCAAGCTATGATAAATGGAAAATTCGAAAATGAGACAAATCGTTTTCAGGCATAGATACATTTTAATTATAAAGACATATAAACAATATATGAAATCCATGTTGTGACACAACCAGTAGGCTGCATTTGAATAAGTTATAGTCGGGCTTGTTCACAGTTGTACAATACAATCATGTGAGATGTGTGCAGTGATGAATTACAAATAAAAATCCTAAAATTTCAGTACATCGCCAGTTCGGGAAATCCTAGCCTAATTCATTTAGGTGACTCAGATCGGATGAATGTTGCATAGTTACAACAAAACATGACAAAACCTGTTCAAGTTTACTAAAATGACAAACTTCTCAAAACATGACCTGCAAATGCTTGAAAGTGACAGAGCAACATAACTGTGGCCTATAAACAGTTATAGCAGTATAATCTAAGTTATACATTTTGTTAAACTTAACTTTTTACTATTTAAATAACGAGAGTGGGAGAGAGACTGAATGGGTGTCAGAGGTCAAAGTTCTTAAGTTTAAAGGAAATAAATCAAGGCTTGTCGTTACAGTGTTTGAAGAGACTTGAAGGTGTCCCGGAATAAGTCGAGCACTTTTCGGCGCAGGTGGCGAGCGCAGAGCTGGAGAACGGATAGACGGCTGCTTGTCCAAAGGGGGCCAAGGCGGTAGGGATTGGGGACGTGATGGTCTGGCCCTGGTTCAGATACGCCACAAGCCGTCTCATTTCCTCCAGAGCCTGCGCCTGCATGAGAATATAGTTCTTAGCCAAAAGAAGAGTGGCTATTTTGGAGAGTTTTCTCACAGACGGGCTGTGTGCGTAAGGGATAACCGCGCGCAGGCCGTCCAGTGCGTCATTCAGGTCGTGCATTCTTCTCCTCTCTCTGGCGTTGATGCTGAGTCGCAAGGACCTCTGCTCTTTAGACTTTTTGGCCAGTGGGCCCCCGGGCTTGTCGTCCCCAAAAGACGGACCCCTCTTCCTGGACTCCAGAGAGTCAAACGCATCATCATCATCACTCGTGTGTTCCCCGCCGCTCTCGTTGGACTTGGTGGTCTGTCCGGAGATGAAGTCTGTAGCGGGTGTCAGAGGAAAGCGGGTCGGAGTTCCAGTACCGTGGCTAGGACCAAAGCCGAAAGCGGACTGGCCGTAGCGCTGCGTCAGGTCCAGCAGTGCATCGTTGCTAATGGACTTCAGCAGGTTCTCCTCATTGACATTCATCTTTCTGTAGAAAAGTGCGCTCCTCTTGTCGTCTGACCCTGTCTTCTTTTGCACTTCCCTCACAGTTGCCCTGTTTCTACGACTTTCCTGTCACTAACAGTGACTCTTGCAGCAGGAGCGAGTTTGTATGAAGCCTTTACGCACAGCGCTCCCCCCTCGACGCGCGCATAGCCTACGTTAAACAACACTTGTCTGATTGTGTCCGTGCGCTATAGACTTCGGCTTCACTCTTGTCCTCCCTGTGCCAGCCCTCCCTCGCCTTGGGCAGATTGTGGCTCGCGCGGTTCCCGGTGCGCGAGTTAGTATAGAGCACGAGGCCCTGCGGGATTATTTGTCCAACCAATCAGAAGGGGTCTTTAATTGAGTCAGTAAGTTCCAGGGATGCTCCCAGAGAAAATGACAATTACAAGAACAGCCACTTGATGCCTCAAGTCAGTGTATTGTATATTAAAAGATGATTTCTGTTAAAATAGTCAATCATTTGACCTGGTTGACAAATGTTTTGTGTTAACGGTGAATTTAATGCAATGATTATATCAAAAAGGTCTCAGCTAGCAAAACAAATAAAAAGTTAAAGCATTCTTGTTTAAGCTGTAGAACAAGTTTCTTTCCAAGTTATTGTTCAGGGGTCATTATATTAGGCTACACGTTTGGTTTGTTATAAGCTTATGTTGGCCTATTATTAACGAAATGATTCTTATTTTATTAGTAGATCATTTCTATTCCGCTAATGTTATACTTGGTCAAACACATGTATTTGTTGTAATAGGTTTATCTGAAGCTTTATTTTTGCGCATATAATATTGTGATTATATGTTTGGCACTTTTATTCTCTTGCTGCTGTTCTTGTAGCCTACTGTACTGACACTGCAATTGTCCCATTAGCCTATATCTTATCATGACAAATAACAAAACTGCAAAGGAGATGATGTTAAACCCTTTTTTCTTATCAGATTTTACTTTAGCAGAAATAATAGTGGATGATGGTAATGAAATGTACACAAGCTCTCCCTTCAAAGACTCACCAAACATCTCACGTATTCGGTGCCAGTCAAGGCTTTGTGCGTCTGAGGAACAGGTGTCCAGACTGCCATCGGGTTTACCAGCACTGTGTCCAACTCTGGGGTTACACTGCCCTCCTCTGTTCAACACAAACAATCACAGCACAGATCGGACAGCTCAACACGATAGGACTTGACTTCAGCTGACAGTGCCACCTTGAGGATAAAGATGTTTTTTGTTTGTTACCTCCGCCAAGGAGGTTATGTTTTCGCCTGAGTCTGTCTGTTAGTTAGTTAGTTAGTTAGTTTGTTTGTTTGTTTGTTTGTTTGTTTGTTAGCAAGATAACTCAAAAAGTTATGGACGGATCTTGATGAAATTTTCAGGAAATGTTCCGAATGGTAATCCAACAGATGATTAAATTTTGGTGATGATCCAGAAGAAATCCTGGATTCTGGATCACTTTGAAAATTTCGTTAGCATTGCGTTAAATGGGGCTTGGCGGAGGTCTGCGCTCTCTGAGTGCTTTTCTAGCACACACACAAATTTGAGGATTTATTTTTATCTTTTTTTTTTTTTTTTTTTTTTTTTTTCATTTAGGCTACATATGTCATTCACACAAAGCTAACATTTATTTTACAAAATGCTTTGAAACATCACGGGTTTGGCCCACACAATATGTAGGATTATAAGTAAATATGAGCATATTTACCCTGATGTTTCATGTAAGCACAGTTTTCAGAGACTTGCAGACTAATCAGTTTTCTCCAGGAGGGCCCACCCTTAAGGGCCTTACTGAGACTGCAAGAAGCAAAGGGTTGTTAACACACACCACAAATAAAACACACAAAAAGCATGTTGCTTTCAAAGGCTGCTCTTGGTCTCCATGGCAACTGCAGCATTGGCGCATACAATGGCACCATAGCACGTTTGCTTTATTAGGAGTATACAATTCACGCTGTGTGGTGAGCAGCGTGGTGCAGTGACAGCAGAAGACCACAGTGCGGCAGAAAAGGATTTTGTATTGATTTCCCACAATAAAGAACAATGTACTTATCCACTACTGTTCCTGTGAGCTATGGTTCATTTAATATCTGAGGTGTGCTTTAAGGTAGATTTTGAGTGAATAATTTATTAAGTGAGGTAATTGAAATAATTGTATCAATTGAAACAAGAAGGAAAATTAGGATCTGTAGAGGGATCCTCCTATGGACTACAGTCGATTGATCTCGTGCTTGATGGTAGAAAACATTGGCGTCTTTACTGCTTCATTTAGGAGACAATCTGGTCACAAATGTTTTATGCAGTCATTTATTCACCACCCTGTAGTGAATCTATGTGCTTCTAAAGCATGTGCGCTTTGTCATGTTACAAACTATAAACTACAACACATAGAGATCAAATATTATTAATAAAGTGAGTTGTAGTGACATAATACGGCCACTGAGTGGGGGTAAAGTCTTTTAAATTGACCTGTCTGCAGAAACAGCTCACAGCGCACCACTTATTTGTATACTGTCAAAGCACATGATTGTAAGGAGAAGGCGCCATACAAACATACGCTTTTTATTCTCACATTATGGAGGTCTTTCACCCAGGGCATCAGCGTACCCAGTGTGTTGTAAGTGACAGCAGGCGATCACTGCGGGTTACAAAAGCATACATTGATCTTAACACTCACTTCAGTCAGGGACAAAGCAACAGTATACACCATTAATGTGCTGGGAGTCAACGCATAGAATGTGATGTGTTACAAACATAGGGGTCCGATATTGTGTTTAGCTCTCAAGGCTGTTTCTAACACACTCTCTCTCTCTGTGTCTCATACATAAACTTCAAAGTGCAGCTCAGAGTAAAGATGTAGCCGACAGCTTTGATCTTTGCTGCTGAATCTGATTAATGTGTGGATTTACAGTGCAGACCTACAGGGACTCTGCAGCTCTGCACCCTTACATGCTTAGTTTTCTCATTAGGATGCAGTCTCTAAAAGGAAAAGATCGACTCTACAGTATTTAGCCACACATAATCTTATATTTGGTCTTTGTTAATGTAGTCGTGAATGTTTATTTCTGTTGTTTTCTTAACAATACTCAACTGGATTAAGTTTGTAATGGTTACCTGTCATCCTAGTAGAACTGCCATATAAATAAATAAATGGAATGGGAGAGGTCATGCCACAAAATCAAAGATAAAGTTGCCAAAAGTTGTGAACACAAGTGGAAAATGATCTTGATTTTTCTTTCCATGTGTTTACATTTGGTTTGGGCAAAAGGGTTGAGTGCTGGCGTGTTGCATTTTAAGAAGTCATATTTCAAAAAAGTACTACTATAAAATTAATTTATTATATATTATTGTGTCTCATCTTGTGGGTATTGTGTCTCACCCCATCTGTAAAAATTAGATACTCATTTGAACATAAAGAATTGTCATAAAAAGGGCTAATTTAAGTTGAATTTAATTTAAGTTTTTAGAATGGTCTTGTAACTGAGACTACATGAAAATATTACCAGAACTATTAAGTGCTGAAAATGATATTGTCTAAATTGTCTAAAAAGAATAGTAGTGTAGTAATGAACCTTTCCTCTAGTACTGAAATTCTGCTTGAAATTGTAGTATCATGACAATACTATATCTTGGAGGCTTTATTAATTCTGAGGCAACACTGGTAAGATATTTGGAATAACTACTGCTATTATGAAATGCAGATCACGTTAAGATTTTGTGTGTTGATATGATTTTGTCTGACTTTTGCCCTGTAGTAAAAGTAAGGAAAAAAACATCTGGTCTGTATCTTTGCAATGGGAACACTTTGGGCAGCTTTTAGTAGTAGTTTTTCAATTTTTGAGGTTGCCACAGCCTATTGTGTCCTTCATTCCTTATTCACATCGCGGAAAGCAAAAAACACTAAAAAACACTCACCTCACTCACCAAATACCAGAAACAATTCACATTTTGCATCTCCTAAAATTGATTGCTTTAGACTGCAGTGCAATGCAGATGATTTTTCTCAGGGTGGAGGTGGTGGGAAAGGCGGGGCCCATGAATAATTGTTTGAGGTATTTTCACTCTGACCCACTTTGGAAGTCTCTTTTACCCCCTTAAAGGTATCACAATCCAACGCACTGTGAAGTCAAGTTTGCAAGACGAGACAAGACAGCTAAAATCTTATTGACTGGTATAAGCTTTAAAGAAAACATTGTCAGAACTATAAAATGATAGTTTGAATAACAAAAGGCACTGCAGAATCGCTACAGACACAACACACGTTTGAAATTTTTTGTGGGTGAATGCCTCTCAGTTCACCCTAATAAATTCTCTTTTATTTCTGCTCAGTTTGATCACAAATAAAATGGTTCATCCCAAATTCTTTATTCATAATGCAACATAGACGAGTACATAGACAGACTTCATGCAAAAATCTATCAGATCTGATTATTTTACATAACGGGGTATCTACAAACTGTGTCACACACAAAGAAAAACTGAAGAATTACTTCTGTGGCTCTTTTCTACAATAATTTAGTGACATTGTTTCTGCAGTTTGAAGATACACACAGTCAAAGGATGCAGCCCTGAGCTCTCTGCTGACAGGTCGTCACCATACCTCACTGCTCTTGTTATCTTGTCTGCCTATTCATTTTCCAAACTCCTCCAATATTTCCATCCCTTTTGTCTCTGTGCAAGAATGTCTTTTTTCTGCCTCCACTTTTCATGCATATTCGTCCACCGTCCCCAATGTGAGGAGCCGCCCGGTTTTATCCCCATGTTTCTTCATAGACAGGAAGTCCATATTTAATTAAGTGACTGTCTTGTTCAAATGCTTTTAAGTGCTCCTGTTCAGAGCTCTGGGCCGGACGGAGAGGCTAAGGCTTTTATTTATTCATTGGGTGGTTGGTCGCCTCTCGCTGCTCTCTCTGAAGAACCAGTGCGCCCCCATCACGCTGTCCTCGCTCTCCCTGGCTGTATGCATTTCCTCCGGGGACATCCAGCGTCAGTCCACATTAACATCCATCAGAGCATGCTGCACTGAAGGGGAGTGAGCAAGGTCCCACTGAGCCTCACATACATACGCATCACCACACTTAACACACAGCATCCTCCAGCCAAGCCTGTTCAGAGAGTGACGCACCAGTTCAAACTGTCTTCTGGCATTGGTTTAGCTCAATATTCAAATTAGACTTAGAAGATCCGAGCTGTAATTTGCACACTATTTAGGTCAAGTGCTATGTCAAACAGTTGTTTTTGTTACTATTTTGGAGGTTGCCTCAATCTATGCACTTGGCAAAAGCCAGGGAATGGATCTGGAATGGTGTATCTTCCCAATATTGTTTAGGAAGGGAAGGGACAGGACTTTTAGGAAATCACAGCAGCCAACTGAAAATCTATGATAATAAAAGAAAAACATGTTTTTGACCAAATGAATGTGTACATCACACTTAACATTTGCTACCCTTGCTGCATTGTTAGCAACAACTGGGGCAACCTGTCTGGGGACAGTGGGCTCCACAGAGCAGTGCCAGAGGAGTGATGGAGGAAACCCACCCAGTCATGGGGAGAAACAATCATAACTCTGTTAACTCTGCACAGAAAGGCCTGGGCAACCCGGGTGTCGAACCCAGAACCTTCTTACAAGAGTGACGTAAGAGTGCTAGCTAAGTTTGAAAACTGAACCCTTGAAGTCATCTGGCAGTGCAAGGTTAATGATCAATAAATGCTCTGAAGAACTTTCTGGCTCCTACATCCACAAACCTTATGGTTTACATGTGTATTCTTAACCTCAGTCTAACAACTGTGGTTTCAAAATAAACTTCACGTGCATTGTGAACGGTACCAGCTTAGGTTAACATGAAGGACCCCCATATTTTGCCTGAGCAACAGTGGCCTCAGATCTAAAATGGTCTAATATTTGTGGCTGTGTGGTGTGAGAGTATGTGGTGTGTGGGTGTATTGTGCTTGTGAAGGCTCTGGTACAGTAGGCTTGCAGTGGGATGCAGATTGTTACACCACTCTGACCTAGATTCAAACTAAGGCAGTGCAAATGAGCAGACTGCAGCTCACAGAGGCAAATGCATTAACCTATGTTTCACCCTAACGTGTCACATTAAGGGTCCTCATTTCCATTCATCACCTGACTTCAAAGTCCTGGCGATTGATCGATTCAATTTATACCTAATCACTATCACTCGCAGTTTCTCCCCTTTCTTGTTTCCGTTTCAGGCTGAATCTAACATCAAACTAAAATGCAAATCGCTCACACAGAAAACTTATAATTGGATTTTGTCTATTAGTATGAAAGCTTTCTTCATTTCCAAAACTCAGCCTGACTATAAGAAAAAGTGTATGTGCGTGTGTGTGCCTTTTATATATATATATATATATATATATATATATATATATATATATATATATATATATATATATATATATATATATATATATATATATATATATATATATATATATATATATATATATATATATATATATATATATAGTAAGTGAGTAAAAGATTTTAATGATGAAATGATTATGACAGCAACTTATGTCATGCTAATAGTCTATTCTTGGAATAAGTACTGTTTATAAAGCTTTAGATGGAGGTTTGCAATACACTAAACATGCTATAATATTGCAATATGGTTTTGATAATATTCTAAATATGTATTAAGTCTGACTATAACAATAACTGTGAAATACTGCAAAAAGAAGCCAATCCAAAAATAAAACAAATTTGTAGTGCAATAGTTCATGGTATAAAGCGATATTTCAACATTTGTGTGGTTAATTTTACAGCCCATTGACATTTTAACCATTTGAACTGCATAGCAAAAGGAAAAATTTAATTTGTCAACTGGACAGAGTTTATTTGGTCGAACACATCTGACCAGAACTGAGGAAGCAGCTTGGATGAGCTGCGAAACGTATTCAACCAAATAAACTCTGTCCAGTTGACAAATTAAATTTCTCCTTTTGCTATGGATTCTACCTGGACGACTGAGGGACTCTACACACATTTGAACTGCAACCACAAAATTTGCAGGCGTGTTTTAGCACATTTCTGAGAGATTGAATCTTTTTACTTTCTTTCTCCTATTTTCTTTCTTTGTAGAATTTATTCGTGTTTCTTTGAATTTCACCATTTTACCGGTGACCATTTGGAACTTGACTCGGCATTTTTTCAATAAATCATATAAAACATTGATCCCTGCCATCATATTTGCTTGAAAAACAAAGATTATTTCATGTGACTGTGAAAGAGCCAGGCTGACTAGTTCATTGATTAATTTATGTTTATTTCATATGGACAGACAAGCATGTTTTATGGACATATGGATTTCTAGACTATATAGTGCCCTTATACTGTCCCCTTCATTTGACCCACCACCCTTCCAGTGGAGCAGTGGGTGGCAACAGTGCAGCACCCTGGGAACCATGTCTAGGTCTGGTGCAGGGATGCTAATCTGGAGGCAAGGCAAGACAAGTCTATTTGTATAGAACAAAGTACACAAAGTAATTCAAAGTGCTGAGTACCTAGCTGGAGGATTGGTCTATATTGTGTGCACGTTTGGGGTCAAATAATTTAGTATTAAAAACTAGAATTATAACACTAACTTTACAGTGTTACAGTAGAATTGTTGGTATGCGTCTTACAAAAAGTAAAGCCCTGAAAACTAGTCTCATTAATTAGCTTTGCATTAGTACATGCAAATGAGTTTAATTAAAAAATAGAGTTTCCTTTTGCGACTTCAAAGGGAGATAGTGCAGCGTGATCATGAGGTTTGTTCAGCTGTGGCACTAATGAGACATATTTGGCCTAACGAGGGAGCCATGCCCTTATTTCTTTATGCTAATGATTTGAAACTGTATCTGTTACACTTTTGTACCTTCAGGGTTTAGTTTAACAACGTCAAGGTGCTGTTCAACTGCTTCACCAAGTCAGGAGGGAGATTACAAGGCACAGTTTAAGGCAGAAAACAGACAGTGTAACGGATTTTCCTTTTGCCGGTTCAATCACTGTATCCCTCTATTTGCATGCTTGGATCTGCTTATCATTGCTGCTTATTTATTCTTCTTGCCACACATTGAGAGGTAGATTAAAAGTAAAAAAGAAGAAGGCTACTCCCTCTGAATGAACGACAGGAGATCCGAGCCCTGCGAGCGAGTCCTTTGAGAAAAATAATCAAAATACACTCGAAGAATAGTGCCACTTTAACTACATGTTTGATGCAATGAATAGCTCATGTGAAAAAGGACAGGAGAGGGAGACAACTTACCTATGCACGCACAAGTTTCACGTTCACCTTGAAGAAAGGAAAGGAAAGGGTGTGTCACATTAATTATTACGGCTGCGCAAAATGTAACCAGGAATCAGGACGTCTTGACAGTACAACAGTACAACCTTACTTTTAGTTTTATTATTTATTAGATTAATAAATAAACAATGAAATGAATGAAATAATGAAGTAGATGAACACACGCTTTAAAGTTCTGAAATTGTACCACCAGCCTAATTTTTCTGTTAATTAATCGCAAGTCCCTCCTTTCTCCAAATTCTCTTTTCTGATTGGTTGCTGGTAAGTTTGCATGAAAATGTGATTGGGAAAAGTGGGAAAAAGTGCGTTTTCAGTCTGCCCTTGTCAGGTAGGCTATCCTATTTTTTAATTTTATTGTAAATAAATAAGCATTTGAGCAAGGTTAAATTACAGCTTCATACAAAATTCTCATATAGGCACATTGCAGAGAGTATTGATTATTACACATGCATATTGTATTGTAGCAGTAGCCTAACCTTTAGAACTGTATGCCTTTGTTTGGTCAATTTGTATTAATCTACCTATAATTTTTATTAAGATGAGGGGAGGGCATAGAGTGAGATAGCTGGACATTTGAGTGATGTGTACGTTTACCCTTTCACACTGCTTATAACTTCTTTGTATAGGTACTGCAGTATGTATGTATGTGTATGTGCAGTTTGGGTTAGATGCATATGAGTCATATGCAGTTTAATTGTCAGTTAGTTACTTAGTTTATTTGCCATTTGAAGTTAAAAAGCACACTGAAAAAAACATGTAAAACGCTCAAAATGCACCATGAGACATTGAAAACAACCACATAAACAAACAATAGACAATCATCACAGATGACATATGACACTGTGTAATGGACAACATACAAAGATTAAGGAGCTAACATCAAAATAGGCCTTTATTCAGCTAACATAAGGTATGTCTTTAGTCAACCAAGGCTTTCTTTGGTCAATTACAGCTCTGGATTTTTTATTTGAATATACAAATTTAGGCTTAGATATTGTACAGAGCCAAGGTTCATATTTGGTGGCATCCGTCAGCCAACCACAACCTCTGAATTTTGGCAAATCTCTCTAACTCTCTCTGTCGTTTTAGTTTTCCACTTTACTTTTCGCAGTCAGATGTAGCCTAGAATACTTGTATGCTGAATGCTACCCTGAGAATATGTGCAGTATGAGCATGTTGGTGTGTGTGGCCCTTGGTTCTTTTGTTCACCGCTGAGTGAGTGTGAGGCCGAGTGAGACGGCTGGCCCTCACTGATAACTGCACACAGCCACAGCGCTGCACTACACCTATTCAAAATATCAACACCCTCTCATGCAGCCTTGCACTACTGGGTTAATTAATGCAAAAACAGAGAGGAAATTGAATGAGACGCACTTTTAATTGGGCAGAGGGGTGTTTAAGCATATAAAGAAAACATGGTCAATCATTCTCTGCCATCTTGTAGTACCACAAGCCTGTTTCTAAAATTATTATGAAAAAACAAAAATATTAATTCATAGCTAATCCTTTTTATAGCCTATAGGCTGTATCAGTAAACAGTCTTACAGAGATCAGAAGCAATGATATAGGACAAAAAATTAAATGGAAAGAAATGAGAGATAAAACAACTTTGTAACTGTTGTGTCTCCATGGTTAAATGGTTAAATATTGTATTCATACTTTTTTGCGCACCCATATAAGTAATTATCCTAATTAGAAAATGTTTCCATGCTGACTTGATCACTGCCCCAGATACTTTGCATTTATTTAAAATAGTTTGAGTATATAGCATTGGGATGTGATTCTTCATGTGTGATGTGCTTGACAGAATGAGGAGGAGTTTCAACATGGCGGCATCGGTGGGATGATATGTGCCAGACGAACCAGCTGGTCTTCCAAAGCTCCAGGAGAAGACGTAGACACAGGCATGATGGAGAGAGGAGGTTGATTAAATGTTAAGTATTGGAAAATAATTGTATGAATCCTTGTTGTGTTAAATAATCTTGATCAATAGACACAGATCAGTTATTACAATTTAGATGTGCTGTTGTTCACCAAGTTGCCTTAAAAGTCTGTATACAGCTTTCTCACTGCTGTTCTTTACCAAAAGTCACCTGGAATCGCTCCATAGAGGTTTGAATTGCTCCGCCATATTCTTTGCTGGACCAATTTGAAGGAATATTATCAAGGAATCACAGTTTTGCATTGCAGCAGGTCCAGCAGAAATTTACTTTATAAAGTTATCAGATCTGTCTGTACTTTATAGTTAGAATTAAAGGTGAATCATCAGCTCTTTTTTAAAATGTGTTTGTGAAAGGTGATGAGTTCTTTGCAAGAATATTTCTTGCCGGTTTAGCTAGAAAGACTGACAGCAACACAAAGAATGGAGCACTGACCCAAACAGTGACCGCCCACCCCCCGGTTCCGAAAGTAAACTTTTCATTCATTTTTCCCATATACATTCTATAATAATAATAATAATAATAATAATAATAATAATAATAATAATAATAATAATAATAATAATAATCAGTAAAATCTATGAATAGTGTTTTGACAGCGACAAAACATATTGAACTCACATGTGTCTAGCCCAATGAGAGACCTTGAAATATTTCCTTCATCAATTCATTTTCACTCAGTGATACAGTGCTTTACTTAGCCAAGCATTCAACCTCTTCAAACCACTATAATTGTCCCAGTTAATTGCTTTTCAACTGGCTTTGATTACAAGGTCAAGCCTGAATTGCTGGTGTGCATGGCTTAAAGTTGGGTGCAGCTCAGCTCTCCATCTTATTTAGCCACTTCTTTTCTTTGAGGATCACTACAAATTGCCTCCCTCTTCTCGTCGTGTTGTCTTCGTTCTAAAATTTCAACAATATAAACACAGCAAACAAATCATCTGAATGGAGAAAGAGACCTTCAAGTGAAGCTCGTCTGCAGGAAACCAAATTCATGGACAATTTGTGATGTATTATGATGAATGGTTTTTAATATTTAACTGTGGGTATTTTCTTGGGTGAGCTAGGCTTGGTCAGGACTACCTAAGCTAGAGGTTTTTGCCCATTGGTTTTGGTTTACTTCTAGAAGAAACGTTTAGAACTAAATTATGGCTGGGAAATATAATGATAAAAATTAATTTGTTTTTTGATCCTTGTGGTGCTTTTTCATCTGTATGCTCAAATTCAGACGTTTTCCCCACCCACTCCTCCTGTTTGGTCAGCCCTGTCCTGTGCTGACAGGTAGCAGGTAGAGTGAGCTCCCACAATAAACTTTGTCGTTACCTCTTAACAACATAGAGCTACTTAGTGAACATGAATTGGGATTAAATTGGAAGTGAGATCTAGGCATTACAAAATTGTAATAGAATATTTTGAGCATATTGCCTATTGGTAGATTAAATGCTGTTGTGAAATATAAACTATATGCCAAGGAACTGTTCCTTTTGTTTTTGTAAAGCTTACCCTTGTGTTATGCATTCTGATATAGGCATATGGATGCCATTGTTATGCTCATCACATTATAGTTAGTCTATGTAAATCAATGCAGAGTCCCCATTGCACAGAGCAGCTGAGAGTGTGGAGCTTTGTCCTTTCCCTCGACAGCTCACACGGAGGCGACAGAGTCCCTCTCATTACCAACACCACAGCAACCAAACAAAGGCCTGTGCAGTGTGCACTCTACTGATAACTCTGGCCTTCCATATGAATCAGTCCTCCATATAGGCCCTGATGTATCTCACAGACGCATATATTAACACAAACACAAGGCTATGCATTCAAATGAAAGCATCATAAGCATACATCGACTTGAAGTGAGAATTCAGGAAAGTCAGGACACAATGCTGTCTTCTACATTCATATATGCATGTATCTTTTGTGGCTGACAAATCATACCCTTATTATTGTATAGTTTCAGATGTATATGCATATTAAGCTGATTTGTTATGAAGTTTTACACTATCACTATTCACTATCCGTGTCATTTACACTTTATTTATTTTGCTTGGGAGCAGGACACAGACGACACCAACATCAATCTGCCTTAACCCTTTGTGACCATTATCATCTCCCAAAGTGAAGAGCCACATAAAATTCCCTCCTATCAATAAAACAGGACATTTTGAAAGAGCAAATACAGTACACTATGTGGTATGTAAGTGGCTCTGCACACTGAACAGCCATGCAAAATAGGCAGCATGGGAGGACATTATTTCTGCTCCACTTCAGAGTTGCCCTTTCCTCATCTGGCCTTGTGCATGTTTCACACCTGGTTAGTTAAGTGTGCCACATGGCTGTCGACTCCTGCTGAGGACTGAGAAGAACACAACACAAAGACAGATGCACACAAACTGTAACACACCTGTGCTTTTTTAAGTTCAAACGGCTTCTATAAGGACTCCTATCAGCAAAATATGCAATGTGAAATAGTGCTGTGAAGGTACTAAAATTTCAAACTCAATACAACAAGGCTTGATACAAATAAATTATAAGAGTTTCTGTAATATGTGGTCTCCTACTCGTTCTCATACTGGGAGATTATTCAGGAAAGGTCAAATTTTGTCATATTATTCTTATTTTTTTCATTATCAATACTTGTTCAAATGAGTAGTTAGTATCTTGGAATCAATACTCTTAACAACCGTAATTGTTGTTGGCAATAATTTTGACAAGGCTGAACCCACCAAATCCATGACCAAATCAGATTTTTACACGTTTATTTTGGGCAAATAAACATTTTATATTCTTTTACAATGGAACATAATATCCATATTGACATCAGTGTGATCGTTACCTTTTCTTTTGCCCAAAAAGGAGTGGGAAGAAGAAAAAATAATTTAATCCCATCCCCAACTTCTAAATTAACATAATGAGCTTTCTTTTACATTCTTCAGACATTTTACATCAAACCATATGGATTATTTACATGTGAGGACAATGAGTAACTGGTCTTGGTATCCTAACTATCATCATATTGCAGTAATAAAAAGAATACAATGGTAATGGACAGCAAACACAATACATTTGTTATATATTTGGTGTATTTTTAACTGAAAGGTCCATTTGTCTGAGTTTGGGGCTGGCACAATAATAATAATAATACACTGGCTAAATTAAAAAAGCTACTTAAGAGTGTATGTAAAATTCACAAGCATTAATAACACTATCTGCCTCTATTACAGAGACTATATGGCATTTGGAGCCTACAGTTGTATTACAGTTATGTTATCTCCTATGGTGACTAATATGTACCATCTCGCCATCTCAAACAATCATAATAGACTGTTTATCTCGCTGTCATATTGCTTTAATGTGTAGTTGCCTTCTGTCACAACTTGGCTAACAGTCAGCAAGGTACAGAGAGATAGCAGGAGCAGCGGGGGGCAAAATGGTGTCCTTTTAGTGCATTTTCACATTGCCTATGCCACTGTGCACACTATCAGTAATTGTATATTTCCTGTATGGTACACCAATGAGTTTTTGTGTGTGTATTCACAATCTTTCAAAGGACATTTCAGCACAGGTGGCAGTGACCCGTTTTGCAAATGAGTTCAGGGTTGACGAATATTTACCGTGGAGGTAGATAGAATGTCATTTCTTGGGCTGATAATGAGAGCGAAAAGGCGAATGGAGTAAAAAAAAATAATGTCAAAAAAAGGAGGAGCAGAGGGGAGGATAGTGAGGTGCCTAAAATATGCATCTGTCATCACGTGGGTGAGTGATAGCATTCTGTGAAGGTTTTCCTCAGTGTGCAAGGCAAGGTTGTCTAATTGAGCCCTCCTGCCAATCACAGGGCTTCGTAGTGTGTCTGTATGCATGTGTCTATTTACTGTGTGCTGACACACACAGAATGCAGTGTCTTTGATCATCTGAGTGAGACTGTCCTAATTAGCTTGGTGTTAAACATGAGAGACAAGAGAGATCAAGCAGCGGAGCCAGCAGATGATCAGTGCATTTTGGGAGGATGTAAAAAAAACTAGCATCCCAGAACTATCGGGATGAGTCCACACCCGTGTTTAGACAAGAGTAACGCGGCATATAGGGAGTTAGCTTTGGTCATGTTTTAGAAGATTTATTTTGTGAGAGAGGTTGAATCTTAGCATGTATTTTGGAATCACTATCCACAGTATTTTTCTTGTGGCTTTTTTATTCAGCAGATGATCAGTGCATTTTGGGAAAATGTAAAAAAAAAAAGTAGCATCCCAGACCTATCGGGATGAGTCCACATTCGCACTTACACAACAGTAATACGGCCTATAGTGAGTTAGCTTTGTTCATGTTTTACTAGATTTGGGGGGTGTTTTTAGTGAGAGAGGGCAAATCTAAGCACATATTTTATTTTTTTCTTGTTTCCTGTGACTTTTTTGTTCACCATACTAAATTGTGGTTTAGTACCCATCCTGAGACAACACTTATTTACTCTTAGTACAGAAAAATGTTTCCCTTTTCATGTTTTAGAAGATTTTGGGGGTATTTTTAGCGAGAAAGTGAATCTTGGCACATATTTTGGAATCACTATGTACAGTATTTTTCTTAATTCTTGTAACTTTTTTGTTCAACAGATGATCAGTGCATTTTAGGAGGATGTAAAAAGCTAGCATCCCAGAACTATCGAGATGAGTCTGCACCCTTACTTAGACAACAGTAACATGGCATAAATTTAGCTTTGTTCTAATTTACTGTGACATTTTTGTTCACCATACCAAACTGTGGTTTAGTACATATAATGAGACAACACTTATTTACTCTTAGAACAGAACAAACGTTCTTTCATGATTGGCAGACATTGCTAATAGTATAGACTAGTATACCGCAATCATTAATTTTGCAGTCACCACACAGCAGGCATAGTTCACTTGCAGACTCTAGCAGGCAGCTTTTTTGTGTAAATGTCAAAATTTGCTTTGTTATGTTTTGTACAATGATTGACGTGACTGTTTTTATTCAAGGAACTTCTGGAACAAACTGCACTACCTTAGGTTTTACAGAAATATATATTTTTTTTCAATTCTGAGAAATAGTTTTGTTAATCTATTAGGTGTATTCCTATAAAACTGTATATTTAGTATAAGTGTATTTTACAAGTTAAAAACACAAGTAGGTTATGAGAAAATTAAAGATTATTGTGTTTTTATGGACAGTTCCAATACTGATGTTGAATTCAGAGCAGCCATGTTCAAACAAAGCACCATGTATCTCAGTTAGTCAGATTTTTACTACTAAATAACTAAATATCAGCCTGTGTTGGAGCTTTAAGTCCGATAGCCTTTATATGGCATTATATCAGTCAACCAGTATATCGCTCTACCCATAATGCTTAGTGAAATTCGGCTCCTATGGATGAATTCTAATGTATTGATTGAAGGACAGCCTATCCTATGGAACACATGTGTAAAAAATGGCATTGTATTTATTAATGATCTTATTGATACAGCAGGTGATTTTCTTTCATTTTCACAGTTTGGGGCAATTGATGGACAATATGCTGACTATTTTCACTATAACCAATTATTATTAGCTATTCCCACCTGCATATAAAAAGCAAATTATTAGTATGTGTACCACAATCAAAGTGTTTAAGATGGTTATCATCCATCAAAATAAACAACAGTGTATATAACTTTTATAATTCCAGTACTGCCTTTAATTCTGACAGAGTCTGTACATATTGGGAAGAATAATTTAATACTCCAATTAAATAGAAAAAAAACTTTTTTAGAAATATATATAACACCACAATAGATTTTTACTCAAGAGTCTTTCAATTAAAAATATTTTACAAAATTATAGCTACAAAAAGATAACTTAAACTATGCAATATCAAAGAAGACTCAACGTGTCGATTCTGTGAGCAGGAACAGGAGGATATAATGCATGTATTCTACCATTGTCTGTATGTGTCACAGTTTTGGCTTTCAATCCAGAAATGGTTGAAGGAATTCAGAATCAATCTAGAGATTAGTCCCATGAATGTTGGTGTGCTGAATAATTTCTCATCAAAATTAGTGAACACCATTATTTTAGTGGAAAAAAAAATAGATTTTCAAAGCCATTAATAATATTAACCTATGTTTAGCACACTTATAAATTAAACCTACAATTTTAATAGGAAAAAAAAAAAATATATATATATATATATATATATATATATATATATATATATATATATATATATATATATATATATATATATATATATATATATATATATATATAGCTACAAATAATAATACGTTGTTTTACATTCCAAAAAATGGGAACTCTTAAAATGGGACTGAAACAGTGGTTCTGAATTCTACAACATTATAATGTATTTATATTTAAACAAATGTTCGTCCTGTCAAGAAGTTTGAGGGCTACAACTTCGAACTTTTGGTATGAAACCTATGGTTAGGAGGAGGACTACAGGTACTTGTCTTGTCCTGTCCAGTTTGTCTTGTTCTGTTTTGTCTTGCCTATTTCTGTGATTCTTGTCTGTCACACATATCCTGTCATTTATTTTTTTTTTTATTATTGTTATATTTTGTCTTCTTTTTGGTCAGCATGGCTTATTCTTTGGCTATAATTTTTATTAAATATTAGTACTGTTTTTATTTGTGTTCATTATTTAATTTGTTGTGTTGATATCTGTCTGGTTGATTAAGATCATTATATCTCAGAGAAAAAGAGAGAAAAAGAGAAAAAAAAATGCTTAATGAAATTGTTTTATTGTTTTATTAGGATCCCTTTTAGCTGCCCGTATGACGACTGCAACAACAGTTGCATTATAATATTCAAAGAAAATGAGAGTGAGTCTTGAAACATGTTCACATGGTCACATGGTCATCTGCAGTAATTGCATTGTGCCTTCTTGAGTTTATATTTAAATTCAATTTAAAAATATCATTGCTATTCTGCTATTTCGTTAAACCACTCTGTACGCAGTATTTCTTCCCAAGATTTTAAATGACACACAGTCAACAGAAGTCTCCATGTTTGTGCACCTGCAGAGTCCTTCTGATCCCATCTCCCCTCATGTGGTCTTGGTCTGTCGCCTCCACAGACCAGGGCGGTTCACACAGGACCCATATCAACACCCCCCCATCCCCCCAGCGTTTATTATTACCTCTTCACTGTGCGTCTCATGAATAAACATTCCTTACATTCAGTCAGTGCTGGCATGAAATGGCCACAGCACACAGCCCCCCTGGCACATGCGGGGGTAATGCCGCAATCATTATTCCACTGCCGCGGTCCCACACACCAGCATATTTCACCAATCATGTGGCAACCTTCCCCTGGCTTTTCTTTGGATGACTTAAACAAATGATGTGGCACTGAGGAGGCCCGGGTACCTCTGCTCCCCCTGTTTACACGGACACAGCCCAATCTGCATAATTCTGAGTGGCAATTCTGGAAAGGAGTCCAAAGATGTTTCCCTCTGTGGATGAGAGGGAGGGGTTTAAGGCAAAGGGGTTGGTGTTTTTTGGTCCTGCCTCTCTCGCCTCTGTTCCTCTTTTATTAAATGTCAGTTAACTGAAAATATTTAGCGTTGTTGTTGCTGTTATCACTGATTCTATAGACACAATGCATATATGTATATACAATTATTTTATCATATTGTCCTGGAATCCTGGTTCACTCTGTTTATATTCAATAAGATACCTCAGTCTAGTCACCGCCTCCTCCACTGCGTCTAACACAAATGGAGCTGTGCAGTCAGGTTGGTTTATTTCAGTGACACATGCGAAACAAACAAATCAAACAAAGCTTCTCTCACCTTAAATTAACATTATTTAGTGCTACACTGATTGATTCTACAGAAATCTAATGTTTTTCAATCTCCTGTGTTATTATTATTATTATTATTTTGTCTTTTATTTTTTCATAAGCAGCCATGTTTGTTTTGTTTTATCCCTGATTTGCTAACTCACCTGTCAATCACACAAATCAGAACTCAGGGAGATAAAAACAGTGCCCAGACTACATGTCTTTGTAAGGTATTACAGAAGCGTGTATTCTTAGCTGGCTATGCACTTGAGGTCTTAGAGTCTCTGTGATTTAGGATGTTCAGTGTTGTGTTTCAGTCATTGTAATATTAACTTGTATCAATATCAGTGGTTACTCATAAGCGGTGATGAAAAAAGTGTGTGAGACTATGGGGGCTAAAGAAAATAAATCTTATCTAAATAAAAACGTTATTTATTTTTTTTTACAAAAGTAGCAATGTTGACTGATTTTATTTTAGACATATGATGTAAAAATGATGTGGAGCAGAGGCAGAAGTCAGTTATGCAGCCTGGCAAACTGCTCACTGCTTCAATCTGTTATAACAACATCCACATCCTTTATCAGTCCTACTTTAATCTCAGCGTATCAATATAAGAAATGCATCACAGCTGAAGCACTCTTTTCGAAAATGTATTGCAGAATTAGTCCTAGTTCACTATTCAGCATTGTCACAGACATATAAAGAAACCAACCATAGATTTATAAAGATTATTTCATTAGATTATTAGGTCAATATGGACATATTATACAATTCCATTATGTATGTATATATGTAACAAAATTAGCTATCTGTGTGCATTTTTTTTCTTACTGTAATCTAAAGCTGTACATCTCTTTCACCATCATATTTACCTGTAGTGTCTTTTAAGTGTTTATGTAACACATCTCTTTAAGTACTTAGGGAGGGGTGCGGCCCGCTACTGTGCAAAGGTCGTCTCCACGGTGATAGATGTGGGGTCATCTCCATGACGATGGATTGCAGGGGGTGTGGGCTGTCGAAGGTCGCACACCAAGGACGAGGCAGAGTGATTGCAGCCACCCAGACAGGAAATCGAAGAGAAGCACTCGGAGGGGGGGGCAGAGGAAAAAGGTGCAATTTCACAAGCTAAATTACTTGTGGGATGGAGCAGAGAAAAATATCACTGAGCTGGGAGAGAAGGGAGGTCCCGAACATCAGGAGTCGTTACAATTATGATGACTACTACCAAAGTCATTGAACATGAATGTAACCACTAATAACGTAATAATGGACCATACCTGCCAATAACACAATATGTTGCTTTGACCAATGTCCAGAACGTCAATAATAGCATGTTCCCATCAAACATCCTCTGTTGCTATAATGGACTTTTATTATGTAAAATTGGGAAATGCTATATGCACCCTTTCTGTGTATCATCCTCTTATTTTACTGGTAAAAACTTGCAAAGTGTTTTAAAAATGTTATTACTGATATGTATGAAATATAATAGATGATATTAGTATAGTTACATTCATGAATTCTAGTCTGTTATCAATGTAATTAAACAGGTATTCTCCATTAAGCGTTTAAAGCCACACTAAACTGCTGCATCCACTCATCTCCATTTTGGAGCTCCAGTCCCTGGCAGAGTTTGGCTGTTACCACACTTCATCATGCTGTGTTTATTCTGAGAGTGATGCTGCCCGTGACCAGGAAATATTGATTGGATTGTGCAACAGGTTCCACTGCAACATTACTGCATTTGCCCTATGGCTGATGAAACTCACTTTGAATACAGTTTGACTTATACTGTAGTATCATTTAAGACGTCTGACAAGCAGATTTTAACTTTTTAGCAGTATTTTAACATAAGTCATTCTGTTATTTTAGTTTCATAAAGAAGAACTTAAAAAGAAGTGTCTCTTTACAAATAAACACAGATCTTTTGAATTGAAGCATTCCCCAAGCTTATTCAGTTTGACTGTGTTTTGTGTTGTGGTGCACCGAATCATTAAGTCCACAGTGCCACTGAGCCCTCTGCCTCATTGCACCTAATTATCCCTTTGGTTTCCATCAATTAACATCATAATTAAAACTCACCACGCCTCTATGTACTCAGTGTTTGCTGATTCAGACAAATAATAAACATGGCTGTCACGAATTGCATTTCTCAATTTAACTTGTCACATGCAGTTGTACTGACAGTTCTACTGAAGATAAGTAAACAATGAAGACACTATGATCAGGAGAAGTTTTGGTATGTAAAACTGTGCAATTATTTATAATGTTTGCATATAGAGATTGTCTGCAAGAATGGTCACAATTGGCAAATAGCAAAGACTGCATTTATATAGTAATAAAGTAATCATATCCTGGCTAATTATCTATAAAACATAACACTGTAGTTTAGATCCCTTCAAACATATAAATGCATATATAAATATGAAATTATTTATGTATATATACATATTAAATGTAAACTTTAAACAGAATCCTAATATTAAAGCCAGTCGCAAACCTAATCGCAATCACAGTGTTGGTCTTAAAAGGTGCTATTGTGTATTTTCCAAAAGCATTCATTTTATTAGAGTATAAACTATAACAGAAGACAAGAAAGACTATGGTCTAATCTCTAATGTAAAGTAACAGGATGTAATTTGACTTTTGAATGATTAGCTTTGTATCTTGTATCAGTATCCTGTAAAGAAACTTGAAAGATTACATTACAATAGTATTAAAATTGTTGAATCATTTACATAACAAACCAGTTCCTTTCTCCATCAGGTGAGCAGACTGTAAAAGAGCACTGTATGTTTGCACACACACAGATAGGAGCACCCGCCCTCCTCTGCCCCCTCTCCTCTGTGTCCTCCTCTGTACTCTTCTGTATGCCGACATTCGTTTCACCAAAAAACACCCATACACCCCATCCTCCAGTTTCCATGGCAACGGCAGTATATGAGGCGCTGCAGAATCAGTGGAGGGAGAGGCGTAGCAGTCTGTCACCTCCGCCTCCCCACTGAAAATACATGGACTACTGTACTACTGTATCTCTTTCTACTGTCCTCATTTTGACCAGCCTTTTCAATGTTTATGTCCCTTTAAATTTAGTTTGCGTATGAATATGTTACTATAAGCTATTAAGACCATATTGTATATTTTCCATGCTATTTCAATGATGAAATGTGAGCACTGGCTGTCATTGATAAAGCCTGACCTGCAAAGATTACTGTGCAATTATGTTGGTGATTAACCTGATTATTAAGATGAGCTAAAGACTGACACTGACCGACAATTTGTATTTGTACAGCATATAATACAAAAATGTAGTTTCTACCCAGTTTCATGTGGCATTTTTAGTACAGGCCCCACTTTGAAACACTCCATATTTTGGAGACCTTAAGAGTACTGGGGACCTTAAGAGTATTAAGAACTGATTAATGCTACAGACATGCATGCATTATGTGACCCTTTTCTGTCTGATCCTCTTGTTCTTATATGATCCTAAAGCACTCCCCCTCACTCCTCCCTCCTGATTCTGCCCCCACCCCCTCTGCTCCTCTGCTGGCGGCTGGCCCATTTTGGTTGCGGTAACAGATTACACTAGTGCACATCATGTGACCTTAATTCCCCTCTACAGCTTCAACCACAATCAACCAATCAGGATCAACGATGCTCCAGGCATGTATTTGTGCAGGGCTAAAGACTCAGAGATTGAGACCTGCTTATTTTGTAAAATGGTGGCAATCATGTTTGCTATGAGTCAAAACGCAATGCTTTTTAGGGTATGATGAAATACAACTATTTATCTCAAATACACAGTTGTTTCTAAAAAATGAAACCAGACTTTTGTAAAACATTTTAACCCTTTAGTTTACATAGATTATAACTATATCCAGTCATGGACTGGATATAGTTGGAACTATTCTTGGCATAATAGGAATTTATAATACTCAACAATTTCACAATTTCAAAACAATTTCATAAAGCTATACTGATATCACATTGGATCATAAAAGAGCAGTCAAACAATGAGCTCCACACACCCCCCAGCCTCCTGTCTGTGCTCATATGCATATTGTGACAGCTTGTGTTTTTAAAGGGGGGGCCACAGTGAATCAGCAGTAGTTAGTCTAGTACCCGGCACGTGGCACTCACTCAGACGACCTCATTCATCTCCAACAAACCCCCAAAATCCTGGTGCTTCCCCTCACCCCATAACAGACCAAATCTAACCCCCACTCTGATCCCCCTGCCATCATCCCCACAAGCCCAGCTGGCGGTGAGGGGAGGGAGGAGAGCTGGAAGCATAGGGCGATGGACGCTAAGTATGAGTGAAGTGATAGAGGCAGCTATTAGGTAACCAGTATTATTTCAAATGGTTAACAAATATGCAAATTCATAAAAAGTAATAAAATGTTATGTTTTGTAAATAGACTAAAACAAAAGCATGTTTTTTAATGTTTTTATTGCACTGAAAAACATAGAAAAACACACATCCTTAGAGCTTGCATCTTCATCTGACTCTTATTTGATCTTTTGGAGGGCCTCCACCTGACATCCATACAGACAAGCAGGTCTGTATGGAATAAAGCATAAATCTGCATGGGAATGTTCCAAAGTATGTTTTTCTATTTCCGTGAAATCATACGGGTGACGTACCACTTCTAGAAGGTTATGTGATGTTTCTTTAAATTGGAAGAAATAACTGCAAGGAGAATTTTGCTACTACATAGGATAATTTTGATGATTTTTGTTAAATAACTGGATAGGGTTATTAGCTATTTGTGATATAGTTCAGTGGAGCGAAGAACATGTCTACTTTTGCATGCTGTTCATACAGTAACTTATAATATACATATACTTACATATAAAAAGGTTTACATATTGATATGTATCTGGGTTGTATATGCAGCGGGTGCAGTTTATGTTAAGGATATAGAGGTTGTTTTGAGATTTGTGTGGGCGTGTCCATTATGGAGATCAGGCAGCATAAGCAGCCATTTAAACATTACATTAGGGGGAGTGGGCTGTCTCTATTTTCCACTATCAGATAAGCTGTCTGGTGTTAGCGCGTGTGTGCCTTTGTGTCTGTGCTGTTAACAGACGAAGCACCAGAAGTACCTATAGGCCCACCAGACCCCCGCTTCATGCTGTTGTTGGTGACCTTTGACCTTAACTAAACCTTGCACCCCGACAGAAGGCGAACTGATTTACCAAACAAAGACAGATGACACAGTGAAGCCTAAAACGTCACCTATACAGTGACCTGTGACCCCTTCAGTCCTGATCCAAACTGTGTGTGCAGCCAAACACAACCTACCCAGTGACACGTGTGTTCAAACAATACAAGAAGAGGAAAAAACGTTACTCTCATTTATCAACAAAAACCAATACCATCAAATTATACTATTATTATGCTAATTTGCTTCCATTTGAAAATAACTGGAATTAAAGCAAAACCATTTTTCTATTCTTGTCAAGATAAGACACACACGGTTATATTGAGTTTGGGTTTAACTAATTTATATTACAGATTAGATTAGAAACTATTACAGATCCAGATGCAATTGAGCATGCAGTATAAATGTACCAATGCAATATATATATATATATATATATATATATATATATATATATATATATATATATATATATATATATATATATATATATATATATATCCTCCTAAAGGAGGAGATACAGACCACAGATGTTAGGACACGAAAGCTCCTGACCATGCATGAAGGGTTCCATCCCAAATCCAGCATCCTTAGACTGTACGCGAGCTGGGAGGAAGGAGGCTGAGGACTAGTGAGTGTGGGAACCACTGTCCAGGATGAAACATCCAAGTTCCATAAGTACATCAATGACAAGGCCTTGACAGATGACGTGCTCAGAGAATGTCTCATACAGTGGAGCTCAGAGGAAGAGGTGCTGGAGGGACCATCATGGCCAGGACAAGCCCCTACACGGGGCATATCACCGAAACATAACTGAAGTGGCTGATATTAAGAAATCCTACCAATGGCTGGAGAGCAGCACAGAGGCCCTCATCCTGGCTGCACAGGAGTAGGCCTTGAGCACCCGAGCAATAGAGGCCCAGATCTACCACACCAGACAAGACCCAAGGTGTAGGTTGTGCAAAGAGGCTCCTGAGACAGTCCAGCACATCACTGCAGGGTGTAAGATGCTGGCAGGGAAAGCATACATGGAGCGACACAACCAAGTGGCGGGCATAGTGTACAGAAACATCTGTGCAGAGTACGGGCTGGAGACCCCAAGGTCAAGGTGGGGAACTCCCCCAAAGGTTGTGGAGAATGAGCGTGCCAAGGTCCTGTGGGACTTCCAGATACAGACTGACAGAATGGTGATGGCGAACCAACCAGACATAGTGGTGGTGGATAAGCAACAGAACAAAGCCGTGGTGGTGGACATTGCAATACCAAGCGATGGTAATATCCGGAAAAAGGAACACGAGAAACTAGAGAAATACCAGGGGCTCAAGGAAGAGCTGGAGGCCTGGAAGATGGTGCCCATGGTGATCTGAGCACTTGGGGCTGTAACCCCCAAACTGGAGTGGTTACAGCAGAGCCCAGGAAAAACATCAGACATCTCAGTCTAGAAAAGTGCAGTACGGACTACGAACAGCAAAAAGATACTGTGCAGAACTCTCAAGCTCCCAGGCCTCTGGTAGAGGGCCCGAGCTGGATGAGGGTGTGAGACACCAAGTGGAAGCTGAGGAACACACATTTTATATTTTATATATATATATGTGTGTGTGTGTGCGATGCAATGCGAAGACCAGTGAAGCTTTGTCACTCAGAGCATCACATTCAAGCAAACCCAGTTCAATCAAAGTCACAAGAGGTCAGTAAAGTAACAAATGCATTGATAGTAGGATCCCTTGGTGGAGGCCTGCATCATACAAAGCAAATCATAATACATAATTTTAGTGATGATGTAATGTTACAGAATTAAATATTATCCAAATACACACATTGCACTGTACAGTATTGGTCCATGCATTATTACCTAAACATTCCTATCAAGACATTGAACTATGAGATAAGAGAATTTGTTCCACAGTGAGGAAATTCTAGTGTTGCAACACAGGGTACAGAAACAGCAAGAGAATAAAAACTGTACAATCATGAATACAGCAATTAAAGCATAAGAAGGGTAAATGTGACTTCAGTGTATTGTACCGGTGGTGATTCACATTATGACACAGTATTAAGCACAAGTCTTATGTGTTTAATTCTCATAATATCTGTCAGAAAAAGACCATTTCCTCCATGTCCATGCTGTAGCTGCACAGATCCATTTGGTGGAGGAGCGTGTTGTAGGTAGTTGGACGCACTTCTCTCTCTGAGTCATGTGAAGTCTTGCTGTGCGCTGCCTGCGTGTTGGTACCAGATGGTCTGGCAGAGGCACCTTGTCGCTCGGCTATGCTCTGTGCCAGCTCCTGTTGGCCAAAACCAAACCAATCACAACTTCTTTCAATACGACATGTTCTGCCTTTCTTAATCAGCCATTTTGGTGTGTTAAATTCCAAAAAAGATACCTGCACAGATTTGTAACCCATGGTGTCCAAAATGATTAAACTAAAGGTAAACATTAAATTGACTTTTTGGAGCTTTCTACTATGTTATAAGAATGTTCCCTCATCAGAAACATGCCTGATGTGGTGTTATCTGTCATCCATGCATGTTTTTGTAATCTCTCCCGGCCAGGGTTGGGCTTTTGAGTATGCAAAGGTTAGGGAATAAGTTAGTAAAATATCAGTTGCATATACAAATAAAATATGTTGTCATCCCAACCCTCCCCAATCCAAAACCAATTTTACAGGTTGGAGTTCTTGAGATCTAATTTTTCCAAATGTTACAAGGCAATTGAGCTTTGACATTTGTGCAAAGAATGTAACTTTTTTTTATTTTTTTTTTTTATTTCAATTTCCATCAAATATGTTTATTGAAAGTCGTCTTCAACCAGAAAGTTGATGAAGAATCTGTAATGAAACTTGGTAAACTGTCATAAGGTCAGGAAGAGGTGGAGAGTGGGGCCACTATGGGGGACAGATACAATGGACACAGAGCCATAGGGTCTTCACACTGGTCCTTATAACTACATTACATTAGTGCGAACAAGCTGCAATAAGTGACACTGTCATTAACCTCTGCCTGGCCTATAAATCAACATGGATTCATGCAAATTAGACCAAGTCCCCAGATTACTGACACCAACGAACCTCACATCTATGCCATTGTAAACTGTGTAGAGAGACAGAGGCATGCATACACTATTGTGAGTCATAAGATAGAGAAATAATAACAGTTATTTAGTGTTTGTAGGGCCTTTTACAGTTATCAACCGATATGCCAATTTGTTTGCCTGTCGTCTTTCCTTTTAGAATTTCCCTCATTCCTGCCTAGGTATTATCCATAAAATGTATGAAAAGTAGCATATAAATAGATATTGACTGAATCATTTTTATAGCGTATTATCTTTAAAGCTCTGCACAGGCTGATATTTTGCTTGGAATGATCACCTTTCTAAAGGAAATAAGTGTAGCTTTCTCAAACTCTCTCTTGTAGGTTTATAGTGAATATTTATCCTCATAATTTATACGTAGAGCAGTGTATTGTTTAAAGTCATTTCATCTGGCCCCATATATGAGCTAAATTGGCAATTCTGAAAAAACAAAATCAACATTAAACATGGAATAGACCTAAAATGTTAATAAAGAAAGTTATAAAAAAAAAAAAACACATGGAATAGACCATATTATTAAATGTAATTATATTTAGGTTTTTCCGGTTACACCCATTTGTGTAATTTTACTGCACCTGTACATTTGCTCTGACATAACAGTAAAATGTTTGTGCTGTAACTCCACAAGAGCTGCAGTTCTGAAGATGATCCTCATCATTACTGATAGATTTTCTCTGCCCGGTGAGTCCAGCCTTGAAACATCGCAGCACCAGGCAACAGTCTCCATAGAATATGAGCCAAGTTGGTGAATAACCACATATTTCTTTCATAGAGACAGTTCCATAATGACTGTTATGACCAGCAGGTGTAATATCCCTGCGTGTTCATTTATGTGGATATTTTGAGGCTCTTTTGGTCTTGGCTCCTGCTTGAACAGTGTGTGGGCAGCACGCAGAGGCACGGGCAGCTGCTGTGTCTCCGTGGTGGTCGGTAGGAGAGACAGGAGCAGTCCATATTGCGTGTGACTTTGGAAAGGTAGCAGATATGGCAGCGTGTTGTAGCCATCTGTTACTGAAGCTACAGCTAACGTGCGAACAAAAGAGAGACGCACAATTTGAGCCGCTAGCTAGGCCCCAGCTCCGCCATTGTCCTATAGGCTGCATGATGGATACAAATGTATATGTACCTTCCCCTTCTTTGCTATTCGTCAATCTGATTCTCTCACTGGTTTAACATGGGAAGGGCTGTAACTGGCTGAAGAAATTCTTGGTCGACTAAAGGCTTGCTTTGTGAGTCGCTAAGACCAAATGGGGCGTATAATTAACAAAAGCTCTCATAAATATCTATATGATCCGACCATATATTTAAACCACAGCACACTAACAAGACGAGAAAAGTAGTAAATTCTGTATTTCTATGTCAACAGGCATAAATTCATAATTCGTTCCCACATCTCCAGCTTCATGCCTTCACCTTCTACTGTGGTCCAAATTATTTCTCTATAATTCCAATAAGGTAGAGTTCCTTTTTGTAAGACATCTTATGCTCAGACTGTCTTTTTAGTGAGAGGAGTTAGACTTTGGAACCCTTTACCGGCTCACATTAAGATTATTGTTGGACTCTACACCTTTAAAAAACAGACCAAGTCCTGGCTCCTGCAACAGCAGCAGTGTCACCACGTGTAAACAGTGTATGAAGGAGAGAAAGTATGGGAGGGCAGGAGAAGAGAGGAGGCTAAGAAAGAGCGAAATGTGAGTGCGTGAGTTTGATAATTGATTCTCTTGACAAATTCACTGTATTTATTGTTTTTTTTCTATCAATAATCCCACTGCTTTTTAGTAAACAGTTTAAAAGACCTGAGACTGGTGTTTTGCAAATTACACTAGGCTATAAACACTGTGATACCTGCATCAGATTACTGAATTGTTAATCTATGTTTGTTGTGTATATCCCTATTCAAATAAACAATAAATAAACACATAAATAAAAATAAATAAATAAATAGTTGAGCAATAAAAGTTTGTTTGACTAAAACTGCAACTACAGATTAATTGACTGAATGACTAAAAGTTTACAAGTCTAAACATGGGTGCCTTTCTTGACCCAACCCACCATATCCAGTTTTGGGGATCTACTGTCTACTGACCATGCACTAGTTATACTTAACTATCGAATTAAGGAAGTGAATTAGTTCCCTTGATGATAGAGAGAGAGTGACAATGTTTTTAAGTTTTAATTTCAGGTCACTGCCCCATTGGTTGAACTGGGGTTTTCTAATCAAACAAATTGGTCTTAGCCTAGGACCCATTTGACACAAGGGGCCCAGCGATGCTTCAAATCCTAGAGGGCCGACTGACAGCTTCTCAGGAAAACCTGTTTCAATTACTATAAGAGCCTTGGCTTGTTTCCCTTTATCCTATTCTTTAATGGACTATGCATGTAGCCAGCCATGCAAATGACTTACAGCAAGGTCCTTTCACTTTCAGAGGCATTCTTAAGAGGGCAGGCCTGTTGTTGGCGCATGCACTCATCCTATAGTGTGTGAAATTAACTATTAAATAAAGCTACTTATCCTTGATGCATACCTGACCCTTTTGGTGAGGGCCACGAAAAACAAAAACAGACATAATTGGGATTCAGTAAAGGCTCACCACACATGGATTGACAGTGACTACATCATATTGCAAACTGAATTTTATTGTATATCAAAGTCAGCAAGCCTGTTTACAAATATTTAGATGTATTGTAATGTAAATTATTATTAAAGGTCCTAAATTATGCAAAATTAACTCTTGTGAGCTTTAAGCCATGTCAGAATGTTGTAAACTCCTCAAAAACATACCTGGAGTTGCATTTTGTTTCATTCATTAATTTATGAGCAACCTTTTATTATTAGTCTGTCTACATCTCCAAAGCTCAAAATGCTCTGTTCCACCTTCTGATGTCATAAAGTTGTAGTTTTCAAATTGACATCTAACTTTTACTTTTTGTTCAGTAGAGATTGTCAATTCCAGGTCTGAAATTATCCAAATGATTCCGGTGAAGGTGTATGGAGTTTAAAAACACAGTGGAGCACTGCCTGTATTACCACATGACATCACAAGGTAGAACAGTATTTTCTGTTTGAGGGAAGAACTCAGCCTAGATATGTAGGGTCTGTGTGTTAAACATGTGTGAATGAAACAAAACACAACTCCAGGTATGTTTGTGATGAGGAAATGACATTATAACATAAATCAGAAAATAGCATAATATGGGCCCTTGAAATATTTAGTATAATAATGTGTAATTATATACAAACCAGGAATAAACTGTAAAAACTTTCAATAATTCCTGGATCCAGAATCTTCACGATCCATCCAATATATACCATTCTCCCTTTCAACCATTGACCAAATCATTTTGCTCCACTTTATATTTGTTATTGTCTGAAATAGCATGTATGTATGGCATATGGTCTACTAAAACAGTGATTAGAACTGTCTTTTTAGCTATTGAATAGTGTGCTTTCATATGTTTCTTCAAAATCTAAAGGATATATGGTCCAGATATGCAAGGATTTTAATAAATAGGTTATAGATTATGGCTCTATGGGCTTAGTCAGGACAAGTTTAGTGTATTGGATTCTATTGTTTTGTGTAACAAAATCAGTTGCATTCAAACAAAACTTCCAAGGACACTGGAGAGCCCTAGTCACTAAAACATTAAAATGGCTTATTGTTTTGTCCACAGTGCCTCATTAATTACTGCGTTTGTTTCTGTTTGGGTTAGTTGCATTAATAATTATCCACACAGGCAAAAGCACAGGGGCCTTCTTCAAATGAGGTGAACTTCCATTAAAATAAACTCCTATAATTAAAATATGTGTGTCAACAAATATCCAAAGGGCTTTTAAAGAAATAAAGCGTGTTTTACATAGAGAAAACATTGGTAACGTTTGCTTAGATAATTATGGGAACTGTAGGTGGAGTGTGTACCCAGGATAAGGTTTTGTCTGATGGGGATGATCTACTGGATTACCTTGCCATGGGATTGTTTCCATTAGTAACAGTGCAATCTGCAGTGGTAAAAATAGTTCACCTAAAAACAGCAGACTGAGGTGAGACTAAAGGAAGGCAAGCAGTAAGTGAAAGGACTGTCAAAATAATGTTAAGGCAAGGTAGTATTTTGCACCACATGACAACCATATTTTGAAAGGCTTGATTTTGAATTTGATGCCCCATGAAGAGAGAATCAAACACTAACTAAACTAAAACACTGATAATTACAAACACGAGTGGATCTGGACCTGTATCCCGTCTCCCTGATTTCAGAGGGTGTGATTGACAGGTGGATTAATAAATCAAAGAGACATGTAAAAGATGAAAAATACAACACGGAGGACTGAGAAACAGCGTGGGTTTTCTCAGAATCAACAATCGAAGCACCAAATTACTATT
This sequence comes from Taenioides sp. WSHXM2023, assembly GCA_029959045.1. Lineage (NCBI taxonomy): Eukaryota > Metazoa > Chordata > Actinopteri > Gobiiformes > Gobiidae > Taenioides > Taenioides sp. WSHXM2023. The sequence continues at coordinate 21,013,864 of CM057086.1, read as the reverse complement.
AATCTCAGGTAAAAGAAGTAAAAGATTTTGCTCTGAATGCTACAAGAATTTTCAAGAGGACATATGTTCCGCATTTGAGACACACATGTTAAAAATTAATGGCTGTGGTTGGATCATCTCAATTTTGGATGAAGGTTTTTCACGCTCTAATCCAGAGCTTCTGGATTCGAACAGAATATAGAAGGGACTGGCTAGTCAGGCAACAAAACTGTATGGCTGTAAGGGTAATCGCAATGGAATCAAAAATGCAACTTGTATGATCATTATTAGCAATCACAAAAGCTATAATTGAGCTCTAATCAACAAAAAAAAGAATACAGGTCTAGACATCTACATCTGAACCCTGAAAAGCATAGGATCATGTATTAGTTTAGCTGTAAATACTGATTTTAAATTTGAATTGGAAATTGGAAACATTGGCTTTTCATAAACAAAAGTAGCATACAAAATGATAAAAAAGAACAAACAATAAAACTTACAAGTGACAGAAACCAACTGTTTTTTGCTCATTTAGCTAAATCAACTTTTATATTGTTATTTCTATACCTGCATAATAGCGTGACTTCAGCTATACAGCATTTTTGATCAGTATGCTGAGGCCATAGAGCAAAACAGGCCTCAGAGGGAAGCGGCACCATAAATTCTTTAGACTACACTTAGCCTTGCTCTCTCATCACGCTTGAAAGAATTCAAACCCAGCAAGCCTCCATATTTAAGGCGTACAGTGTTCCAGCTATCTATAGACAGGAAAACCACTTTAACTGTGTGAAAACTATGCATTTAGATACTGACATAGAACATAGGCCTTATGAAATATTGAAACAGCCCATGTATAAAAAACAACAACAAAAATAGCGTTGCTACAGTGTTTTTTTAGAATGTGACGATGTCAACATTTACATTTTACATTTTAGCTGTATTTATTTTAGCTGCCCCCATCTGTATGAAATATTATTGGTCTATACAATGTTGTGATGCAATCTGAAATCCAACAATTACCACACAGTAAAATGTACCACATGGAAAATATGACTTATTATTTTGTGTTTCCTGATACACAGTTTTTATTAGTAGTAAGTAGTACATTTTGATGAAAATTTGTTTACACATTTGACTCCAACAACACCTTGCTTTGCAGACATTGCGTTAACTTCACTGCATAGCCATAGCTCTAATTAATTCTGTATGAGTTTCAGCGCTCTCGGCTGGCTCACGCACGCAACCCAGTTCTAACCATCTCATCAGTAACATCTCTCCGTGCAACAAAACTAAAGAGCAGATAGGAGGAATCTGAGGGAATTTTCAATGTCTTTCTCTCTCTGCCTGTGGTGAACACTGTGCTAGGATCAGGGGGAGATGGGGTGCCGGTTGCTAGGAGACAGGGTTGTGGTTGCCTTAGTAACCTCAAGTAGAACAGCCAGTCAGAATAAAGCTTACAGGCAGGTGGGCGGTGCATGCATGGGACGAGTGGAGGCTCATGCCAGCACACACAGACAAACAGGAAAAGAGAGGGAGCTGTAGAGGCATGTATAGGAAGTAGGAAGTAAAGAGAGGAGATGAGGAAAGTAGGTCATTGAGGTTCATACGCAACATGGGAATAGCATACTTTAAAATAATACAAACTTATCTTAAATTACAATCTTGTTTTGATTAATATAGTTTTAAATGTGTGTAAAAATGATTATTTGAATTAGCTCCGTCCAGTTGTCTCTGCAGCCAAGGTGTTTTTATATCTGTCTAATGATGGATGTAAAGGTGCATGATGTAGCTTTTCATGAGTGGCCTGCTTCTTGCGTTTGTCCATGTTGATGTAATGCTGTGTCTATAATGTTTCACAGTATAGCATTAAACTTACATACTTAGCATTTATTCAATTTCAGATGTTTTTATTATCCAAAAATACAGTGAAAAACATGGATTCTTACTATGAGCAGAGTCACCTCTCTCTACATCTCCACATCTGACCTGTAACTTGGCCTGGTGGTGTCATCCTGCTTGTCTCCATGGAGATAAATATGTTTTATACTGTGGAACATTCTAGGCAAGGCAATAACATCTCCATGGAGACAAGCAGACAGTTAACCCTCCACCAGCAAAAGTTACATAGTGTACCTTTAATTTAGATGCGCAAGGCAAGATTGCAGACTCAATTCATTTCACCGAATCAAATCTCAATTTCACTTTTTACGTACATCCCAAAGGCTATTTCTTATTATAGGCACATCTTACGAATTAAAAATACCAGTTAGCATGAACTCTCACTCTCCATCATAAAACTCTGCACTAAATGTATCTTTCTCACCACAGTGACTGCTGTGGGAGCCTCTAATCGCAATCTGAGACAAATATTTAATGACACACACTCAGCCTTAATTCTGGTTAATTGCGCTTTGTGATAACCCACTGATAATGATGACCGGTTGGGAAACGTGTGACTGTTGGGATTTCACACTGGTGGTGACGCTCGCGTCTATTGGGGTGACATTTAGTCGCTCTCAAAATGTCTGATATGAGATTGGAAACACGGGCCAGTGGAAATGTCAAGAGTCAAGTGGCATCAACACACATGAGGGTCATTGAAAAGGCCAGGAGGTAAATGATGTGCTACTTATAGGTTTAGTAAAATCTGTGAAACACCTTGTGAGCTAATCCCTGTGAGAGGTGCTCTACAAATAAAGTTATGTTTTGGGAGAAATCTGGACCAGAAAAGGCTTCTTCAGGTTTATGCTACTCTCAATTTCCCAATCATTGTACAAGACTGACAGTATCTGTAATGCTCTGAGTGACAAGCAAACTGTAAAATGCTGAGTATATAAGCTGTTTGGACCATTTTGATGCCATTTTTGTATTTCCTTTTTTAATCCTGCACGCTTGTGTGCCACTTCTCTCACTTAATTTAGCAAATTTAACCAATAACATTGAAGGGTGAACACTGAAACACAGACTAGTTTCAGTTACCTCTTCAAAACAACTTATAAAGATACTGTAAATGTATGAGTTGCAAGACAAAAATGGAAATTGTTTGCCTGGTAAATCCAAAATGATCTCTCTCTGCACTTTTGATGGATGTCAGTCTGGTCATAACGCCCTCGTATCTTGAGTCAGAACCAAACACGATTGTGCAATCTGAATCGTTTTTCTTTTTTTAGTGACGCATGTGAAATGAAGGAGCTCATTGGTCACCCATCATTTTGAAATGAAATTACATTTGTGTAGCCTCAGATTAATTAGTGCTTTGTGCAGGAATCTGTCATTTGCGCTTTGATGGAAAGGCACTATATAAATATGCGACCATTTACCATGTTTGCAGTTCTTGTTTGTTTTTCCTTTCTTTTTTCCTCATAAGCAGCCATATTTGTTTTGTTACAGATGGATCATGCATGCCCCTGATTGGCTAATCCACCTGTCAGTCACACCCATCTGATCTCAGGCTGATTCAGTGAGTACTGAAGAAGTTTGTATTCGGGATTCCAGGCAAGGAAATTTTGAGCTCCAAAAAATATAATATTTTACAGGGCATTTCCAGTTCTGAGTCCATTGTGAAACTAAACCTTGACACTGCAGAATGACATTGACTAGTATGTGCCATTCAGATATGAGTAAAACTGTTCGCAAACCTCAGAATGAACTACTGCACTATCAAAAGTGACGGAGCTGACAGGTGCTCCTCAGAGCCTGCTCCTGCTGCTTTTTGCTTATCTGGACAGTGTTCAGGAAGTGGTCAGTTCTTCAGGTCACTGCTGCCTGAGGTCTGATGCTTTATCAGTTATTGGTCTCACACTTTATCATGTGGCTTGAAGATTAAAGCGTTCAAATCTACAAAAGTTTGAAAGTGTCCGTGTTTATTGCCGAACACGATAGAAAATGATTTGAGCTGTGGGTGAAGTGGAAACAAGGACAGATCCATGTGAGGTGCCACTGAGAAAAAGACCCCTAATGACAGTAAGTGCAGTTTCCTTCACTTTGAACACAAAATCAGTTCTTCAGGTACAACATTATTTTGAGGTTTTGGGACAGTTTGTCAGCTTTATGTCACATACTTAACACATTGCAGCATTTGTTGCCAGCAGCTTATGAGTATGGATTTCTTTCTGAAACAATAATTTGTAGATTCATTTCTTAAAGAATATTAAAATAAAATATTTTTATCCATTTTATTTTTTCTATTTGACTTTTATTCAACCAGCAAGGTTCCATAGAGAACCTCTTACATTAGAGTTCTGACTCCAGAAAACAAAATAAGACGTGAAATTTGAATCATACTTAAAAGCATCAAAATGTTACTGATTGCTGTAATGTTCAGAGAACCTGGAAAATACGATTCTTTGAATTCTTCTTAGATTGATGAAGCTTGCAAAAATTAGTTTTGTCCCTATGTACACTTCTTGTAAGAATTCCACATAAAATGAGACCCTGCTGACATCAGAGGAAACTGGACAGTGGGGTTAGGGTTTGATGCCTTGCTGTGAGGGGGCTGAGCTTGGGGTGAGGGTTGATCTCGAGTCGGAATAATTGTAGGTGCATGAATATGAGGAGCTTGGTTCACTTTGCTGCATTAGACCTGTTACCAGCACAGGTGGGACTCCAGCAAAGCTGCTCTTTATCACCAGTCATGACCTCATAGATGGAGTTTCTAGATACGGATGTGATTCAATTTGGGTAAAGCGAATGAGATGAAAATCTGTACCCTCTCCAATGAGTGGAGGAGTCCTGCCTCGTGTAAAGGGGTTCAAGCGCCTCGGGGTCTTCACCAGTGAATGAACTACGTACATGAGTCTGACAAAAGAAGCCAGAAGATTTGGTGCAGAGTTTGTTGTAACGTGGCTATTGTACTGATCAGCTGTGGTGCAGAATAGACAGACATAGACACAGCTCTCAGTTTACCAGTTATTCCTGGTATGTTCCCATGCTCATCTATGGTCATGAGCCTTGTGGTGAAGCGAAGTGGCTGGAGGCATTCGGTCACTCGAGAGAAGCTCAGAGTGGAGCCACTGCTCCGCCACATCAACAGGAGACAGCAGACGTAGATGGCAATGAGTGACAATGAGTTCTGTGTGTGCGGAATGAGTAATACAAAATGTTTTTATTTAATGTTTTTTGGTTGCATGTCTAATATAAGAATAGGCAATGAATGTATCTTGTAGGCGTTGTGTTATTGCTTGCTACTATTACTTTGCCATTACTTATTTAATGGACAATACTAGTGAAGTTCCAATAATAAATCCAAAATAGATAGATATATTTATACATTTGAGCTTATTTACCTACATATTTACTACAAAATGCTTTACAAAAATGAAACTAAGAAATAGAACACAGTCATTTATGTAAGGTGGCATGAGAAAATGACAAGATTTTTTGTCCATCTTGCGACATGCCCATTCACACAGCCTGCTCCTTCAGTCACACCTCTCTCCTGTCACTCACACAAAGCATGCTGGAAGCTTGGTTTCCAGGGCGACTGTGAGCCACCTTTCCTTGACAACGGTTCAGGATGCAGAGAAGACATTAGCTTGCACCTCAGGTGTGGCAATACCGCTGCCTATAGCTCAGCCTTGTGCAGAACAAAGCAAGTGAGGAGACAGCAGAGGTGCTGTTATAAGAGAATGAAGAACCAAGAACGAGAAAAAAACTGCGAAATACAACAATCTGACCAACAAATGTATGTATATTGCCTATACATTATTCTTTCATAGCATATAATTTGTCTTAATTTCTTAATTATATTATTGATAAGAACATGGTAGCATTAGCCACCTCTTGTCTTATATCTAAGAAATGATTATCATGCCTCTAACAGTGGCTCGTTCAAAATCATTACGGACTACAACATAGCTAAAGTCCAAAGGATTGTGCAAATGGTGCCAATGTTTCTGTTTTTGGCTTTGCAGTTCTGCTTCTGCCCAGCCCGGTCCCATAGTGAACCTTTGGGACTTCTACAGCAGCTCTCTGGGTATCTCTTCTCAGTGATAAATGAAGTAAGCCTCCTCTCTCCGCTGGTGTGAATTGAAATTTCACACAAACACACAGACACACACACACACACACACACACACACACTCTCTCTCTCTCTCCAAAGACCCTCACACACTGTCCTAAATATGCAACAACACACTCCTCCAGCCCCTCAAGGCTCCCAAATAAATCTTCAAAGAAACTCTTGATCTGCCTAACGCATTTTACAGCGCTCAGACAGAGAGACAGAGAGGGAGAGCTGCATATAGGAGCACATCAATGCACCATTACTATATGATTTTGGTGTAGGAGCCGTCCCCAAATGCATTTTAATAGAAAAATTGATTTGCAGATTGTGAGTGAATTATTGACAATAAATTAGACTTACAATATCAAAGGACCAGAAAGTTAGCACATTCCTATTGTTTACTACAACAATGGCACTGCTGTAAAGCTTTATGTGAATGTGAAAAACGCTGTGAGGACATGAGGGATGAGGTTGAACTGGTCCACTGCAGGGTACAACACGAGTACACAGCTCTTGTCTTGTCAGCTGATGGCCCTAGGAAAAAATATGCAATGTCAGTCAACAGTTTCATCAGTTACTTAAAACAGCTTGCAATGATTTGACACGTGTGGGCACAGTTCACTGGCCCTAGCTCATCTGGGCATTGGAGCAATATTTCTCTGAATGCTGTCTTTTTGTAACTTATCCACAGATGTGTAGTACATAGAGGTCTGCATTACTATACTAAGCAAAATAACTAAATCAGGACAGGTACCAAATTTCCAAAACAATACTTTCGCTACATACCATATACAGGTCCTGACCATTGTTGTCAACATTACATAACATTACAAATATTTCCACAAAACAAGACCTGTCCTCTGTCCAATGACATTAAAATTACCTTTTCTAAGGTTGTGCTTTAAACATGATGCTTCTGGAGACAAGGTGAACTAGTGTTAACACCTTTTGGGCATCCGTGTACTTTAAATAATTTATCACAGTGCCTCCAGTGTTACAACCATAACAGAAACTAGAGTATAAGAAAACTGCACATTCACTTGACACATGACACACTTGACTTTCATTAAAAAAAATCCCTGATATATCTAGACATCTTCTCGTATTATCTTAAGACATCTCATTGATAAGATTATTGGAAATGCCCTGCAGAATGCATTCAATAACCTTGCACAGCTCGGTGGGTCATGTGAACTAACACAGAGTAGATACAAGACTTTATCTACTGTGTGCTAGTCCTAAAAGAAGGAGGGAGTGCTGAAGGAGAGTCTGTGCATAGAGAATTGAGTGCAGTCACTAGTGTTTCCCTTCGGCCGACGCATTAACAAGCCTATAATGGAGCCCCTTAAAAAGCTGACTAGGATCTCCTCCAAAACTAACTGATTTAGAGTGGCCCCAGTCCCCCTGAGCAGTGGCCAAGTTACCCCCCTCTGTCCCTGTCCCGGTGGTAGGCAGGCGCTACTCTCACACACACATTGTATTTGTCTACTGAACCACAAGCAATAGCAGTTTATAACACAATAAAACACCATGAGGAGGCTTTAATTGGTTATAATGGGCAGGGGAATGATGTTGATGATTTAACATCTACTTTTAAGACTTCTTTTAAGTGTGCATAAAAAAGATGAGTCAAATTAAACAGAATTCTGCAATTATAACTATGAATTCAGATACGTCATCAGTAAACGATGTATTTACTGTATAGAGGTTGTCCTTTTGATTTCAGTAGGTTGCCAGTGTCATTTCTATATTATAAAGTATTATGTTATGCTCTCAACTGTAAAAATGTCTCAGTCCTTTTTCCTAAAGAGGAAGCTTATATGCTGATAATATGAAGGTATTTTTTTCTTTTAAACTTGATGCAACATACATTTAATTTGACTTTTTTGTTTTGTTTCCAAAGAACATTTTGTATAGCTAGAGTATCGAGAATGTTAAAGTCTTTTTGGTCTGAATAGCTTCAAGTGTTGCGAGTCCACATTTACTCTATGAAGCAAATTCATTAGTTTCATTTTGACAATTTATTGCAAATTATATGAAAACATAATTTCATCTTGGCTATTATTGTTGCTTTTAATATTTCTGCTTTTAACACTCATAAAAACCCTCAAATAGCTTGACATGATAAGGAGATTCACATTTGAATACACACAGCTTGAAAATGTGTAATAATACAAAACAGGACGCAGTGTTACAGGTAAGTCAAACGCAATCTCACCCGTGTTTAAATAAAATGAGTGCAACATTGGCCAGCTAACCCCTGAATTGATGGAGATTATCGTCCCATCAAAGTGGCGCCTGAAGTTGATCTGATTTGACAGGCCTGAACAATGAAAAAACCCCAGCTTCACCTCCTTATCACTCATCACAGTTTGAATCTCTGCGTTTTATTGACTACATCAAACAAATAAGAAACACGAGTATTTCTGCAGCAACCAAAATAGCCTAAATATTACTCTTGTATCTGCTTTGGCCTTTATCACCTTTACATGAACGGAGCAGGGTCTTGCGTGTATGTACATAATTGGCACTTTACTGTCATATCAGATTGAAATCAGTTTGGAGCAGGGTTGAACAATGGGGACAGGACAAAAGCGTGGCCCTGCACTCTTCTAGACTCACCCTGATAACTGCGGCACCAAACAGTCAATAAAACCAATCATCTCTAATCTCCGTATGGGACGCCTTGAACAGTTACTGCACACGCTTCAGCAGGACCACTGTACCAGGCAGGAGCAGGCACAATAAAGGAAACAGGGTTAAATTGAAAATGGTGGGCAAAGCTAAAATTTAGCATTTTTATAAATATAGGGTTGCAAGTTTACAAGAGAGAAGACATTTAAAAATGAATGGTGATAATTGGCAAATAGCATACACTGCAAATATTATCATAACATGTCCTCTGCAGACCACTAATTATCCTGTCTTATCCTCACTATATAAAACCTATACATTCCATGTGTTTGTCTTTTTTTCAGTTTATCCTATTATTATTATTATTTTTTTTTCAATTTGTTTATACCATTATTATATAATCTATACTTTATTTTTCATAAATCAGGTATTGTTGCAGGAGTTTAAAGGAGGGCATGAGGGAGCAAGTCTGTCTGTATGTGTATGTTTTGTAATTTAAACCTGTAAGTTTTGTATTCTATCCATTGTATTGTGTATTACTAAAGTTTTGTGTTTTTTGGGCCCGATGAAAACCAGATGGCACATCGCAAGGGGCATTCCAATAAAATAAAATTTAAAAAGTAGTTTTGACTACCAACATACTGTACATCACAATCTTGTCAGGAAAATTACTATTAAATGTTTTTTCCGAAGTTGTTTAGCCATATTAATGTTGCTTTGATTACTAAATTCCATGTATATCTTTATTTGTACTACCATAAAAATATAAAAAATGCCACTGAAATACATACAAATATGAATGTTTTTATTTTAAGCATTTTCCAAAATTGTTGTGGAAGTAAATGCAAAAAATTTCAGACAATTAATACACTTAACGAATCGTATATTTCAAGACCATAACTGTATGTAGTATTATTTAGAGTGCAAGGGGCAAGGGCGGCACGCTTTTGGATCGGATTAGTAGAAGCTGTCAGAACAGCTCAAGCTCAAAACAGTGGTAGATGTATATGTCGTAGTATAGCAGTAGTAGTAGTGTATTTTATGTAAACCTTATTAGAGATGAAAAGATGATCAAAATCTTTATGTAATCGTGAATGATGGCGTGCACAATCTGAATACTGAGTACATCGTTTATAATAAGAAAATGCTGCAAAAACACTTTGTTAAAAATAAAAATGGAAAAAAATTTAAACATCCAAATAAGGGTGTAAAAATACAGAAAAAGTGCTGATTTCACATCTGTCTTATATTTAAACTTAAATTAAAACATTTAAAGACATGTTTTAACACATTTCTGTTGCATTGACGTAATATTGTCTGAACAGTGTTATCGGGATACTCGACAAAATATTAAGATGTTAATTTTGGCTGTATCGCTCACTCCCACACCTCATACTTAAGTAATGGTGGAAGTAACAGATCATCTGCAGTAAATCTTCCACCTTTACCCATGCACTTAAAATGATGTATATTTTGGTAATAATATATCCATTTTAAATTGTCTCTTTCTCTTCTCAATATCTGCTGTCCTGCTTGAATACAGCTGTATGCAAAATCCTTCTGATGCTCCAACGCCCAAACCTCTCGACTGGGGCCTCGTCAATCTGTGCACCACTGTGGGGGAGGGGAGGTCATCGGGGTGAGCCTATATGTTTTATACCATCAAATCATCTCCAGCATTCTCCAGTGAAAACATGTCTTAAGGCAAAAACTGGGCTACTATGGTACTCTGCCATTGTTTATGTGTCATTGAACATGTTCACACTGTACTGTATTTTTAGGTCTGCTGTTACTACATCTTCCACCCTCTTCGTGTCTCTTTTGACTAATGATGTTACAGAGGTGTGGGCTAATTGCAGGGTTAACGGATGGTGTCAAGGAGCAGAGTGCCGTGAATTTGAGACTAAAGACACATTTTAGTTACAGTGCATGAATAAGTACAAGTTGCTTTAATTTATAAGGGGTTGTTTTTATGTGTAAAAGAAAGGAGGAAGAAAAAAGTCAATTCAGGATTTGGGTTACAGTAATACCAGTATTACTTTTAAACTAGAAAAAGAAAAAAAAAAAAAAAGGGTTTCTTATCAGTCAATATATATTGCGTATGAATAATGTCACTGACCAAAAGAATTTGAGATTTGAGTAGATATATACTGAGATAGTTGTGGTTTTAAATAAAAGAACACAGAGGTTTGGGCTCCACATTTTATTGCAAAAGAGAAACCTTTAAAGGTCTATGCTCTCTAAATACTTGAGTGTTTGTGTTTTTTTTAGTTTTGTGTAAATTACTATTATATGTTGATATGTCTTGTTATTAATAGAGTTTCTTACCAGTATAGCTGTATTACAGTGCAGAGAAATATGACCTAGTGGCTGTATTCTTGTATCTGTGTCCACAAACAAATCAATGTAAACAGCTTGTGACATTTATCAGATAAGAGTGAAGGAGCAGCATATTAGCACTGTTGCACACTCCGCCGGTCAAGTGGATCAACATTATTGATACAAACTCCTCTGGGGACAAGACATTCAAATAGGAAATATGTTTTATCATCTATGTACTGGGAAGGAAACAGGGTTTCCTTCACAAGTAACAGAATGCCTTTTGAGTTTACAAATAGTTATGCTGCATTTGATTGCATTTAGATTGGCATTACAGTAATTTCAGATTTCATTTGCAATTCTGAATGCACGCAAGTTCACAGCTTAATTTGTAAAAAAATTATTCAAATGTAATCATTATAAAGAAGGCTATATTACATTTTAATGACATTTATTTATTTAATTGATTATTAACTGAAACAACTTGTAGGATATTTGTAAATTGTATTTAATTTGTTTATTTAGTCATTTGATCATTTTTAAATGTTAATGTTCCATTTATATAAGAATATGGGCTATTCATTAAATAAATTAAAACAAAAAAGCTATTTTACAACTTGTTTCCATGCTTATTGTGGAGAGAAATTATATATATATATATATATATATATATATATATATATATATATATATATATATATATATATATATATATATATATATATATATATACACACATACACCTAGTGTAAGATAAAACCCCCCTGAAGCCTATGCTATAGAATAGGGATAATCTATACTAAACCTAAATAGGCTATAAATCACATTGGCCTACATCAATAGCTTGGTGGTTCTTCAAGAAATTAATAGGCCCAGTAGGCCTATGTTTTGATGTTTGTGAAACCTGCCCTGTGCACTCTCTCTTTGGGTTTGTTTGACTATACGATGCTAGGTGCAGAGAGAGCTGGGCTAGGCTTATTCTTTGGCTATATGTGGCTATACTATATTAGCATTTCTCCAGCGAGGGGCCCCTTGCATTCAAATCAGCGGCCAGCTCCCTGATCGCGGAGGACAGCTTACTAGGCCCCTTGAATTGTTCCGCTCTAACAATGGCTTTCTTTGTCAATGTGTTTCGCTTTCTCTACACTGACAATACAGGAGGGTACTTCTGGCTCTCTGCACTTAAGACATGTTTGCAAAATTACATCACTTCATAAGGCTCTTCAGATAAGTACCAGTGCCATAGTTTCAAAGTAGCTAGGATTTTAATCCGCTTTTTGCGCAATGATTTGGCATGGGTTTGAAAAAAGAGAGGGTTTGAAAAAACACTGGCCCCATCCTGTTTATGAAGCACATGAAATAGACTAAAAGGAAATAGCAGCAACCACTCTTAGCCTACCATATAAACCCCAGCTACTCAGAGCGTGCCTATGTGACGCGTATGACACCGCGTTGACCGCGTCCAGGCCGTGAGCAGAAGCCCAGCTGTGCACTGCGCTAGACAAATCGCCATGATTTAAATTTTTCCTGAGAGCCTCAACACCCCAAATTCAAGATTATATTATTATTATTATTATTATTATTATTATTATTATTATTATTATTATTATTATTATTATTATTATATGCTGTAGCTGCAGTTAGCATAGAACGTTTTTGAACTATTCAAGCTATAATCAGTCAAAATTTGCTGGCTAGTCAGATTAACATGGATCGAGTAGTATAGGCTGTATTTGCCTACTGTACAATCTATTCAAAGAACTTATGGCAATCACGCATATTTACGTGTCCATGCAGCGCTAAAACGCACAGCACATTCGAAAACCCATAGCTCCAGGGGCCACAGCGCGCACCACTGGGGCCGATTCTGCTCCATCTTTTGTTGGCGGCTATTGTGGAGGCTGCGTGTTGGGATTGGGGGTGTAATGAGGAGGCTGCGACCCCCCGATGGGGGTGCATTTGCTGTCCAAAGACCGTTAGACAGCGGCTGAATGAATGGGGCCTGGATGTCATTGTAATGCACATGGACAACTCCCCCTTCATTGAGCCTCAGAAGCGGAGGCCGCTGCTCAGCGCTGACCGGCAGCAGAAAAGCGAGAGCAGTTCTCAGTGGGCAGCGGGCTTTGGGTGCAGCAGGACTGTATTTGCTGCACACACCACGAGGCCGGAAAGCCACAAAACGGAATGGACCTGATGGATCAAACTAGCGCAGTACTGTGGATAGACGCACCTATCGCATCAAAGACGGACAAAGGATTTACGCGTAGGTTGGACTCATTTAAACAGGCCAATGAACGATGCACACCTCTGCGGCAGGTGGCCTCACTACTGTAGCTTTATTAGCCACTTCACTCCGTACTTAGCATTAAAAATCCTCGCATTAGCTCTGACTTATTGATGACAGGACTAATGCAGGTTTTGAAATGTAGATTGGCGACGTTAGACAATTGAAGCAGTTAATAAGTGCTTTGGATAAGATAAAGAGTGCATTTGCGATTCTAAAGGCTACGTTAGGAGAGCGGGGACCAGCATATCCTCTTGAACAGCGCACCCCCTTTGTCCACTCAACAGTGGGAGGCAGCGAGCAAAAAACGCTTCCGGGACACCAGCACCTATTTGCAAATAATGTATTAAAACATGTTTAAAGGTAGGAAGGAAGACCCACAGTCTATACGACAACAGCACGTTGTAGTGCATGCACTGAGTACAACTGCAAATGGGCCATCAAAAGTCAACATGCAAAGTTTAAATATAAAGAAAACTCCATTCAGAGAATTGGAATAATAGGCTATTCTAAACGTTGAACAAGCGTACTGTATCCTTACGCACACACCGTGTTGTTTGATGAGTTTATGTGCCTCACTTGAAACCCAGGCCTCATCATCAGGCGTTAGGGTGAATATATTAGCTTTATCTTTCGAGTAAAACACTCTGAATATGGCATAATGCTGGTGATCACAAAGTGTAAAAAGTGCGAGAAGAGAGACTTGTGCCTTTCTGTAATAGCTGCGTAGAATCAGGTGCACCAAAGGACCCCCCCCCCCCCTTAACAGGGTTGTTCCTCGAGTACCCTTGTGCATCCTACAGCCTACATGTTTTGGTAAACGCTATCCACTACAGCTCTTTATCAACAGTGTGTCTGCGTGTGCGCCTGACGCGCTGCAGAAAGTCAGTCAGTCGGTTTCAAGGACATTCAGGGCTGATGAGGATTTTGTTTTAATGGGGGTAGGAAAAGAGGGGGGCTTGGGCCCTGGGCCATGACGTCACGATACGTCCATGTAATCCTCTTGCGTCGAAGCCCAATCAGCGGAGACTCGGAATTGTCGGGATGGGAAGAGAGGGCGCTCTAATCCTGGAGACAGTGGATCACAGCCGAGAGAAAGAGCGCGCGAGGGCACGCGGCCAGCGCACCGGATTGAGCCTCAAATGGGCCAGATTAAAACGCAAACCAATGGAACAAGTGATTCGGGAACCGGGACCTTACTGAAAAGTGAAGAGGATTTTTGTTCCACTTCTTATAGCCTCTACGGTAGAGACACGTAGGGAAGTGATAGAGAGCCCAGTGGCCAATAGAAGAATCAGATGTTGCCTTATGTAAAGCCACAGTTTGTGTATCTTCTCAGATGCACGAGAGAGAGGAGGGCGTTGATCATCTCCGGAGGAGCTGTAGCCAAGCCAGTGGACCGTACAACACGGAGTGGATGTACCTTGCCTGCTCTTCGGCTTTGTTGGTTTAGGAGGCTTTAGCAAACTCTGCTGATGGTTGTACTTGCATTGATGTCATTTATGGCGAAACAAGAAGCTTTAAATGCTTAAATGCTGTCGAAGTGTCCTTTATAGGCTTTGTTAGAATGTGAGATAGGTGGCATGCTTTGTCCATTATTCAGCCGAGCTGTGCATTTGCTGGTGTTGTACGCAGAGCTGTGGCGCAGTCATATCAATATCTTTGCATAGAGGTGCAGAGTGTCCCCGCGCGTAATAGTGCTGCTGCAGGCGATAAATCTGCTTCCAGTCGGAGTGTTTGCGTGTGCGTGGAGAGTGCTGGAGATCCGCTTTAGATCTCTGTATTTGTGTTGCATGCACGCAAATGAGGTTGTAGTTAAAAGCCGTTGAGCGATGTGCTTCATGGAAGATGTATGTGCGTAAGTCACGCGAGGTTAAAGGCTCTGTATCCGCAAACGAGGTGACAGGGCGCCTTTTGGATGGGTTGTCACTCTGCGTGTTCACAGCGGACCTTGATTTAATGTCCATACAATTAAGGCACGCGGTGAATGCCAAGAGAGGAATCTACATGCTTCGCACTGTATGCGCACAATTGTAAAAACTGAACGTGGTGTTCTTATTTTTAGGGGATCAGAGGGCTTCTGGTCCTGGACACACATTACGCGTGTTTTTGCACAAACGCACGGGTTTATGTGTAATGTCAGATGTGTAAATGCTCCCATTAGTGCTTCTGTTTTCGTGTTGTCTTGTGCTTATTGTTTTGACAGCCCTCTGGACTTTAAACAGATCGGACATAGGCCTTTAGGCCTTTTGAGGACAGAGCTAGTTTGCTTATCAACTTGTGTCTTACAATTCAAGGGCTACACGCTGATGTAAGGCATAGTGATAACTAGAACGTTAAATAAATCATTGTGTGTATACAAATATTACAATAGCAATTGCGGTTTGTTTGAGAAAAATATTTGTCCTTTGCTGAACAAAGGCTCGTAACTCTGAGCACTTTAAATCTGACCTTCCTAAAACAAATTACTGAAGCACAAGGTGTTTTACTCAGTAATGTGGTCAACCATACATACATGGCACCAAATACTTTAAAACTGGCTTAAGCCTCTCATTGAAGGCGTTAATAGTTCACAGTGCCTCCTACTGGATGGGAAAAGCATAACTTGGCACTTTGCCAAATGTAACGTTATTAAAACTCGAAAGCATCACAGTGGATAATTCTTTTACTGATAGATGTGCTCAGCCTGTAATAATTTAGTATTCGTTTTTACATAAGGAACTCCTGGGTAGGCTTAGATAGGCCTATATGGCATGTAGGGCTTCCATTTTGGGTAATCAAAAAGATGCATTATTAATGTTTCAGGCTTTACATAGAATGATGATTGCACAAATAACTCTTGAAATTAAGCACTGCATTGAGTGCTAATGTTTCTAATGTTTTGTTTTTGTTTGTTTTTTCCAGAGATCTATCCTCCATAGTATAAAGAATAGACCGAAATGTTAATAGGCTAAAATAACAACCTGATTAAAAATGTTTAGTCAAAATGCACGTTGTAGTTAAATCTACTGAGGTTAGAAAAGAGGGTTCTGTCTGTACATGTGAGATTGTGATATACTCTGTACCAATGTGATCAAATAAAACATTTCTATTTCAAATGGTCTTTTTGTTGTTATGTATTTTGTGAAAACTGCATTTTTCACCACCAAATTACCCCCTATTCAAATGCATTAAAATAGGGTTTCCTTTTGTAGAAAAAAGTTAAGCAAATGTATTTGTATATAATATTGGAGGAGAAATGTTCTGATGATTGGGTTCTTAGATCAGCACCCTGGAGAGCTCCATACATATAAAGACTGTGCAATAATATTTTGTCAAAGTGGGTTTCTTTAACCAGCCTTCCAGAAGACTGTAAAATCTCCTTCATCCTTGATAAAGTAAGAGAATGGAAGGAACTAACTCAGCACTGTAATCCCTTCAGTGACATTTAAGCCCTGGGACTGCCCCATGGAGCTCACTTTAAGGTCATTGTAGCTTTAAACCCACTAACACAATTCACAACATCAAGACAAGGTAATTGCTGAATGGACAGTTTATTAAGGCTTGATTTCCTCTAGAAAGAAAAACCAAGGCAGATCTTTTTGAACAGGTTATTATGCCCACTACAACTGTGGTCTATAAGATAATCAATGTTTATTTAATATTTCATGTCCTTCTTGTAGTGTAGATACATAGACTTTTATGGCTAAATCTTTTACATCATGTCTCTGTTACATCATACATCTTCAGACATTTTCTCTTCTCACAGTGCCATTGTAGAGCCCTTCCCATGCACTCAAAACCGTCTTTCCTGAGGGCAACACTGATGTCTTCGGTACCGCCCTTCACCTTGTCAAAAAGCAAAGGGCATATTGCTTGGCTCAACCTAACCTAGCTACCGATTATTAGTGCAGGGAAGAAGAAAAAAAACAGGTGTGTTAAATGAATTCATTAAACTACAAATGATATACTGGCCTGGTGAAATGCTGCTTCACACGTAGGTAATATAATGAAGAATTTACTTTATAGTCTGGGAACTGCAGGGTACAAATGTGGTTTTGACATGGAAAGTTGTGCTACTGGTAGCCTACTTTATCTACAGAAGTACCACTGTGTTTTTCAAAAAGAAAATGATGTAACACAAACAAATAAAGATATTTCAGAACACTATGCAATCACTATTTGCAGCATTCTTAGTATAATGGAATATTTGCCATCATTATTGAATTATTATAGAACCAATAAGAGCGACTGTCTTCCTCTCGATTGCAAGCATAACATCACTGTGTCCTCATTGTCAGGATGCACATGGATCATTTAGAATTTGACATTTTTTAAAAGTACTTTTTGTTAATAATGGTTTCAGCTAAGCAATATTCAAGAAACACACAGAAACCACTTTTCATTCTTATTTTTTCTTACTTGATAGTAAATCAGTTACATTAATTTTAGGTTATACATTTTTAGGCTTTCTCCATGAATATATATACTCCTACATTAAAGCTTAGCATTATGACCAACATGATAAGATTCATCAAAACCAAATCTAGGTGGGGAGGGGCAAGAACAAAGGATTAAGACAGAATGATGGTGAATGAACAAATATATGAACCCTCCCGTCCTTTGTGAAACAAAACACCATAGCAACAATTCATTTAACGCAGCAGTAATATCATTACATAATTCTGATATTAAAACAATTTAAAATGGCGAGTGAACGATCTCTCTGACTGAGTTATGTAAAGAAGCCAAGTCTCCCAATGAAACATACAAGTATCTAAAAGACAATTAACAGAAAGCAACACCATGGGGTGCCAAAGATGTCAAAAGTACAATTTCTGATTTGAACGAGTTCTGGTTGTGGAGGACACATCAGTTATTACTTTCCCAGAGGCCTTTGCTTTTCCTCCTTTGAAATGTCTCAAGTCCTGTGTGACTTCACACTATCCCTGATTTCTCCAGCAATGTCACTGTTAAAGCAGTTCTTTTGAAGAGTCACCAATAATTAGAAAAAAAATTAAGGCTCCAGAAAACAGGTTTCTGAAATGAAAATTGTCAGTAGTAAGCCAAAAAATATAGATTCTGTTGATCTGAATGAAAAATAGATAAACCCTTGAAGTTTTAATATCACGCAGTTCCAAGTCTGACATTGCCTTTGGGATCCGCTAACCCTGTTGGCACAGATAAATTCTGAAGCATGGCAATGGTGCCCCCATGTGGATAAAAGGGGCAGGACACATCTGTTCCTGATTGTATTGAACTATAAAGTGGCAGATATTTTCCATGGTGCAGTCAAACCCTGATTTGATTGACTTAGAAGGATGAGCAGGGGAGATAGGACCAGTCCATGAGAGAAGACGACAAGATGGTAAAAACAGGAGGAAAACTAAAAAAATGTGTGGTGGTGACCAAGTAACACACAAAATTTTGTTTTCCCTGCACAAGAAATGGATAGCAAATGGGGCAAAGAAGCACAAGTTTCAACATTGGCAGAGATTTGCCAGGATAAAATGGAAAAAAATGAAGGGCTTTGTTGCATTTTCATCTTCAATCTCTTAAATCAAAAGTTCTAGTGTAACTGCTGATCAAGCCAAGGATAAATGTTTTCTATTGTTTATTCCGGTTTTGGCGTTCCTGTTGAAAACAAAAGATAAGTATTTAAAGACATTTTAGAGGGGCAAACTTTATGTAAATACTAAAGAGCATTAACTGTCTTTTACATAAAACACCTTACCTGATCCAATCGAGAGCGGTTCTGTATTTGAGGAGGTTCAAAAGTCTGTCGCCAAAAGTAAAGAGAAAACACATTTAGTTTCTCTAGGAATTAGACATTTATTTGTTATTAAAACTGAGTAAAGTGGCGTACCTTGCGCACCTCTTCCTCCTCCTCCTGCCTCTTCTCATAGTGGGAGAAGTCATCAAAGATGGAGGTGGTGTGTTTGTACTGCACAATGATCTTCAGCACCTGCTTGGCCTTCTCCAGAGGAACCTCCTGAGTGTCGCGGGAGTTTGTCACTGGTTTGTTGTCGTTGTTTTCCAGGCGGATGTGGCGCAGTTGGCTGTTAGGCACATCTTTAACAAACAACCAGTCTACATCAAACTTGCCCTTCCACTTGTCCTGTGCCCAAACGCCAGCGCTGGTGCCATAGTCCACTGGTGAGCGCATCTCTGCTACACCACAAAAATGGCCACTGCCGTTGACACTGAACAACAGATAGACGGGACCTTTTCCATTCATGGCTCTGAATGCTGCGTCCAAGCGCTTGTTTCCGTGCTCCGTGCTACACCATATGGAGTACTTGATGGACCGATGGATATCATCCTCAGAGTAGCTCTTAATAATGAAAACACGGCCATTCTTCAGATTCCACTCAAAGTCCTTGGGGTTGTAACTATGAGAGGCACGCAGTTTCTCCAACACTGGATGGGACTCTCCACCAGGTCCCTGGCTCACTAAATTCTGTGGGCCACCATTTCCTCCTACTAATCCCATAACACTGCCATCCTGGCTAGGACTGCCCTGCCCGTAGCCCTGGTTCCGGTTGCGTGGAGCAACCCAGCGGGTTTGGGGCTGTGGAGGCTGGGTGTGGTTCTGATAGGGCTGTGGTGGTGGTTGATGGTGGGGTTGGGGCTGTAAGGCCATTGGCTGCATCTGGGGCTGTACCAGAGACTGAGGAGGGGCCTGCAGTGGACCCTGTTGCATGGGGGGCTGAGGTGGTAGACCATGGGGCAGGCCGAGGGGCTGCTGCTGCAATGGAGCTGTGGCTACTTTAGTCACAGGACCCTTGTCCCAGGTTCCTATGTTCATGTTATGTTTGATGGGAGGGGGAGGAAGAGCGCCCCCTGGATTAGACATCCCTGATTTCACTTTTGACTTAAGCTGCTGGGGTTTGGCCGGCTTACTGGCAATGGCAGCCCAGGAGGTTGGTTTGGGTGGAGGCATGCCGATGGGTGTAGCTCCATTCCCGGTGGCTGCTACAGCTGGTCCCCCAATCACAGAGCCCACTGCCTTCACCCCTGAGCCCTGACCTGTGACATCTCCTCCGATCTTCAGCCCCACCATACCCTGCTCCAGACTGTTCATGCCAGGGGCCTTGTTGAGGGTGTCACTATGAAAGCCTGTCTGCCCGTCAGGCACCAGGGTGCCCCCTAGTGAACTAGGGGGGTAACTGTAGCTGCCACCATATGTTGAACTTTGAGTCTGCTGGCCCTGGGAACCACTAGTGCCCCAAGCAGAAAATGCAGGGTTTTCAGGAAAAAAGTTAAACCTATGGGGGTAGATGCTGCTGCCCAAGCCCCCCGGCTGCCCAAACATGGTGTCCGGCATAAAGTGATGGTCTCCATTACTCAGTGGTCCATAGGGGGTGAGATAGGGAATTGGAGGGTCCCCACCTGTAGACCAAGGTGCTTCACTGAGGGGGTATGGAAATCCAATAGATGGGGCATAGTAACTGGACAGGTAAGGGTCAGTGATGGACTGGTAGCTGTTGTTCTGGATGGCAAAAGGGCAAATGGAAAATGATCAAATCATGAGAATTTAAAACAGTGGTACATGGTCATCTTAAATAAAGGGGCCTTTACCTGAGTTGATTGCCCAGGTGTAAGGTATGGCTCAAAATCGTTGTCATGGACAGTCTCCTTCTGATGCAGTGAACCATTTTGCACTAAAAAGGCACAATACAATCAAATAATTTAAAACCCATAAAAATATTTGAACAAATGTTCCAAAGACTTAAATGCAATCCTGCAGTCCTGTGAGAGTCTTATTATCATAACTAAGAAAAACAATATGTGCGCCAAGTTTGCATATTATGGTAAAACGTTGGAAAACAAACAAAAGTATTTCCAATGGAAAAGTTTCACAATTTGTTCTTCTGCTGAGAGTGGAAAAAAATAGTTAAACTGACATTAAATCTGGCCTAAGGAGTGTGCCAAGATATCAGAATACTGTGATTCTTAATCTTGTCACACAGTATCAATACCATAAACTGCTGTAATACTGAGAAGGGAGATAGTGCTCAAAACTAAGTTGTAGCACCCCTACAACTGTGTGATATAATCACAAAATATATTGTGTAATACACAATTACCACAGTATGAAAATCATGTACAACAGAACAAAGATGAGTCCAGCTTAAACTCACCTTTAGATGCTTGCCCCTTTGATCTCTGCATCCAGTTGGATCATGCAAAAAGGAGACAGACAAAATTACTTTTTTTTTTTTTTTTAAGTTCACAATTGATGACTCTCCTGTAATGACTGGTTACTTAAGGGACAATTTGACTGCCTCCTAAAGAGACAGCCAAAGGAAAGGTCTTTTTAAATAACAGTCGCACTGAATCAGACCTGGCAACAAACACGTCATTGTTGACTAATAAACAAGTTAAAAACATACTGACAGATGACATTAATTTACAGTTATTATATGAATATTAATGAAAAGCACAGATTTCTTTCCACAACGACACATTGCCTCGTACTTTAGTATTAGGGCAACGTTTGGTAGGAGACACTGGGAGTTGTTTTTTTTTTTTTTTTTCTTTTTACAGTTTCGATATGGCAAAAATGTTGACATCTTTTTATACCTTTTGACAGTAATGCCCCCAAATTCTGCTATGTAATCTTATAAGATCTGTCATACAACAACGATTTCTTGTCAGATAAACCGGGCAGTGTTAGTGGCTAGTTAGCACTTCCGAGGAATAGCTGTAGCCCTGTAAATGTTAGCACAGTTAGCTCCGAGCTAATAGATTTGAGGCTCATGCGAGGTAGGCTACATCATCCTTCCTACCTGAGGGTCAATGCTCGTGGTAGACATAATTCATTAAGCAAGTCCTTGGATTCTCACAGAGTCCGGGCTTGTGACTGTATTTCCAGCCCCGTGATAGGAAAGAAACTTCACAGCACAGTTGCAGTTAGCACTCAAGGCTAATGTGGCTAGTTATGCCGCTAAGCGTAAAGGCTCGTAGTCGTAGCGCAGGCTCAGCTGTGTATTTTCCGATGAATCCAACTTCTTCACTTCAAGTCTTTCGCTTCGTATCAGGAGATCAGGCGAGTCTCTGTAAAGGAGCTCGAGTTCAGCTTTTAAATGGCCGTATGGACCTGTTGTGTCTCCTATCTTTCGGCCCCTCTGGTCGCCTGATACTTGTCTTTTTTATTCCTCAGAGCCCTCCTCAGTTGCGTTAAAGCCCCGTGCACTTCCCCAATGGCCGCTCCATCCGGGCTTTGAGACACCGCTGTAGTTTGGGCCGATCACCGCAGGGTGGCAAAGGGTGACGCTCCTCTGCTGTTACACCAGCTGCAGTGTAGTCAGAAAGTACAGTCTATCAATGTTTACTGTGAAAATGGGCCAAATCAAGATAAGATAGTTTGAAAATAGCCAATGTGCACTCTACACACTGGACTACCACACTACTAATGTCATATATGTTTTATTATTACCATATTACCAGTACAAATTGCAACTAAATGAACGCTCTCGACTTAACTTGATCATAAAGTTTTTTTTTTTCTAGTAGACCATGTAGTTGTCCTCTTCCACCACTAGATGGGAGCATTAGCCTATAAGCTCAGACCGCTCTTAATTCTGTTGGTTTCACCTAATTCATATTCTCTTTCATATGACACTTAAATCTTATTTTTTATTCATGGAATTTCATATTAAATTAGTTTGATAATTTGTTAAATCACATTTTTGCTCTTTGCTGTTTTTAAAATGTTATTTTATTCAATTTCTGCCAACTCATTTCGGGATCTTGAGTCTCTGAAGCACATGAATGCAACAAAACATGTAACATACTGATTTACCTGGGTTATTTTGAAGCTGAGATTTCCCAGGGGGTGGAGCCACATGTTTGGCTGTCATTCATGTAAAAAATCAATAGGCCTGACCTTCTGGCATGTAGTGGCTGTTCTGGAAGGTAATGTCCTGTAGGTTACTGTCCAAGCCTCACATTATCTCAGTGGATGTGATGTGCTACACTCAACTTCAGTGAGGTCTCCACTATGGACCGCAAAACGGATGACTGGCAGAGGACAAGAAGGAATAGAACACCCTATGTTTCCCAGTATTATGGATGACAGAGTGACTATGTTGCATTTACTGGAGGAGCCTCAGATGAGAAGGGAAAGGAACAGACTTCAGACTTTTCAAAATTGGCCATCAGAAGCCCCGGTTAGATCTACAGACCTAGCCAAGGCGGGGTTTTTCTATCTCGGTCCTGGAGACAAAGTTCAGTGCTTTTGTTGTGGAGGTGTTTTGAGATGTTGGGTGCATGGGGACAGTCCTGTAACAGAGCACAAACGACACTTCCCCACCTGCAATTTCATTTTGGGGCAAACTGTGGGGAATATTCCACTACAGGATGGTTCATCAGATTCAGTGGATGGGCAGCTCTTGAGTCAGCTCCAAAGGATGACCATGGACGACCAGGGCACCACAGGTCAGGCTGTGTACCCCGAGATGGAGGAGGAGGACACCCGGCTAACCACCTTCCATAACTGGCCTACAGAGGCATCGGTACAGCCAGATGTTCTTGCAAGAGCTGGATTTTTCTACACAGGTTAAATGTTTAAAGCTCATAGAAGTGATTTTCAAACATTTCATCAGTACACTGGCATTTACTTTGAACAGAAACAGAAGTAGTAGTAAGTAGTAATAGAAAGTAATAATGTGTTTCAGAATATATGTGTAAAATGCTTGCCCCGCTCCTGGTTGTTGCCAGAGAGAACTGTCTTTGTCAGTGAGTTCATGCTTTGTTCTGCTGAGTCATGAGGTCACTGGCAGAATGACCCAGACACAGCTGCTAGAGTAGTGCATTCATGTCACAGGAAAACAAGAATTTAAACTACATAAAACTGTGTATACTGTAATAGTCAAATAATATTTTGTCTCTGTTTTACCAGGGCATGGGGACAATGTCAAGTGTTTCTTCTGTGATGGAGGCCTGAGAAACTGGGAACCAGGTGACGACCCCTGGCAGGAACACGCCAAGTGGTTCCCAAGGCAAGACTGACCTTTGATCAAAAAAACGTAGTATTTATTTATAAGTATAATCTTAAGTAAGTATAAAAAAAAGTATAATCTTTTCTCAGATGTGAGTTTTTGATCCACTCCAGAGGGCAGGGCTATATCAGTAATATTCAGGATGCCCATTTTCATCTTGGGGAAACTGTGGTGAGTCTATAGTGTGGATCTGTTTGTTGCTTGTTAAGTTGTTTGGTCATTATTACTTTTCTTTTTGTCAGAGTGGATCACAAAATACTGCTCGAGATCCCGGCTCCAGAAATGGTATGTAAAATAAAAAAAATAAAAATAAAAAAATGTATAATTTTGATTAGAAAACTTCAGAAATGAAAAACTGCAGAGAAAATAAGTTAAGAGATCTGTCAACATGATGAAACCTCTTCTTGATTCTAATATTAATGTGCTAGTTGCACCTGGGCTAATGGCTGGATCTCATAGTAATTAGAGACCTCTAGTCAAATAATTATTCTGTTAATCAGTCCTCATGGGCACTCATTGGCCCACTATACTATGTTAACACAGTGTAATACCATTTTACCTAAAATAAATAGGATTTAGAGAGGATATCTGTGTATCAGAATGACTTTCTGTATTTGTTCTCCTAGATGTGGTTGGTGGAATGGGAGTGTCCTCGATTATGCTTTCTCCTGTAGTACAGACAGTTCTTCAGATGGGCTTTGAGGCTAACCTTGTGGAAAGCCTGGTCAAAACCAAGTACCTCCTGACTGGACACTTCTATACTTCTGTATCTGATTTAGTCGCTGATGTGCTACAGGCAGAGGAAGAGGACAGACAGAGGACACCCACCAGTAGAGGTAAAACTATAACTGTTCTCTGTGTACAGGGCGTATTACCTTTATTCACGCTCATTGTCAAATATATCTTAATTTTTAGAGCCAGAGGCGAGACAAGGGACTAGCTGTGGAAATACAAGATCCCAAACTGCTCTTAAAGAGAAAGGTAAACGAACATTGCAAACTTGTTAGTTGCACCATCATTTATTAAGATCACATTACAATCACCACATTCATCACATTTCTGTATTATTAATATAGCGCTTTTTTAGACTGAAGGGATAGACTGATGGAAGCGAGGCAGCCTCTAACCACCACTAATCACCTCCAACCACCACTAATCACACACACAAACACCATTTTTACACAAAGGCAAGGTGGGTGATGTGTCTTGCCCAGGGACACCATGACAGTATGCGCCGGTCACCGCTAGGATCAGACTTCAGGGTTGGTGGGTGCTCTAATCGCTGAATCAGAGCCTTCCAAATTGCTCATCACACAGGCTTGTTGATTATGAAGCTATTGTGGTTTTTGTTAATCTAACCTTTCACTAGCAAGGACTATGCCCCAACACTGGTATATGGCAAAGATATTTATTGATGATATGATATTTGTGGCTGGATAGAGACTCAGGATGGGGGCTCTGTCTCAGTCAGTTCAGGACCCCCTACTCTGTAGATGGTAAGGTCTTGAAGCTGAAAGATGAACAAGAGACATGGGGTGGGTGGGAGAGGTCGAGAGAGCGGAGACAGGCAGTGTTGTTGGGATAGGCTGGTATAAAAAGGGCTTCTGGGTGTGGTTGAGGTGAGCTGTGGTTTGATGCAGAGGAGGAGAAGGCGGTTGATGGATGGTCCTGCTCCTGAATCTCACTTAATCATATTAACTCCATTTCTTAGGATGGTCCCAGTTAAATGTGTACCCTTGAATTAATGAAATAATAATTTTGTGATTGGTCCCTCTACAGTGAAGGACCCTAGCCCTGAGGAGCTCCTGAAGCAGCTGCAGGAGGAGCGGACCTGTAAAGTGTGCATGGACAAACTGGTGTCCATTGTGTTCATCCCCTGTGGTCACCTGGTGGTGTGTGGAGACTGTGCTGCCAGCCTGCGACACTGTCCCATCTGCAGAGCTGTTATCAGGGGCAGTGTGCGTGCTTTTATGTCCTGAAGGGTCAGGCTAGTCTTTATAGTGGTGTTCAATGAGTGCTGGATTTGTATTTCCTTCTCTCTACACTTTTAAAATGCTGGAATTTGATAATTAATAAACTTAATCAAAACTCATTTGATCACAGGCCACAATTTCTTGACAAATCAAAATTTACCCTAAGGGAATTTGTGTGAGTTGTCTATCAGTGTAAGCTTCTAGTATTAAGGCACGTAATTTAATTAAACATACTAGTATATGATATGAATATGATTACAATTCACTTCTTTTTATTAACAAACATTTATTTACAAAAAACACACAACACAACAATGCACAAACAGGCTTGATCAGTCAGCCACCACAAATGAACAGAAATACAAACAAACAAGTCAAATCATATATAAAGAGGTGGATTTTGTTCAGTTACACATTCACAACCTACTATCTCCAGTACTCTCTGGAAGGCTCTACCAAGAGGAAGACTGCTCTGATACTTGAACATGAGGTGACTTATGATCTTTTTTTTTTTTTTTTTTTTAAACTTAAGAAATGCTATAGAAAGAGTGCATAAACTGTTCAGAGAGGTTGATCACAGGCAGACAATATGATCTTTGTAGTAACTGTTAACTATTCAGAGAACTAATAAAATACTGCAACCAATTTGTGCTATAGAAAAAGTACTATTAACATTCATTCTACATCAAATATGCCCATTGAAAGAAAATATGGTTATGCGTGAGCAGCTTTACATCTTGTACTTTATCACTTTTAACTCCAGGGGGCAATACAGAGTAACAAATGAAATATTAATGGACCCAGGCAAAACTGGGCATTGAAAAGTGCAATACGTTTCTTTTCCCAGATCTTACTTGTATTAAGTTAGTACATCCATTTTCACAATAGTCATACAGAATAGTAAAACATGCTATTTTGAAACAATATGAACATTTGAACACGTTTGTTAGAAGATGCTGACCTTTGTAATTTGCCACTGGTGAAATATCCCTCATTAGAAGAAGTTTTAACTTAAAGTCTCAAATCACCTCAATGGATACAACAACATTTCTTGCAAGTTAAAAATACACGGCTGTGTAACCTCTTGTAAGATTTGTGAGTATTTGGAATGGCAGATACAAAGTCAGTGAAAACAAAGCCGCCTTGAACAAAGCCTCAGAAATGCTGGCTCTTTGAGATTTCCAGAAATAAAATATGCCAGTCTGTGTATTTGGACTTTTTTAATCTTTGCATTCAACTAATCTTTTCCTGCTTCATTATTTACATTTCTTGACAGGTTTGGTTCTTTTGTTACATGACCTGATGGTACCCAGTGGTCCCTCTTGTCTCTTCCTGTACTATTCTTGTTTAAAATCTTAGCATAGAGTAAACAGACGAGCAAAATAGCCCACTTTATTTAAGATGAACTGAGTAATTGCCCCTAAAGCCAAAATTTGAACCAGCAATAACAGACAAAACCATCGAGGCACAGACTCTTGGCAAACATGAAATGACTCAAAGTTCTGCCAAATCTGAGCCTATAATGAAAACCTCTCAAGTGTCATGCATAGCTCCTTGTAATGTTTTCTTAGGGGGCTGAAAACAACAGCATACTCCAAACAATCATGAATTCAAGAAACAAGAAAATTATATGAACAGCTCAAGCGAGATGTCTGAGAAAACTTGTAGCATCATATTCACGGTCTTTTCATTTACGTAGACCTAAAAAAAAAACAGAAACAAGAGCAATGGGTTAGAGCTGTGTATACCATTATAAGACTGATACTGTATACTATAATTCTGTGTTTTGTAATTACAGGGTAATTACAAAAAAATTTTCTTGGGGAAAAAAAAAAAAAAAGCATATTTAATAAACCACCAAATGAGTGAATAAGGATAATGTGTAAATGTTTACATGCTTGATATATTTCTAACCCTAACTTCACGTAACTCATTACTTCATTGAACTTTAAATCATGTTTGGGTAATCCCTCAGTCATCCAGGTATGATCCACAACAAACAAAAAATGTAATTCTGTCAACTGGACAAAAGTTTTAGAGTTGATCATGTTGTTGATCTAATAATAAAGGATTTACATTCTGAGCACCTGTTTTTTGTCCCTCAAGAGAGGCACAACTGTGCATGTACACAGATAATGTGTAATCTGTGTGTGTACAGATTTTAGCCGCCACAATATGAAAACACAATGCTACAATGGCAGTAACATAAAAGGCAATTTCATTCCCTTAAACGGTGACAGGATGTAGCTTGTTCAATGTGAAGTTTATTCCAAAGACACCGGACATGTTTCCAGTCTCCGGATACTGAACCGGCAAACACACAGCAGGACTGCGCCTCAGCACAATAGTCAGGCAGGTAGTAACAGAAACATTTGAATGAAAATGGTAATAATAATACTTCAAACCAAAAATGAGGTGTGAGGGTGGAAGAATGATACTTACGGATACATGGGCTTTAAAAGGAGATGGGATGGTTTCTCATTGACATGGTACAGAGGGAATGGGTCAAATCCACCAATAAAATCAACTGAAACAAACATGAATAAAATAAACAAAAATAATAAGACATGCAAATGGTAAAAGTGCAGGTAAAATAAACAATGGGAATGAATGTGGTGTGAGCGTACTGTACAAAACCATGTTTGGAGGAAAATAAATAAAACTAGGAGTTGAAAAAAAAATATATAGAGGACCTTTAAACTAATTGTGCTTTATCCACATTGTGTGTGATTTAAATATTTTGATATTATGATTTTAATTTATTGAGAGATTTACAGGAGTGGTATTTTTAAATTGTAGTGTGTCTTTTAACTCTGGGTATGAGTCTGTAGATGTGTCATCTCATTTTTGAGTGGGTCCAAATTTACAAATAGTCAACTAGACAAAAAGCACACAAATACACTGATGTGTGTTGGTGTGTTTCCTGCCCTTTTAGATATTTTCTAACTGATATTTTTCTTTTTGTCTAAATGAACTATACCCTTTTTACCAGCAGCACCCTGTCTTTGCTGTTTTTGAATGTATAGAGTCAACTAATTCTTATTAACACACATACAAGAAAGATGATTGTCATAATTGCACAATAGCTATATGTATTCAAAGTGGAAAAGTTGTTGTTGTTGTGTGTGTCATTGTGGATGTATTTATTATGCCTAAAATACGATCCTGTATTTGGATGAATGTGGAAGGGCACCCAGATGAAAAGTGTCATGCTTGTACCACAATGCTACTGACGCAAGGAAAGACTTTTTGTCATGAAAGAAGAGTTTGTGGCTCTGGAGGATGCACAAAACCCCAGAGCAAGGAGATGTTAGGACAGTGCGTCACGCCTGTCCGCCTCTCTGACAGGGGGGCCAATGAGATTAGGTGAACTGTCCAGATGCAGCCAGGCAATAGATGCAAGATGGGATCAAAACAACCAAAAACAAGCTTACAAAGAAAAGTAAACTCTAACTGGGAGACTTCAAGGGGAAAGAATTTGTGGAAGATCAACAAAGGCCAAATCAATGACATCCTGATAAGCAGGTGTGCACTGCAGTGTAGAGATATGAGCAGGATGAGAGCACGCCACATGTCCTGCAGAGGAAAGGTCCCCTTAACTTTGACCTCAGACAGACGGACTGTTTGATCTTATGGTTTTATCTGTAGACCAAAACACAAACAGCCCAGAATGGCACTTCCCTGCTCTTTGTGGTGCAGGTGATGTAGTCATGGAAATAGTAAAAAGGTAAATATTTTTAGTTACAAGCAGGATTATGTCTGACAGAGTTAACTATAAAAGTCTTAACTATGCACGCCTTGTGATGACATATTAACAGCATTATTGGTGATGTTATTGAGCATGACAGGTGTGGGAAAGTGTCATTAACCATCAGAGCTGACAGGGATATTATGGGTGGCTGTTTTGCATGATAAAACCTAGCCTAACAAAGCCCTTACTGAGGGTGAAAGTGAGTGTCTTATAACTGAAAGGTTGCACTGCATAAAAGGAAGTGGCGTATAAGTAAATATAAGTACCAATTACTCAAATTAAAAAGATTTAACTTGAGTTGAGTGGATTGTCTACCAGTGGATTATGGATTTTTTTTCTTAATTCAAACAACATACGTACTACAATACAATAGCCTATAGCGTTTTGAAAGGCTTGTTAAGCTTGTAAAATGCAATACCAATTATAAGTAAATAAAGAAATAATAAATATATTATCTTAGCTAACATAAAATAGATTAATTCAACCTGTCTTCTGTTTATTTTAAATGTGGTGCTCTAATCTTTTCCACTGACCCCTCCATTTACTCCTGATCTGTCCCTCTGTACCATATCTGAGGATTTTCTGGGGATGTGACTCAGCATAGAGACCCGGCAGCATAATTAGCCGACATGCTAAAGTGAGCTTATCCTAACACTACGTGGTTAACTGCGTGACCTACTTTACAAAGCAGCTTTTCCCCAGCTCTGCCTCTTTGCCGGTGTGCCTGCTCTCCACTGATAAGTGCGTGGAACAAATCTGACACAACAAACAGTGACTCAGGGATGGGCACTGGACCAGACCCACAGAGATACTCTGGTGCAAGTCTGTGTGTGTGTGTGTGTGTGTGTGTGTGTGTGTGTGTGTGTGTGCGTGTGTGTGTGTGTGTGTACAGACAGGAGCTTTGGAAAATAATGTCAAACAGCATCAAGCAGCCTGCCAAAGCTAATGTGGTTGATGTTTCAAAAGGGTAATTCTGTGTGTCTGGTTTAACACATGTTTGATGTGACACTGTCATATAAGCATTGTGTTGGTGTACGCCCAATATTGTCTCATTTCCCTTCATTGTCTAGCCTATAGTAGGGCTGAAAAAAAAAAAATCTAATTGTAATTTTTCTGACAAGCACTGTGATTGCGATTAGATTTACGCTTCATGTTTTAATAATAGGACTGTTCAAAGTTTGCATTTTAAACACCAGCAGAATAGCCCAAAAGACTATAACATAACTGACAAACAAGAATTTAAGAACATTTGTAGATCAAAGCTACAAAGTTAGCTGTTTTATATAGATTTCTTCTGTTTGTGGGGAAAATTATGGTACTCTGAAAATGGAAGCCTTTGCAATTTGCAAATTCAAATTGCCATTTGATTTTACTGTGATTACTATATAGACTATAGAACATAGAAAACTAAAGCTCTCTGGCCCCGTCAGCACTATGTCCCAAAAATACAGATATTTTAAAATGGCTTTTATTTTCAGATGGATCTACAGGCTACCAAAAAGCCAGTGTAGTCCTTAGGGATGCACCAATCCAGCTTTTTCAGTTCCAATATTGATACTTGGACTTTATGTGCGCATACCTGATATTAACCAATACTGATGTAGGTAAGGAAAATGGAGCATTTTCAAATACAGTTAACTCGCTCAAAAGATCCAGCTGTGTTATGCTACTGTTATTTATCCTTCAAATAACTACCGAAGAGCTTCATATGAAAAAAGTTCAAACATTACGAGATGTTCAAGGAAAAAATCTGACACTAAATAGTCTTATTACATCCAATTAAATGCCCAGTCACAATATTGGCTTAACCAATATCATGGAACGGATACCAAATCCAGCAAATCTTTCAGGTTGCTATTGATATTCGATACCAGTATCGGTATTGTGCATCCCATGGGCACTTAGTGAATTTGTTTACATTTAATTTACATTTTCTTGCCAACAAAAAAGCAAAACAAGTTTTTGGGATGGGTATTGTTAATCAGGTTGATGAAATTGAAGTCTCATAAACCAATTCATTAATCTTACGTTTACTTGATTATAGGAGACGCAGGTGAGGCCCCACAGCTGCAGGACTCATAAATATATTGATAAAGTCATTTTCACTCTGACATTCATAGACCAATATAACCAGCACTGTCCTTGAGAGATTAAACAATGTGATTTCATGACACTTTTCCACAGTCTAATAAAATAACAATAGGTTTTGTTCTAATGAGAGACAGGGTTAAGTAAAGCACTGTAATTTGCTTATTACACTCCCCTCGCTTCCCGCAGTGCAGCTTGTGAGCTCATTGACCAGTGCTAGTCTAATGATCCTGTCAGAATGAAACCTACAACTTTTTACGAGACCTGGTTAGAGGCTACTCAGTAACAAGAGAGTGATTGTCATTACTTCAGTGTGTGGGAATCAAGAACAGGACTACAAAGCAAAATAAAGTAAAAGTTGTAAATTGCTGAGGCAGGCAGGAGCTCAAGAGAAATGCTTTAATCCAGCCATCAAACAGAGATAAAATGGGAGCGCAGTGTGCCTGTTCTGGTAATAGGAATGTATGTGTCTGAAAGAACAAAACGTCTTGTACAAATCAATTATTACAAAGTGTTGAAGCTAATCTAACAGGTCTCCAAAGAACACATTTGAGAAAACTAGCTTCTTATATGATATCACTGGCCAATTTTACCCTAAGGTATTTTATAACTAACTATATAAGCTTTTGGGGTTATGTTTGGTGCTGTAATGTGGATGTTTTCTTTATATATAATTAGGATCTTTGGTTTAATATACTAAATAAAATCCCCCGGTAGATTTATTTGAACAAAAATAGTCTTGCCCCAGTACAGATACATTATATAAGCAAAATATGTCTATTGTGTGCTGTCTGCATCTAGTATAAAGCACGACAGCAAGACTATCAAATCAAACCACACTAGCTCAAAATGCTCGGTTCCAACTTGTGATGTAATCAAGCTAACTTTGAAGTTAACAGCTAACAGCTTGAAGCTAATGTTTTACCTTTTGTTTAGTAGAGATTGGACATTTCAGGGCTGAAATCATTCAAATGATTATAGTGAAGGTGTATGGAGTTTAAAAACGCAGCCGAGCACCTCCTGTATTACCATATGACATCACAAGGTGGACCTGAGCATAAATATGCAGGATTTGTGCGTTAAACATGTGTGAAGGAAAGAAAACACAACTTTGGGTATGTTTGTGAGTAAAGAACATTATAACATGCTACATAGATCAGATAATGTATTTGTAGCTTGGAAAAGTCAAATTCATAGCCGAATGGTGAAAAAATAGCAGTGTTTTTTCCAAGTTGAAGTGGGCTCAGTGGGGATTACTTGGGGGTGACTGGTGATTAAGTGGTACAGACTGGAGCAGAAAGGGCCTCTTGGGTGTGGACGCTCAGCGCTCACAGACAGTGAATGCCTGGTATGTGACCGCCTAAGACGAGGAGATCTACAGTAGGACATGTAAAGACGACACACGGCCACAGCTTTGAGTTTGTTCAGCCAGAGGAGATTTTAATAGGGCAAGATCTGGAGGAATTTTTCAGTCTCCTACTAAATATTTGACAGATTAGTTGTGAAGTTACTTTGGGTTACTGGTACTCATTAGGATTATATCTAGTGGAAGGTATTTAGCCGACCTTTCTTAAAATATTGACCTGAGGCTGATGGGGTTACGGTCGCCTAGACATCTCTGGTTTCACCATGTGTTCTGATGTTTCTTTTTTCCTTTTACCATGACTAAATATTAGTTTCATGACATTACATTCAGCAATGGTAACGTCATAGTTTATTTACTGACTGTGATAAAGTGATGTCCATATGTTAAATATATATTTTAAAATCATTTCGAGTACAAGATAACTATTTTTATTTACTGATTATAATAAGTGCCTAATTGTCAGAATTGATACTGTTATATTCTTCTGAAGTAAAAGTAGTAATTGTTGTAGATTCTGCATAAATAATATTTTTGTGTTTAAAGGGGCCATATTACACTTTTTCTGATCTGTTATAATGCTCTTTCCTCCTCAAATACGTACTTTGTTGGAGTTGTGTTTTGTTTAATTCACATATGTTTAACACACATACACTGCATATTTAGACTGAGTTCTTCTGTTTTACAGAAAATACTCTGATCCACCTTGTGATGTCATGTGGTAATACAGAACGTGCTCCACTGTTTTAAAACTCCATACACCTTCCCCACCTGATTTCAGCCTGCCAGTGTCTCTAATGAACAAAATATAAGCTGTTAACTTGAAGACTGCTGTTTCTTGACATTATTTAGTTTAGTTTAGTTTAGTTTAGTTTAGTTTAGTTTAGTTTAGTTTAGTTTAGTTTAGTTTAGTTTAGTTTAGTTTAGTTTATTAAGGACCTTGTACAATTAAAACATAAATGTTGCCATTTAATGCATTGCACCAGAGTTAGCCTCAGGCTAATTTACATCTGTGGTCCCTGGCAGGACATAAAAACATATAAACATACACCCCCCCCCCCCCACACACACACACACACACAACCACATTCTGTCAGCACCATAAGTCAGTGATTGCAGTTTTGACTGTTTTTTAGTAGAAGTTTAAGCTGTATTTTGAAGCTGCTGATGGAGAGACAGCTCTTTAAGTCACTTGTTAGTGCATTCCATTGTGTTGTGGCATTAAAAGAGAATGAAGACTGTCCAAAAGCTCATGCATTTGTGAGTAACTTACAGCTATCTTCCTCTTCAGTCATGGCGCTAACAACGTAGCAGGCGTAGACAAAGCCAAGGAGCTGTGAAGACATAATAATACACAATGTTAACAAATGAGAATATGTGGTAGTCAGTTTCACAACAAGTGGTCACAATAGAGCACTGATGAGGGACACAGGTATGACAATGTAATATTCAAATTAAATGGCCCATATTACATTATTTTCTGGTCTATGTTATAATGTTGTTTCCTCATCAAAAACATACCAGGAGTTGCGTTTTGTTTCGTTCACACATGTTTAACACACAAATCCTGTTGCTGAGTTCTTCACTCTAACAGAAAACATTCTGTTCCACCTTGTGATGTCATGTGGTAATACAGGAAGTGACCCACAGTGTTTTTAAACTCCATACACCTTCATTTGAATCATTTGGACAAGTTCAGTGCTGGAACTACCACTACTGAAATGAAGGAAAAAGGTAGTTGTTGAACTTGAGAACTACCACTACATGACATCTCAAGGTGGAACAGAGCAACAAAGATACTGTATGTGAAAGAAATATATGTATTAGCACATTCATTTATTATTTATTTCCTTTTCTACACTTCCTTTCAGAATCAAACGTTTCTGATAAGCTCAGTATTTTGAAATCTCTTCATACGCTCCACTGTACCACGTAACAGACAAAGACTTCCGCTCCTGTATGCAGCCTGTAGTGTAGAGTGTGTGATCCTGTAAATGACTATCATCGACTCTGGGACAGTGCCTCTCCACAATGAAGCACCCTCCCATCATCTGGCACTGGGCCATGTCAATTAAACCAAGCAGCGTCTTCTGTGTGATGCCAGGTCTGTCTGCATGCCAAAAGGACAGATACATGGGCCCATCCACAGAGGAAGTGCTGTGTGTTTGTGGTGTGACTGCTATTTCTACAACAGTCAATTATCCCTGCAGTATAAGCTCAGTTACGTGTAATTATAATATGGCCAAATACTATTTAGGGACCATTCATCTTTGAGTTTAAGCTATTTTCAAGTATATTGTTTTGGCTGAAGCTGCAATTAGTCTATTCATTGGTTTGAGCTTTCTGCTTTATATGCAACATTTTGTCTCAAATTGTTAAATTGTAAATCACGATGACAAAACTCCTACTTTTTCATCTTTACATTACAATTACAGGAATGCTAATGTCTCTCAAATATGAACTACTACTACTACTACTACTACTATGATAATGCATTATATGATTCATATAGCAAATATTTGGATGCTCAAAGACATTTTACAATGCATTATTCTTTTACTCCACTTGGTGATGGTAAACTACTTCTAAAGCCACAGCTGCTCTGGCATTAACAAGCACTACATTGGTTGCATTGTTTATATAGCGCTTTTCCACCTTCAAGGCACTCAAAGCGCTTTAAGGCACTCGAATCGCTTTATACATGGCAAAGTGGGTGAAGTATCTTGCCCAAGGGCACAATGACAGTATACAGTGGTCTGAGCTAGGATCAAACCAACAATCTAATCACTCAGAACTATTCTATTTGCCCAAACCATAAATAAAATTGTCTGATCACCAAATAGCAAAGTAGGTAGTGTCATGCCCAAGGGCACAACAACAGTTTGCAATGGTCTGCGCTGGGATTAAACCAACAATCTAAAAAAACTCAGTACTATTCTATTTGCCAAAACCATATACACAAAACTGACTGGTCATCCCCAATGCTTGTTAAATGCTTAATATTTAAAACAAACTTCATTTCATTTATAACCAAAAGACAATGGACACCTCTGTGTTTAACCTTGATAAAACATTGCCATTTTCTCTGTCATTTTCCTATCTAATTGCCGGTCTCACCCCATCCATTACACTGGCACCAAAAAGGAGCTGAATTAGCATATGTATAAGGGTAGTGTCAGACACAAGATGGTGTTAACAGCAGGGGGCACTCTAGGTTGTGTGTGCATGTGTGTGTCCCAGTGAGTTAATATGCAGCAGTGTGGTTCATTTACATAATGGGCCCTGATTGCTGTTGTGGTCTGGGATTTAAAACATGCTACGGCAAACATGTCATAGCAGCAAGATTGAAAATAGAATGAAAAGAGAAATTACAGGGTGTTTTGAGGGTGAATGGCGTGTTTCTGAAATTGTAACAAACAATGACTGGGTTGCTAAGTGTTGACTCGTGTGACCAAATGTTTATGAGGTTATGAAGTAACCTTACAGTAAATGTAACCAAAACAGTGATACAGACTATTATTATGGACTTTCTCAAGTGTAGAGCAGTGGTGAAAGAAGTACTTGGTTTTGTTACTTAAGTCAAAGTTATCTTCTGTCATTGTTGAGGACCAAATGAGGCCTAATCTTGAACAATCCATAACCAGAGCTGGACTAAAACAGTAATATCTGTTTTGTTTTTCCAATAATGTATGTAATCGACTTCCCAACGGATAGTAAAGATTCAGCTTTTTGTACTTCTTCATTCATATAGTGGGACGAGGCCCCACTATATGAATGAAGACGTGAGAAGGAGGCCAGCTGCTGATTACAAGGGTTACTTGTATTTGCATAAGTTAATGAGGGTTAGGTTAAACTAAGTGTGCTTTTCAATACTTGTCTCCTCCAGTTAAATAAGACTGTAAAATTATCCCTGAAAAACAACCTTCCTTTCAATAACTGATGCTGCCTATGGATCAGATAGTCGCCTATATACAGCAAATCCATAAAACAATTGTAAACAACTACATTAAAAGTCACCAGAACTTGTAATCTAGTTGGCAGGAGCTGTATGCAGGATCATGAGCCCTACTTCTTGTTTATACTAATCTTATCAATCTTACCAATTAGCACCAAGGACTCCAGCAAAAGCAGAGCCTCCATCTTTGCCTTATTAACAGCTATTCACTATAACCCAATCAACAAACTCATTAAGGCACTATTGATTTGGGGTCGGAGTCGGGCATGGACTTTGCCCTGAATACTAAGATTGTGTTTACTACTACAAAATAGCATACAGATGTTTTGCAGGTTAATTACACTGCACCTTCTGGAGTATGGAGGACTGTGTGTGTTTGGCAGCTGCATGTTTAATGACAAAAAAATGATGAGATAGGGACTGTTGAGACCCCATCCACCTGTTCTTACCCATCAGCCCCTCCTGTCTCTCTATGTATATCTATGTGTATGTTCACGAGTGCTGAGCTACAGTGGATCCTGTGGGGTTAGTGAGGATCTGAGATGCTGATTTGCATCTTTCTCATCAAATCAGAGCACATGAGCACATTAAGACGAGAGGTGGCCAATTATCCTCTGATCCTTTGTGTGTGAATGTGCTTATCTCTATAATAGTGCTGAGAATGAGAATGAGTTCAACCAGGACAGACTACAATCATGAAATATCACTCCATTCGAGGAAATCTATAATACAGCACCATACAGCGCAATAGTAGTAGTATAGTAAAGTAGTACTTGCACTCACCAACTTCACAGTGCATAGAAAATCAAATGTTTGCTTTACAATTGTGTGCAGAATTCACTCACCCCATACTTCATACTAGGCAGGCATGTGAGAAAAGTGTCTTGCCAAAGGACACAACAACATTTCCCAATGAGAGCTCTCCCATCCAAGTTCTAACCAGGTTTAACCCTGCAACTTCAGATGATCAGACGAGATTAGGCATTGGCAAGGTGGTATGGCATGGTTTCAGTACTTTTTAGGTACACATTGAGCAATTTGATTTGAAGTAACAGTAGTCACAGCTTATCACTTTTACCATAGTAAAAGCGGCTCACAAGATTCCTTCACTCATTTTCTGCCAACTCACTCAAACTTTTAACAAGAGCAAATACTAAAAATGAAATTAATTCATGCAGCCAAATCCATTTTTCTGCAAAACAGATTAGCAATTAAAGCTCCTGGCTGTGAGGGCCTTTGAAGTTAGAGACAGTCTGAGCCCAGACTGACACAGAAGCCCGAAGGTGGCATTTCATGTCCCATATTACGGTAATTTTTGATCTATGTTATAATGTCGGCGTTGTGTTTTATTTCATTCACACATATTTAATACACAAACACTGCCTATTTAGGCTGAGTTTTACTCTTAAACAGAAAACACTCCCACCTTGTGATGTCATGTGGTGATACAGGAAGTGCTCCACTGTGTTTTTAAACTTCATACACCTTCACTAGAATCATTTGGATACTTTCAGCTGTAGACATGTAAATATTATGTTCAAGTGCAACATCTGTCTGTGGTGCAATTCCCTTCTTTCATTTCTTTTGGAGTTTAGATTCTAAGATGCCACTTTAACCATTTAAGTTTCTTCATTTGCAACAACTATAGCAACATAGGTCAGCCACATAAATTGAGCTCTACTCAACTCTACCAACTGAGCTTCTTCCCCCCACCCTTGTCACTTCAGTGTCACCTACACAATCATCTCCATTTCTCCAGGTCTGGGGCTGTAGAGCATTGGCTTGTGATCCTTGTAACCAGATTAGAATATCCTAATGGGGTTGTCTTAACTGTAATAATCAGTTAAGACAACCCCAATGCTTTTGTTGTATGAATTCATTCTTTACTTTTATTTAATTCAGTTATTCGTCACAGCTGGTTAAAATCATTGAATCTAATATAGAACACACTTTAAATTACAATGACCCCACTTCATCTGGGAAGCTGAGCCCACATCACCTTAACCCCAATATCCCTACGTATTGATGTGTGGCTAATAAACATCAGAATGCAATCACCCCATGGGCTAATAGAGCTATCAAAGCCCTCTCTGACCTCAGAGAAAAAGGGGATGTGGGGGTCCATAAACACACAGGCATGCACGCACACACGCGCACACACACACACACACACACACACACACACACACACACACAGATGCCTGACCCTGTGGCTACGGCTCGCTCTCACAGCTAATCACTGGTTTGTCCAAAGCTGCGGGAGCCCCTTTAATCAACCTCAGCCCCTCCCACTCCCACTGCAGCGCTACAAGCTTTTTTGTACCTAAAATATAACAGAATACACACACTACATACAATAAGGGATCTTATTAAAACCAGAGCGCAACATTTTTAGAAAGTAATTTAGTTAAAGGGGCACTATGTAACGTTTTTTGGTGGATCTGCTATTGTGTCTCCATGGCGATGTTAAAAATATTAGATTATATACTGTTAATTTAAAATCAGTTTTCGTATCTGGAAAACAAATTAGCCACAGAAATAATGAAACCACTGTTGATAATTAGAGCATTTACAAAAACACCTACATTTAACTACTTTCACGCTGAGATTAAACTTTTAGTTTCACTGGGTATTCAACCATTTTTTTTAAATAAAAGTGAAAGTCAAACAATGTCACAGGAAGGGAGACAGGAAGACTGCGCTGAAGTTAACGGTGATATTATGACAAGGGACAAAAACAAGAGGAAGTGTGCAATGGCACCAGAGAAATACAAGAGCATTTTACAGATTATCACCTCTACAATCCTCTTCACACACACTTCCAGGGCAAAAACCCAATACTGGAAAAACACACATTTAAAAGACGGGCTCATGTCAAAACAATTGTCAGAAACATGTTCACCCATGTGTTGACGCTGCTGTTTTCTGTTATTCTGTTATTCTGTGTCCCAGTTGATTTGTTTTTCACACTGCTAACAGTGGAGGGGCTGGAAGACACTGAAAATTGAGACTTTATGCAGTGTCAAGAAAAAAGTAGCTGACAATATGGGCTAGAATATCTGTTTTTGTTACCACACTAGAACAAGTTTAGAGGAAGTAGTAGCAAAATGTAGTATAATGGTATACTGATAGATGTAATAACAAGTAAGTATAGTTGTAGTAGTAGTAGCAGTTGTTGTTATTGCAGAGAAATTAGTACATGTAGCCATATTAATTCAATCTCTGTTATGTAAATTTCAGTTAGAAAAATATTTAATGGCAAGCACTGAAATTAGATTTGCATTTTATGTTTTAATAATAGAATTAAAAAAAAAAAAGGAAATATGAACTGACAAACTTAAAGAATCATGTGTAATTCAAAATGTGTTTGTACAGATTGAAACTACAGGGTTGTCATTTCTTATGCAGAATAAGACAGAAAATTATGTACTTCAAAAATTGCCTTTGCGTTTTGCTTATTGTGCCCATTCAAATTATGATTTAATTTGATTACAATTAATCTTGCAGTCTTATAGGATTTTTTGTCATAGTATTATTGGGAGCAGTGGAACTAATAACAGTAATATTGAGGAGACAGCGGTAGTAGCATCGGTGTACTGGCAAAGAGTGGTCATTTATATACGTGAGGTTGACAGCAATGACAAATTAAACTGTTAAAGGACCCATATTATGCAATTTTCAGATGTATGTTATACATTTGTTCCCTCATTCACACGTGTTTAACACACAAAATCTGCATATTTAGGCTGTATTTTTTTCCTCAGATGGAAACCACTCTGTTCCACCTTGTGATGTCATTTAGTAACACAGGAAGTGCTACACTGTGTTTTTAAACTCCATACACATTTGCAAGAATCTTTTGGATAATTTCAGCCTTAGAACTGCCAATCTCTTCTGAACATAAGGTAAAGGTAATTGTTAACTTGAAAACTACCACTACATGACATCACAAGGTGCAACAGAGCATTTTGAGCTTTAGAGATGTAGACAGACTAATAATAAAGGATTACTCAAACATGTGTGAAAGAAACAAAACACAACTCCGGGTATGTTTTTGACGAGGTATCAACATTATAACATGGCTTAAAGCTCACAAGAATCCATTTTCTATTATATAGGGCTTTAAATTAAACAATCTCCTTCAGTGATAAATTAATGAAACAGAACAATCTTATGCCCAATGTTACCTCTCAGTTGCAATATAACCTGTTTGATCCATAGACAATAGCCTGTGATCACGGCGTTTCTCTTGCATAGGCTCCCCCAGTCAGTGATGAATGGCAGCCTACAGATGTCAGTGATGCCTCCATTACGGGCAAACTGATCCACATTTTTCATCTTAATGAAACATAGTCCTCTGAGCTCAGACTAAATATTTAATAGCCTCTTGCTGTGACCTTGAAAACCCCTTTTACAAAGACAAAGGGTGTACCACCTGATTATAATTCTTTTCATTCTTTCATCAAGGTCTATTCCTATACAAATCCTATACAATGGAGTTTTAGTGCTGTGCAATTAATCGATATGTGTGGGAATTTTGAAATGTTTTTGTTCTAAAATGGCAATAATTGGAAGTCTTAATAGTTAAAGGACCGTATTATGCTATTTTCTGATCTATATTATAATGTTCTGTCCTCAACAAAATCATACCTGGTGTGTTTTATTTCATTCACACATTTATACCACACAAAGCCTGCATTATTTAGGCTGAGTTCTTCTCTCAAACAGAAAACACTCTGTTACACCTTGTGATGTCAGGCTATAGTAAGGAAGTGCCCCACTGTGTTTTTAAACTAATATCATTTTAATAATTTCAACAATAGAATTTCCAATCTCCACTAAACAAAAGGAAAAAAAAGTAGCTGTTAACTTGAAAAATACTGCTTCATGACATCACAAGATGGAACAGATTTGAGCTTTGGTGACACAATAATAAAAGATTATTCAAACATATGTGGATGAAACAAAACTCTGGGTATGTTTTTGAGGAGAACAACATTATAACATGGCTTAAAGCTCTCAAGAGTCTATTCTGCTTAATATAGGGCCTTTAATGTTGAAAGACATGATATTTATATTTCATAGGACAAAATCAAATCAAATCAACATGTTTGATTAATTAATAAAGGGACTATTTTCTCACTCTGTTTACATGACAGCAAGATAAGATGAAATTAAAGTGCTTTTGAACAGAACAGGAATTAAAATATGCTAAATGAAATCCTTTATTGCTGACTCAGGCGCCAAATAATTTGTTAGTGGAGGTGTATTAGCAGAGTGAGGAATGATGGGGTTGTAAAATGACATGAACCGTTTTATTGCCATTCTCTGTGGGGTGATGGGAACAACACAGTCCAGTGGGTGTCCGTAAATCACACTGCTTGTTTACCAATCTGACATCTTTTAAATGCACACTCAACATTTTTACTTGGGCCAACGAAGAAAAGCCTGCAGTCATTGGAAATTATTAAATGGGGCTCAAAGTTCAAAGGAGCCTGTAGGTTGCTGGTTCAGTTCCTGCTATCCTTGCTAAGGTCAAACTGTGGCATTCATGGTTTGGTGGTGATTGGAGGGACTGTGCAGAATGACAGCCACATCTTGATCAGTCTGCCCCCAGGCAACTTTGAGTATCTAGTGAGAGCATACTCCAACTGTAAAGCGACCAAAAATGAAAAAATATAAGGAACATAAATGATACAGTATTTGCTGCACTAAGTTCTCTGGATGGAGACAATATACTGTATCAGAATAGAGAGTAGAGTGTTGTTGAATTTGTAACCTTGCTTCTACTGTATGTGAAAATATTTGTGAGTGATTTAGAACTAAACATAGAAAAAGAAAATCTGTAAGCCAATTGAGTGTTTCAAATGCAGTGATCTGAACAAGCCTGGCCCTTGTTGTTCACCAGGAGGTCAGCCAGAGGAGCAGCCGTGTGTGTGAGTGCTCATGTCGGCAGGCTGTCTACTTTGGCTTTTCAAACAGAGCAAGACAATAAGGGCCTTCCAGTGTCAGAGGAACCTGTTAGCAGCTGGCAAGTCTGAGCCACTCTCCCAGACAAAACAGCCGATCAGTGTTTCATTCAGAGAGCAGTAGAGGCGGGCGGGCTGGATAAACGTATAATAACACACCACTGTGCCAGTATATTGGGAAAAGTGCTTCAAGGCAAAATAAAATCAACAGCTTTCTTCCAATCCCTCGTAATGCCATGTTCAGTTGAGGCTGTACAAGCTGAGATCCAGTCAGGGGCCTGTTCACACTTGTATTTCATACAAATCTCAATTAATT
This sequence comes from Taenioides sp. WSHXM2023, assembly GCA_029959045.1. NCBI lineage: Eukaryota > Metazoa > Chordata > Actinopteri > Gobiiformes > Gobiidae > Taenioides > Taenioides sp. WSHXM2023. The sequence goes on along the minus strand of CM057086.1, from coordinate 20,970,244 downwards.
TGATTAATGCTGTGTCAGGTGTTGTTACAATGAAACTCACAGCGAGTCATCAAAATCAGATTAGGATTAAAAAAATAAAAAATGCTGTATTTTGTCTCTTGTCAACTGTACTTGCTGAAATAAAGATGTCAGTATAAAGCTGAGATCTAGCATTTATTTTGTTTTTATTGTAAAACAGCATAGTGCTGTAAACTGCTTATAGATAAGTTTAATCTATACTGTGGAACATTCGAGACAAAGCAATTTCCACAGAGACAAGCAGGTGGTGGACCCTCCACTAAAAATGTTACACGGTGCACCTTTAAATGTTTAGTTTTTTAAGACAAAATTAACTTATGGGTGATCTGAAAACTTCAGTGGATTACATTTTGTTATGTACTTTCATTTGACATAATACATGATCTTTTAAATGTGCTTACCGCTACAAGTATCTGCATACTGCTGTGTAGTACTTCGATATACTGGTAGTCCACAAAGCAGCCCATGACGCTGATGTAGGACTGGGCCTCGGGTGTGGTGCGGTCGTCTGGAGTCAGCTGCAGCTCTCTCCTCACACAGCCCGGACCGTGCTCACTCCACCATGAATGATGAGCGGAGATGTTGAACGTCAGCAAGTCACTGTCCTGAGAAAATAGAAAGAAATACAATTAATGACATGTTAGAGGTAGGACTGTCATGAGAATTACAATATCGACCTACTTTTCAATATATGATTATACTTTTTTAGCGGCATAAAGTAGTTTCAGTATTCTCATATATCGTGCTTCAAATCTTTTTGTCATGACAGCTCTAGATAGAGACACATTTGTCTCCACTATACAGTATATCGCATAGAAATAAGTGAAAAGTATGATGCTTACTTAGATATAATGAGGTAATGGATGGAGTCAAATGTGCCAGTAAACAGTAACAGATAAAAAATGCTACGACACAACAGCAAAAACATATATAGATTGTTAAGAATTAATTATAGTAGTAATTTTCCATCGCACATAACACTGCATGGATATACAACAACATACAGCATCACTCCTTATTCACACATTATAACTATCACAGGCTACTAAGCCTGTTTTATCCAGATACTGATTTGCAGGCAGTCATATGAGACCAAACATACAAATGAATAGATACTCACACTAATCAATTTCCCAATACAGCAATCCAACCCTGCCTTTGCATCTGCCCCCCAGTGGCAAGACATGCATTATTAACATAGCCAGTGATGTCAGGAAATCTTTTCATCCTATCCACAAACATGCATCTTCATAAAGTTGGAATCATTTAATCAAGTTAAAATATTGTATATATATTCTCATGAAATACGCAAACAATGTGTGACTTGACTTTGTTGCAGTCACCTACACAAGCCCTGATGAAGCTGTCTGTTTGGTAGCAAAATGTTGGCTTAAAATAAAAAGTTAAGTAAGTCCAGTTGTTTTTGTTTAACTTGCTGATAATATTTTATTCATGGCCGACTGTGATAACAATTGTTTAAAATCCAGAGAAACCAGCCGATGTCTGATAAGCTCTGCCGATATTTTGAGGCCAATATTTGGAGCCGGTTTTGATTATTTTCCCCAAATTGTGTAATTTAAATTTAGTACAAACTCACCCACAGCCCTTTTTTTTTAACCATAAACCTTTAAGAGAGCTAGGTATCACATCTCCCCCTAAGTGTTAAAATGAAGCTTTGTGTGTATTTTTATGTCTACTTCGTCACTGCTTTGTATCAAATGTGACTACTGAGTGTGCATATCAATCTAAATAGTATGAGGAGTGTTGTATTCCAGCTATATGGCCACAACTCATACAACTTCTAGCAATTCATAGTGGAGAAGTGTGCTCTACTTATTTTTCAGGTTCTTTCATATCAAAACTATTTCCGAAACAAGGGCATGTGAAGGTCAGGGAGAGCGTTGAAGACTAATGGTGTGACAGATGCCATTGATTGAAGCTGGGAGCTGGGGAAGCCATTTCTGTGTAAGCTGTGGGCAGAGTCCTGACAACCACACATCAATAGTCAGCAGGCTTTTGGCACGTTACTGTTGGGAGGGTTATTATTATTCGCACAGGCACCACACCGAAGCATCGATCAATTTAGGGGTATCATATTCACAGGGAGCTGATGATATGTCTCGAATACCCTCTCAAAACCGAAGTCTTTATTTAAAGAGGGAGTATTTTAATTCTGTTGGGTATTCATTTCTAACACGTAACATATATAGATCACTGTGTTATTGTTTTGAAAAATTGTCCCCACTTCCCTTTGCTCTCCATGCTAAGTCAGAGTGCTATCACATTACAATCAGCATGCGTTCTGCTAATGAAGCTAGTGCGCATCACATCAGTTTTGCTGTAGTTTTATGTTTTGTGTCATGCTTGTGTCTATTTATGGAGAACTGATGTGTGGGAGCATGGATGATGTCTTGTGAGTTGAGCATTGGACAGAATCTTACAGCTAACCATAAGAAGGTTCGAAAAGGGCTTGGGAGAGATAGCTAAATAATTTTAAAAAGTCAATTTTTCAATACACTCCCTATTTTAAATTTTGAATACCATATAAGAAAAGTAATATACTTTGAGGAAAAATATTTATCAATATGAACGCTAAGACCACCTGATATGGTAGTGATATTATTATTTGTTTTAGGCAATTACAGCAATGATATAGAGCCAAACATACTGCTAATAAAAAGGGTTGAAGTACAGTCTCTAACTGTGTGGTCTACAGGAAACCGGGACGCATGTGGACACGACAGTTAAAAATCAAAGCTGTATTTGCCGTTGCCTTCTGCCCGTCCTTATTGCACCATGGGGGAGGGGTAAAGATCAATAGGAGGTGACAGAGCATGTGGCCTATTACTCCCAAAACCTGCAACCTTCCTTCCTAATACAGTTGGACTCAAAATCATGTCAGAGTTTGTGAATTCAAAGCAGACGGGACAAGCAGGACTTTGGCTACACATAAAAAGTGCCTGGTAGGAGGGCAGTGTTTGGTGGTGAATGTGTGTGTGGGTGGTGGGTGTGTGAGGGTGGGTGCTCTCCTCCTGGCCTCCATATGCAGAGAGGGAGCCCAGGCCGCCTCCATCTGTCCGGTTAATGCCCAAACCACAGCCCCGAGCAGCTGGCCCCTACAAGCCTCATTATTCAGCCCCAAACACACACATTAACGGACAGGGAGAGAGAAAGAGAGAGGGAGAGAGACGGAGAGAGAGAGGGAGGGAGAGAGAGAGAAAGAAAGAGTGGGACAGCACACACACTTGATGGAGTCGATTACACAATGATGAAACACCCACATTAAATAGGAAAAGAGAGCGAGAAAGAGAAATTAAGAGGGAGAGGGAGAGAAAAACAGAGAGCGAGAGAAAAGAAGAGAGAAGAGAGGGAGAAAGAGAGAGAGAGGGAGGGAGAGAGAGAGAGAGAGAGAGAGAGAAAGATAGAGAGACAGTGCACACTTGATGGAGTCGATCACACAATGACGAAGTCAGCAGAGCTCGTAAGGTGTTTCTGAAAAGCATTTGAACACATGAGCTGCCGTGAGACGAATGCTTCCAACCAGGATTCATTATTCTCAGTGGTCAGGAAGGCAATGGGCCAAGTGTGTTATCAACCACATGATGGATGACAAGAAGGCCTAAATTTCCTGTTAAATGTTTCATATTGTGTGACAGATTTGTCATAATTTATCTATGCTGAAATTCAACATTTATGAAATATATGCAATGAACAAGTAGCAAGTTTAAAGCAAACTGCAAACCAAAAACTGCACATAAAATAGATAAAAAGTATTTGCAAAAAGAATGCGATGAGAAGTGCTGTGCAGGTACATGTATAGATCAGTACTGTATGCAGGTGCTCTAGGAGAGGGCTTCTTTATAAGTAAGGTAAAATCTTAAAAAATGCATATAGAAAGTCAGACAACAAAACCTGTGCTACTCCATCTGTTTAAAAAAGTTGAAACACCTTTGTCGCATCTTGGCTATTAAGGTTATCCAATTCAGAGCAAAGGTTAATTTTACCTGAAGGTAGATTGTACCTTGAGGTGATTGTGGTGAAGGATACAGTAATGTATGGAGTCTGAAACCTATTTTACAGCCGTGTGAGACAGAAATGACACGAAGTAATCATGTTTACTTCCACTTGTTTCACAGGAGAAGCATTCAGGATGTGATATATGTTTAATAAAACAACTAGTGGCCACAATATTACCTGCAGATGTGTGTAGAATCCCTCAGTCGTCCAGGTAGAATCCATGGCAAAAGGAGAAATTTAATTTGTCAACTGGACAGAGTTTATTTGGTCGAATACGTTTCGCAGCTCATCCAAGCTGCTTCTTCAGTTCTGGTCAGATGCTGGCAAAACGTATTCGACCAAATAAACTCTGTCCAGTTGACAAATTTAATTTCTCCTTTTGCCAGCATTACCTGCAGTTATTCCAAAAATATACTATATGGGTCAAGGGAATACATATAGGGTAAACATAAACTTATAAATCTGCAGAAAAAGCTAAAGTCCTATAAGAGAACGCTAGGGAGAGGTATTCTTTTTTCTTTTTTACGCTTATTTATGTTCAGATATACATTTTACTACATGAATAGGCCTTACACTTGCTTGTTTCCATGGAAATGTTGTTTTTTGCCTATAATCTTCCACAGTATAGCATAAAACTCTAAATCTATCTGTTGTTCCAAAGTATGGTTTTAACTTTAACGTCATATGCGTGATTCCATGGAAATAGAAAGTTACATACTGTACCTTTTAATTAAGGGGAACTTATATTACAATTGAATACACTTTGCATGTCTTTATGGCGGAATAAGGTAATGTTGTATTATTTAAACGCTACCAGCAAAAATAAAGGCCCTGCAGATGATCACAACAGTCTAATGTCATTGTATTAGTGCCAGCGAAATCTAATCTGACCTTTGATTATTTCACACATCCAACAAAAACGGAACAATTAACAAAACCATTTCAGTGAGAATGGACACAAAGGGCGGGCAGATAACAATACCAAATTTGAATGTGAAAGAAGCTCAATGTTCTATTCAAGTCTCATTTTCTGTTCTTCAGTATTAAATTGTCCTTTTGACAATGGAGGAAATATCAGGTTTGACTCCCTGAAAGTCCTGTCTATTAGCATTCGATCACTTTCAACTGTCAAACTATCAAACTATCAACAAAAAGGCAAAAACTTATAATATGTTTCAAAACTCCTGTTTGACTTCTTCACCAACCTGCAGCCGTGGACTGCACACTTACTTAGCACACAGGAGAGATTACTATAGAAGAGGTACATGGGGGCAAGATGACAGAAGAGACCAACAGTTTTTATACTAGTGAATAGTGTTTGTCTCACCTTGGACAAACCTCCTACGTCCAGATAAAAGCAGATGATGAAAACATTCCAGGCCACCCAGAGCGCAGCCCATACTGTGTACTGAAAGAAAGAGAGACGTGTTAGCTGTGTGGACAATACCAGTGGTGACACTCAATTTTGCTACTTACTTACTTACTTACTAAAGCACAGATACTGGAGGATCACATGAAAAAATCTACTTTGATAAAAATATGAACATACCTGTTTAAAAATGTACAGTAAGTAAAAGTATTTTGTGCAGCTTTTGAGATCTAATAAAGCTTCAAATGTAGCGATTTTGATGCAAATTTGTGCTGAATTTTGTTCAATAGAAACAATTGAATAAAATGTTTTTTCCTTGCTGTTTTTATGTGTATTTTTGTTGTTATATTTTTGTTTGCTCAAATTATGAACCTGTTAAAAGGTATAGGTATGACCTAACGAAGATCCACCGAACAAAACGTCATTCATTAAAAGCAGTTTGGGAGCAAGTGTGCAGGCTTTGTGTCACTTTCTGTGTTATAAAATAAACCCCCAGCCTTTTTTGAACTATCATCTTTTTTTTTTGTTTTTTTTTTTACTTTTCCGTCTAGTTCAAAAATGTAGTGAAGTAGAAAATACAGATACCTGCTCTCAAAGTGAGTGAAGTGAAAGTTAAAAAAAAATTACCCACTTTAAAATGTGATCAGAACACTTACGAAATCATATATGTTTTACTGAAAGAGCATGAAAAAATGCTCACTAATGCTAGAGATAGACAGCCAAGTATTTTTTCCATTGTAAAGTGGGCAGTTGTTTTGACAGAAAACTAAGTTCCATTCCACGAAGCAGCCACAAGTGTAAAAGTTTATGACCTCTTTTGTGAAGTTTGTACAGTAACAGTGCTGGTGCTGACAGATACATGGAGGAACAGAGGGGGAGAGAGGAACTTCGTCAGTGTTTTGGTTGTGAAATACTCTGAGTCATCTCACTAAAGTGTGTGTTCAAATGTCAGCTGTGTCCAGGGGAAAGATATAGAGCTCCTCCATAGCAGGCAAGCGTGCTGGATCAGGACTTTTACTCACATAAAGAAACAATAGTATTACTCACACCGCTAACCCCTGTCTCATCCGGTTTAACTGCACATCTGCATTTCTCATGTTTTTCACTCACAACACATCTTACTCTATATTTTCCTGTCATTACCGTCATTACCTGCACCTCTGCTACTGCAGTGGGGAATAGTATGATGCAAACGTGAATGTATAGTGAGCATACAGATAACAGATAATGTAGTCTAAAGGGAAACCAGCCATGACAGATTACTATTAATTACTCAGTGGTGGCCAGTAAAATTCAAATAAACAATTGCCATTCCAAGTGTTTTTTTGTCATAATTATCTTAATTAAAATCTGCACAAGTGTGAAGAATCAGAAAGAAATTAGATTACTTTCAACGGTACAACAACTCCCCCTTATGTAAGAAATAACCCATGTCCTGTCAATCATTATATCATCTTTGAACTGTTTCTCTTAATGACGTCTTGTATATAGCTGAGATATATTTGTATTTAATATTTCTATATTTTATTTTGACTTGTACATATACAGTTATATAATAATTAGGCCTTATTTGACACCAGTCTCTTGCTGTTTTTGCTACTTATTTAGAATGTATTATTAACATTTACATTCTTGCTCTTTGTTATCATATTATATTGTGATGTTTGAGCTACTGTGTCCAAATAATTTCCCTTGTGGATCAATAAAGTTGTAAGTCTAAGTTTAAGATGTCAACATTTACATGACATTTCAATAATCATGTGCATGTAAACAAAGTTATCCACTGCTACTATTTTTTGCTCCTATAACTCCTGTCACTGAAACTGCAACTATAACAACTACATCTGTGTGTAAGTGAAATTAATACTTGTGTTTGTAAAGCATATTTTTGAGTGAACAGTTACTTTAAATGCACAAGTGAAAAAGAAAGCTCACTTGATACTGTGTGTAGCAAAGCAGACAATGACCTTCTCAGTACAAAATCAAGCCTGAAGCTGATGAGTTCCTGAGCCTCTAACAGCCCTTCTCCCTTTAATGAGGCCTAATTAGCCCAGGATTCAAGTGATTTAAAGGTGTCATACAGATAGGACACAAGAGTGGTTAGACTGTGAGACGAGATGCATAGTAACATACTTTCTTTAAAGCAAATTACCTGACTCACTTCCACATTGTTATCCTGTTTAAGTCAAACCCAAAAAACTTTTCATTTTATACTTCATCCCTGCCAGGCATCTCTAACCTCAACCTCCTTCTATCACTATATTCTTCAGTTTTCTTCATGTCTAAACCATCTAACCTCAGTGACACTATTTCCAAAGAATTCAATCTCTGTTCAATTTTAAATATAACTCAGAAAACCATTTCGATATTCAGACTGCTTGTATGAAGACTGTTTCAGAAACTGTTGTATAGTTCTTTCATTATGTTTATTTTTTTTTTATTGAAAAATAAATCAATAAAATGTTGAATATACTCACCACCACAATGTAGCGTGGCCTGTACTGGATGGTCCCAAAGAGGCCAAGGATTACTATAATGATGTGGAAAAAGTTAGCAAGGATGGGAGCCCACTGGTATCCGAGGAAGTCAAACACCTGCCTCTCTAAAGCCAATACCTGAAAAAGGAAAGAAACATACATATAAGATTTATGTGCAGTGTACATAGTTCCTAATTTTGCTGTGATGGAACAATTTAGGATTCTCTTGCAGTATCGGCAGATCACATTTACACGTTGGTGGCATGTGCATGGACCATTTAGAACCACAATTTAAACATGTGTGCAACTTAAACTGGGCAAATAACGGGGATAGCACCTTGGGAATGCCAGATTTGGTCTGTTCTTGTAAGCTGTAGGGTTGGGTTTACGTAGTACTGCAGTCTGAAATCTGTGGGAATAGCAGGTGTCATAGTGGTTAAGTGCATACTGTCTATAGTTGAATATATGAATGTGGTGTGTGAGTGACTTGTGGTGATTGGACGGGGAGCTGGCGCATATTTTTAGCCACATCTCCATCAGTCTGTCTCAGGGCAGCTGCAGCTACAATTCTGAGTATGGATTGAATAATTAATGCATAAAATTGTATAGCATCTTAGTATGTGTTACTCTAGTGGGAGCTTTACCTACTATATTAAGTGTACCCAGGGTGTAGAAGCCCAAAACAAGTAAAAGCTGAAAGGTTTTTGTCTGCTGAACTAACCAACATAAATTGCTCAAGTGTTGAGAGAGAGGCCAGAGGTGGTAGTTTTACATAATAAACAATGGCAATTACATCAATTGTACCTACACTGAGCTGAAGACTGGCTGTTTCCACTGTTTCTGCCAATAGCCTTCAGAGCATGTGAGAGCTTAGGGTTTAATTGAAATCAGAAAACAATGTGCACAATGGGTGAATTCCTGTTTGCCAACACAAACTCAGCCCAAGTCTGTTATGTGGGAAGTAGAAGGTCCAGCAGTATAATAGCAACATATAATATGGGCTTTGTTATAGGCAAAGTCCACTTACGTTAGCATTTTGTGGATGCACATGTATTAGATTGTCTTGTTTATGACAGTATGCTGCAGGTCGGGCTCGCAAAAATGAGCAGAATCAACAATCACAAATGCCCTTAAGCTTTTAAATGCTTTTTTATGCACATGTAAAAATAAAGACTTTAATCTGCTACTGCCTCTTTGCATCACCTCAATTATTATTCAATTTGTGGTACAAGCAGTAACAGTATTTAATTAGACTCGCTCTTAAAATCCAATATCTTGTGAATGTCCATCTGGGTATATTGTCAAGCTATGTTTTGATGTCACCATGTCATTTCCAGCCAAGCGCTACAAGATGAATGAGAATTCTTGTCACTATACTGCAATGATAGGAACACACCACCAGGCCCACACACATACGCTGAACTGATATTTTTAATGGACCGAGATGTACAAAGAACTGCACCAAGACAGCCCAGAGGGTAGGTGATCAAAAAGTGAGTGATAATTAAAATAACATGCTGCAATAACTTTATAGACACGATTAAAGAAAGTAGAGGGTGAGAAGAATCCAATCTGAATATAAGATAGACAGTTTGTATCTATAATGAGTCATAGAAGTTACTTCTTTGACCCTAAACTGCTCGAATCTTATGGTACTACTACTACTACTACTACTACTACTACTACTACAATTACTAATTAAAAAAAAAAAAAAAAAAAAAAACTAGCACAAAGGAAATTAACATACAATATATATTGAATGATAAGCTTTTGAACTTGTGAACTTGTGAACTTTTGAACGATAAGTCGATAGTAATTATCATGACAGTCAAATGAAGGAATTTATTTACGGACAAAATAGCAAAATAAAAACACCAAGATCATGTAGAGCGGGTTAATACAAACATTTTAAGACCAACAGCTTAGCTATGTCCATTTATTTATACAGTCTATGGTGCAACCATAATTCTGATTAGAATACATTTGGCCATGTTAGGTAAGTTAAGTCTTAGAAATGTTCAACTTTGAGAGTGAGACTCTACTCCACATCCCCATTAACAGTGTGTGTCTGGGTGCCCTGAAAAAGACAAGTCTGGAGGAAATAAGAAAAGTCAAGTCGTACATCTTCCTGACGGCTCTGGGTCATGCTTTGAGAGCTCAATAAAACTCACACAGAGTTAAGTCACAGCAGACGAGGAGCTGCCAGACTCTGCTTAAGGACACTGGGTACTTCTACAAGGTCTAATAGCTTACACAGAGACATCTAATGCATGTAGCTACTGAAATGTGGTTTTTTAAAGGTCCTATATTATGGAAAATCTGCTTTAATTAGTCCTATATTACACATAATTGCCTCTTTAAGCCATGTTGTGGTGCTATTTCCTCTTCAAAAACATCCCTGGAGTTGTGTTTTGTTTCATCCACACGTTTGGGAATAATCACAGTTTATTAGTCTGTCTACATTTCCAAAGCTCAAAATGCTCAGCTCCACGTTGTGATGTCATGTAGTGGTGGTTTACAAGTTAACTGCTAACTTTTACCTTTAACTTTAGTATGTTTTTGATGAGGAAACAACATTATAACATAAAAAATAAAATCAGAAAATAGTGTGATATAGGCCCTTTAAGTTCTCTATGTGAATATACTGTAAAATATAAAACATGTTACAAATATATCTGTATCCGGTGGACCTCACATTTAAATTTGACAGTTTATAGGCATATCAGTAAGATGAGGAACACAAAAAAGGACATGCGGATTAGAGACTGACTGTTATGGGTATTTATGGCCAATGCCGATACAATTGTTTAGACTCCAGACAGAGAAACCGATGGCTGATTAGCTCTGCCGACATTTTTGGGCCGATACTTTATGTAAGGCCAATTTTGATCCTTTTCCCCAGATTATATCATTTGCATTTTACTTTCAATTTACTACAAACTCACTCACGGCACTTTTTATAAATCACAAGCCTATAAGAGAGCTGTGTAGATTTGTTGTTTTGTGCAGTGTCCTTTTTGCATGAATGTGTTGAAATAAAGCATTATGTGTGTTCATTAGGCATCAGGTCGGCCAAAACACAATATTGGCCTGTGCTTAAGATTTACAGCCGAAAGCCCATAACTCAAAAAATGCAAATATCGGCCTCTCTCTAAAGCAGATGAACCCCTGTGAGAGCAAAGCAAACCACTCTGCTATTGTGTTTCCCATATTTGTATGTAGATTTATAAATGAACAGAATGCTTCAAAGCATAGATTTGGCTGAAACTTAAAAAGAAACTTAAAAGCACATTGTGTAACTTTTCGGGTGGATGGTCTGATTTTTATTTTATTTTTTTTTTTGCTTGAAATGTTCCACAGTATGGCATTAGACTTATCTATGCTGCATGTGTTTTCTTTTTTTCTTTCACTTAAAAAACATGAGGGTTGCCTCTCTACAGATCTGACTTGTAACTTGGCTTGTTGATGTCACTTTTTTACATGGAGATAGATACGTTTAATGCAATACTGTGGAGCATTCTCGACAAAGCAGTAACATCTCCATGGAGACGAGGAGGTAACAGACCCTCTACCACAGAAGTTACAGAATGCATAAAAAAAGACAAAATATGTACACATTATACACTGGTTTATCTCTTTCTATTGAAGATTGTGAACACATCCTCTTTTTTTCCTGTTTGTTTTTCCTGTCAAGATAAATGCAAATGTCTAAAGGATGTTGTTTACCGTCTACATTTGTTTTGGCAGTAAATGACTTTTAAGAAAACATTGTCTTATCTATTTTTTGTCAACAACAAAACCCCTGATCCTAATTAGCTTGTAATGAATGTCCCTTTCTGTCAGCCCTGCCAGCGTCTAGAGACTACCAATGAATACGCAGAAAATAAATAACTAAATAGACAAAAAAAGTATGCATTTTAAGAGAAAATATTTATTTATTAGATGCACAGTGTCAAGATTATTCAGTTATAATCGTTTCGCAGTTGTGAGAATTTTAAAAGCAAAAATAAGGAATTTCAATTAAATCCACACCCCAAAGACGTGGACTAAGGGAGTGTGACATCACCCATATCCTTCAGCTTCAGTCAAATCAAAAGGTTAACAGTTTAAAAATAGCAAAACAGCAAAACAAAAACACCAGGGTCATGTAGCGTGGGTTAATAAGAACATTTTAAGATCAAAATAACGAGGTTCACAGCAGCAGTTATAGAGAGCGAGGTGACAATTTTTCAATGTAAAGTCAATTGGAGCCAGAGTTGAGCCAGAAGCGCCCCTTTGCTCTCTTCCTATTTGGAATGCGGTGGCTAGCGGGTTAGCTATATCCATTTATTTGCACAGACCACACCCAAAAATATATTAGACGATGTAAATATGCGGACTGAGAACTTCACAACTGTTTGATATGTATAATCATCAAACCGTGTTGTTTTTTCTCATAATAACGAACACAAAAATATACTGTGGCATACCTAGACACAATCACAACTTCTCTGAAATCTTTTCCTTGACTTTGCCTTAAAGAAACAGCTGGGTAAAAGTCCACACATGTATGCACTGGCTCTCCACTTACTGCAGTAGCTATCACATTCGCTGCTAACTTGATAATCCTACGAGATGACAACAATCAATCAGAGCAAGATGGACACATGCGCACCCTAACTACACAATTAGACAGCAATTCATAGGAAGCATCTTAGTGCAGAGAGTGGGGCACAATTTAATCACAAAGATACCAATACTGTTCCAGGAAGAGCAGGCGGCTGGGTAACGCCCCATAAAAGCCAGATCACAAATGACTCCCTCTAGAGTGACGGGAGTGCTTAGTGGGAGAGGAAGTTCGCCACACATACTAGCGTTATTACATTTGGGCTGCCGTAAATACTTCTGAAATAAAATTTGGGTTCAACTTTAGGGTTAAGGTTTGATGGGGCAATGGGTGACAGAAGGGGCAAAATATTCCTTCACTCACTGTTGTCACTGTTGAAAATCTGATCATCCTGTTTGTAAATAAAGACACCTAAATTTGGCAACATTAAAAACTTGTAGAGGTGGGCAATATTATCAAATTATCAATTAGAGATAGACCGATATATTAGTTGGCCGATATATTAGGCCCTTAAATATTTAGCATAAGTCGATACTTTGTTTTGGTCAATCTGCCTAAAAAATAGACACAAAGCTTTATATTAACACTTTAATATGAAGAATTAGCTACTCAAATGGGATACACAGCCTTCTGATAGGTTTGTGGTAAAAAAAAAAAAAGTGCCTGTGGCTCAGTTTGTAGTAAATTTAAATTACATAATTTGTGGAAAATAATCAAAATTGGCCCAACATATCGGCTCAAAATATCAGTAGAGCTTATTGGTCATTGGTTGCTCTGTATTTTAAACGATCAGTATGGGCATAGGTCATAGGTCAAAAAACATATTGGTTATTCTCTGTTATCAATATTATCATGCATACAGCTTTGAAAATAAGCTGAATTCAAATATCGGGTACAAACAAAAAAGAAATAATTTAAAATTAAAGCCACTCAGTGCGATGATGGCCCTCGCCCCAGCAAGCATGTGATTTTTAAAAATATTTTTGGAGTCTTTGCACCCCTGCTGGCCAACTGCGGAAAATGCCCCATGTTCGTAATATATATTTTTTTCTCGTAGTCATGCTTTTTGCTTCTAGTCATGCATAGAATTTAATCCCCAAATTTGGTACAAATCCGATAATGTTGACGTTTCATTTCTATAGTAGCGGACACTATAGTTTTCAGTTGTATTAGACTTCATAGTTCATTATATTCAGGCCGGGGTCACACAATTGTGATTTGAATTTGAGCTCTGTAGGCCAATGCCTGTGGCCGTGAGAGGTCAAATCTCGGCTATACTGGCTTGGGCCAATAAATACGGAGGACACTTGTAAACATCCAAATATGGTGTAAAATGCATTTTTGTGAATAATTGTATAATTTTAAATATACAAAAAATATACAAAATTATACAATTAATGAATTTAAAATTGTATCCGCGATCTTGTCCTTTCAGTCATTGCCCAAAGCTCATGGCCATAGGTGAGGGTAGGAACATAGATTGACCGGTAAATCGAGAGCTTTGCCTTTCGGCTCAGCTCCCTCTTCCCCACAATGGTCCCCACAGTGGTCCCCACAATGGTCTGATACAGCGACCACATCACTGCCAACGCTGCACACTTCATCCTCCCCTCACTCATGAACAAGACCCCGAGATACTTGAACTCCTCCACTTGAGGCAAGGATCCTCCACCCACCCGGAGAGGGCAAGCCACCTTTTTCCGGTCGAGAACCATGGCTTCGGATTTGGAGGAGCTGAGCCTCATCCCAGCCGCTTCACACTCGGCTGCAAACCGCCCCAGTGGACGTTGGAGGTCCTGGTCTGATGAAGCCATCAGGACAACATCATCTGCAAACAGCAGAGATGCGATCCTGTGGTCCTCAAACTGGATCCCCTCCGGCCCCCGACTGCGCCTAGAAATTCTGTCCATAAATACAATGAACAGAACCGGTGGCAAAGAGCAGCCCCGGTGGAGTCCAACATGCACCAGAAACAGGTCCAACTTACTGCCAGCAATGTGAACACAGCTCCTCTCCAGTCATACAGGGACCAGACAGCCCTTAGCAAAGAGCCCCGGATCCCATACTCCCGGAGCACTCTACACAGGACCCCACGTGGGACACGGTCGAATGCCTTCTCCAGATCCACAAAACACATGTGGACTGATTGGGCAAACTCCCATGAACCCTCGAGCACCCAATGGAGAATATAGAGCTGGTCCAGTGTTCCGCGGCCAGGACGAAAACCACACTGCTCCTCCTGAATCCGAGGTTCGACCTTCGGTTAGATTCTCTGCCCCAGTACCCTGGAATAGACCTTACCAAGGAGGCTGAGGAGTGTGATTCCCCTGCAGTTGGAACACACCCTCTGGTCCCGCTTCTAAAAACAGAGGGACCACCACCCCGGTCTGCCAGTCCAAAGGTACTGTCCCTGACCGCCATGCGATGTTGCAGAGACGTGTCAGCCAAGACAGCCCCACAACATCCAGAGACTTAAGATACTCGGGACGGATCTCATCCACCCCCGGAGCCCTGCCACAGAGGAGCTTGCCAACCACCTCAGTGACTTCAGCCAGGGTGATGACAAGTCCGGCTCCAGCCTCTGCTTTCACCTCAGAAGACATGACGTGGGATTGAGGAGATCCTCAAAGTATTCCTTCCACCGTCTGACAACATCCCCACCTGCACTGTAAACAGTGTTGGTGAAGCACTGCTTCCCCCTCCTGAGGTGTCAGACGGTTTGCCAGAATTTCTTTGAGGCTGTCTGATAGTTCTCCTCCATGGCCTCTCCGAAGTCCTCCCAACCATGAGTTTTTGCCTCTGCGACCGCCCGGGCTGCAGCAAGCTTGGCTCGTCGGTACCTGTCAGCTGCCTCAGGAGTCCCACGAGCCAACAAGAACCGATAAGACTCTTTCTTTAGCACGCCATTCAGTTACAGCATACAACTTGACAAACAGCAATTCTCTCCATTTCCTTTGAGCAACTGAGAATCAACATCATCACAGCACAATAATAGCCCAGATTATTGGGAGACAGTGGCTATTATTGTCTCCCTTATTACTACTTATATGTACTATGAAGTTTCATATATAGAGTGTTGTCCGATCTTATCACTTGTATAACACGTCTGTATATGTGTCATGATGAGTATATTTGAGAGACCCAATCAGAGAGCGCTGCAGGGCTGTGAGTGAGGCTGTTGTCATAGAGCTCTGACTCAGACAAAGACATAGCAGCGGGGGCCTGGACCAGTGCCAACAGATGAGACAAACTGCTCACAACATTATGACATTACATCTTATCTTAACTAATACTACTTTGTACTGCTATCAAACACGTTTAGCTCTCATTTATGTAGGTGTAATGAAGATGAATGGACAAAGCATGTTGGGGAAAAAACAGAGCTATGAAGAATGAAAAGGCTGTGGAGTGTGTGTGTGTGGGTGTGTGGGTGTGTGCATGTGTGTGTATTTGTGTGTGTATGTTGGATTGTTTTCAATTGAAATGAAAAAGCTTTCAGGCCAATTACCACATGCAAGGAATGTGTGTTTCTGTTTGGCAGGTGCTGTTTTAAATTTGGTAGGCTCTCCAGTGAAGTCATATTAAAAATTACTTTAAAAACACAGGAGAAGCCCACAATGCAGAGATGAAATGATTAAGTGGGACCAAGTATTTTGAGCTTTTGTTTAAATGCACAAAATAAAACAAGCAAAATCTTAGGTATTTATTAAGGATTTGGTTATAAAGTATTTAAATAAAAGAGTAAAATATTGAAAACATTTTTCTTTACTACATAATTCCATACATCTTACTTCACATACCTGATGTGTTCTGTATGTATATCAAATGTAGAAATTTGTAACCATATAGAAATAAAAAAAAAAAACACTGAATGAGGCCAAACTTTTTGACTTTAGTGAACATGTTGTAGACTTTTCCTAGCTAAACTTGATACGAAATTATTTATTTTCAAACAAACTCACTTTTTAAGTCACCCACCTAGAACGTAATTTTAGAGGGTGAGACTGAGAGTCAGATTAACATCAGAGAGACACATGGTCCATTCACGTCAAAAACAAGCAAGCCACTTTTTGAGCTTGAGTCCAAATGAAAAAAAAAACAAAAACTATTAACTTGATGTGGATTAACTGCAATGACTGATGGGAGTGAATAGTTTTGCACATCCTCACACAAAGTTGCTCAATAGCTGAAGGCGATGCTCAAATGCCACTAAAAGTCAGAAGAAAAGATAAGTCGTGAGTCAGGCGCTGGCTATTTCCGAAGTGTCCTGGTGTGCTTTGCCTGGACATGCCTCCTCTCCCCTGTAGCGTTCCTCTCTCTCCCCTCCAATCCTATTTTCACCTTTCGCCTGGCTGGAGTCATTATATTGTGGTTTAGGCTTGTGTAACTAATGGTGGAGCTGAGCCCTTGGTGGTTGCTGGTCTGGCCAAGCAAAGACAGGGATTAAAGGGCAGGGAATCTTCACAAGTCACTCTCTTCTCTGTTTGAAATGTGGTCACCATGGCTGGACACTGGGACTACTAAAGATTTGCCCTGAGGTTTAGCCAGAAGGAGACACTGATAACTCTGTGGTATGACACAGTAAAAGATGTTGACTAGCTCAATAAGAAACAGTTTGAAAACAGAGAATGTGCAAATACTGGAAAGAGCACACAATTTATCTGAAAATGCAACTTGGTCAGGTCCTATAAAGATGCGTATACTCTGATTGACTTGTGGACAAACTAATCAGCAAAATGCAGTTTGTTTGTATGAAAACAAACATGGTGGCTGTAGAGTTTAAAAAAAAAATGGATAAACTAAAAAGGTCTGTTAATCTGTAGCAAACTAAATTCCAGAGGATACTGCAAACTAGACCTGTCACGATAATTACTATATAGATTTATCATTCAATAAATGACAGCTGGAACAATATTTTTTGGGGCTCAATATTTATTGTCTGTATCTTTTCTTTGTAATAATGGGGAATTTTTTTGTTATTTTAGCTGGAATATGATAACATTTGAGCTATAGAGGGTTGAATAAATAACTTCTATGGCTAATTATCAGTTCATTCTACTCTTTGATTGTTGCACTTCATGCCTAGATACTGTCTAATAATGGTTTACTGGGATTATCCTGCTTTATTATTGTGTCACTGGCATAATGTAGTAGCAATAATATTTTTTATCATTATTTATCTCTGTAGCATCTGTTATCGGGAAACCAGTTTTGACAGTATTTTGTTTTCAATTGCGAAGATACAACACAATTCAACAAAGTCATTTATCGCATAGTGTAAGTCACTAACATAACAGATGGTTAGCATACATAGCATCAGGATATATGGCCTAACATGGGCATTTTATTCTGGTCATTTTTGCAGTGACATTGAACACAGTCATCACAGCTATTGGCAGTTTGTCCCCTCCAACTCTCGCACCCTTAATTGAGTCAATAATACAGCTATTTTCATCACCATGCCTGGTTTGCTCCTTCCAGTCCTCTTAGGAACCCGCTGTCCCATCGTTTTACCGTTAAAACATAATTAGAACAGAAAACACCAGTGACATTATCGGCAAATCATCAAACGCTTTAAATGATTTTGGAGATTTTGAAGAAGGTGGTAAAGGTGCATTGTGTAACTTTTCTGAGGGTCTGCCGCCTGCTTGTCTCCATAGTAATTATTGTTTTATCTTGGATGTTCCACAGTATGGCATTAAACATCTATCCAGCATTTTTTCAATTACAAGTGTCTTTATTGCTAAAAAAATACCTTGAAAAACATGTTGTGAGTGGGCCTACCTCTCCACAGATCTGACCTGTAACTTGCTTGATTGTGCCACCTGTCGTCTTCCACGGAGTTAGATAAGTTTAATGTCACACCGTGGAAAATTCAAGGCAAAGCAATAACATCTTCATGGAGACAAACATGCGGTGGGCCCTCTACCAGAAAAGTTACGCATTGCACCTTTAAGCTAAACGAAAACGCTTCACTACTATTCAAATCCAACAAAATGACCCTTTTGCACCTAATGGATTGGAAAGAGAGGAACAATTTGAGTTTTTTTCTCAATTATGGTGTGTGCATTGTCATTGAGGTGGAACACACACAGGCAAACTTAGAGGAGAGAGGACCTCGGCCAAATCAGCGCCCAAAGACTTTACTATAAGCACGTGATTAATGATCCGCTAAATTGAAGACATTAAAATGGCGCAGGGTGGCAAAGAGGCCTCCTGCGACAAAGAGGGTGTTATTACCAATATGCAGTCTGCTCAAGCTATCTACAATCAGGTCCACTGCTCTATTCCCAAGTGACAAATCTCTAAAGTCACAGAAGATTTCAGATTTTCAACAAACTCCAAAGAAGACAGTCTGTAATTTACAATTCTGGGTGGGTCTTTTCTGCGGTAAAGTTAAAGACTATATAAAGTATAGGTTGGTCTATGTTTAGAGAGACAGTTGCTCAAGAGCAGGATGTGTACCATAAAATGTAGTTGGGTTTTGAGAGAGTCCTATCTGTTTTTCAGCAAAGGGGGTAATATAGTAAACAAGGAAATGGGGAAGAAGCGCAGAGTAAATAGACATAAAAAAGACCAAAATCTTGATTGTTTTGAAGAATAAACCATGTGCGTGGTGTGTAGCAGTGTAGGATCCAAGATATTGTTTGTCAGTTCATATTAATTTTATCGGAGACATTTAAAATGTGAACAGAATCATATTATTAAAATATAAATCACAAATTGGATTGCAATGCTTGTCAGAAAAATTGCAATTAGATATTTTTTCCCAAATTGTTCAGTCCTAGTGGTGAGGATAACAAATATCTTCATAATTTTTTTAAAGGTCTTATAAAAAATTTACTCTTGTAATCTTTTAGCCATATTAGAACATTACCTCATCAAAAACATACCTGGAGTTGTGTTTTGTTTCATTCACACATTCTTGAGTATCCTGTATTATTAGTCGGTCTACATCTCCAAAGATCAAAATGCTCTGTTCCACCTTGTGATGTCATGAAGTGGTAATTTTCAAGCTAACGGCTACCTTTAGTTCAGTAGAGACTGGCAATTCCAGGGCTGAAATCATTCAAATTACTCTAGTGAAGATGTATGGAGTTTAAAAACACAGTGGAGCACTTGCTGTATTGCCATATGACATCACAAGGTGGAATGGAGTGCTTTCTGTTTGAGATAAGAACTCAGAGTAAGTATGCAGGGTTTGTGTGTTAAACATGTGTGAATGAAACAAAACACAACTCAAGGTATGTTTGTAATAAAGAAACGACATTATAATACAGATTTTAAAAATAGTATAATATGGGCCCTTTAACTAACCAACCTATCTCATATCAAAAAAACATTACTCGAAACAGTGCACACTTACTTGCATGACACATTTCTCCATTCGACAGACTAATTACCCCCGGGCTAACTCCTCTTATTGTAAAGGTAAAGCTTTCTATATTAACCCTACACACAGGAAGACACAAGGAGGATATTGCAAGTATAAAAAGGGATATGGAAAGACCTCTCAGAGGTCATGCTCATAATTGGTCCGAGGTGAAAGGGTCAATCATCCCCACCCCCTTCAGCATTTTATTTCTCTGTCTCCCTGGATCTCTCTGTCGTGCTGATAAATCTGATCAATAATTTAGATATATTCAAACCACAGCGTCCCAACAGGGGAATAAATTCGTTCTAGACAGCACAGGGGAGAGAAATAAAACAGTAAAGATAACACAGGCCTTTGTCGTGAGCCCACAAAGGATACAAGAAAAAGGTGGAGCTTAAGCATTCATTATACATTCAGCCCATGCGTCTCTCCCTCTACATCCAGGTTGTGTTCACTCTGAGGTGCGTTAATGATATGCCGAGGGGAGCTGCAAAAGTCGACTCTGAGAAAGAGATTTTATTATTCATTCAGTTTCAAACCTACAACAGAATGGCTTTTGCTTAAGATCATAGATATTTCACAAAAACATAGGCTACAATAATGGAAATTATAGATGTGCATGATATATTTGGGATTTCTAGCAAAAGGTCAAGATTGAAATTTCACACATGACCAGTGCTAGTTATGATAACATTCTGGTCTCAAAAATGTGGAAAATAATATTTCTCTTTGATGCCTGGAGGGTTTTCCTGCAAGGTGCACAGAGCAAAAAGAAAAACAGGTGTTTTTACAGCTACAATTTGCTCAAAGAAATAATATTATAGCCAAAAGTGCAGCAAAGCAATCTGGTTAAAATAAAGTCCAAGTTGAAAGGTCTAAACACCCAAAAGGACTACTACATTAATGAAGAACATAATCAGGATAAAAGGAATCCAGCACAAAATAAGATTGTGATAACCAGAGGAATATACTGTATATGTATAATCCATTCTCAGTAATTTATTTGAGATGCCATGTTTGCCTTGTTATGTGTTTTATACAACATCTGTATATGTGTTATGTATTCTAATATTGCCTCTGGTTTTTAGGGTGACTTTTTAACATCTGCCCAGGGACAGCAGATGAAAAATGGCTGTTGAGGCTAATTCTGGTGCATTTACGGAAATGTATAATATACATACTGTATGTACAGTGTCCCTGTTAAATAATCTAATGAATAAAACAATTAAATAATAAATATATATTTTATTTTTTGTTTATTAAGAATGTTAAAACATTGTAATAGGTTGGTGGTGACATTGCTGTTATCAGAAAACAATACAATTTCAATAGCTCTTGTTGAAAACCAGTTATAAAGACAAGTCTTGCTGTGCAGTTTTTCTGTTGTAGATGAGCCATTGTTGAGTTACAGGGGCAATCAACAGAGACTGGGTCAGGACCACAATCAGGACTGAGCACAGGAGGTCATGTGGTATCAGACACACACACAACCATGCGCCCACATGCACAAACACACACACATACACGCACAGCTGTAATTATTCACCTTCACAGCCTTCAGTGGAGAGGAAAATAGCCCAAAGACAATAGATGACAAGGTTAGGAACTTCAATTTTCACCCAGAAGCAAGGTGTTTTCCTAAATGAAACACATTAACGCCTGTGCTCCATCCTTTAAAATACAATCTGTATGAATGATATACTTGTTTAGATGCAATATTTCAACAATAATGTGTATTTATGTGACACAAAAGATTATGATATCAGAGAAGAAAAAACTAAAACAATGCATACAAAAAGTCTATCTAAAGCTATGTCCAAAAAATGCTCACCAAACAATATACTTTTTGTGTATGAGAGGTCCAGAGAGGCTTGGCAGCAGGGCCTTAATAACAGCTGCAGCCCCACAGAGGCAGACATGAAGGCAGAGAAATGTGGAGCTAAAAGACCAGTTACCAACCACTGTCCTGCCTAAAGCCAGTCTCCTCCATCACTTTGGCACTGCCAAGAAAACACTTCATTATCATTGATCACAGAGATGCATTTAATAAGTTCAATCAATAGGAAAAAAAACATAGGTACTGTGGCAATTTGGGAAATAGACAAGCAAAAGAAGACAGAATTGGACTTTTTCAGCTTTTAGCCTTGTGCCACTAACAGTTGTTCTAATGTGCCAGAACTCGCACATTAGAGAGACTGTATTCTGAATTAATTTGGTGTGGTAAAATAATATGTGTTATACAGATTTTATTTCAGAATTAACATATCTAGATTAGACAGACTGAATCAATATGTAAAACTGAATAATGAATAGCGAAATGACTCAGCAGGACAGTGTACAAAACCATCAAGTGTAATAACCCTAATGTTTTGCACAGTGTAATTCAAGCTCATGGCCACAAGTGATAACACAGTCTGTACTTTGTTGCTGAAACTTTCTTGGAAGCACTCTCAGTATATTCAAATTTGTATGAAGTATTTGATACAAACTTTGTATTTTATAAAAAGGACTTGCAGTACAAAATGAATGTAACAATGATGTCGCAATTGGTACTATTACTACAGTGCTATGGTCCTGACCCTGCCTCTTGTTTAAAAGGTGCACTACGTAACCTTTCTAGCAGAGGGTCTGCCACCTACTTGTTTCCATGGAAATGTTATTGGTTTCCCTAGAATGTTCCACAGTATAGATTAAACCTAACCTAACCTCTAATTCAAAGTAGACAAGCCTGTTATAGCACTATGCTACATTACAATTTCTGGGCAATAGAAACACCCGTAATGAATAAATGCTTGATCCCACTAAATGAAACATAAAAAATACACCTAAAAATTAATAATATTCCATCATACTTTCCAGCTTGAAGTTTCTAACCAACCTTAAGTATGTCAATGAACCTCACTCACTGGAGGGTCAATTTACGGTCACCAACTCAAACAAAAAACACCTCACTGATTTTCCTGTATACCACCAACAATCAGACAGATAGAGTACGGCTCAGATCCAAGATTTGCTCATTGTCTGGTAGCTGATTGAGATTCTGTCATGCATCCAACTCCACTGTCTGGAATAGTTAGACTACAAAGGCGAGCAATAACCAAGGCATCTCAATCAATAGGGGCTCATTACGGGCTGCCTTCTGTCCCAGAGAGATGTGCCCCATGCACCGCTAAGGTCTGTTGATGAGGAAAGCACACCACAATTCAATGAGAGGATGGTCGAGATGCCAAAGGACATTTGATCAAAGCACTCTGTCTGGATAATTAGCGGTTCACATGGGTTATTTTTACATCTGAGCAGCAGGACATGTTGTTTTGTTAATGGTAGTTTTAGCCTGTAATGGACTGGGGGAATAGCCAGGTTCATTGGCGATGCATAGGTTTAGGTCAGGGGATGAGGAGGGTGGTCTCTTGTGCATGGTGCAAAAGGTGACATGTTTATTCATATGGACATACACAAACACCTGCGCAGTGACAAATGCCCCATAACCTTTGGAGAGGTGAGACTGTGCAGGTCTAACCTCTCATGTGGCTTAAGTTGTGGAGACGAAATGTCAGGTCGCCCAGAAATAGTATCTCAGGGGGAAAATAATGCAGTTTCTAGGAGTCTTCTGGGACTTTTTAGGCAGCCCACTGACAGCTTAATAAAGTCTTTAACAAATGGCCGACCTCCTTGTCTCTAATGAGGTAAAAAGGTATGAGGACTTTGAAGGGAAAACAGGTGTGACCCTAAAAGTGAGTTCACTTCCTCTTCACATAAACGGCCCTAAAACACACTACATATTGGTACTAACATGTAAGCTTATATTTGCATTGCTAAAACTCCCTTCTGACGGACATTACCACTCAGAACACTGGCTAAACATAAGCACACACAAATGGATGTTTTTGGGGACATTTTGCTTATTACATTACATTCATTTCCTGGAGTCTGATCCTAAGCTTATATCTGAAACTTGCCTCACCTTAACCGTAACCTAAACCTATTTTAACCTATATCTTAAGATGTATGTAAAATCCCTCAGTCGTCCAGGTAGAATCCATGGCAAAAAAAAGGAGAAAATTTAATTTGTCAACTGGACATAGTTTATTTGGTTGAATACGTTTCGCAGCTCATCCAAGCTGCTTCTTCAGTTCTGGTCAGATGCTGGCGGACACTGCTTTATATCTGCCTGAAGGGAGGAGCTTAATTACAATGAAAATTACTCTGAGACAACACATATTTAAATACAGTTTCAGTTGGTCAGGTGATACAATATGGAGTTGTTAACAGTTTCTGTTAGTCATGTGAGTCTATTCAATATGGAGTGGGAGTGGGGGAGTAGTTAGCATATCCATTCAGGGCCATGATGGGTGTTTTCACACCTCTGGACCTGACCTGGCTAGTCCCATTGTTTTCCCAGTTTGTTTTGATTTAGGTTTGAGGATAGAGTTATAGATGGGAGACAAATGATGTCTGAGACCTCCATTTCTGTTCAAGGAAGGATTCTCTTTCTTGACAAAAATAGCTTCTTTAACTCCCCTCTCAAACCAGTTCTTTTCTCTGGCCAAGATCTGGACCTCGCTGTCCTCAAAGGAGTGGCCTGTGGCTTTTAGGTGGAGATGTACGGCAGATTGCGGCCCACCCTGGTTTTCCCGTCTGTGTTGATACATCCTTTTGTGAAGTGGCTGTTTTGTTTCTCCAATGTAGCGCTCACTGCAGTCTTCACTACACTGAATGGAGTAGACCACATTGCTTTGTTTGTGGCTCGGAGTTTTGTCCTTAGGATGGACCAGTTTTTGTCTTAAAGTGTTTGTGGGTTTGAAATAGACTGGGATTTCATGTTGTCTGAAGATCCTCTGTAGTTTTCGGAAACGCCAGCCAGGTAAGGAATAGTTACACCCCTTCTCCTGGGCTCTGGTTCTCTGTTGTCCTGTTTCTTTGTTCTCTTCGTTTTATTGAAAGCCCATTTAGGATATCCACAAACGGAGAGGGCTTTCTCCACGTGTTGTTCTTCTTTCTCCTTTCCCTCTGCGCTTGTAGGAACCACTTGGGCCCTGTGATGTAATGTCCGAATGACTCCCAGTTTGTGCTGAAGTGGGTGGTGTGAATCAAAAAGCAGATATTGGTCGGTGTGTGTGGGCTTCCTGAAGACCTCTACCTGGAGTCGCCGGTCTTCTCTTATCGTTACTGCACAATCTAAGAAGGCCAATGTGTTGTCCTTGGCATCTTCACGTGTGAATTTGATGTTCGGATCTACAGAACTGATGTGTGCAGTAAAAGGTTCCAAATCTTGAATTTTGATTTTTGAGAAATTATCATCAACATAACGATACCAGTGTGTGGGTGGAGTGCCTGGATATGAGGCCAGGGCACTCTGTTCAAATTGTTCCATGTATAAGTTTGCAATGATAGGGGAGACCGGTGAGCCCATTGCACAGCCGTGGATTTGCTTGTAGAAGTTTCCTCTGAACTGGAAATAGGTGGTACTTAAACAAATTTCCAGCAGTTGGCAGATTTGGTCGGGTGAAAGTTTGGTTCTCTCTTCTAGCTTGGTATCCTCCAGTAGTCTCCTCCTTGCTGCCTCCACCGCTACCGATGTAGGGATACAAGTGAAAAGAGAGGTCACATCAAAGGAAACCATTGTCTCATCCAGGTCAAACTGGAGATGCTTGATTTTGTTCACAAATTCGGCTGTGTTCTCAATGTGGTGCTCCGTGTTACCCACCAGCGGAGCCAAGATGGTTTTTAAGTGTTTGGCCACATTGTATGTGATGGAGTCTGTGCTGCATACAATGGGTCTGAGTGGTACTCCTTGTTTGTGGATCTTTGGGAGGCCATAGATGCCAGGGATGGCGTCACCAGGGTACAGTCTGTAATATAGCTGTCGATCAATGACTTCTTCCTTCTCCAACTTCTGCAAGCAATCAATGATCTTCTTTTTGTACACATTGGTGGGGTCCCGTTTTAGTAATTCGTAGGTTGTGGTGTCACTGAGTAGGCTGTTAACCTTAGCCTCATAATCAGCTGAGTTCAGCGGAGCCAAGATGGTTAAAAACCATCTTGGCTCCGCTGGTGGGTAACACGGAGCACCACATTGAGAACACAGCCGAATTTGTGAACAAAATCAAGCATCTCCAGTTTGACCTGGATGAGACAATGGTTTCCTTTGATGTGACCTCTCTTTTCACTTGTATCCCTACATCGGTAGCGGTGGAGGCAGCAAGGAGGAGACTACTGGAGGATACCAAGCTAGAAGAGAGAACCAAACTTTCACCCGACCAAATCTGCCAACTGCTGGAAATTTGTTTAAGTACCACCTATTTCCAGTTCAGAGGAAACTTCTACAAGCAAATCCACGGCTGTGCAATGGGCTCACCGGTCTCCCCTATCATTGCAAACTTATACATGGAACAATTTGAACAGAGTGCCCTGGCCTCATATCCAGGCACTCCACCCACACACTGGTATCGTTATGTTGATGATAATTTCTCAAAAATCAAAATTCAAGATTTGGAACCTTTTACTGCACACATCAGTTCTGTAGATCCGAACATCAAATTCATACGTGAAGATGCCAAGGACAACACATTGGCCTTCTTAGATTGTGCAGTAACGATAAGAGAAGACCGGCGACTCCAGGTAGAGGTCTTCAGGAAGCCCACACACACCGACCAATATCTGCTTTTTGATTCACACCACCCACTTCAGCACAAACTGGGAGTCATTCGGACATTACATCACAGGGCCCAAGTGGTTCCTACAAGCGCAGAGGGAAAGGAGAAAGAAGAACAACACGTGGAGAAAGCCCTCTCCGTTTGTGGATATCCTAAATGGGCTTTCAATAAAACGAAGAGAACAAAGAAACAGGACAACAGAGAACCAGAGCCCAGGAGAAGGGGTGTAACTATTCCTTACCTGGCTGGCGTTTCCGAAAAACTACAGAGGATCTTCAGACAACATGAAATCCCAGTCTATTTCAAACCCACAAACACTTTAAGACAAAAACTGGTCCATCCTAAGGACAAAACTCCGAGCCACAAACAAAGCAATGTGGTCTACTCCATTCAGTGTAGTGAAGACTGCAGTGAGCGCTACATTGGAGAAACAAAACAGCCACTTCACAAAAGGATGTATCAACACAGACGGGAAAACCAGGGTGGGCCGCAATCTGCCGTACATCTCCACCTAAAAGCCACAGGCCACTCCTTTGAGGACAGCGAGGTCCAGATCTTGGCCAGAGAAAAGAACTGGTTTGAGAGGGGAGTTAAAGAAGCTATTTTTGTCAAGAAAGAGAATCCTTCCTTGAACAGAAATGGAGGTCTCAGACATCATTTGTCTCCCATCTATAACTCTATCCTCAAACCTAAATCAAAACAAACTGGGAAAACAATGGGACTAGCCAGGTCAGGTCCAGAGGTGTGAAAACACCCATCATGGCCCTGAATGGATATGCTAACTACTCCCCCACTCCCACTCCATATTGAATAGACTCACATGACTAACAGAAACTGTTAACAACTCCATATTGTATCACCTGACCAACTGAAACTGTATTTAAATATGTGTGTCTCAGAGTAATTTTCATTGTAATTAAGCTCCTCCCTTCAAGCAGATATAAAGCAGTGTCCGCCAGCATCTGACCAGAACTGAAGAAGCAGCTTGGATGAGCTGCGAAACGTATTCAACCAAATAAACTATGTCCAGTTGACAAATTAAATTTTCTCCTTTTTTGCCACCTATATCTTAACTTTAATTGTTGATCTAATAATAATGAATTTAAGTCATGGAAACATGATTTTGTCCCCATAATGTCCCCACTATGTGATAAATACCTGTCCATTAAGCTTATTTTGTCAAAAAGAACATCCAATATTTACTGTGAGCCCCCGTCTGAATGCATTAACTTAAATACAGGTAATCTTCCTTTGCTGGTCACTATTATAATGGGTTTCTTAGCCTAGAGGCAGCAAACGGTCTGACTGGCAAAAATCTTAAATGATCCTTTCATTAACTATGTCTTGCAACAAAATGAAAAATCCTGGTCTAAATGAAGAAGATGAAATTCACATGGCTCTGTGTGTGTGTGTGTGTGTGTGTGTGTGTGTGCCTTTAAGTAACTCCTATATCATCACAACTCTTCATATAACTCATGCATTATAGAAAAACCTTTGCACGTTTTATTAACTTCTTTGTGTTGGGGTAGGTTTTACGGCCCCTCCGAGCTGTTGGAAGTGGCATTTACTTACAGGGTTTCTTCTGTGAGCAAGCTCAGTTTTAATACCGCCATAAATAACATTGTCACACCCTGTCAAGTAAACTCTACTCATGGGTAGTGACAGAGGCAAGCTGGTCTGTGCAGTCAATGGGAGCCTAATGCAACACAGCAAAGCTACTATCTACTTAAATGTCACAGTCCACACACCACTGATTTTAGGTGTCGGTTCTGCTGTGGGATTCAAAAGCTCCTAAATACGATCATGTGTGAATAAATCTGTCTAGCTTAAGCCTAAAAAGAAATGAATTACGTGGATAATAAAATAAAGTCATTGTTGGTGTAAGTGAAGGCAACTTACATCCAAATAAATAGTAGGACAATAACTTTAAACATTATGTCCAGAACGCTTGTAACTTTTGTAACAGCAGAACAGCAAAAAAGCATTATTAATGCAAAGGGGAACGGTTTAACATTTGGGATGCATCAAGGGCACAGTGTTCCACAACTGTCTGTCACTGTCTGCATACTGACTAATAAGTCATTATTCTTCCACATTAAAGAGGCACCGGACACTGAAATGCTACAAGTTGGTGGAAAAGGCGGAAAATGCCAAATGCCAAACAACAAAGCAGACAAACAGTTAGTGAATTGTCATTGTCAATACATCATGCACACTTTGGCATCTTATAATAATACATAACACTTTGATAGTGCTTTTCAAGTTACCCAAATAGGCTTTACATAAGGAGACAAGCATAGTCTAGACAAACAGAGGATAGACTGTGGACTGTGAACAAACACAGGCTTACAGAAATCTGAACATTTAAAAATATAATAGGCTTATAGTGATCCTATTTTTACCCTGAATATAACTCAAACCAAAGACACATTGATAATAAATCTTATATAATAAATAGTTAATTATTATAGGAAGTGAAGTAGACTATTGACCATAACATAGCAAAGAACATAACAGGCAGAACAGTGATTTGAATTCACATTAAGCCTAAACCTCTCATTAGTAGCTTATAATACAGACCTTAATAAAACATTCAGGCTTAAGAATCACTGACAGCTTTAAGCAATGCAAACAAAAAGAATCCTAGATAACTTTTTGACAATGTTATAAAGGTTGTTGTATTGCCATTGATTACTCACCAGTTGTAAAGTGCAGATGAAGATGAGAGTGCATCGACCGCTACAGCAGCCCATTGTGAACGAAACAACGTGGTTTTCTTACTTTATAAAGGTTTACGCTTAGGACCTCTTGTTTTGTTGACCCAGTTTAGGCTTGGTCCAGATTTACAGGCTGTAGTCCCATTCTCTTTGCTTTTGTCGCGGCACCGTCTGCTCCACGCACCCGGGCGCACTTGAGGTGACTGGCTGACTGGGACGGCGCTGGAGCCGGTGAGTACAAGGAGGGTGAGTGGGTGGGGGTGGCCCTTCTGGGGCTGGATAGAGGAAAAAACGTCATCCAGCGTCCACATGCTGTCTGTGTTTGTTGAACCATGACTAGAAAGACACGTGACAAGAGATAGCAATTACAGTGAGAACGCTTAAACAAAGGCAGTTTATTACCATGGCAGTAAACTAAGAACATGCGCCAACATCTAAGTAAAACAGACCATAGCCGAGAGTAATGTTTAGGCTTGCCTGTGTTTTTCTACATGAAAGCATCTCATTTATTTGTGTATATAGGAATATAGCTGAAAACCTCATTTGAGTTAGCATATGGGAAAGAGAAAGCAAGACATTCATTACAGAACCAACCAGCGCCATCTTCTGGCAAAATGAAGCAAACGCCTCGAACTTCTAAATTCAATTGTAAAGCAAACAATTAGCCTGAAATTGATAATAAAATATTGAGCTTTATTTAAATTTAGATTTGTTTTAACCACATTTATTTTGATCTTTGTCACAACTCAAAGGATATGGCCACATAGCTGGAGTATCACAGTGGACTAATTTGATTGTACGCCTGCTATTACCACTGGTTACTACACAGAAATCATTTCAGTTTAATCTTCTCCTTTCAAAGATCTGTTGTTACTAATTGCGCCTGTTGTTCTGCAGTGCAGTCCAAGCAGTGTAATAGGGTTTTCCTTATTAACCGCCTTAATAAATCTTTCAGTCATCTGCAGAGGAGAGGAGATAGACTTCAGATCTCATTTCATCACGCTATCCTCCACACGGCTAAGAGACACTGTTCTCTCCTGACTACTCCTCCAAACCATGAACCCACCTGAGACTGGGCTGCTCCTCCTCCTTTTCCAAAAATAACCTCTGGGTGTACACGGCCCCAGGCTGACATGCAAACTGGGCACTTTTCAGGAAGGCCAAGTCAGTGTATTACCATATAGTTTATTTGTAGGCTAATTAAACGTCTTCTCATGAATCTATGTGACTCGTAGTCTATGTGATAAGGCAACACAGTATGACAATGTGACTTTTAATGCTGACATAAAGATAAAGGCACACAGTAAATTACATTTCCAAAGTTGGCTTATTCTTAATTTTTTGTAATCCTTCTACATTTGTGACACATCTTTAACTTGTACTTTAATTATTTTCTTATAACTGTGTAACAACACTACTATTTAAGCTACTGTATTTTTAGAAGCAAAAAAAGTTCCATATAATTTAGTGGTTTATGGTTTTGAAATACCAAAATACAAATGCTATTTTAAACTGTGGCCTGTCTAATTAACTAACCATAGAAGGCTATAAATACATAAATACACAAATGTTGTTGCTTTACCCAGAATGTTCCATAGTGTGGCATTAACCTATGTAGAACATTTTAGCAATAATAACAACTCTAAAAAATGAATACAGTCATGACAAGTTTAATGTCTGTAGAATGTTCTTAGCAAAGTAATACCAAGGCCTTGAGAGAAGCAAGTGGAGGACCCTCCACCAGAAAAGTCATAGTGCAGCTTTAAGCATTCATTGTTGTATTTAAACTACATTTCCAAGCCAAAATGAGCTTTACTGTAAAAAACAGAGACAATATTGAGCCAGAGAAAACTTATAATTTGTGCTAAAATCAGTCTTTCTTGACACAATCTGTGAGGGATTCATAATAATACTTCAGACAGCAAATGTGTGCTCATGTTTTCTTTACAAGTAAATTTAGAACCTTAAAGGGCGTATATTACACATTTTTTCTGATCCATGTTATGATGTTGTTGCCTCATCACAAACACACCTGGAGTTGTGTTTTGTTTCGTTCACACATGTTTAACACACAAACTCTGCGTATATAGGCTAAGTTCTGAAAACACTCTGTTCCACCTTTTGATGTCATGTGGTAATACAGGAAGTGCTCCACTGTGTTTTTAAACTCCATCACAGGAACCTTCACTGGAATCATTTGGATCATTTCAGCCCCAAAATGGTCACTCAAAAGGCTTAAAGCTCACAAGAGTTAATTTTGTGCAATATAGAACCTTACTATAGAATTTATTATATTGAAACGTTTGTATCTCTTCTTGGGCCGTAAGATTTTGATCACGGCTGCATGAGACAGGACACTTATCACAGTTGGAGGCCAGTGAGTGTGAGTTGTAGTACCATAAATAGACCATACCCCAAGTAAGCGCCAGGATCGGCTCAGCACGTGCACATGAAGTCCTTATTCACCGCTGCATTTGTAATGAGAACATGCTTTTGAACATGTTATAAAATGGTGGTGGTGGTGGTGTAGGTAGGTGGGTGGTGCAGAGGAGAGACTGGAATTAGGTCACTATTAAACTTGTGTTCTCAGACTTGATGGAGTTCCCCGTGTGTCCCATTTTGCCCAAAAGTCCTTAAAGAGCATCTGATTGTGTATGTGGGCAGTGAACACTTTTTTGACAGTGTGTTCGGGGCCTTGGGGGCGCTGTTCTGCCTCCGACACTAATGTGAAGTGACGGGGCAGCCGCGCGCTCTGCTGTGGAGACCTGCTTTGTGGAGAGACGACCTAAGAGTCTGCAGTGTGGACAACAATAGCGCCAATAGGACACTGCCTTACCCCCTTTCAAAACGTTGTAGTCCCTATTTACGAGCTAGTCTTTTGGTTTGACAATACATGCACTGACCCCTGAACTGGATTTTGGTGCGTTAAAGTCACCATGGAGATTCATTTATATTTCATTAGACTATTTTAGAGAAGCATGATAATATAAAAGAATATAAGAGAAACAGTGTATGTTCATAGCTTTTAACTTATGGACGTAGAGTTGGCTCCTGCTGAAGCCTCCAGCATTGACTTTGAGCTGCTGTCTTTATTTAGGCCTCGCTCATAAAAGTTTAAGGATCATGCATGTGCCTTCAGCTACACATGTGTCTGCATTTCTATATGTATTTTTGAACGAACAACGTCAATAAGAATGAAATACATCTGTAAAATCTGTAACAGTAAACAATGTATTATTCATTCTATTTTCTTTAAGAAAGAATTCAGAGCTGT
This sequence comes from Taenioides sp. WSHXM2023, assembly GCA_029959045.1. NCBI lineage: Eukaryota > Metazoa > Chordata > Actinopteri > Gobiiformes > Gobiidae > Taenioides > Taenioides sp. WSHXM2023. Next base: position 20,937,735 of record CM057086.1, on the reverse strand, counting down.
AGTTCTTTCTGGATAATTTAGAGTTGTATAACAATATACCGCTAGAGGGCGATGTTCTGTCAGGTCGATTTAAATTCAATTGAATGAGCTGCTTTACAAATGCATAAAGTGAGACACTGTCAGTGCAGATGATGGGAAAAGGCATAATTCCTTCACAATAAAATACATTGACTTCAATGTACTAAATAGTTTTAATTAGCCTACTACACTGACAGTGGATGGCCAATTTTCTATAGGTTTTGATAAAAAATGGATGAGGTCATGTTTTACATTCACTGTTTTAAAGCATTGCTTAGTCTATATTCCACATTCAATGTTGAGACGTTTTTTAAAGACGGGTGTATCCATGAGATAATTCGTCATCATTATCAAAAAGCCTATTTGATGTGCTGCAAAGCTCTATATTCTTAATATTTGAACTTGTCACCGGAAATGCATGTTATTGCCCTCTGCTTTTTGACAGTTATGCAGTCACATGGTTCAGTCTAAGCAGGCGCTGATGGCATTGGAGCCAGATGAGAAAGGCGAGAGGCGAGCCCCTCCGAGAGCGCGTCAGCATCGCCTCAAATAGAAATCTGCCGCTTCCACTTGTGCTCTCACCCCGCGACACGGACCGCTGCAGCCCCAAAACAACCAGCACAATCCCAGCTCCAATCTACACGACATGCAGCTGCGCCCACATGTGATGCCAAGCGCGAGGGGCGAGGGGAGGCTGTGAGGAGACCGGAGACCGACGCTTTGCAAAGAATGATAGAGTGGACCAAGGAGACGCACTGTCCCAGGAGAACTCATCCTAAGAGCTGGTCGTGAAAAGACAGTGATGCTCCTCTAACGCACTGGGAGGTGGTGAGTACCCTGCACCCATCACACTCGCGCAGGCAGCGTAGCTCCCAAAATTCCCGCCCTCTTTATGGCTTCAGGTCGATCCCACCTGTCTGATCAATCATTCATAGGTTGCATAGTAGGCAATAGCCCAGCGTGCAGAGTCGCATAAAGGATCAATGATGTATGGAAGTTGGCATGCACCTCCAATAGCGTCAGTTGCAAAGCGATTTTGTAACGTGCAGCGGATTCACGGGGTGCGTTGGGTGATCTTAGGGTCGATCGTGTTCCTTTTGAAGTTTTGATTAGAATGGACATGTGTTGCTCGCTGTGGACACAGAGCCTAATTAATATCGCTTTTGTGGGGGGCTGCCTATCACGCACGCATCGTTATAATCCACTGATCGCCTGGAGGGCGTGGGTTGCTCTATGTGATAAGGGAAAGGAACCAGTCCTACTTTCGCAGCGGGCCTGATTAATTATGAACTGAGCTGATGAACTGTTTGGCATAGGCTTCACGAGGGGAGAGGCATGTGGAAATGGGCTCTTATCAGCGAGATGTTCGTTCATCCTGGAGATGAAGGGAAGCTCCTCTTCTGCAATGATTTGTGAAATGAGAAAAAGATGGCAGCAGGCAGGATTTCGCACCTGTAATAATCCACGTGACGCACTGGCCGTGGTGCTGCAGGTGTGGGTGGAGGTGAGAGTGTGGAGAGTGCACGGGGTTGTAGCTGAAGCATGTTCAGTGCATGTCGATGAATGAAATCCTCTTACTATGCAGCTGGGGTACCCACCTATGGAGTGCGTGTGTGCGTGTACTTCACCTCATTAAACTCAGAGTGTTGACGCTGGCAGGAGGGTGGGTCACCCCTGAGGCTTTTGGTGAGTGATGCCCAGACTCTTCTTCACGTAAAAAAAAAAAAATAAAACAAAATTCTGCTCCAACTTATAACCATCGCAACTATTAACTTACCTAAACTTCTTTTAAGTCTAACCTTTTAAAACACACACTTATATATTCATTTGAGTTTGGTAACCAGGCATGGTTACCAAATACATAGAGTATATTTCTTTTGGGTCAGGTTTGGCAAGTAGACTGTAGGCCTAGAAGTTATACAGTTATAATGGTTGTTTTAATTGTTGAGGATGTGCGTTCACATACTAGATACACATTGTGACTTTGATTAGTATTGCAAATTACCCTTAGCCTTATGTAAACAATCTATAATAATCTGTCTTAATCATAAACTTTTATTTTCTGACACTGCTGGATGGATGTTAGGTTTTCATGATCATAGCCCTCAGATGCACACTTACACACTCCACACACTGGTCCTTCCTTTTCTGGTCGCTGTACTCTCTCCTCTCCCCGCCACTCACATTTCTCCCAGGGCTCTCTCAATTGTCGCCGTGTATATGTATTAAACATCAGCCATGTGGATCTAGGGGCTCGGATGGGGCGCTGGCAGCCTGTGTCAGCCTTTGGGAGGTGACAGAACAGTCAGATGGCTCCCACAGGCCACAGAACAATTCCTATACTGCTGATGCACCCACGGCAAAAGCACTGGAGCTCTCCTCTCCCCACCCCTGTGCTCCCATCCATCGGTCTGAGCCATCACATCTCTGCATGTCAACTCCAGCTCACACACACCAGTCTGCAGATAATGTCTCACTCACTTAGGCCTGTTACAATAAATACTATATTGACCTATTGTTCAATATATGAGGTGGAACAGTAATTTTTGGTGGTCAGTATTTATCGTGGCTACTTTTTTCTTGCACTAGTTTGAGTTATTGTAATTATTTTGCTGTTCTGCAATGAGATTTGAGGGTTGAAATATGGCTTCTATAGATACAAACTAAATACTTAAGTGTTGCATTCTGTTATTTATTAATTGCAGTTTGTGTGGGTTTTTTTTAACAGTATTATACATTTAGAATATGTTTTTTGAGTATAATCCACCTTTATGGTTTGGTTACAGTGTTATCTATATTTACTTAAGCTATATTTCGCACTTCAAAATTTCTTACTCACCCACTTATTATGAGAGAAATTTGTATGAAAGTCTGGTATGAAAGTTGTTAGTTAGATATTGTTTTGCATTTGGACTACAGTGGCCCTGGTCGGAGGTTCGATCCCAGCTAGGAGTAATTGTGATGTGCGAAGTATGATATATTGCTGAAACCAAACTGAGGAAACCAAACTGTAAGGCAGAATTATCAACCAAAAAGTGTTTACACTAAAACTTGAGCTGCAGTGCAACACTTTTGTATTAGATGAGTTAGTTCATACTTTAATCTTTTAGAAAAAAATAACCAAAACTTCCCACAAGTACAAAGAAAAAAGTACTCACCATAAATACTGAACAATAAGAAATAGTAATTATCATGACAGGTCTAGACAGAGGTACCTGCAGAGGTTATTGGCTCATATTGGCAGCCACATTTCTATCAGTCACCCCCAGGACAGCTGTGCCTATATAAGTTATAATGAGGAGCATGCATAAACAAAACCATCCAAGCATTCACCATTACAGTTAACCGCAGTAACTGTAGTAGTAGATATCGCCACTGTTACATCTGTTACTCACACTTAAAGTACATTTACATATTTACTTACTGACTTATTTAGCAGTTCAGTATTCAAGTTTACACATTACGGAGACTCTTAACAGAATTAATAAACTTGCTCTTGCACCTGGTTATGTTTCCTGCCACTATTTGCAAATGCATCAAATATTGCACGTAAACACCGACACAACTTCCTTTGGTAAATGAGAAAATGTGATGTAATCTTATATCTTCAACATAATAAAACGACAGAATCACCTCTACCTAAATAATAAGTTGCTTCATGTATTTGACTGGGCGTGTATAGTGCTGTCAGCTAGAGACTAGGTACTATATATTTGTTGTTAGTGGAAGTGGTACAACTTATGCTCAGGATCATCACGACTGAAGAGTTTAGAGAAGGAAAAACTTGATTACATTATTTGTTGTTATTGCTATTATTTAAGGTTGTAGATCAGAGAAGAGATATCACGTAATATACATAAAGTAAAACTAAAGTAATGTTAACCAGTTTCTAATAGCAACAATGACAGGAGAATGCCGTCATAGTAAGGTAGCCATATTGTTATGTCGGATCCTTTTGTATCATGATGCATTTTCCTCTAAAAGAGAAATATATTGGAAAGGAAGAACAAATGCAAATTATTATCTATATAATAAGGGTCTTATTATATAGTAAAGTCATTAAGTAAACACAGACAGAATAATATGCTGTCCAGATCTTATTGCTCTTTTATTACATGTCAGAAAAGCAGTGCAACCTCTGCTCCTGTTTATGAGCCACTCTCCTTAGCAGCCTATGCTTGCTCTTCACCTCTTCTTCTTCACTTACGGTACACACACTTTATGGTCTCCTATAGCAGTTATACGCTTCACCCCTGGTTGACACAACAACTTTGCTACAGAATAGTTGCTTGTTTTATTAGTGGCATGCGCATTCAATTCAACAGCTGTGTCCATAACACTCTTGTTGATAAGATTTGTAGACAAAAATAATGCAGAATCCAGTTTAAGTTTATGTGGTAAGAATAAAATATTATTCATATTTTGGCAGGATCACATGGTTTCACCTGTATTTGTTTAGGGATGTGATGATATCTGAATCTCTCAGCACGATGTCCACGATGTACATATGATATTTATCATTCTAAAGCTTTGGTTCTGGGATAATCCAAAGAACTAAGATTTAAAAGTGCTTAATAACAATAATAATAATTTCTTCATGTAATCTGCACTGAAACAGAGCAAAGAATCATAGTCTACGTAGTTCTGTCAGTTTTTTAGAATTTAAGCAAATAGACTTGTAATTCGATATATTGTGCTGGCCTACGATATTGTGAGCCATTTGACAATATCACGATATTTCGGTTATTGTTACATTCTTAGTATTTGTATTTGCTTGCAGTAGAACACATTTTAACACAGAGCACAAAGCGTGGAGCTGTGGCTTTAAGGGAAAGGGAGGGAGTTGCATAACCGCATCCACAGTGTTGATTTGGGCACAGCATCAAACCAGGGACTGCTGCTGTTACAGGTGAGCTGCCTCTGTGCGGATAAGCTCCTGAGCAAACCAAATGTACAATCACCAGTGTGACCGCCTGCCCGGAGATTTGAAACCACGCCACAAAAAACTAATCTAAACATACAAAGCTATAGGCTGAGAATGATGTAATTTAAATGAACATATTCTGTGCTTTAATTAGTCATTACATGGTGTATATCTATCTACTCAGCCTTTTATAATGTAAAGGCCAAACACATACTGCTCAAATATTTATCAGGTGTCCTATTTTCTTTAATTACAAACATATTGTTATGCATCACAGATTCACAGATCTTACAAGCTTAGCCAGAGCCACAATTGGGTTTCAAATGCCCTCACAGCATTCTATAGGCCAGTAATATTTAATACAGATGGGGGCAGCTAAAATTAATACTGTTAAATGCAAATTTCCATTGTAACATAGATAGTTCTTGGGTCTTGTCATTGATAAAAATTACCAGGTTCAACATTTGTGGATTTATTTCTGGAATATTTCATATGAATGAGTACCGTGTAATTAATAGGAAAAATGGCTTTTGGTCACTATCAGTGAGTATGACATCTTTACATTTTAAAATCTGAAAACACCCTTTTTATTCTGTATTTAGTGCAGTGTAATGTAGCGCACATGCTAGCTGATGTACAGTGTGTTCACCTGACACCTCCTGAAGCCCTCTGTCCCACTGGCACCAGTGTAACGCTTAACCAGATGATTAACTGCACTAAATGTCATTTCCTGTTTGACATTAGCCAGTGCCCGTTTATCGATTCTTGTGTCTGACAGGTGTTACTGAGGCTGACCACAGTGTGCAGGGACAACCAAATGTCTCTGGCCTTTAGATTGTTTCTTTATTAATTTGCATTAATGAGTCAATTGCTGTTTCACGGACAGTCCAAGCCTATGGACTGCTGATCACAGTTAAATTTTTGTCAAAATGGCTACACAAAACTGTTGAACTTAACATGTATGACTGCTTAAAATAGAAAAAGAATGGAGGATGAAGCAATTACAGAACAGTGGGGGTGTGTATCAGGCCTAGTGAAAAAAGGATTTTTCAGAGCAATGGCACCTCAAATGCAGATGAATAAAGATTACTTAAACATGCACGAATCTACAACTTTGAGTGAGCTAATGATGAAGAAAAACATTATAGCATGGTTAATAGCTCTCCAAAGTTTTGCATAATATGTCTTACAATATAATGCAAACAAAAGTGAGTGAGCTCACTTTTAATCTTATAGATGGATTGAATCCCTGCCCACCCACCTTTGTCATGAATGGGAGAAACAGTACGATGAAAGAGTCCATAGGTGAATGCCATTTCCCTTAGGGCCATGGCCAGGCCTGATCCTTTATTGATTGTTTTAGTAAGAGAATCCTCTGGCTTTTAGTGCTGCTGCTTAATCAGAGTGGCTTGTGGAAAAGGAGAGATCACATTAGCCAAACTTCACTCCTGAGGCTTTGAAGAAGAGTCAAAACATCACCACGGCGACAGTAAACATTACATTAGTTTGTTCTCCTGGTGTCACTTCATCTGCCTCTTTGTTAAATGGAGATGAGCCAAATTTAGTGTCAGTATCAATAATCTGACGTTTTGGCGTGATTCCTCTCTTATCTGCCCCCTCGATGACTATGAAAATGTGATGATAAATACTATATCAACTTATCGTTCAAAACATGACAGAGAGAACAATACATTTTGGGAGTCGTCATGCGTACTTTTTCTTTGTTCTAGTGGGGATTTCTTCTGTTATACTATTAGATTTGAGCTGTACAGGGTAGAATAAATATCTCATAAATCATAACTCACTTATATACTATACACTATAGTACACACAAGTACTAAAGTGTTTCATTCTGCTATTTATTGATTGAAGTTCATGTTTTTAACCATATAATACATTTTAGAATAGTTTTGGGTGGGATAATTCTACTGTAGGGTTATTGTGTCTGTGCCTTAATTTAGTTTCATTATTATCGTTTATCATCTATATTTTCTTCAGCAATATATCATACTTCAAAATTTGTTATCATGACAGGCCTAGTAATAGTATGAACTGTGCCTCGTGTTTGGATTGTAAAAGATATGTGCCTAAAAAGAAATTAAATAAACGGGATTATTTGTTAACATGAATTCCAAGTCTGTTTGGTGTCGTCTTACCGCATTATGCTATTCCTAATTAAATCAGATTCTACCGTAAATACAAACAGCAACAGTTTTGAGCAATGAAATGATCATCTTTACACTAAAACATGTAAACTACTAAATACAGAGCAGGTGTGAGATGTTGTAGCATGTAGCAGCTGTCACCTTGTACACGGTGGATCACACAGTTTAATCTGCCACATTTTGTAGCAGAGCTCCAGTGGAGGGAGTCAAAAGCTGTTGTGGTTTTTGCACGTCTTTTTCACAATACAGTATGTCTATTTTAGTCCTAAGTTAAGTGTCTTCAGAGGAGCTATTTTAGAAGGAGCAAAATGTGTGGTGCGTGAGTGAAGTGACACAACTGGGGTTGGTGCCTGTGAGCAGCAGAGGTGGGGAGGATAACCAGTGATTTCAAGTAAGAATATGTTACTTCAAATAATACTACTCTAGTAGATGTAAAAGTATAATGGTCTAAGAAACTTCTCAAATAAAAAGTGAAAAGTGGAAAAAAAAAAATGCATAGCACACTCCAAAACTTCATATTTTATTTTGGATAACATCTGAGTGTGCTATACATTGTTTTCCCTTTTATGTTTCTCCTTTTTGCATTTGCACCTCTGGACTTTGACATGCATTTTCTCATCATCTGTCTCATTTTAAACTGCCTGGATGTAACATTTGATTTGTAACCTGATGGGATTGTAAGAACACATATTAAATACCCACAAGAGAGAAAAAGTAAGGTGCAAGAAACACAGATAGAAAATTATGTATTATTGTGAGCACAACGCCTCTGTCATTATAGACTTACGAACTTCAAAGTAGTAGAAGATATTATACTTTCAGATCAATATTCTTCCAGATCAGTGTATTTGTAATGTAATGTATTAATACTTATACTAATACTGGATTAATTGCATACTATTTCTAAATTTACCTCTACATGAACAAAGACACAGTCCCAGTGGGTCTCTATCTTTCCTTCAGCACATTTTTTCTCCTTTATACAAACATGCTCATAATTATGTTGCCATTCACCAGCACTTCCGCACATGGGCCATCATCAGCACTTTTGTTAATAGTATGATCTATTACATGACTGCCAGCTCCTTCTCCGAATCCATATGATGCAGTCTTACCAGCAGAAAGGCCTGTGCACCTGCAAATCCAAGTACAAGCCTAATGTACAGATCGTTTCATAGGCTTCAGCTGCATGAGCGTGTTGTCTATGCCATTTTCAAACCGTGCTATTTAGTCCATTTTCCCATTAGTCCTTAGTTTGATCTATATGCATTACTTCATCGACAGTCAAATTCTAGGGAGCACTGACTTCAAGTGGGTTAAAATTACAGTTAAATTTGAATGTGAATCTAATTTGTCAGACAAACTGCGCTATCTATGGGTGATATGCTACAAAATTAATATCACAAAATTAATAATAATATCATGTCCCTATGGCCAAATTCATTTTTTCTTTTATACTGTCTTTAACTAAACCAAATATACCAACAAACTTTCTAAAAGTTTACTCTTCACTGTGATTGGTTAAATCCACCTGTCACTCACTCAGTGCATGATGTAGGCTGATCAATACAAGTAGAGGGTAGTGGTTTGGTGTCTGTTTATGACCATAGATCTGCATTAAACAGAAAGGCAGGGAATCACTATATGGCGATTTTACCAGAATGAGATGAGCTCACGATTCGATTTTTATCACCGAATCGCTCAGCCCACAAAATGCACCAAACTTAGCATCAAGCTGACCAAACATGCAGCATGCTGTGAGCCCTCCCTAACAGTCACATTTTCAGATAAAGGAGGTTTAGACATTTAGAAAATCATTCATTGAAGGAATATGCAAAAGAAAGACTATTTACAACGTAATAGAGCTTTACATTTTAGGTTCAATTTAATTTGGGCAATGATTGAATAGAAAAGACTGGTGCACTGAGCAACTTTTTCTGGTGCAGGGTTCACCATCTGTTTGTCTCCATTGTGATGTTATTGCTTTGCCTGTAATGTTCCACAGTATGACATTAAACAAATATATCCTGTATTTATTCAGTTACAGGTGTTTTTATTTCCCAAAACTACATGCATTATTACAGTGAGCAGGTCCACTTCACAGATCTGACCTGTAACTTGGCCTGGTACTGTCTCTGTCTCTATGGAGACAGTTAAATTAAATGCCATATTGTATATAATTTCAGGAAAAAACAACAACATGGAGTCAAAGTAGGGACCCTCTACCAGAAAAGTTACAATGTGCACCTTTAAATGTGCTTCTAAAATTGTCATCATTATTTTTTAGCATTTTGATTAACCAAAAATCTTCCAAACACCATCCAAACTTAAAATGGGTTACATCCGCTCACAGTATCCTGACACATGTTGTACTGTGATTTTGGCTTTAGTCTGTGCTTACACTTGTTCAGTAAAAGCCCTGCTGTGTCTGTCCCCTTCACTGTGTCGTGTGATCGATGGTGAGCTGGCACTGTCTGTGTGAATGCTGTCATAGACTCTCTGCTAACCCAATTAAATACAGCGTGCTAACCCAATTAGCACAAACCCAACTACATTAACCCTGGTCTCTCAGCTGGTCCTGAATATTTACCCAGCATGCACCACACACAAGGGCAGTGGGTCACAAACAGGGAGGAATCACTTGGATCATTTAACTGCTTCCACACTGAGAATCTCATCATCTGAAATTTTAATGCCATTTGATGTAATGTAATATTTCAGATCTATACAACATAGATTTTCAAAAAGGCAGACTTAAAGAGAAACTGGACTAGAAGCATAATCTTCATTGTCCTGCATCTGAGGTGGTATTGCTAAAAATTAGACAGCCACTGCTCTATGCTTAACTTTTTGTTCCAGAAAATTGTTTTTCACATAGTTACACATAACATCTATTTTTTCTTATTTCAAATTAAATACAGTACATTATTTTCATAGTTAAATAGCGTTATAAAGTTATGACAGATATAAAACATGAACAAACCAACACAGGTAATCACACATGATAAAATTATTAAAAAGACAGATGATGCAAGTTGCAACACTTAGATAATTTAAAAATCCATATCCATACATTTTAATATAATGTAACCAAGACAACAGAAAATTCATAGAACATATACATGGATGCCAAGCTACCTATTAGTTTGAAGTGGGTTTCTATATTTGTAATTGAATTTGAAAGAGCTGTAGTGAGGTTGTAATGACTTGTGCAGGCGTAGTAAGCTTGCAGCTCCAGAGTGGAGGTGGGTGGCCTTGGACGAGGAGAGTAAGAAAGAAGCTATGAGTCACATTTGGAGGAGTGTACATCCTCCATTCAAAAGCAACACACAGCTCTTATCTTTATCTGTTTGTGTAGATTATAAAGCTGATGACATTCAACTTAACAAAAGCAAAACTCACACTCAATGAAACAACATAAAAAACAGGACCATGAAACTGGATTAAAACGATTTCCAATAACGTAAGAATCACTTCGACTAAGCAAACATTTTAATTTGTTAATTTAAACAGAACAAGACCATACCTGAACTTGAATGAACTGATGGTGCCACCATATACCTTGGTTTGAGAACCACTGATAAAGTGGGCATGTATGTAGGTTACACTATCACTATCCACCTGGGGTAATGGTTTTTCCGCCATTGTGGAGGCTGATCTGGCTTTTAAGACTGGATCAAATCGATGGTGTGTGAGGGGAGACACAGGAGGAGTAGAGCAGCCTGCCTCTGTCTGCACTACCATGATAACACTGTTCAGTGTGCACTAACCACCTTTCAAATGGAAATGGTATATCCAGAGGAAATTAGAAACAGCCATGTAGATGGCACTAAGCAGCGATGTGCTGGAGAAAAACCGTAGCATGAGGAAGAGTGTGGATGCACTTAGCCTGTGTGGAGCGCTCAGAGTTGTGCTCTGAGGGCTCACACACTTACAGTGAGTGAGTCACTCAGTGTTACAGTGTGGACCATCATCTCAGCAGCAGAATCTCCACTCCCCGTGAGCGGCTGCCATCTTCACAGCTGTGCTCTATGCCTCATTTTCCACTCTTCATTAGCTCACTTATACACAGAGCATTTCAGGCTAAGAATGTAGATTAATAATCTGCTGACAATGTGAGAAAAATACTATCATGTGCAAATCATATGCGTAACTAAGATATCAGACACTGGTATCAGGATTTCATTCAAAACAACAAATTACAAAATTGTGCTTAAGCATTTACCCAGGTGTGGTTAGTGAAGCGTCTTGCCCAAAGACAAATTGACTGTATGAACTATCTAGTATGCAGAGATGGGTTTGAACTGGCAACCTTTTAGTAACTGGATGTTACCACACCACTGCCTCAAGTAGACCTTATTAAAGTTGAATCAATACCAATGATGATATTGATGTATTGCTAATTTGGCGAATTAGTAGCAAAATTCTCTTTCCCTGTGTTTTTAACTGGGAATTTGAAAACGATTTTATTATATCTGCAATGCATGTGCTCTCCCATGTGAAGAATACATTACATTTTATGATAAGTCTGCATGTGATTGTGTCAGTGGCTGTTTTGATTTGTTTGCCTGAGTTCTTTTATTGTGTGTTGTATATGATAAATGTGTGTTCATGTGGGCTGGTGAGAGCTGATTGAATTATCCTTTGGGCGTGTGTGCTGTGTGCTGAATACTGGACATGTGTAACTGTTCCAATTGGCTCTCCCCACGAGTCCTCGGGGAAATAAGGAGGCAGCACACGCAGACAGACACACACCTCCTCCGACACTGACTTATGCCACTGTCCTTTATGTCCACGGCTGCACAAACCCCAATGCCACAGGCGTCCCACTGTGGCAAGGAATGAGCATGTCCAAACTAAATGTTTAAATGTGAAGACTATAGTTTGGGGTTCAGTCAAGTATGTTCCCTTCTCTGTGTTAAACCTTATCTTTCAATCATCCAAATATAAATACAAGCATGTGTTCAATGTGTTCAGTGAATTAGTGACTTAGTAAATTACCACAAATTAGTCAATGTGAATAGACATGAGTGATATATAAAACATAATAATAAAATATTTTCTTGAAGTCCAATAACACTTAGAATTTCATCACAATTCACTTAAACGTATTATCTTAATTTATATTGTCTGAAGAGGTAATTAAAGGAATCAGCTTTTTCTGTAAATTCACACTTCAAATCCAAATGTCACTCACTCGAGGTTGATCAATAGGAGATGTCACTTTTATACTTTTATAATTAGATTTCTTTTAGATCTACCTGTGGACTCTTGACCACTGCCCTTAGTGTACCTGCGTGATAATATATTTAAATGTGAGGTATGTCTTTTTTTGGTCTGTGTGGATGTCTGTGGCTGTGTGGGTGCTGAATCATATGAACCACTGCCCTGTTCAGGCCTAAGTTTGGTTTCTTGTTCTTTCTTGTGCAGGCGTGACAGGAAGTGGCAGGTAGAATATCGACAACTGCTCTGCTACTGTATGTTGTGGTACAGGCCACACAGTTTTTCAAGTGTCGTATAAATCTCCTTTGTGCAGCGTTTCAGTTTTGCTGCTAATCCACCGTCTTTGTACGAAGTGGAGACGAGTGCGAGGTGCTCAGCTGGGAGAAAGATAAGACGTTAATTCCTTCCTTGTCTCCTTGCTCCCTTTGATCCCTCCTCCCTCCTCACACGGTGGTGATTGTCATGTTTTTGACAGCTCCTGGTGCACTGGCTCTTCTGTCTGTGTGCTGTGGTGTGTCAGCTCTTCCTGGGCACACATGCACAAACACATGTGGAGCACACTCTGTTAAAGACACGCCCTCCGCCTTTCTTATGGAGGTGAAGTGAGTGCGCCAGCATCCGCAATGAATAATTGAGTTATTTGGCTCTGCGCAGAAATAGCAGTCTCCCCACACAAGTGTGAAAACACCACTTGCCACGAGAGACCTCGGACTGGTGGAGCCATGTGGGCCTACGTGTGTGAGTGTTCTGGCAGAAGCTTCATTTTGTACTGTATTTGAACAAGATCTGGTGTCATCCAATATCATTAACAGGTTTTAAACAATTTGCTCTTTTGATAAAAAGAACAAAATGATAAAAAAGAACACACTGAGTTTGGAAGTCATTTAGCCTTTATACTGGATATTTCAACAATTAAAATTGGATAAAAAATCAAAACCTCTCTATAACTATTTCTTAGGATCACTTTTAATTGAATTTTAGAAGAAAATTTAGAGAAAAGTTCTTCAAAATTACAGAAATAATTGGACTAAGACACAAGCTCCAAATGCTGTGATAAACCTGTTTGTTATAGTTAAATAACTTTCTAGGATAGCAGGCCAGTTAATTATTTTTTTGTCTTTTTTTTTTTTTATTATAATTTTGTCCTGGCTCTGTTTATGGATTAAATTAGACTGCTGATAAATTCTGTTTTATTCTGCTTTCAATCTAGTGCAGACATCATTTACTGTAGATTTCTTGTTGATGATGTAAAATGGCATGATATTATGTTTTGCACAATGCATGATCAGTTATAGATTATGGCCAAATATTTCTTTGAACTGTCCTATTTCTTCCTGTTAGTTTGCGTTGACAGCACCAGTGGAGACATCACAGCAGTTAAAAACCCTCTTAAGCAGTGTTATGGTGAGTGGACTGACTTATAATGTAAATGAGCTCCTGGACCTGCCACATGACTCTGTGTGAGGGCGACTCCTGGGATCCCACTGAGCCGATCAGAATGGTGACACGACACAAAGCTGAAGGGAAAAACCCAATCGGCAAACTGACAAATAAGGCCAAATCTGACAGAGCCCAGGCTGAAGGAGGCAGCCCAGTGCACAGGCTGACAGTCGCTGTAACAGAGGGCTCCAGCCAACACACGCACATCCACCTCTCACATACATTTCTGGAACATGACAGTGGCTTCAAGACAGGGGTTCTCAGCAGGAGGTGAGCTATGGCTGGGTGATACGGTGATTAAAAAATTAATTGCGATACCTGAGACAATATGCTATTTTATTGTGATTTTTGAATGCAGCTTAAACAAAATACCTAAATACCTTCTCCCACCTACACCGGTCATCCTCAGCGATGTTCTCAATGAGTGACAGGTGGATTTAACCAATTGCAAGGAAGTGTGAATTGACCTAACTTACCTCCTAAGGCAGTATGGGGATACTTAGAGTGTAGGAATCATGATCTGGCTCCAAGAAACTCATGGTATTAATCGTTTGTCATACCGCCCTCCACCTAAGTGGTTAGTCTTAGGGGTGGTGGTAGTAGTACTAGTAGTAATAGTAGTAGTAGCAGTAGCCCTTTCATTGTTTCTTTTTTAAGCCTATCAACTCCAAAACTCCATTAAGTTTTGTCAGCAAACATTTTTATTCTGTCAAAACAACAGAATTAAATATTGTTATTGTTGATGTATATAACGTTTTAATGCAAACTGTTTCTTGTTTCTATCAACAATTCTGTAGTACAGTATATAAACTCATTCCATTGTACCTTCTTGTGTGATTGCAGTGCAAGTGGCTGCAGACTGTTCACTGGCAGTACCAGCGCACCTGTTTACAAACAGTCTCAACAGGAGACAATCCTGACTGACGGAGCGTCAGCGCTCTGTGCTAAGTCCAAATCCTACATTTTATGTCTCTAGCTTCTTGGGGGTTGCTGTCGGCAGCTGTTGGCTCTAAAAGCTCCGAGCTGTTCTGGGGAGACGGTGGCAGATTAAACAGAAATCCTGCTGATCCAGCCCCATAATTCCCCTCCCAATAATTCCCCTCCCCCATCACACATACATCTAGAGACACTGCCAAAGAGGTGTTGCTCGGAGTGACCACTTTATCTTGCAGGTACAACATGTATTATTATCTGTACATCTGACATGCTGCAGCAGGTAACCAGCCCTGAAACCTGCAGGGAGGTGGGGGCAGGGGTGTGGGGTTAAAACTAGGGCAGGAGGTCTCTGGACGGACAGACTAAACCAGCTGCCAGTGCCAATCTAGTCAGTGTGAGGCTACTGGGATGATCCGGACCCTGTCAAACCATTAGGAAACACTGTGATGTGATGTCAGGGCACGACTGAGCAGAGAAGCTGTCTGACACTTTTCATTGCCGTGTACTTTCTCTTTATGTGAGCCTTTGACAGTGCGCTTACACCAGCAGTATCGTCCACTGCAGGAGGTGTGCCCATTTTATACATGCTCTGAGAAGGCTGAAATAAAAATGTTATGTACTGGCAAGAAACCTCTATGCAGTTTTTATTTGGGCTCACCACAGATTATTTATCTGGAGCGTGTGAGTGATTGACATTTTGACATAAGATTTTTCATCAGATGACCAAACATCTATTTATTCCACAGGCCCTTGCTATATGACCTCATTATGATTATATTAAAAGTCATTATTAATTTTAAACATTAAAAGTTTATAAGATAAGATAAATTTAAAGGTCCTATATTACAGAAAATTGACTCTTGTGAGCTTTAAGCTATGTTATAATGCTGTTATCTCATCAAAAACATGAGTAATCCTTTTTATTAGTCTGTCTATCTCCAAAGCTCAAAATGCTCTGTTCCACCTTGCGATGTCATGAAGCGGTAGTTTTCAGGTTAACAACTACCTTTTACCTTTTGTTCAGTTAAGATTGGCAATTCCAGGGCTGAAATCACTGAAATAATTGAATGTGTATGGAGTTTAAAAATACAGTTGAGAACTTCCTGTATTACCACATGACATTACAAGGTGGAACAGAGTGTTTTCTGTTTGACAGAAGAACTTGAAATATGCAGGATTTGTTTGTTAAAGATGTACGAATGAAACAAAACACAAAACCAGGCAAGATTTTGAATAGTGAACACCATTATAAAATAGATCAAAAATAGCATGATATAGGCCCTTTAAGATTGAAATATTTTCTTTATAATAAATATTGTCTACAACTCTTAAGAAATCTAATGAGTCTCTAGCATGTCTTCCTGGATTATGTCCCACATTTTATTATCCTGCAGCTAATTCATTCTGTGTCTGAGTGACTCTTTTGTTTCGGCTCTTTCCTCTGTCTTCTTCTTCTGACGTTCTTGCAGTGACAATCTCCTCTCTTGTCTGCCTCTCTCTAGACTTCGCCCTTTTTGGTGCTGGCTGGGGGATTGGGAGGGCTGCTCTAAATTGGCACGCAGATTAATAATGCATCTAAAGCAAAAGCACTGAGCTAGTTTGGACATATCTGTTTGCCAAGCTTAGCTCTTTTTATGATCTGAAAAATACTTTGAGCATTGCAGTTACTTATTGTGAGATACCTTGTTAACTTTTCTATAACTGAGTCGTCACCCGGATGTTAGCAAATCTATAAACAACAGTTGCGCTACTGATTTTGGGGACTTTTGAAGTTTCAAAGCCTCACTTCTTGCGGCTTTCACATATGCATAATACATGTACGCAATTTAGTTTTCATTTGATTCGGTGCATGGGTTTGTTTGGCGCTGTGTGGGTATTTCTGCCTGCTATTCCCAAATTGCTGTGTTAAAAAGCAAACTGCACTTGTGAGCATATCCAACTGTAGCCCCATCATTAAAGTAATGAACAGGAAGTTAGCGCCGAAGTCGAGCATAAACATGAGCTAGTGAGGAAAAGGAGAGAGAGGCCCAATCCCATAAGGATAACTCTTCAAATCCTCTACTCTGCCTCCGACTCATTCTGGTTAATTAAGTCAAGTCAAGTGAGAGGAAAATGGGGTCCTGCCTTGCCCAAGTCTGTTGGATCAGCACAATACAGTTTTATCAAGTCTCTCACTTAAACTGTCCTTTGTGCACTCAGAGTGAGCAGAGGCACACTGCTCCCACTGTATTCTACTAACCACCCCAATAACACGCTAAATTAGCAGCAGACTTTTTGGGTGGCTTCAATTTGTCATTTTTTGCCATTAACAAAGCAATTATATGAAAATAAATAAATATTATGTATCATTTAAAGGTCCTATATTGCACAAAATAGATTCTTGTGAGTTTTAAGTCATGTTATAATATTGTTACCTGCTGAAACACATACGTGGAGTTGTGTTTTGTTTCATTCACTTTTTTTCTATATCTCCTAAACTGCAAGTGCTCTGTTCCACCTTATGATGTCATGTAGTGGTACTAGTGGCAGTTCAAGTTAACAGCTACATTTTACCTTTAGTTCAGTACAGATTGGCAATACCAGGACTGAAATTATGCAAATAATTCTAGTGAAGGTTTAAAAACGCAGTGGAGCACTACCTGTATTACCACAGAGTTTCCATCTGAGAGAAACTTAAGTGGTGCGTGAGTGATAGTAGTGGTTGGAGGGACTGTAGGTGCAGAATGACAGCCGCGTTTCCATCAGTCTGCTCCAGGGCAGCTGTGGCTACAATAGTATCTCACCACCACCGAGTGTGGCGTGAATGAATAATGCTCTGTAAAGCATCTTTGAGCATCCAAAAAAGCGCTGTATAAAACTGATCCATTATTATTATTATTATTATTATTATTATTATTATAAGAAGAACTCAGCCTAAAAATGCAGGATTTGTGTGTTAAATGTGTGAATGAAACAAAACACAACTCTAGGTATGTTTTTGATGAGGAAACAAAATTATAACATAGATCAGAAAATAGTGAACATTTAGAAATATAGAAAATATGGGCCCTTTAAATTCTCATTACATTTTTCAGACCATATGTGTAGAGGTCTGACCTACATTGTCTATAAAATGACAATGATATTTTGTTCTTTGCACCAACTCAAATTGCAGCTTTGTTTCAGTTGCAATGCATTGTGCAGCTTCTAAGAAACACGCCTTATGGTTAAAATGTTGTTGGGTGAACAAAGTGCAAGTGCAAAATGCAAAAATATGAAAGAGAATTGCTGTTCCAGTGTCTGTGAAGTATTGAGTCTAGCAAGAAACACAGGATCTGCCCTTGATCATTAGCACTTTTGCCATCATTATTAACTGTCCTATATTATACAAAATTGACTCTTTTGAGTTTTAAGTCATGTTACAATGTTGTTTCCCCTCACAAACATACCTGGAGTTGTGTTTTGTTTCATTCACACATGTTTGAGTAACCTTTTATTATCAGTAATCTCCAAAGCTCGTTCAGTAGAGATGGGTAATTCCAGGACTGAAATCATCCAAATGATTCTAGTGAAGGTGAAAAACACAGTGGAGCACTTTTTGTATTACCACATGACATCACAAGGTGGAACAGAGTGTTTTCTGTCTGAGAGAAGAACTCAGCCTAAATATGCAGGGTTTGTTTGTTAAACATGTGTGAATGAAACAAAACACAACTCCAGGTATGTTTCTGATGAGGAAACAACATTATAACATAGGTCCATAGATCAGAAAATAGCGTAACATGGCTCCTCTAAGAAATTCCGGGACATTCGACTTGAAAGACTAAATCGAAAACATAAATGAGATAATTTGCTGACTAATTCAAAATTTCACCTCTTGAATTTAACTTTTAGTGCTGACTTTTTCCTTACAAGTCAAAGCCAGTTACATTCATCCCTGAACTTGTGCGCAGAAATGTTTGAGTGGCCATTGGGGCTTTCTTTGTTGTTCTGTGGTGCAAAGATTTCACCAATGTGACAGGGGATGAGGCAAACCACTGAAATGTTCAAATCCTGTAAAACTCTAAAAATAATCCCACTCAAGGCTTGCCATTTGAGGACATCACAGCTATTGTGGCATGAGCCGATAAAACAAATACCACTTTACCCAGGAGTCACCAAATGAACTGCCAGTCGTCCCCCACTGAGAATAATATAGTAGGTTTTGCAAATCTGTGTGTATCTATTTAGTATGTTTAGTAGTCCCCCGCTGATCTTCACTCTGTATTCATACTTGTTTTTTTGGATTACTCCAGGATGTGGGTATTGCATATTACTTTTTATTACAAAATGTTAGGTTTTTTATTTTTAATGTAGGTATTAGGGGTTAATAGTAGCACCGATCCAGCTGTTTCTGTTCTGATACTGATTTCAATACTTTAAGTTCAATACTTTAGGCTTTAAGTATCTGTCGATACCCATGTCAACCAATATCAGAACAGAGACTAAAAATATTATTTATTTCCTTTAAACACAAGCGGAGTATGGTAAAAATGTGTCTTGAAACCATTATTCCTCTATTAAATGTAATTACAGAACAGCTTTGAAAACTATTACAAGATCTTTTGGGCCAGCATTGGCCAGTAAATTGTCTCATTATACCAATTTATAGGCCAAAATGTGATATCGATATCTTTGAACCGATATCCGATCCATCCAAATGTTCAATATTGGCGCTAATGTCCGATACCAGTATCGTATTGGTGCATCCCTAGTTCATAGTCTACTAACTGTGTACTGACATTTACTTTATTTAGTTTATTTGTTTTATTTTACAGGGACCATGTGCAAGAGCATTAATCAAAGAAACAACTGAAGAGATGCTTTGTTCCAGACTATAGTTCTCTGAGCTAATTTCCATCTGCAATCCCTGAGACATACAAAACACAGAATAAACACATAGCAGAAAAGAATGCAATCTATATACAAATAATGATAAAAAATAACAATGACGTTAAATAGCTCTATTCTGTTAAATAGCTCTATTCCCTTCCCATCCTACTCCCTCTGTGCCCTTAACCAGATCATTTAGTTGTTGACACTTAATGTTTACACTTCTATTTTCTTAATTTCAGACTAAACTTTAAGTCTTTGCATAGTTTTAAATGTGTTCTGTTATAGTTTTGAAAGAGAATGCAGCTTGATGTAGAGCTGTTTTTCTTTATGCTACACAGGCCATTGCATCACACAATCATATACTTTACCAGCAATGAAACGACTACTATAGATCGTCAATGTCTGACTATTAGAATCATACATATCCAAATCAATACAAGACTTTATTATATTAGAGAAAAGAATACAGTGATCAGATCCACCTTACACACTGTCATTGTTTCTATAATGCAAAACAGTTGATACTATCTGAGGGGATTCGACATCTAGACAGTGATCACTTATAGATATTCTTTTTTATAGTCACTGAAGCTTGTAAAGAGGCTTGTAATAAATATGTTTAGGAAATCACAGCACTATCTCATCTCCATTTGACCTGATGTAACAACAGATTCAGAGCTGCACTCAGGAACTTGCACATTAGATTTTGTTTGTGAAAGATCTGCCATAACAAATAGGAAAAAGCCTAGGACCATGACACTGCTAATGCAATTTTAGACAAAGAAGAAGAGATACAGTTAGGTGACTAATATGTTTATGCAGGATTCAGATAGTAGCAGTCTTACTTTTATCAGCTATTTTGCTATAACATAAATAATTGCTATATTTTGCTGCTTGTCTCCATGGAAATGTAATTGCTTTCCCTGGAATGCTCCATGGTATGGCATTAAACATATCCATTTTGCATTTATTCATTACAGGTGTTTCTATTGCTCAAAAATACATTAGTTAGTTCTGTGAATGGGGCGACTCTCCACAGATCTGAACTGTAATGTAGTGTAATGCTGTAACTTACTTGTCTCCCTTGTTTAGGATTAATCTATACTGTGGAACATTCTAGACAAAACAATAACATTTCCATGAAGACAAGCAGGTAGCGGACCCTCCACCAGAAAACTTGCGCAGTGCACCTTTAGGATAGACTTTTCACTCTTGAAAAAATAAAAAGCAAAAAAAAAAACATGAGTGGTGATGTAATGCAAATCTATAAATACATCTTTTGTAACAGCGAGCAGATTCTACAAAAATCATTTCTAGTGTATTTTTAAACCTTAAAAGATTGTCCCACTTCCTGCTGTAGCGGCGTTTGCACAAGATATTTATATCATCAGTCAGAAACGCGCCTCACAAAACGTGTTACTGGTGTTGAGACTCTGATAACTGAAAAGGCTTCAACTGAACAGACCAAGAGCATAAATATAGGATTATGTCAGAAATAGTACTGCTAGATCACAAACATTGCAATTATTTAACCAGTATGAATAAAACAATTAAAATACACACAAAGCTTTATTTTAACACTTTAATACCATAATATAACCTAACTATTGAGTTGAGTTTGTAATAAATTTAAATGGCATAATTTTAGGGAAATGATCAAAATCTGCCCTACATATCTGCACAAAAATATCGGCAAAGCTTATTAGCCTGTGGTTTTTTCTGAATTCTAAACAGTCAGTATCAACATCGGCCATGACAAAACCCATATCTGTCAGTCTTTAATAATAATAGTAAATTGTGGTGGGTCATTTTGCTTTCATAGCCATTCAAATGTATAGATCATATGCCTGTAGTTTTATCTGAGCGAGTTCTTCCCTGTTTTTGACTACACTACCCTCTGCCTTACTGTGTTGATGTGTGTGCAGTGTATTTGATGTCACACTGAGAGGAAATCTTCCAGTCTGTGGTTGGTGTGCATGGCTGCTCTGCCTCCTCCATGCTGCTGCTGCTGCTGCTGCTGCTGCTGCTTCCACCATAACAAACTCACCAACATCTCATCATGGCAACCTCGTTATCGCCACAACTGCAATCAACATTCAAGCTCCCTTTCTCACGCACACTCTCCCCCGATCCCCTTCCTCCCCTTCCCTTTCCTCTCCATCAGCGACATCTTTGTGATCGTTATTAGCAGCCCTGTGCACTGATAGGGCTGCCTCAATATGCAACTATTACCACTGCAATCACACAATGTTATTAAGAGGAATACAGATGTTGACAGAAATATGTACGGTTCTAGATTTTTTGAGGGAGGTGCACTGATGAAGAGGTGTGACTCTTTATGTTAATATACCTTTAGAACGGGAAAATATTTGAGAGGGATTATAACATGTCAGGAATGTATTATTCTAATTTAAAAATACACTTTTTCTGGTGGAATGTCCCTCATCTTTAGGTCTCCATGGAGATGGTAATGCTTCTCCTGGAATGTGCCACAATAGGGCAATAAAATGATCGATCTGCATAGAGACAAGCAGGTAAGGTTATGAAGCCAAGTTACAAGCCAGATCTTTGAAAAAGCGACGTTGCTTAAGAATGAATATTTTCACACCAAAATTTAAACTTACTGCCCATTGTTAAAATTAACATAATTATTGGGGTAAATTGTGTGACATGCAATCCTACTGCTATGGCATGTACATTTTCCCATCATACATTGTGCCTCCGAATGCCACCCTCATTTGTCTGTTTCTTCTTCTCTGAATATTTCACCAGACACACAGCGCTGATGACCTCCTTCTTGTGTTCTCACTCAATCCCTCCCCCACCGTCTTTACCAGCACCCCTTTCTTTTCTATACATCCTCACCTCTTCTCCCACCTGCCTGTACTTTATCCTCCTGGTTCATTCTACCTTTTTCTGCCTGGTCTGTCTCATATAGCTATGGTGTCTCAGACTGCGTCTAATTCATTCACTGTGCATTGAGAGGGGAAAGCGTGGGGAGGGGGCTGGGGAAAAGAGGACAAGATGCTGTTTTATCTCTAAGAAACAGTTGAGCGAGAGCCACTGGTGGTATTCCTAATTCCATTTCATACAGTGCTTTGCTAGATTATTCTTTCTATTGAATTTTGGTAGTTTTTAAATGTTTCTCAAATGTACTGTTCGTAATGAAAATCTGCTTGTGGTTGTGGAACAGAATTATTTTTTAAGGTTAAGCAATAAGTAATACATTTTAAAGGTGCATTGTGTAACTTTTCTAGTGGAGGGTCTGTCTGTCATCTGATCTTTTTCCATGGAGATGTTATTGCTTTGCCAGAAATGTTCAACCGTAACATTAAACTTATCTATCTTGCATTTAATCAATTACAGATGTTTTTATTATTTAAAAAAAAATATGAGCAGGGTCGCCTTTCCACACATCTGACATGGAACTTGGCTTGGTGGTGTCACTTTTTTGTCTCCATGGAAATAGATATGTTTTAATGCAATACTGTGGGGCATTCTGTATAAAGCAACAACATCTCCAAAGTTACACAGTGCACCTTTAAGTATTTTACCACTGTGAAACTGTAGGCTAAGTCAGGTAGTACTGAATCTCATAATTTTGTGCAGTTTTGGGTATAAGTTACTAAGCCTGAGCTATTCTTACTAGCTTTTGTGCTTTTATGCTTTATTAGGGGTATTAAAAGTGCAATTATTATAAAGTAGTACCCAGTTTTGTACATTGTCTTCATACACTTCATAAACTGTAACACCCTCAATTTGACCCCAGGCTTAATATGTTTATCATTGTGAGACAGGGACAGTGGTTTCAGGAACTGTGTGTTTTCCAGTGCTTACAGAATGTGCTAGCTAGACATTGTGCACTGACAAGACCATGCTATTGACAACTGACCTTAATTCAAAATAGCCCACAATGCAATTCTCCTTTGTTTATTGTTTAGGGCAGACAGCGAGCTCACTAAATGCCTGCACTATGTGGCAGGGAGACAGGACGGAGCAGTGGACGCAAATGCCAGGATGTCTCGAAATGTCTGCCTGGACTGTTGGGAAGCACTGGGGCATTGATTTGCATGAGCTGCTTCACTGAAAATGGAATTACACAGGGCCCACTACTTCATTTACACACCTGTACTCGGATTTCAAATATGAGCCAGTGCATGTCCTTGTTGTGTGCCCTTTTATTCAGTGTAATAAGTAACTGAAGCCAGCATACAATAAAATTATTTAAACAAATGATATGATATAAAAACACTGTGAAAGGAATATGTACACTATACATTTGAGCTGTTTAAATTGCACGGTGTGGGCTTTAAGTGAGATCACTTGACTGATGTATATTTTAACATGGCATCTTGTATGACCCCTCCTTTATGTAACTGGCGTACAGTACTGTGCAACATTTAAGATGGTGAAAGAAGACAGTAAATGTATATTATTACATTTAATACAACATATAACAAGTATATAACATATTTTTAGAGTCACATTCTCCTCTGTGTTTTTGTAAATGTGATTAAGTATAAAATAATAGTTTGGATCAGATCAGAAGTGTTGGCTTCCTGTGTTGAAGAGTTGGCTGGGCTTCACCAAAGTCTCTAAATTGTTTTGGAATGCCCTTTGAAGTACAACACTGTCTTAACTAATCTTTTTAATTGGAGCAGTGATGTAGGAACATCAGGCACATTTCCCCAGAGGTGATATGTCGGATATTAATTGAGTTTGTGTATAGCTGTACTGCATACTTTTGTGGATTCAAAACACCATCCAGACAAATGATTACCAACAGTGAATGAACTTTTATACCTACCTACGTGGTTTGAGTTCAGTTTTTATTGCACAGACTACTTTTTCATTTCACTTTTACAAATCAGCTATTTCTTTAAACATCTTTCACACAGTCAAACATTAGTCTATCTCAGTAAAATGCCTGAACACATTGACGCCCATTTAATTCTGCCTATTTTTGCTGCTTTGTGAGGTGCTTTGTATTCCTCTGCATTATTCTGTTTTGGATTCAAAAATAGCAGCAAGTATGTCAGAAAGCGACAGTGACAAAAAGCCAAAGGCAAACCAAGCATGCACACACATTACTATCATCTAAGATCTTATAGCCCCACTTCTCTGCAGTATTCATCTTCCTTATCTGGTGTCATTCAGGTCTTGTAGTCTTCTCTTCCTCTGCTGTATCTGTGCAGGTTTTCAGACGCTGAGACCTGAGAGTTTGTGGTGCAAGAAGCAAAATGAGTGACAGTGACATCAATGAAAATGAAGACACCAACCTGTGGGATTCTCCTTTCAAGAACCTGCTGCTTCTGGGAGCCATTGCTGCTGCCTCGGCATTCGTCGTCACAATTCTTATCGTCCTGGTCTGTGTTGGCTGCCAGAGGTGAGAAGGAAGCAGTGACTTGTTTTTGTCAGAGGCCACTAAAAAATAGTATATTTCCTTAGTTTTATGTCTTACTCTGCCCCATTTCTCCAACAAAATTGCTTCTTCCCTGTTTATGAATGTAGCAGCAAAATTCTGGATCTTGGTTAGTTCTTAACAAACTTTTGAAGGCCCCTTTTGTCTTGGGCCCTTGCGCGAATACCTTTTACTCCAATAAGTCAGTGCCCCTGTTTGCCCCTAAAAGGTTTTGCCCAAGGACACTGGGCTGGAAAGGGAATCGAACTGTTCACCCTCTGGTTAGAAAGTGACAAACAACCTGATATTAATAATAATATGCATTATGTAACTTTTTGGTAGGGAGTCTGTCGCCTGATTGTCTCTATGGAGGTGTCATTGCTCTGCCTGAAATGTTTCGCAGTATGACATTAAACAGATCTACATAACTTTCATTAAATTACGGGTGGTTTTATTGCTCAAAAATGTCTAAAAAAACAGGCTTTCTGATTGTGAGTGGGGTCGCCTCTCCACAGATGTGACCTCTAACTTGGTCTGGTTTGGTCTCCATGAAGATAGAAAGGTTTAATACCATACTGTGAAACATTCTAGGCAAAGTAGTAACATCTGGAGAAAACCATTTGATGGACCTTCCACCAAAAATTTACACAATACACCTTTAACAGACTCATCATGATATGATGAATAAATTACTATAGTCCCTCTTATTTTTTTCCAAAGCTATTGCATAAGATGATGGGCCGTTGTGGATTCCCAAGTTAACCACATCATCTAACCATCTCTTCTATCCATCTCTTGAGAAGTCTTCGTCTGTTTTTTCATCCTCTGCTTTGTGATGCCAGATCAGATACGATGCTGTTTACAGGGCAGGGAGGAGACAGCCCAGAGGCTCAGCGCACCCTCACATCATCCAGCTTTAGATAGAGGCTTGCAGTGTGAACCCTGTACTTTTTTAAGAGGATCATGCTTTGAGCCAGGGTGGACCGCAGATTTCAGGGACCAATCACAAAATACTTTGTGATCTGTGGCTGGGTTGCTATGGGTTACACAGATATGGAGGATGTGTTGAGGCAGCTTGTATGAAGGCTGTATGAAATCTCAAGATAAAAAGTAGCCTCTTTGGATTACAGAATGATGCCAGTGATATAGTACATAAGCATTCATGTTGAAGATTGTATTGTTTCATTATGCTATTTTGACATAAATTATTGTAACAGAATGTGTTTTGAATGTACAATGATATGACAGTACCCAATGACATACAAAAGCAAGTCAATCAGTTCTAACTTCCAAATGTACTTCTTAAAATTGTCAGGGTCCTATCCCTAGATATATTCACATATCCATTATTATTTATGTTCATTCACTAAATGCAAATAGAAATCCAGCATTAGGATATGCAGTCTCAGGGCAGTATATGGGGTGCCCATGTCAGCCTTCAAAGACTCTCTTTAGTGCTGCCTAGTCTATACAAGTTTGATTTGGAGGGCTAACCACTCTACCAACCTCAGCACCCTGCACTTCTCTGTTATTAACTCTGTCATGTTCATTGATTCACAAAAACAACCTGTCTCCAGTATTGATTTCTGACCAAGAAAGACCTCATGTCCCACTTCTCTATTCTCTCTTTTGACTGGCCTTATTTATGAGCCTTCATACTTCTTCACTGTGGGTCCCTTCTGTGCAATGTTATTATGAATTTCTCCTCAGAGGCCTGTTTTTTTCCCATGATCCCCTCTGGGTCCGATGCCCATATGTTTGTACAAATAGGATGTCGTTCCAGATCACTAGAGGAGACAATAGTTCGCAGTCGTAACACAGATTGTGAGAAAGTACCTGCTATGAATACGATTGGATTATGCATGTGTGTGTTGCACCTGCTTATTGCTCATTATTGACACATAAGTATTCCACACCAGGGAAAAATATAGGCCCTCTAAAAAGGTATGGTAGGTCACCTGGGGCTCAGCATCATCCATAGCATTCTTACCACAACCACAGTATCCAATAGCAACAGTAAGGCCTTATAGGAGTTAACAACATACCACGAACAAATTTCACTTATGTATTAAGAGTGCAGCTTTATGTTAAGGTAAGCCACTGTTATAGTTTATTTGGGGGGCAGTTTGCTTTCCTAGACTTTAAAAAAAGATTTTGCCTGATGTGCCTCAGATAAAATTATGAATACTTTTTAAGAAGGTTTCTTTCAGTTTTCATGATATCTTAAATATACAGATATTTAATAAGTACGATATTATTCCTACTCTGATGTATAACACAACTCCAAAGGCTGTATTGGCTTTTTTCTGGTGAAGGGTCACTCACCTGACAAATCTATCTAGCATTTGTCCATTACAGATGTTTCTATTGCACAAAACTACAATAATTCTCTCTGGGAATAGAGTTGCCTCTCCACAGATCTGACCTATATTGTAGCCTATAGTCGTCTCCCTCGTGATAGATAGGTTTAATCTCTACTGTGGAACATTCTAGACAAAGCATCTCCACAAAGACAAGCAGGTGACGGATCCTGCACCAGAAAAGTTGTGCATTGCACCTTTATTAAGTTTAGTTTTTCCTAAATTAAACAGGAATCATCCTATTAAAATCTCATAGAAATCCAATTAGATTTTTTGACTAGGGTTAACTTGAAATACAGTACATGATACAAAAGATTAACCCAACAAAGATCAACATTTTTTTTTTAATGATCAGAAACTAAAACAGAATTTAAGTCATCTGTAGCATGATGTTTTATTATATTCAAAAATATTGTTTTTATGCCAAGGACAGTTACTGCGTAAGCATAAAACCCAGAGTCACGATTCATTCCTCTGTTTGACTGGGCTCCTGTTATCACCAAGGACTTCTGAGCCCTCACCAAAGTTTCATTGTGATAGTATCTCTCTCTCTGGCTCTGTCCGTGTTCTCTGTCTCTGTCCACTGGCTTCTGCTGACCTTGCTTTGCGCTGATGTGTTCTCAGGAAAAGCAAGAGCAAGCATCCCCCCGCTGGAGAGAAGGGGACATCTGTGAATATGGTGAGACCTCTTCTGTCTATCATAGCCTTAATAGAGCTTGGAATTGAACGTAAAAAAAAATGCATGTTGTTTGGTGTACCAGTGTCCAAAATATCCATAGAGATACATAAGCCAAAACAACAGAAAAAGCTGTGAAATAAATTCCCTGGATCACTACTGGTAATAGTATTTATCACACTATTCACCTTATTCCCTTACCCCCCCCCACCATATTGTGGGATCATATTATTTTGCATGTGCCTGCCAATCTCACAGCAAATGAGCTCTATCCAGACCACAAAACAGTTGTGCACCAGAGAATCGGTGCAGTGTTGACTTGTTGATGCATATGAACGTTGAACATTTTACACAAATAATCCTACTTTAGTTCATATTTTAGCGGCAAAACTTTTCCCTAATTCACTTCTTGAAATTAATGGGAATCTCCCTTAACCAGAAGTGCCACTATAAAGAAAGCACAGTTTAGTCACATTTGCAGCAAAAGTGGGGAGGGTAGAATAAGGTCAATAGTGTCAGAAAACTTTTCAAAGAAGCTTAATACATTTAGTATTAAGCATCTTAAAATATCTATTGGTTTAACATTATGCAAATTGAAAATTACATAAAGTATGAGAACACTATCCCAGCCAAGCTCTATAAACTCAAGGCTGCATAATTCATATATATGCATTTATTGAAAAAAATATTGCAATTAAAGTTATACATAGGCCTGTCACGATAAATAATATATTTCAACTTATTGTTCTATGTATGAAAGCTGGAATAATATATCTTTGGGGTTAGTATTTAACGTGTGTACTTTTTATTTCTCTATCTTACTAGTGGGAATTTTTTTTTATTATTTTTTGGCCCTATGATAATAAAAATAAAAAAATTAAATAATAAAAATTAAAAAAGGTTGAATTAAAAAGGTTGAATTAATAACTTCTATGACTCATTACAGATGCAAACTAAATACCAAAGTGTTTAATTCTTCTGTTTATTTATTACAACTCGTGATTTTTTCACATTTAGAACTAGAATAGTTTTTGTGGTTTAAATCTGCTCTTGGATTTTGTGTCAGTGACATACATTCGTTTCAACTTTATCATTTATCGTCTCTATTTATTTCAGCAATATATCACACTCAAAGACTGTATAAAGAAGTGGGGAGTGAGACGTCACCCATAGTGTTCGGCTCCAGTCAAATTAAGCTCATGATGCTAGAGGTTACAGGGGCGAATCTGGAGCCAGGCATCATATTAGGAAATTAGAAAATTTTTTAACAGACGAAATGGCAAAATAAAAAAACTGGTAAAGCAGGTTAATACAAGCATTTTAAGACCAAAATGGCGAGGATCTCTGCAGCAGCGCCCCCATGTTCACTTCCTATTTGGAACGGGTCCGTTAGTGCATCAATCCATTTGTCCATTTATAAATTCAGTCTATGATCACACTTCAAAATGTGTTTTGTGACAGGTGTCACAAGATATTCATATAAGTGTATACTTATATCATGTTTTTATTACATTGTGAAGCCCTTTCAACTATTTACATTTCTACCTTAACTGCATATGTTGCAGCAAGGGACCCTTCGGCATCCTAAACTGAACTCAATGAGCAAATCTGACACCAGGCTGCATGAGATTAATCGTTTTCCCTGCAATGGAAACTGTAAGTGACACGTTGACAAGTTTGTATCTATTAGCTCTGGCATAACAAGTACCCTCTGACGTAACATGCCGTCAGTAACACTCTCTCTTCATAGCAGTCAGTAAAAGTCGACCCGCCAGCATGGATCTCCTGCTGCTTCACAGTCGCCGCTCCCAGACGGACTTGAGACCTTCGCACACCCGTCAGCTCCCCCAGATCCCCACCAGCCCCCCCGGAAGTGGCCAGGACAGTGGGGGAGAGACGGGGGGAGACCCAGAGACAGGACTAGGGGGAGGTGGTGGAGAGCCTAGAGACCTTCACACCTACACAGAGGTGGGACTGAGGAACAACCCCACCCCAACCCACACCCTTGATGATGGCCTGTATGAGGCCGTGGGGGTGAGGGAGAGCGAGGCAGGTCACAAGGTCCTCTCTGCGCCGCCCTCCATACTGTCCAACTCCCCAGCGTCTGTCCGAGCAGCACAGAGCCCCCCTGCACAGGCTAACGGAGCACGAGGAGGGAATACCTTTGGGAATGTGAGTGGAATACAAGTCTCCCCTTAAAGGGGATATACTATATAAAAACTGCTGAGGTTTTGACCACGTTATTGATACTTTGCAGTAACATCATATTGAGGGTGTTCAGCAGTTACCATGGAGACACAATGCACACATTAGCAAACACAAATAAGTTTTAAGATAATCTGAAAACCCAGACGAATACAAAATGGATTTAAACAGGACATTTTCAGGAGCCTGTGATCAGCCTTTTGTAGTTCCAACTATTTCAGTTCTTTCTGGTCAGATTGTGTTCAAACAGAGCTCAGATTAAAGTCTGCCAAAGCTTCAGACAGAGCAGAGCCTACAGTTAGCATCACATCCTTAGGGAATGTTGATGACATCAGCTGCAAAGTATCAGTAACAGTGTTCCCTCACCATAAGCTTACTCTTTTTTTTTTTTTTCATTTCAATATATTCATACACTTTTCAGTCATCCTGTATTGTCCTGCAATTTGACACTTGGAGGCTCAGAAAATTTCAGTTTACACCTACCTCCTTATCTCTGCCCACTTCTCTGTGCTTACTAGTGATGATTCAGAACATTCAGACTCTGGATCATGCATGTTGGGATCAAAATGTAGAAGAAGGATCTATATGTTATATTTTAAATGCTAATTGAAGTGTTTTCTTTAAACAATGATTTACACTAGGGGGAGTTGTTGAGACCTATTATGTTTTGTTTTGCAGAATGGCAGAGGGAATAGTAGAATAAATGGTGGCAATGGGACAATACCAGGACGAGGTAATAATCACGGCATGAACAGATCTCCTCTGTCCTCTGTCAGCTCCCTGACAAACCAAGAGCCAGGTGGAGTGGAGTATGCTTCTGTGCGCAAGTTCAGAAAGGTAATCCCAAAAAAGAAAAAAAATATATTAAAAGTGAAGTATGTCATATATGTCATTTTTCGCTACTCAAAAATGTTTTCAGTTGTACACAGTGTCTTGCTATTTCTATTTAACAAATTAAAATGTCCACAATAATGTATTGACATAGTTGGGAAGTTTTAAGTAGGTCTAGGCCAGCAAAATGATGAAAATTATCTTTTCTTTTTTTTTTTTTTTTGTATTGATCTGTCATAATATTTGTTTAATTAAAACACTAATTATCCTGATATTAATTTCCTGAGCATTAACATTTACAGTATTTCAATAACTGCCATTACACTCAAATAAATAAACAAAATAAAAGTCACATTTATTCCTCCAAACTCTCCTACTACTAACTACTTACTAAAAGAGGGTTGACTGTGAACGTCTCAAAAAAGAAGTAAAAAGAAATATCATTGACAATTAGACATTACTGAATCTGGTCCTTGATTAAAAATGTATTAACTGAAGAATAGATTTGTCAGAATTGTTCAGTGCATTGACTAAACTAACTAAAAACTTGCATGTTTACTATTTTTCCTCTTGTGCCATGGTTCAAGCAGGTTGAAAAGTCGAGCAGGAAGGAGAATAATGGCGGCGATAGCCAGTCAGACCAGTCCAGTGTGAGCGACTCTCCCTCCGCTCCTCCGCTCCATCGCAGTCAGGAGTTTTCACGCAAACCACTCGAGCCATTTCACATACACTCATTCCCCAAGGTACACCAGTGAATCAATACTCTCTCATCATATGCTCTTTCTGTACAAGTTCACGGTATTATAACATGCATGTCTGGGCATTGACCAACAGAGGGCACTGTACACAAATGAATGTACACTTTTTTCCCCTCGCTGCTCAGGCTTTATTCTGTATTTTTTAGTTTAGTTTATTCATATGAAATCCATGTTGATTTTTCTAAGACTTTTATGACTTTCACCGCTGTAGTTAACAACATTTGAAAGTTTAGAGTTTTTGCAAAATCAATAATTTGTTTACTAACTTACAAATGCTTTTCCTACAGTTTGCAATAGAAATCTAAGCAAACATATGGCACAAAGATACCCAATGTGCACTACTATAAGTTAAAAAGTTTGTTTAAAAAAGCCTGTAATAAAAATCTCACTAGTTTTAGTAGTAGTAGTTGTTAGTATTGAAATTACAGTTATGGTCTGAGCGTGAGCAGATGATTTTAGATGTTATTTAACTGTGGCTTTATTAACAGCACATTTTACATGGAAATAGATTATGTAAAAACAAAACCGGTCCAGCAGCAGTGCTTTTAGAAGCTGCTATAGTTTTGTTTTATTTTTTATTTTTTGTTGTATTTTGTACAATAACAATACATGGCCATCTATATATCTATATGTAGTAGTATGTGTGTATGTATGTATGTATGAATAGGTCAAGTTTGTTTGTACTTTATTATTGTAGTCCATCCGTGTAGCTGTCTTTGACCTATCCATTTTATATCCATGGCAGTATATCTATGGTGTGCCATTAGCCTGTAGTGCAGCATTAAAGCAGGCCGGTAAAGAGTGGAAGGACGGATTATGTAAGAGCCTGGCCCACTGCCAACTGCACCCTCCCCTTGTGTCTCTGAGTGTGCATTTGTGTTCAGTCTTTCAGCGAGTCTATCAAGGCACAGCTAACAGGTAGCCAGCAGCCAGCCAGCAGTACGAGTAAATAATGTCCACATATTGAAACCATTTTCCCCGCCTCAGCCAGTGCCTATTACTCACGCCAAGTGCACAGGAGGAGCGTATAAAAGTTTAATTATCCTTGTTTGCATGTGCACACACCAGGGCATGACACAAGTAATTGGTTTATAATTGGATCAACACGGGGCAGGATATTTAAAGGGCTATTTGATTTGACTGTTGCATTATTTTATTCACTCATTTAATAACCAGATCTATAACACATACATGCACAATAAATATTAACTGGAACTACACTATTCTATTTTAAATTTTATTATGCTTAACATTGTCTATAACTCAGTGGAGAGCTCTGAATCTACTAAGGAAGGGCTGAAAATGTAAACATTAACTGATCCTTCACGGATTTGCTCAATACTGTATAGGAGAACAAGTCCCTCCAGGTCACAAAGAGAACAGAGCTCAAATATGAGTGTGTTTATCTTTGGCTGGATGGATTTGCATGAAGCCTTATGGAAAGAGGCGGGTTAGGAAGGGACTGATTAACTCAACCATATTTTCAGTTTCAACCGTAAAACACTCAAGTACTTTTTCTTTATAATGGAAATCAGCATAACAACATGGATTAATGGAAACAATGTAATTATGAAAATGTATTACTATGCTGCACTAAATGTTGGAGTTGAATTTGCACATGTATTTTTAACTTTTAAACAGGACAGACTCTAAAATATTCTTATCTATAATTGATTTGAGGACTGAATAGGTTTGGTGGAGATTTTCAATTACCGCAACCGTAACACTGTCAAGCTCAAGTCTAAAATCGAAGAGTGTGACGGCCCTCCCCCAGTTCATACATGACCATTGACCTCTCAAAACCATCTGATGTTGTCAGTGTCTAAATTGCTTGCAAAAAGACACACTTCCACCCCCCCACCCACACTCATACACACACAAACCCAAGCATAATCCATTGTGGCACGGTTGGAGGAGGTATAGCCACTCAAACAGCTTGTGTTTCTTTTAATTAGCAATTATTAAAATTATTCTGCATGAATGTTTAACCATGTTGTATTGTTGTCTGTGCCAGGAGGCTGTGTTCATGGGCAATGGGGAGCAGTACATCTGGAAGCCCCCTGAGGATGATGACATCATCACCCTGCACCCACCACCACACCGCGGAGACAACGGACAGGGACACCCGCCACCCCCTACCGCAAAGGAGGTACCGCTCTGTCTGTCTGCCTCTATAGATTTTGTGTTGTCAGTGTCAGTCAGACAAGGACAGTGAGACAAGATGGGTGGGGGGACAGTTTGCTCTGTTCTGTTTTATAATATGATGAAGTTAGACATCCTAATGAAATAAATATCCAGCAAGAAAATGTACAAAAATACTTAAACCTGGTCATTTTTATCAATGCTCAGAAAACAATACAATTGGTATGTAAAGGTCCTATATTGCACTAAATTTGAAAATTTATTTTTTGTGAGTTTTAAGCCATGTTAGAATGCTGTTACCTCGCAATTCCAGGACTGAAATAATCCAAATGATTATAGTAGTGGTAGAAGTAGTAAGCAGTAAAAACACAGCAGACTTCATATATTACCCCATGACATCATAAGGTGGAACAGATTGTTTTCTGTTTGAGAGTTTGTATGTTAAATATGTGTGAATGAAACAAAACATAACTCCGTGTATGTTTTTGATGAGGAAACAACATTATAACATAGATCAGAAAATAGCGTAAGATGGGCCCTTTAAACCCACTATTATGCTAATATTCGTTGTACCAGTAAAAAACTCTTTATTACAAAATTTTGATTAAAAGGCAGTTAGCCTTCCTTATTCTCAGACTGTTCATTTTCAGTGACTGTTAACAACACTAAACAAATGCTTCTTGTTGACTTCCCTCTCATCTTCTTTCGATATTATTGTTACATCATGTGGACACAAACAATTGGTCAGGCCGTCATAACAGCTCTGACCTCTGACCCACCTATCATTCGAGTCCACTTCCTACAGCCAAGGGTCATGTGACACTGATCCAGCACGCCTGCCCCCCGTCACCCAACCCCCTCGGCCTGAACTTTGACCTCAGCCCCCAGTCTGTCGCTGTCTGCTGCAATCCAGACCCGATGGTGTCCTCACCTGCTCTAGCATAATATACTGAAGAGGCTTTTGTTAAGAGGAAATCTATACAAATGCTTGTGATTGGCCCCAAACAAATCTGCTGTTACGCTTCTAGCTAAACAATATAGGTTTCTGAATGTCTGGCGGTGGGATGGGGGAAGCCTACATTCACCAATCATGTCACCTAATCCAACACATGTGCTCACAACATACAATCTCTCCACCCCCACTGACTATGTTTTTCCTTGAGTACCTTTGAACACACACAACTATGTTTTGAGAATGAAATCCTAGAACAGAGGGTGTGTCTGCAGCCAAATCTCATGCTGTGAACGTTAACTAGGTCAGAAAATAATTGCGCATGAGCATTCAATAAAAGATAATGAAAAAAAGTTTGTTATAATCACGTCAGACAAGTAAGGCACTCAGTCATACCTTGCTACTGGTATGAAACAATAACAATGACTAATACAACACACACCGTAAATCTGTTTCTGCTAATTTGGCTTTGAGTTAACCTCTTCTCTGTCAACTCCAATCCAATCTGCTTTATTTCTTTAGCACATTTTCTAAACAAAAACTCTCCAAAGTAATACAATAAAACATAATAAAAACAACAGAGTAAATCATAAATAAATAAATAAAAATGTGAAATAGACCCAGGGACAGACTGGCACCAAAAAACGGCCCTGGACTTTTTTTTCCCAAATAGGCCCACCAACTGACTGGGGGATGGGGGGATCATTTTTTTTCATAATTGAAAACACATACACATATTAACAATTTTTTTCAATTCTTTTCAATTGATTCTTCTTTGTTGGCTTTTATACTTAAAGAATGTAGGCCTATGTTTGACTAATTGGCCATAGACCGGACAATGGCCATAGACCGGATGGCCGTTCTGGACTTTTCCAGAACGCACAGATTGCCAATCCGTCCCTGAATAGACCTATCAATGAATCAATAATAATCAATGAAACAGAACAATAAAAGACAACAGAGGACCACACATTTCACATGGTATTAAAAGGTTTATTATTAGTCTGTCTTATCTCCAAAGCTCAAGCTGCTCTGTTCCACCTTGTGATGTCATGACATGGTAGTTTTCAAGTTAATAGCTACCATTTAACTTTTGTTCAGTTGAGATTAGCAGTTCCAGGTCTGAAATCATCCAAATGATTCTAGTGAAGGTGAATGGAGTTTAAAAACACAGCAGAGCACTTCCTGTATTACCACATGACATCACAAGGTGGGACAGGGTGTTTCTTTTTAAGAGAAAAACTAAGCCTAAAATTTGCAGGGTTTGTGTGTTAAACATGTGGGAATGAAACAAAACACAACTCCAGGTATGTTTTTGATGAGGAAACAACACTGTAACATAGATCAGAAAATTGCATAATATGGGCCCTTTAAAACACTCCACTGTAAACTTTGTAAATTCTTAGTAACTTAGTAGAATGCCAGTCTTTTAAATCAACTTCTTGAGTTCACATTTCTTTCAGATTATTTGCATTTTCCGTTCAAATATTTGTTTTTGCGCATTTACTTTTCACTTCTGGAGTTTGTCAGTTTTGTCAGTTTCCACTTCCAAACCCCACCTCTCCCTCTTGTTCGTTCCTCACCCCTCCCATTGTGGCTATTAGGGGGCGCTGCCTTATTTGACCAATCACGTTTCTCTCCAGTTGTATGAATATGAACTGCTTACAGACACTTGGACACTCATAACATATTCACTATTCATCAAATTGGCAGCGCACAGATACACTAGTCATGCATGCAATTGTGTTTCCATGGAGAATAAGCAAGTCTTGCCAGCATTCAGGGTACTATCAGAAAGGCAGTGCAAGGGAGGAGAAAAGAAAACATACAAAACTCTGGCTTCCTCAACAGCTGCAGCCCAGTTTTGAAATCCCCATCATCTTGTGACTTCCTTCCTTTGCTCTGAGCCGCTGCAAATTGTGCATGCACAAAAAACACATACAGTAAGAATTAGGTGAAAAATGTTTGCGGAAACAAAAACAAAAGTAAAAAAATAAATCTTACCACACACCAGTTAAAAAGTGTTCAAAAGGGCACTAGTGTAATAGACTGCTGTATGTAATTTCTGTTATGGCACTTTTAGGTTATGTTAAGTCAGTTTCTTTGCCATTTGTAGTTGAAAACCACATTGGAAAAACATGTGCAAAAAGCTCAAAATGCACCATGAGACATCAAAAAAACAACCAAAAACAATAGACAATCTTTACTGACAGGATACTGACACTCTGAAAACCTATAAAGATTAAGTTGTCAAAATATTAAGGTGCTACATCAAACTTCAAAGTGCATTGTTCAAGCTTATTTACTTATTTAGTTTAGTTAAAGACACTTTCCACACAACAGTACAAATTCATTACAGCTTGTGCACAGCTCTTCTCATTTGTATATCTGATGTGTAATCTATGCTAGAAAGAGTTAACTACAGCCCTTATTTCTCTAGTTTCTCTGGGTCAAAGCTGGTCTGGGTGTCAACACTGAAAGTAAACACGGGCATATCCCACAATCCTTTGCTCTGGTTTTGTGCGTGTGGAATTTTGACACAGAAATGCCAGAGGTCACGGCACTCGTTCTATCTATCTCCTCCTGCACATGCTTTGCAATTGACAGTGTTGGAATTCTGCAAGATGGACATGATCAGTGGTTCTCAAACTGTGGTACCAATGCCAATCCCTATTCACCATTTTGCACTTGTCTGGTTAGGTTTAATTTACTGCTAGTCCTGGCTTCATCATTGTTTTGCCTCTTTTAGACCTTGTTTGGCTTGGTTAAAGATTTAGCACCTGGTTTAGGCTTGGTTCTATTTTTGTCCCTGGTCCTTGTCACTGGTTGGTTTGTTCAAAATGAAATTGTTTTGATAAATTGCCATGATAATGTCAAAAGAAATATTTTATCTTGGGGTGTACATCTCACTCTATTGTTTGTGAATGCCTGAAAGGTAAACGTAGTACACCCTAAAGTAAAGCAACTGCAATCTCCAAACCCTATATACTGTATGTACTGTACATTCCCTTTTCAAGGTAAATGAGAGCTGAGCAAAGTCTACTAATAAAAACAGGGGAACAGTATTTGTGAGTGCCTTGGCTGTGGTCCAGGCCTTCACACCAGAGCAGTTGTGGTGAAATTTTAACAGGTCTATCCACTGAGTGGGGTCCAGACTTCAGCAAAGCGATAACACGGTTTACTCTCCCATCAAAATAGGTCAGGTTACAGCACACAGTCAACACATACGCAAACTACTGTGAGCACGCCCACACCACACACACTGACACTCTTCTGCGCAGTTAAAATTAGACACATTACATGTTTTTTAAAGGATCCATTTTCATTATATTTGTGCGTGCAGGTTAGGTTTTACATATATTGCATACACCAAATTATTATGACTATAGCAAGTTTTATGGCAGTATTTTATGACCCATATCAGCATGTTGACAAATCCATTTTAACTGTACTATTTTAGAGACCAGTTTGCACTTCTACTTCTAAGCAAGGAGGTTTTTGGTCCAATCCTGAGCTAATATGTGTGGCTGTAGTTTGCCACTAATGAATGCATGTGGGAGTATATGTCTGTCAAAGTGTCCCTCTGTGTTAAACTTGCTTTTGTCCAGATTTGACCCCACCCAAGTTCCATATTGGCTAGACTAATTAGTAGGGGTGGACTGATCCAGCTTTTTCAGTTCCGATACCAATTCTGATACTATGAATTTATATATCTGCCAATACCCAATATCAAATGATACCATTGCAGAGACTAAAAACCTTAGAACCTTTTCTGGGCTGAGTAAATAGTCTTATTACATCGGTTTATATGCCCAACCAGGATATCTACTGGACTGATATTTGGAAGCCGTTATCTGATCCAGCAAATTTTTCATTATCTGCACCGATATTCGATACCAGTTTTGGATCTGTGCATCCCTATTAATTATCCCCTACAACGAATAAGTACATATTTGTGGAATTAATGACTGAGGTTGTTTGCATATGGTGCCTTGATAACAGTATATGATATCTGCCCATTATTTGACACCTCATTCTCCCTGTGTGTCTGTTCTCAGATTGCAGAGACCTACTCCATTGTGTGTAAGAACCAGAGAAAGAAGCCTCCAATGGAAAACAATGGTGCTAAAACCCTCCCGCGCTCGTTCGGTGGGGGCAGAGGGAAAGGCAGAGGTGTACAGGTGCAAGCCCGGTCCCAGGAAGAGCCATGCTATGAACCGGTAGGCTCCTGGTCCACATGTGCTACTGCTGAATCCGACCCGTCATACGCCACCATCGACACTCACCGGAAACGTGAGCAGTCACCCGGCAACAATAATAGCTCAGCGGGAGGTAGTGCTACTCTGAAGAGAAAGAAACCACAGCAACAGCAAGCAGCCCTCCCAGCACCTGCTCCAGCTCAGGGCTCTGGACCGTCCTCTCTGCCCGTCAGAGGCCTGCCCGGTGGGGAACACTTCTATGAAAGCATCAGTGACGTGAAAGCAGGGGCCAACAGCGCCAGTACTACCACTATCTTCACCTTCAATGATGGCATGGAGATGTATGTGACCGGACTGTAGCTGCAGGGCACAGAAGATGAACAAGCCAAGGGTTAAAAGTACAGGGCCAAGGGAGGGGCATCTCTGTTTACTGTATATAAGATTTAAGACCCAGATAAACTGTATGAAGATCCATTGCATTGACATCAGGTACAAACAGGGTCTAATCCAGGTTCGAACTTCTCCCTCTGGTCTGTATTTCAGCGTCAGCATAGACCAACCCATGTGTGGACCAAAAATTTATCAAAAAATATAGCAAAACAAAGATGAAAAAATGAAAATGGAAATATACATGTTACTTACTGTGTGATACTTGTGTGTGCACCATTTTCCATAATATTTTATTTTTATATAAACACTGTGCTCTAAAAGGGTAAATAGTGTAAACATGAGAAAAATATGAAGTCAATCAAAAATGTGCATGCAATGTGCAAAACACAACACACAGTGACTTGTGATGGACAGTAAAAATGACACTGGCTACATAAGCAGCAAAAGGCACACCTTTGTATCCCACACAAACAAGCACACGCATATCGTTATACTTGTGGGGTCTTATGTAATAAACCCAGCTGACGACAAGGAGATTTGTGGTTCTTAACTTTAACTAAACAAACATGAAACAGGTTTTGTGAGCAAAGGCCTATTGGCCAGTGGATGCCTTTGACAGGCTTTGTTTAATCTATAATAATAATAATAATAATAATACCTGTTAAACATAGGTTTATTCAAGGCAATTGTCCCATTTAACAAACCCCTTTGTGTCCTTTAATGTTTAACTAATGCAGAGTTTCTTTGAGTTGCTATTGTATCTTAAAATAATTCATAAAAGCACATCTAATAACAATTTTAACAAAGGCACAAGTTTTAACATAGGGTTGTCCAGTAATTTTTTCATTATATGATTTCTCATCAGGAAACATCGCCTGTAACAGACAAACAAGTAAATACTTCAATGAACAGAATTATTATAAAATATTTTAGATCTAC
This sequence comes from Taenioides sp. WSHXM2023, assembly GCA_029959045.1. NCBI lineage: Eukaryota > Metazoa > Chordata > Actinopteri > Gobiiformes > Gobiidae > Taenioides > Taenioides sp. WSHXM2023. The sequence goes on along the minus strand of CM057086.1, from coordinate 20,897,322 downwards.
ATTGTTCATTTATTGGGTTATCTGGATTTCATTATATCTCTATAAATATTGCTAGATTGCATTGGACAGGTTTTTTTTTTTTATTGTATCATGTTACGTAAGGGCATTTCCAGACTAATTTGGACACATTCTGCACGCGTTGTTCCAATAGCAACAAGAGGTTTGCAGTCCAAGGGAAATACAGTTGTAGACAAAGAAATAGACAGCAAGTGTTCTTTGGAAGCACAAACTCCACAGTGTTTTCAGTCACTCCCCAATTCTCTTCTCAATGACAAACAATATCTGTCTAATCTGTCTAATGGGAAAAATATAAAGATCGAGGTTTAACAAAAACACATCTTACTGTGAGTCAATTCACCATGTACAAAGAAAATGGGTTTTGAAAAGGCCAGTCACTTACGTATACGTCACCAACAGTAAGAAAGTATTTTAAATAATGCTCACTGTAGTTTAATGCACTGTTCCTTAGTTTGCAGATATTTTCTTTGGTTAAAGAGCTCATGCCACTGCCATGGGAACAATATGTTGTTTGTGCAATTTTGCTTGATCAAAAAGTGCATGCTTTAATATATGAAGAAAAAACAATGTTGTATTTAACTAATCTTGTTATAATGTATTTTTGAGTTGTACTCTTTTGCCATGTAATGCAAAGCTATGAGATATGAAGATTGTATACACGCATATTCTCAGCAGCAAATGGGCCATAGGTGGATAAAATGATGGCTAAAGTAAAAGCTATAAGTAACAATAACTGATTGGGGGAACACATACACATCTCCTCATTGGGTGTTCATCTTCCATCCTCTGTTGCCTGCCTCTCCCTCACTCCTGGTGCACAATGCCATTTGATGTCCAGCCGGTGGGATGTAGGGGGTCAAACGGGTGCTGAAGATAGGAGTAGACATGCCGGGCCAATCCCACAGTCAACCATTCACTTACAGCTCAACTACTGCCTGATAAAAAAGTCTTAAGTTCTATACAGTAGGCTATGTATCATTGGTCTCTCTCACTTTGTGTCACACTTCTTAATTCCAGAAGGTTATGATATGTTTTGTTCAGCACCGAAAACAACAGATGTTTATTGCACAATAATGAAGCAGTATGAAGATGTAAATGTGTAAAATATTCTGTTGCTGTTCTAATGTTGTTCAATGTAACATACAGTAAACAGTATATTTGTTCTACAATGATGGTTATCACAGACACATTGTACTTTGTGGATGCAAAACTTTGTCATGCTTTCCATGCAGATAGCCTACAGATAATGTTTGTTCATAGTCTTTTATGGGCCAGTTCTGCTGTGACAGCTGTAGCCAATGTTGTATGTTTATGAAGCACAGGGTTTTACTTCAAAAGAATAAATATATGAACATATAGTGTGACCGTGCAAATATGCAAAGATTGTAATGTTTTATATTAATCTTCATAAAATAATAAAGTGAGTTTTTACTTTTCTAATACTGTGTCATGTCTTCTGCCCAACCCTCATTTCTGTGTACACTGCATCTCTAATTAAAGTCCCATTGCAGCACTAGGAAAAGAATGCTGCGATTTAAAGCCTTAAAAACTGACTGACACTTCCCTTTGTAGAGTGGCTTTTACGGTCTTTACTTCATAATGGTGTTTTTTTTTTTTCACATATAGTAGGAGTAGGCCAGTTCGATGCCCGTACACTTTTCTGCTGTGTCTGCTGCCATGAACCGGCTCTTCTTCCTCAGCCACAAACACCGGCCGGTGAGTGAAGGCCAGGCCCCTCTTCCTCGTCATTGGTGCAAACTGTTGACTGACAGAGACACACTAGCCTATCAAGATGCGCCTCGCCGTGGACGCGTGCCAAAGTGGAGCGTTTGTGCACGCCACAGACCAATGGGAACGCTTCCGAGGGGGCGGGGTATTCTTTTGGAGGAAAGAGGCAAAACAATCTTTATCCCTCTGACCGGGCGGCTTTTGGATATCCTGGGTGGTGGTGGTGGTAGTGGCGGCTGAAGAACTTTACATGTAGACTAGTTTGGAGCAAAGACAATTTACTTCTACTATCGACAATCTTCATAAATGCATCTAATTCCGGCAGTTTGCACTAAAACCATCGGAAAGCTGGTTTTATTTCTTTAATCACTCGCTGTGTCTCAATATGGACTCCAGATATATCATGGACAAGTCAAGGGTCGGTGGCGTAGACTACAGCTATCTGACAGGCCGTCCTGTGCTCCGCAACACCCCGGGTAAACACGGCCACACGCCGGCGTACAGCCACGGCCCCGTCCTTTACACATTTGTGTTGGATCCTGGAGCTGAGGGAAAAGGCGAGAAAACTTCTTCAAAAGGGAATGGACTGTCTTCAGGGGAAAGATTATTGCACGGCAAAGAGAAGGTAACTGTCTTTGGTGCTCTGCTTTTCTATGTGCGCTTTTCATAAACCGGCTAAATCAGCATCAGCTACGGATGTAACGCTGTCATTACGCAGCGTAATAATCACTTTCATCACTATAAAGTCCGGTATTTTCACGGGGTTATTACATTTTAACAGTTGCTATTAGTGAACGCAAGCACCGCTTTTGTGACACCACAAATGTTGCAGTCTTGTGCTACTTTGGTGCGCAAATTATCTTAATGAGTTGGTGCTCTCTTCCACTTTTTGACAAATCTTCATAAACCGGCGACTATGACAGAAGCAAATGAACTACGTTGTGAACAAACAGTTTTTAATGGCGGGGACTCAAGCAGTGTGTATAAAGTTTACAGAAAACGGGGCAGGGACTTCAAACTATTAACCATACCCCTCCCCCATATCACCGGGGTGGAGCTATGGCGAGAGCTTTCAAGCTTTGCCTCAGCACATGCCCGTAAGGATACTTTCTCCAGTGATCTTTTATGTGTGTATACACTAGAGTACGCACTAACTTAAGCATAAGCATCAAATAAAGGTTTTGGCCAAAATAACTATCAATAATAGCTTCTTTGATGTAACATAAATATAAACATAATACATGTTTTTCAGAACTGAAGAAGCAGCTTGGATGAGCTGCGAAACGTATTCGACCAAATAAACTTTTGTCCAGTTGACAAATTGAATTTCTCCTTTTGCCATAATACATGTAAAATAATGTATATGTTAATCATGCATATGCATAAAGTTATGCATACTGTATTCTCATTAACCCAAATGTGGATGTTGCTATTTTCTTTTTAGATGGGCCAGAGGGACCAAAACAATACTGGTTCTGTAGAGGTTCTCAGGAAGGCCAGCCCCCTTCACTGCCCAGGGGTCAATGGGCAGGTGTCTGGACGACTCATGCACTTGGACATCAGCAACCCAGGGAACCAAACGGAGCTGGGACAAGGGCAAGAAACCACCCCAGCAGACAGACAGCCCCACTCCTGCCACATACCAGTGCCCAGGAACAGGTACTATTAACACCTCATCTGAAGTGAGAATAACATGTGAGAGTATAGGATCTGTTATTAAACCAGTCATATAACATATATATCAAAAAAAATACTGAAACACCGGATTAGCTTTTGTCCCTTGGTTCATCTTTAGTAGTTACACAGTATAACTGCTATGCAAACAATTGAGTTCTTCAGCAGAGGCTTTAGTAGAACTGGAATTCAGCTTGTAGCAGTGAGTGTGCTGTGGATCGGATATGAATTTTGTGTGGGCGTAATGGTTAACTGACCACATGTTTGGTTTGTTTCTTCCTTAGCAGATTTATAATATTCTTTTAGAGAGGGAGAGAACTATAAGTGAAAGTCAATAATGGGCATAAAAGAATAGATCATGTTACACTAAAATGACAACAGTGAAAGTTTGCTAGGCTTAATACACCCAAACTCAGTGCGTTAAATGTACAACCAGAGGGGCTTTTGCTTCTATTTCTTCACATATTTTATCCTCAGATTACACAATGCATCATGTACTAAACACTTATGTACTGGCTGTTCTTTAGGGTGAATGCATGAAGAGCCTGGTCTGCTGCTCTAATACATGATTATATAACAGGGAATAGAGTCAGGAGAGGCTGGAGGCGGTGCGTTTGTTGATTTACACATTTATTGGTTAGTGTCTCTGTCTTGCTCTACATGACCCATTGTGACATGAAAAGGTGTTTGACATATCTGACATTTTAGGGCAGTATGTGCTTAATATGTTGGTATACTTAACTTTAACAATGTTATCTAATCACTTACTATGCAGTGATTTCTATTTATCCAAGTTGGAGACTAACATAGATTGAGTAGCCCTCTGAATAGCTATTCTAGTTAAGTGTACATGTGTTTGGTGACTAAGGTAAGCTCTTTTGTGCATTTCCTAACAATGTATCTAACCAAATTTGTAAGATACTCTAAATCTATGTATTGATGTTTTGTGTTTAAAATATCCAAAATATCCACCCGTGATCTGACAGCTTCTGCTTTTCGTTTCATATGCCACTGGTCATGTATGAGAAAGTAGGTCTCAGAGGTCCCACTCAAGACAGAACTTGCTTTCAGACTATAGTGTGTGCTAGTGCTACATAAACATATTTGTCATCTGCTTCTGCTCTTAACTCTGAATCCAGGATTAAACCCTGTCTACTCCTCGGCACCACTGTAACAGACTGTGCGTTGACATTACACGGCTGCTCGATAGATTGCATAACCTTATAACACTTTGGTCATTTCTGCCAAGGCGCTTTGTTGTTTCAGTGACCTTTAGATTAACTCCCTGTCTTTACTACCTCAGCTGGTAACTACAGGCTCCTGTGCTTTTTACTTCACATTGGCCTCATCCACCACAAAAGTTGTTAACTTTGTTTTTGTTAAAAAAAAATAATAAAAAAAAAAATCAATCAAGGCATCTAGGACTGAACAATTTGGAGAAAAGAAGTGTCAAATTGCAATTTTGCAAGGTTTACTCTAACTTTCTCTAATTTACATGTTATCCTGTAAATGTATGGTGGCCATTGAATTTACAAAAGTTTTTATGTTGATAATTATTTGTATATATTGCCATGACATTAACCAATACGTTTCCATTTCTTGCTTTAATTATTTGTTTAGGTAATTTGAAGCTAAATGACTTGCTTAATGTAGGTGACACATTGTGGCTTTATTGCTTTGACAGCCTCACTAGCCAGTTTGTTGTCACTGTGTTGAGGGCAAGTCCAGGCATAGACCAGAAAGAAAAATAACAACAAATACTGGTCTGGAGTTTGCACAGGAACCAATTTTGGAACATTCTTTGTATCAGCACCAGATATGTGTCCTTGTTCAGTGTTTCTTTGTTTTGCAGCCTTGAAAAGCTGAGCTTTCACTACCTGTCAATACTCATCAGCACTGTCTCCTTCTGCACTGATAACACAACAAAGAGCAAATTGAGAGAACAAAAGGGACAGCTTGGGATGTCAAATTATATTTTTTCTTATCTGTCCTTTGTTAGGTACTGTTACTAGATTAGTTTAATGAATGGAAAAGACTTTCAGCTTTCAGGCTGTCAACTTCCAAGAACTAAACTGATGGTTACAAGAACTACAGAGAAGCAATGAGGCCAAAAACATTTAATTGTCCATGAAAACAGAATTTTACACAGTCCACCATTAGCACTGTTGAGATCAACTTACATACAATCTTGTCACACTCAGGGCATAATTTAGTAGCATACTTGACCCAGTTTTGAGTACTAAACCATAGCTCTTGAAATCTAAATGATCTTCAAAGTAATTCCAATTTTCCAGAAACAAATGTCAGGCTGCACGCTGCCCTAGAATAGCTTCTTTAACTCTTATGACGCAGTAGCTTTAGGACATGCTCCGCTAGAAGTCCAGACAGGTGTTGTGAAGAAGACAAGCGCAAGCACAGTCCATTACCTCTCCACCCCCTCTAACCAGCCTCACACCCCAGAGGACACATTATAGCCAGTTTGAAGGTCAGAGTCAGGGGAGTAGATATCCACCCCTCCTCCAACAGACATGTTCTTATCCACCAAAAAGACAATACAGACATCCCAATGCAGGATTAACACTTTTTGGACAGTATAAAGTATTTAATATGCAATATCATGTGTATCACATTGAATTTATTTAATGTAATGCTTTTCATGTTCCTGTTTATAGACTACATTTTGAGAACATTTAGTTTGAAATTAATAATTGCGATGGCAACGGTGCAAATTTTTCATCACTCTAAAACCAATGGAAAACATTTCTGACATCACAAGTTTATGTGAAACGGAATTACGGTTTGGGCAAAAATAAAACACAATGAAGACAAAACTGAGTGGCCATACCGCAACTACCCCCAAACCATCGTTAGACTAAAACCAATTCTAATTTGTTATGGAAAAGCATAATTCACTTATTCAGTATATGGAGTACAATATGCAGTATATTTGTTAATTAATACTTCCAATCACTATTCTTATTGATCTGCCATAAACCTGCTTAAGTAAACTCACTGTGTTTGCCTAAGTCGTTGGCCTCTTTACTTCTTAACTTCCTTCCATGCTCCAAAAAGGGTAAACCTTCAGCTGTGACACAAGCGCAGGGTGAAAGGTCATGCGGAATGAATGGAGTCATGGGAGTGGGAGGGTAGTGGGGGGGTCAAACCAGGACACGTCAGGCAGGCATCTGGCATGTCCGCCAGGTCGGCCTTTCGAATCTAGGTTATGTGCTGCGCAGGCAGTTTACAGCCGCAGCGGATCGTGTCAGACAGCTCATTATCTAATATGGGAGGTTTTCTGTCTCCATGTAGCTGCAAGATGCACTAACTGAGAGCCACAATTTCATTTCTCTTTCACAGAATAAACTCTAGATGTTTTGGTTTATCAATACATGAAGAAGTTTACCCCAGTGTGCATAAACAGAGATCACAAAACACTTAACCAAAACACAGATTAAACCAGATGTAAGACTGGTGTAAACCAAGCCAAATCTGTGCAAATTGCTCTGAATTTCACATTTAATACCTCTACAAATTGGGTGAAATCATGTACAAAGGACTATAGACTAGTTTGTATCATACAGTGAAACTAAATCTGAAGAATACTACTGCTATATACAGTATGTTGAGTCTAATTACTTGCACATTTTCAATTCATAGATTCACACTAATGAAAGAATCTGGGGCAAATGGCTGTAACTTGTGTTTGTGCCTGCATTAATGCAGGGTACAAACGATGAGATGAATGTCTCTGCAGTAATGAGACATTCATCTTCCACTGTTAACTTAGGACTGTCAGATTTTGTAACGGAACACAGGAGGGAGAGGTATGAAGGAATGCATCTGTCTGCTCTGCTGCAAAAATAAAAATCAGCTAAGTGTCTAGAGAGGTTCTTGTATAGCATTTTCTTCCTAATGGTACTGTATTAGATTTTGTTCCATTGACCGCCACGTTTATTTATTTTCTGCTCTGAAAGTTATTCAAAATGACCTGTTTTTCTTGTTTGGTGATGTGTTTATTTTGTGTAATCGCAGTCAGTTGAGAACCCATATTTCTTTAGACCTGTTTTTTTTTTTTTTTTTTTACCTAGGTTGAAAAGGTTTCTTGCAAAATCATAATATACTTGTTGAGAGAGAAAAATACTACCCCCAGTTTTATTACACATGCATTATATGTCTACATGTATGCCATTGGCTTGGCTTTCTGAAACACTGTGGGAAACAACAGCTTTTGGCTCTGCTGCAGTATTTTTTATCTTTGGCTCACCCACACTAATATATTACATAAGGGCCTTGTTCTGCTTCAATAGGATTTAGAGATTCATCTTTCCATTCTTTCACTCCACTTTTCTGTTCAGCCACTTGAATTTGCACTCACAACAACATTTCTGTGGAAAAAATGCAAAAAACCTTGAATCATTCTTATCAAACCAGGGAAGTTAAAGAGCAGTGTACTAAAACTTTTCAAATAATGTTGAAAAATTAGGATTCATTTAGAAGTGCATAGGAGTCTACTAGGACGAATAATGGTGGTTCTAACGTCTGAACTCTTAAGGATTAAAAAAAAATCTTTTGTTCCACTAGAAAATATAGATTTCTTCAGCTACATGGGATATGTAGCTGGGTGGAACGATACTAAATAATATGCAAATAACCCAATACTGGGAGGGTTGACAGAAATAATAAAAAATACACATTCCCTTCACTTATCTTCTTATAACCATTTCCATGCATCAGTTGAGCTTCTGGCCTGTAACCCTCGCTCTTTTCCTTCAAGCAGAAACTCCCAAATCCTTCTCAGATAGATGAAGCCTTCAGAACAATGGCCCGACTATCTGCTCGGAATATTCAACGCTCTGTCAGCGCTCTGTATATACGGATATGTGTCACTGGGGAAATGTGCACATTGAGTCCAAACATGTACTGAGAACATTTCCTTTATACAAGGTGTTCTGAGGATGGCTGTCCTTACAATCTCTTGATTAGATAGTCTGCAGTTGAAACCAGACAAGCTATAAAACAAAATTACTGGTGGATTAATCATTAAAGAGTGCAAAGAGTGGCCGCATGGGCTTTGTCTTGACTCAGTAATGTTTTTAATGCTATAACCCCAATGTGCTTTCAAGACAATATGTTCTGACACCCTGGGGGTAAATGTTCTTTCCACTGATCTGGGTAGTGGTCCACACCAAAATCATTTAAGACATGATCCATGATTACCTTATATTGTTGTGGGTATTGTTACTCTTGCTTCATGCTTCATGCACTCAAACACGTAGTTGCTCAAAATATTGCACAACTTTATCATAAGTCATCCAAGTGTCTGCCACAGACAAGTGAAATTTGGAGCAGGCTGTTAGCATGGTGAAATCTTTGCTGCTATAGTGAGCCTAATAACTGGTATTGTAGGTGCTGCCTTATTTTTGGTATATGAATGCAAAGAAAAGACTTGTGAAATAAAGTGTAATCCAGCTGAAATTTGAAAACACTTTCAAACTATAACACCATTTATCTTGAAAGGTGACACTTTCTCTTGATTTTATTATGTAGATTGAACATATTTTAAAAAGTAAAAAGCATTTTAGCTAAAAACAATGCAGCACTATGTTATACAACAAATGTATGTTAAATCTGTACTTAATTCATAGAGGTTATAACATTTTGCAGATAAAAGATGTGGATGGAGAATTCAGTAGAGCTTTGTGTGTTACATCAGAAATGACAACTATGGCAAAAGGGTGCATTTTAACAATTAAGCTTGAATAAACAGTCTACCACACCCACACTACATAAAGCGCTCAGGTCCCACCTTAAGATCATTCCCCTTTATGCTGCCTGCACTAACAGCCTGGATTATTTCCTCTTTAAATGAGACAGACATGGGCAGATTACTTTAAGCAAACACAATGTTGATACCTGTAAATCATTAAATTGTCATGAAACAACAATATTCATTTCAGTTAACAAAATAGTGCAACTTCATGTATATATTTTGTTTATTATGTGTACCAAATTTCCAAGATATGAGTTATATTTTGAAACATTAAAGGTGCATTGTGTAACTTTTCTGATGGAGGGTCGATCAAATGCTTTTCGCCATGGAGATGTCATTGCTTTGTCTTGAATGTTTCACACTATGGTATTAAACGTTTCTATCTTCATGGAGACCAAATCAGACCAAGTTACAGGTCAGATCTGTGGAGAGGCAACCCTGCTCACAGTCAAAATGCCTGTTCTTCTAGATATGTTTGAGCTATAAAACTGCCTATAATTGAATAAATGTAAGGTAGATCTGTTTAATGCCATACTGTGGAAAATTCAAGGCAGAGCAATGACATGTCCATAGAAACAAGCAGATGATGGACCTCCAACCAAAAAGTTACATAGTCCACCTTTAAATGATTCTTTCATTAAATCTACCAAAATGTTAATGTCACTTTTTTTATGTTTTGAAACTTAAGTGTTCATTTCTCCTCTTGGTTGAAGCAGGAAGAGGATGTGGCTGACAACTTCTTGTTTTATCCACAATGTTTTTCAAGCAATAACATGGAGTCTGTGGTATCCTTTCCTGTGCTATAAAGTTTTGCTTAGAGAAGGATGAATTTATCTCATAGCTTTTTTTCACTCACTATCCCAAAATACACTATATTTCGGTAATCATGGGAAGTCTCCACAGCTTTAAATGATGGTCCAAATTAAATGTACAACTTTGGCTACACTTGTGCAAGAATGATGCAATGCCAAGAAGAACAACCTTGGACTTTGTGACCACTGCCAAAACTGAAATAGCTGGGGGATGGAGGGAAACATCCTTTGATCTTTGCTGGAGATGGCTTAGAGCAGTGGTTCTTAATGTTAAAGGTGATGCGTTCATGACTGTCCTGTATTTGGCTGGATAACCAGAATTTCCCATAAAATTGAAATTTATGTGACTTTTAAGGCATGTCCAGAGGTCTGACGTTGATTTCCAAAACTCGAGAAATACTGGCTTTGGCTTTTTGTCGCCGATGTCCAATCTGCCTCAATCCGGTTTGGACCAGAAAGCAACTCTGTGGCTGTATATATACAAGCTCGTGTTGACACAGTGTTTTGTTCACTATAATTATATGAGGCGGATGGGTTTCAGAGGCACAGGGAGCAGAGGAGACAAAAGTGTAAAGCATAATAATAACTAAAGTTTTGACAGTGCTCTTATAAAATCTTTGTAGCCGATTGAATGCTATAAATTGTACAAAGATATGTTCTGTTTACCTGTGGTCAGAGTTTAAAAAGTGCAAACATGTGTTTTGTCACACATGCTCAATTTTTCACAAGAGTTCATCTCAGTGAACTGGGCACAGTAAAAGGGCAAGTTTGCATTTGCTGCAATCCATGAGTGTAAATTTCTTATGCACTATCGAGGTTCTGTGGCAAAAGAAGAAATTCAAGTTTATTTGGTCGAATACGTTTCGCAGCTCATCCAAGCTGCTTCTTCAGTTCTGGTCAGATGCTGGTGGACACTGCCTTAGATCTGCCTGAAGGGAGGAGCTAACTACAATGAAATTACTCTGAGACTAACACACCTTTTTGTTTACAGTTTCTGTAAGTTAGGTGGGTCTTTTCAATATGGCCATTATGGCCCTGAATGGTTATGCTAACAACACCCCACTCCCACTCCATACTGAATAGGCCCACCTAACTAACAGAAACTGTAAACAAATAGGTGTGTTAGTCTCAGAGTAATTTCACTGTAGTTAGCTCCTTCCTTCAGCCGGATATAAGGCAGTGTCCACCAGCGTCTGACCAGAACTGAAGAAGCAGCTTGGATGAGCTGCGAAACGTATTTGACCAAATAAACTTTTGTCCAGTTGACAACTTGAATTTGCCATGGATTCTCCCTGGATGACTGAGGGATTCTACACATATCAAGGTTCTGATTATTATTTAAATTCATTAATTAAAGTGGAACTAAACACTAAATCCACTTTGTTTTGCAACTAAACCATGTGTATGGTGTTTTAATAGCATTATCTATTGTTCCTCCTCATTTTCTTTAGTGCAAACTAGGTAAACTTGCAGCTTTCTGGTCACCAGTGCGTAAATTTAAGTTTGTGCTGCCTTCAGTGGCCACTGCAATTTCCAGTAGATGGGGACGGCACAATGAAACTGTCCTGATTACAGCCAGGTATTTGTGATTACAAATGTGGATTGCAATCACACCAATCACACTGTTCCTTATAACCCCAGGCCGCGCCCCTCTCCCCCCTCACTCTCTTTGGTCCTCCAGGTACTGCCCAGTTAAACTGCTCTATTTGAAATGTGGTTGTGGGCAGAGTGTAGGTGTTAAGTCCCTCTTTAATTTAGACCAAATTAAACAAACCTTATGTTTTGAAGTGAAAGTTTGCCTGTCTAACAGAGAGGCTGAAATGTGTGCTGGTCAAAACCCAAAACAATAAAATAAAACACCATCCATTAGACTATGCCAAGATTAAGTCTGCGTTGATTTTAAGTATCAGCCCATGATATAACGCAACAGAAAGGGTCCATTTCTTTTACACAAAAACAATCTGAGTCTCAATTGGTTTACTATTATACAGCCTGTTATTTAAGGGTTCACTGCTGATTATTATTTGCATTTTCTTCTACTTACATGTCTGCATGACCTGTCTGTGTGTGTGGAGAGAGCTGGTAATTCTCAGTCTGGACTTGTTATTCTAAGTCCCTGCACTCTTGCTGTTACTCAACAAGATTTTACTCTTAAAGAACTGAAGAGCCCTGTCCAATGCTGATGCCTTTGTTGGACTCAAGGGCTACTTTATCATGTAACTCTTATAAAATCGGCAAAGTGTTTGTTTGTATCCATGGATATGAGGTTGAAGAGAGTTGGCCTCAAATACACTTACGCTAAAGGCTAAAATCTTCACTGGGTCTCGTTAACTTCATTGTGTGATGCACTTCTCTATAGTCTGACTTTAAAGCATGCATGTTCAAAGCCCTGTTAGCTTGAAGGACATTAAAGTTGCACTACAGAACCTTTGTGGTTGGGGGTGGGTCACCTGCTTGTCTCAGTGAAGATGTTATTGCTATTGCCTAAATATTCCAATATGGCATTAAATGTGTATCTAGCATTTAGCTTAGGTATTCTTTATGTGAGTGGGATCGCCTCTCCACAGATCTGACCTTTAACTTGGCTTGATATGGTCACCTGCTTGTATCTATGGATGTAGATAAGTTTATTGTGATACTGTTTTATATTTTAGGCAAACTAATAGCATTTCCTTGGAGATCAGAAAAGTTACACAGCGCACTTTGTTGACTGTTGTAGCATTTACCACTGAACTATAAGATTCTCATTTCATCACCATTGCACTGGACATGAAAGTGTGGACCGATTTTGAAGGATATCTGATTTATAAATGTTTAAAAACACATCAACCAAATAGTGAACAGCTGCACATATTTTAATGCTGTGTTAATGACACAGAGATAATCACTGTCAAATTATGTGTATAAAGCTTTGTACTAATTATGTGCATGGTTGTAGCTGTATTTGAACTGCTTATGAATGGATTTAATCATGCACATTTGTCCAAGCCGCTATTAAAACAATAACTTTGTATTTGGTGAGGAAACAGTTTACTCCCTATGCACACATTTAGTTTTATGAGAAAATAAAAACTGAGATGACAAGCTCTTAAGTACTCCACACTGGCAAAGCTTGAAAGATTCTGAGCTGGAGATGTTGCTACACTGCTCTAGACTCAGGAGAGGAAAGTTAAACGTGGAATGTGTCATAATGCCAGGACTCAACTAACCATTATTTTACCAGCTAGTCAAATAAAGATATTATAAAAATATTATTGATGAAAAAAGAATACTTACTGTGCTTGTGCCTGCTATATAGTTAAAAGCTGTGACACCCTGCATCATTTAGCTATTATTTGGAGAATATACATCTAAAATAAATTACTTAATAAAAGAAACAAGTTTGCTGACTTCCGTTTTAGAAAACTGTGGTGCCCAATGGGAGCAATAAATGTCATTACAAAAAATAGCCCCACATCACGCGGATAGCGGATTTTTAAAATTTGTTCTAAAATGACTACATGACGCTGCTGAATCTTAAGAAGATTAAATTGGAGAAAGAAGTACAGAGCAGTAGACGTAGTTGAAACAGGAGTTGATCTTGAAATTAAGTTATTAAAGATTGCTCAAACATGCATGAATCACTCCAAATACAACTTTGAGGGGAAACAACTATAACATGATTAAAAACTCTGAAAATGTGTGTCTGTGTGTGTGTGCGTGTGCGTGCGTGTGTGTGTGTGTGTGATTAGTCTGATTATTCCAAAAAGTATGTTTCTTTTGTTTCTTTCATCAAACAGGCCTACTACATTTACCCAGGGAATATCTAGTTGTGTCCACATTTTGCGCTGCAGTCACCAGTCTGAAGTTTTGTTCATATCTGCAACACTTTTTAATCCTAAGCATTCTCCCTTTGAGCTCCTGCACATTCTTCTTCTTTAGGATCAGCTTCTTTCACTGGCTGAAACCCTGTGTCTGCCTCACGCTGCCCTAAAGATATTTGGCTCTATGAAAGGCAGTGGAGCAGAGAGGTTTGCTTTTACAAAACGCAGGAAGCTGAGTGGAGGCCTGCTCCAGCTTGTGATGGCAGGGGGCAGGTCTGTGAACAGGCCAGAGTGTGTGGGATGTGAGGAATGAGGAAGAACATGAAAGTACTGCTAGTGACCATTTAGCTTTGGGTGGTATATATGCTTGAATATATAGCCTTTTAGCTATACCCCTGGTGCATATTCAAGTTCTTAGATGCAAACAGTTGTGTATAATCAGCTATGAAAAACCAACACCAAAGTTTGGGCTATGCCTGAGTCATAAAACCTCTTCTCTCAGGACATGGCATGTTTTAGAGTCTGTGTGTAATACAGACAATAGTTTTTCTGTTTCTTAGTTATTTGACAATTATTTATATAATCAGTTTGTTGTGATGAATTTGATCAGTTGTTTCTGGCCTAATCAGATCATCCGACTGTTTATCACATGACACTGACCCTTCTGGAGATAGGACTGGAATTGCAACGCTATTGCAAAACAGATAATTATTCTTATCAAGTGATTTGAACTTAATGAAATGTTTTGGTAAAATATGTCTGACTTCACTGGCCACATGATGGGATGACTCAAATGAAAGAGGACATCCGTTGTGATAAGGAGTCAGTGTACTGAGGCAAAAGGCTGATCTTGTTTGTTTTTCTGAGTAGAAAAGATTCACTTCACCAGAGGGGCTTAAGTTGAGCAAAGTTTCTGTTGCTCCATCCTTTGTTGCTAATGTTACTTACCTAGTTTGCAAGTTCTTCTAAGCAGATTTTATGTAAAACCGTAAACAAATGGACGGTATCTATCAGTATAATAAGTGGAAAAACAACATTTGTTTTGAAAACAAGACCATGGCTTTTGGTTTTAAGACCTTGTATTAGACATAATGTTTATTAATTGCAGTGTGTTATTTGTTATAGTGTATGTTATATGTTATTATACTATATTATACCTTTATTATATCTACTTACAAATATTATATTGAGCATGCTTGTTCATTGTCTGTACAATACCATTATAACAGTCTCACATAAAATATTGCTGTGTACTTAAGACACAAGATAAAACCCACAGGTCTGTGTTGGATCTAGACATGGTATGGACAGAGATTCATGCTTTTTGCTCTGTGTCTGTCCTATTATTTAAGCAGTACAAAGCTAACTGTTGTTTGCTGTGTGCCCTAAGGCTACAGATTGCATTCGAGGATCAAGAGAAAGAGAGGGCTTTTTGTGCTGCTGCTGGATGGCCATTATGCTCAGAGCCCACATTAAAGAGACCTGCCTAACAGCCTCAGCCTCTCCAGGGGGTGTGAGCGTCGGGACTGTGTGCAAGCAACGCAGCAGAGAAAGACGCAGATAGGAACATGGCAACCACTCTACCAGTAGGGATGATATTCTAATCACTGTACAGTGATAACCAAATGAAGCTGTCATGTTGTGGTAATATGATCTATTATAGAAGGAATGGCATCCGACATAGAAATTTAAGGTCACTGTTTGACTAGTTTGCTGGAGCAGTCATGGGCAAAAATCTTATACTTAACTATACTATGCAAAACTGACTCTTGAAATTTGAGCTTTGAGCCATTTTATAATGTAGGCGTGTTTTGTTTCATTCATACGTTTGAGTAATCCTGCATTGTCTACATGTCTAAATCTCCAAAACTCACAATGCTCTGTTCCACCTTGTGATGTCATGAAGCAGTAGTTTCCAGTAAACAGCTACTTTTTACCTTTTGTTTACTAGAAATGGGCAATTCCACCGATAAATGATCCAAATGGTTCTAATGAAGGTGTATGAAGTTTAAAAATACAGCGGAGCTCTTCATATATTACCACATCACATCACAAGGTGGAACAGTGTTTTCCGAACTCAGTCTAAATATGCATGGTTTGTGTGTTTTGTGTGTGAATGAAACAAAACACAACTTTATTATTATTACTATTATAATTTAGGTTTGAGAATAGCATAATATTGGACCTTTATAATTTGCATCTACAGTTACAGTGAAGTGTCTTGCTCTAGGATCCAATAGTAGTACGTACAAGGCAAACTAAGCTTCTTTGTCCCTTTAAGTCAATATTAATACTAATGAGTTTGCTTTGATTTACTGTATTAGGTAGATCATGAGTGTTACTAATGCTATTAATTAACATGGAATTACATAATGCCAAATAGTGTACTATCATTTAATTAATAACTGAGTGTGAGCATTTGGAAAAGCACACATCATAAAACCAACGCCTAATCAATATACAAATCATTGCACAATAGGAGTTTACAGCTACAGTTTAGCTCCTGTCCACCATGACCATCTGCCCACATACAATGAGAGGTAAAGCAGTGGCTGGGGGAAGTTATGTAATACAGTACAGAAGCAAGACAAGGAACCACTGAGCTCCAGGAGGGGAGCTATTAATAGGGGCGGGTGGTGCAGTTGTCTGGGCTGCACAGTGGGTCCACGGACTACATGGGTCTAAACAATTCTAATGGCTTTAGCTATTCTAAATGAGGGAGTTTGTTCTTCCTTCAGTTTTTATACTTTTTAGTTTGCCAGTTTTCTACGAAGCAAAACACAGCATTTGTTATTCTGATATTTCTAGCTACACAAGAACATTTGCCACATAGCATAAAGCGATTTACAAACTGATTTTTATCATTATCTTCATCGGGGGGTTGCCACATTGCAAACCCCAGTTCCTTGTTGTAGCAGTTTTGTAAATATGATGTCATTTCATACCTTGTTACTGGACTGGACATTAAAAAGTGTCTTGCCCAAGGACACAGTAACAATCTTACCCTTTGATTGATGGCAAACCCACTGTTGCACTTGTCATATTGATAGTGGTAGGCTTTTGAAGCTTCACACCTTTGGCATACTGTAAATAAGTAGACTGTGTTTTCATCCCGTGTAGGTATAGTAGTTTCAGACATGTAAAGACAAAATATTTATCTCTATCAGGGATTCTGTAGTTGATGCCAGATGAGTAGCCTATTTTTTATCCAAGTGTGATATATTGCTGAAGTAACTATAGACGATTAACAATCATATTGAAACTAATTTATGCCACAGACACAATAAACCAAGAGCAGGTTTAAACCACAAAAATGTACAATATTTTGAACTATACATGAGCTGCAAAAAACAGTTAGTCAACCTTAAATCTTGTGGTACAGTCAAAAAATAACCAAAAATTCCCCACTAGTGCAAAAAAAAAAGTACATGTCATAAATACTGACCACAAAAAATATTGCTCCAGCTTTCATATATTGAGCGATAAGTCGATATGGTGATTTTCGTGACAGGCCTTCTTCTTTACTTAGAAATGCTTTGCTGAAGTAGGCAGTGCACATTATCATAAAGAAAAAATGAAATATGCCATCACTTTACACAATGTATACATTTTATATGTTTTGTTTTTTTTACTGCTAACCCTCAGTGACTGTACAAGAGTGATACCTAATATTTGCCTAAAGAAATGTCTGCCTCATGACTAAAAACATATAGTCTATTTTAGTACATTCAACACTTCTGCATTTGCATCTGTTAGTGTTTAAAGAGATGAAGCAACAAATAATCACAAAGCAGAGAGCGTGGCAGTTGACATAGTGAAGTAGAAAGCGGCTTTGTTTACTTATTTTACTTGTGACTTTGTTTTGCTACTTTGTTTAATTACCAGAGTCACGTTGTGTGCCCCTGTCACAGCTGTTTTAGTAGTGAGGAAGTTGGCACACGAGAACAGTCAGTACATACAGATGGTGCATAAAGATAGGCTCCAGTGCTCTCTGATGCTTGTGTTTGGGATCATGCCTGTCACATGATCACACTGAATGGATAAGTTCTATTTAAAGCCAGTAGCATAGAGTCCGAGAGGGATATTAGAGATTATTGTTGCAGGGATACACCCACAGAGAAAGTGAGATGTGGAAGTCCAAACAAATATCGTTCATTTCAACACAAAATGGAAGCAAACACTGTGGTCAGACATATTGAATTCAAATAGAGCTGGTTAATATAACATTTTTATTGGAGTGTAGGTCCACTTGTAAGTAATGTCTTAACAAAAATGCAATGCTACATAAAAAAGTAAAACATACTGAAATATTTATAAGCCCCAGTACACAATTTGTCACCAACCATATTAATAATCAGCACATTTGAGTACAATACAAAGAGTATTTTTAAGGGTTAGGCTATTTGATTTGAGTATTAAAAAACTAAACTAAAGTATAAACTGTCTTTGAAAGCTCAAAGAAAATGGGAGTTTCTGGTCATGCTAACTTGAGCCCAACAGACTATATAAAAGTGACATGCCTTAAAATATTTGTATTTTAAAGCCCACATTCTTGTATGATGCATATATGGAAAATGAAAACCATCGGTACATGATGTGGTATCAGGGGAGTTTGTAATTGGAGCAGAGGTGCGCTGATAAATATAGAGGGAAGACCAGAAAGTCTCCCCAACAACAGTAATAAACCCACCATAGTGAAAATGGTGATGAGAGCTGGATAATGACCTTGCTGATTGATTTTTAAAATTTGATGTCTTGGGAATTGTACACACTCTATTTGCTCAATATATTAATAGCAGTTCACTTAAAGGCCATACATGTTTGGCCACCTGTTTCTTATATTTTGTCATTTTGAACCCACAGACGTGTGTTGTTGCAACTTGTTCCTTGGCTGAGGTCTGAGCGCCTCTCTTTCTATCTCTCTCTCTCGCACTCTCTCTCTCTCTCTCTCGCTCTCTCTGCCTCTGCCTCTCCTTCTTCCTGCCCACCCCCCCTCTCTTTCTCTCTATCTCCCTCTCTCTCCCCTCTCTTTCTGTCTCTCCTCCCTCTCCTCCTCTCTCGCTCTGCCTTTCCCCCTGTCTCTCTGCTGCTTTTGTATGTGCCAGTGCTCAGCTTGTTGACTTTAGCTAGCCTATGTGCTGTACCGGTGCCAGAGAGGAGGGTTCTTGGCCGGGCCAAGGCCAGTACGAGACAAGGGAGGAAAGAAAGTTGGGGGTGTGTGAGAGTGTTGTTTGTGCACGTACTTTAGAGCTCCAGTCAACCTGAAGTACAGTAAACTGGGTCAGAAATCTGTCACCAACCATATTAATTGAATTTCCTTCAGGATCAATAAAATATTTATCTATCTATTCAGCACATTTAAATTTGAAAAACCTCAATACACACAGTTAGTAGTATTCATGAAGGGTTAGGCTGTTTGATAGGTTTGAATATTAAAAAGCTTACATTTTAACTATCAGAACTGTCTTCAAAAACTCTAGTTAAACAATAACAATGTAGCTATCATTGCAGGCTGGTTTACAATAGCCTCCTGTAGCAGCCATCTGTTCAGTCTGGAGTAAACAGTAACACAGATATCAAAGTTAGCTTGATAGTAACTGTGAATTTCCCCAGTCTTGTATTACAGTACATTGACTCCATGTACTCTTCAGCTGTCTGAAATGTGTTTTTACAGTGTATTACTCACAGCACATCCACATGAGACTAGTGTACCACACCGCAGATGTGAAAAAGCTGTTATGGAGTATCACTCTCTGCCGGGAAGCTCTGGGAAGGAAAAAGCTCAATGTCAGGAAGCCCGCAATGTTTAGGGAATCAGAGCTTTTTTATAGTGTTTGGGATGTGTGCATGTGCCAGAAAGAGCTGTCAGTGTAGCATACAGCTGATGGTTTAAAGGTCCCATATTACACAAAACTGTCTCTTCTTAGCTTTTAGCCATGTTTTCATGATGTTGCCTCATTAAAAACATACCTGGAGTTGTGTTTTGTTTCATTCACACATATTATTATTAGTCTGTCTACATCCCCAAAGCTTGAAATGCTCTGTTCCACCTTGTGATGTCAAGGAGTGGTAGTTTTCAAATTAGCAACTGCCTTTTACCATTTGCTCAGTAGAGATTGTCAGTTCCAGATCTGAAATAATCCAGATGATTCTAGTGAAGGTGTATAGAGTTGGAGCACTTCCTGTTTAGCCACATGACATCACAAGGTGGAACAAAGTGTTTTTGTTTGAGAAAAAAATCACAGTCATAAATATGCAGGGTTTGTATGTTAAATATGTGTGACTGAAACGAAACACAACTCCAGGGTTTTTTATGAGGAAACAACATTACAGCATACATCAGAAAATAGCGTAATATGGGCCCTTTAACAAACTGTCAACCACCTAAATCTGAACCACATTACCGGCTTTGTGTAATTCAGCCCTTTGTAAAGCAGGCTTGTTAGATGAAACAGACACACACACACACAGGGTGATATCAAAAGTGCTGCAGGTTTGTGCCCAGCTAATGAAACAGGACACAGCTAATCGTGTTAGTGCTCCTTTCTCATACACACACAAATGTGAAACTGTGTGTGTGGATAACTGCTGTTTGTTTAACCATGTTGATTAATATGGTCTATGTGTTGAAGTGTTTAGTTATGTCATATGCTTTTTGAGGTGAAGTAACCTGAACATTTCACTCTAGTACTGTAGTAGTAGTAGTAGTAGTAGTAGTAGTAGTAGTTGAAAGCAGTGCTATGTACATATATGTTAGCATTACTTGTTTATTAAGCACTCCTATGTCAGATTTTTAGTTTTCTACAGCGTTTATGCATGCACTTTTTAAGATGCCAAAACCAGCCAAATTTCAGAAAGCAACATAGTACCTCCTTCATATCTTGTGCTGCATTCTTCAGTTGGCCTTCCTTTCCAACACATTTTTATCAGCGTGGGAGAGCACCTCTTTCAACTAAAATGTTTTTAAAAACAGTTTAGTTCCTACATGTATGTTTTGGTCATGGTTTGCAGTATAATCTCTGCATGTTTGTGGGCTCCAGAGTGAAATTTTTGACTGGTGTGTGTGTGGAGACTGTGAGTGGATGAGTGCCAGGGCTTAGGGCTTGGCTCAGAGAATGCCTCAAACCAGTTCACTCTGGTTGTGAAGTCTGGAGGCGGGACGAGGACCTCTTAAAGCTGCAGAGCGCATACAAGCTTTATGAATACTTAGTCCCATTGTGTATCGGTTTCACGCTGTGTAAAAGTCCAGGTGTGATTTAATGCCTTGTTATGCTTTTATGCTTATGGGCCTTTTCTGTTAAGTGTGTAAAATTCTACAAGTATTTAAAGGTGCCGTTAACAGTACATGCCTTTTAAGAGGGTAAGCATCATGCATTTAGAGCTGAGTAAATCAGTTTTAATGAGTTTTAATGAATTACTTTGTGTGTGTTTATGATACCACCGAATATATTTGTAAAACATAATATAGAAAAGCATTTATTCAAGTCTGGGTTCTTCATCAGTTTCTATTTGGTTCAGTTCATATGTTTTATTTTTTTTTTCATTTAACATTTAAATTGCAATTTTGCAATTAATGATTAGTCTAGCGCCCTCACATCTTTACATATCACAGATGTAACCAAAATAATGGGTTACTTTTTGTTAACACACACTTTAGTTATTGGCAAAAGAAAAATTAAATTCTGTCAACTGGACAAACCTTTTTCTTCTTTTTTTTTTTTTTTTTTTAGAGTGA
This sequence comes from Taenioides sp. WSHXM2023, assembly GCA_029959045.1. Classification (NCBI taxonomy): domain Eukaryota; kingdom Metazoa; phylum Chordata; class Actinopteri; order Gobiiformes; family Gobiidae; genus Taenioides; species Taenioides sp. WSHXM2023. Next base: position 20,875,782 of record CM057086.1, on the reverse strand, counting down.
AGACATTTTGCTGCTCATCCAAGCAGATTCTTCAGTCACAGACACTTTACTTACTGAATGTGAATTTTCTTTTGTTTTTGCAGGAAGCCGTCAGGCCATGCCGATAAGGAGGTGATGGCAGCAACTGTCCTGACCTCTTTATCCACTTCACCAATGGTGCTCCAGCCTTCCTCTGCTCCTACAGGTAACAGCAAGCCAACATCAACATACTGTAACATACAGCTACACAGGCGAAATAGGCTTTAGTTTTATCTTAGCATATAATCTGTCAAGGGTAAACTTACACGTGTTTAGTGCCAAACATGTAGCCTTGACACTCCCTCTGCCACCCTAGAATTGCTGTGGTCACCCTTACCATGCCAAACTCACCAGACAGTCAGAGTTCTCTCTATATTTTTACCCAGTCTTAGCGAGGCTATTATTGCTCCAGTGTTGACATTGCTTTGCTAAATATAGGACCAGTTATTTAAAAAAAAAAGTCTATATATGTTATGAAATATATTTGGTGACCTGTAAATAAGTACCCTTCCTGAGATGAAAAGATGAGTTGTTGATAACTTTTGAATTGATTTTTAACAGTACCAGAACCAACGAGCAGAGGATGGAAAGAGGTGCTCTCTGCCAGCTACAGCAGCTCCACCAGCGGCAACTGGAGCTGGGATGCCAGCGACCAATCTGTGCCCTCCACACCGTCCCCACCTCTCTCCAATGAAAACAAGAACTTCCTGCTCTCGTCCAACACTGATGACATCAGCGAAGACATTCACGAGAGCACGCACTTCATGTTTGAGGACCCCATGATCCCCAGGAAAAGAAAGGTGACATAGCTCAAGAGCAGTGATCGGTTTTCCAGTTGTTTCTGGCAATTCAAAAGAATATAGCAGGGCACCATATTATGTCGAGGATCTTGGATGGATGGAATACGCTGAGTTTACCTGATATCATAACATAGACTGCCTACCTAGACTGCCTATAGTTTAAAACTGAGCTGGAGGTCACAATTCTTTGGAAGAGTAACTGTAACTCTATAATCTCTATAAACTCTAAAATTTCAGAATAGCTTCAGAAAGTGGTGCCATAATTCAATCCAATCCACTTTATTTATATAGTGCATTTAATAAACAAAACAGTTTCCAAAGAACTGAGCAAATACACAGTAACAGTAATAATTTGATAATAAAATAAACGTTTAGATTTAATCATACTAGTCTTAAAACAATAAAAAAAATCAAATAGAGCAAAGCCATAAAATAGCAATAAATAAATAATTCAATAACAAATAGGTGATTCTTGATGGATGACATTTTGTTGACCCAATCCCTAAAAATATTGATCTGCAGATTTTTATTTTGTGATCTGTTTTAAAAGACACCAATCTCCTATCGAGAAATTATGATGTTATCAAATTCTAAAATAGTAGAATGTAACAGTAATAATGACAGTGTAACAAATTATATAAGTAACAATTAATTTAGAAAACTGATATTAAATAAAACAGAACAGTTAACCCCCATAAGGTTCTGACACTCTTAAGATAGAGTGACACAACTGTGGTCTTGTTGTGTCTGCAGCTGTTTCAATGCTGTCCACTCAGCTTTCAGTGTAACCAAAGTCTTAGTCCTCCTCGCTGAGTCACACTTCAATCCCAGTGGCCCACATTTTGAAAATACAGCGTGGCTATTGTGAACTGCAAAATAGAGACATCTCCAGAAAACAGGGCACATACAGTTTAGTAATTGGGTGTACATCAATGAATATGTTATACAGCTTACTTCTCTTTTTACCAGGATATGTCAAAATGCTTCTATTCCCCTTTAGTCATAAGTATAAGGGCAACCAAGGGATTTGAGGGGGAAGAGAGGTGATTTTTGGTAGTAGTTACAAAAGATGAAATGTGCCTCAATGTTACCTCTGGCAACAAAATGACAAAGCATTGCACCTAAACAATTTGTGAGAGTGTGCAATTCACTTTCCCTGGAGCAGTGGAGCGGTGGAGATTATTGATTTGTCAATATACGAAACCATAAAAACTCGAAAAGGAGAGTACTGGATCTGAGTCTGGGACATATTGTACATGTAATTACACACTGAAATAGCCATCAATTATTCTGTAAAAACATGAGTCAGCCACCAGGGGCACAAATGTGTATTATTTGAAACCAAGCATGGATAATGGCAAGTGTTGCAACAAGATGACCATCTGGGATAAAGAAAACCTATGCCAAATTATTAGGCGAAACACTAAAACATGGTAAACAGATCAGCTGAATTGGTATCTTCAGGCAAAAACATTGTTCTTAAATACTTATTGCAAGGTTTGACAAAGACACAGCTATTTGCAGCTGTTGCTTTCATAGGCTGTTTGATTCTCTTTAAGCATTAGTGTAAGAGGATTATTAAACATGACAATCATTGTTACTGTAACAGTGTTAAATTGCTGAGAAATCTCTTGGGGAATTAAGTGGTTTATGATGGTGGGATTAAGATTAGCGTTACTTTTTTGTTTCTTCTTTTTCTTTACACTAAGAAGCCATCGAAAATGTCAGGATTCTTTTTATGCTTTGGTAGTTCGTTTAATTGACTCTAGTAACCTCATGCTGTAGACTTATGTGCAGAAGCCTTAAGCAGATGTGAAAAGAGGGGCTTGTTCTCAATATTCATACATCTTTCCTTTGTATAGCCAGACACATATAAACCTAATTCAAAAGTGTTGGAGAGACTTAATCCATTCATTCAGAAAACCTGTTCCTCCCATTTAGCTTCTTCTGGTCTTACCTCTTTACTCTGTTTACCCTCCCCTGCACCCTCACGTCTCTTCTTGCCTTTCTTTCACCAGAGCTGGTTGAAAGGTGATTACTATCCACACCCACCCAATCATTCATTATCAGTTATGCAGGTCTGTGCCTGTCTACGGGACAGTGGCCAACAGCTCTGAACATAACTTTATACAACTGCTCTTTTAACCATGTGGTATTTGGCTAGTGAAAAAGAGAAAAAAATACTGTTATATGATAAGGTTAAGTTTGGTTTGTTTGGAGTAGTTGTAGTAGTAGTAGTTAGGGCTGCAATAGTTATGGCTTATGACTTGTCAACTATAAAAAATCATTTTAATTTTATTATGATTATTGCAAGTGTTATCTGGATTCTAGACTATACAGACTCTTAAACACATGCAAAAAGACATTTTATCCCAAACACCATGGCAAAATTAAATAAACATTGCAAAATGGAATAATAATTAATACTATACTTTATTTGTAAATGTTCTCTACCTTGAAGCCTTCAGTCACTTATTTCAATCTTTATTTGGTAAAGAAATGTATTTGGAAACTCTTAATGTACAATAGAAATAATCATTTGACTAGTTGACTACTAAAATAATCATTAATGGCAGTAGTAGATTCTCTTTACCCATCTTCTTGCCTCATCTCTATATCACGTATAATACTTTCCACATACCACAAAGCTGTATACCCAGAAAACTCCTGATTTATCGTTGGTATTTAACATTGAGCCCTCTGCAGGCCAAACTCTCCAAATAAAAGTATCCCACCATGATATATTTCCCCTGCACATGCCAACTACAGGAAAGAGGTCAAGACACTGCATCCATCCTCCTCATCAATCTGTCACCGATGTGAAAGTACTCAAGGAGACAGATGAGGGAACAGTTCAGTCCCTGTCCACTGCTCTGGCTGTGTCTCCACTGGTCACATATTGAGTTTCTATTTTTATGGCTTTGCCGTTCTAATGAGTGTTTGGCCCATTGTCAAAAAGGCTGTCCCGCTTAAAGCTTTATGAATGATCAAAACAGCCTACAGTATTTTAAGAATGATTAATGATATGGGATGAAGAATTTATTTAGTTTAATTTGTTGCAGAACTCCATGAAGGTGATGTTCAAGTGCTTGTGGAAGAACTGTGAAAAAGTCCTCAGCACCTCCTCAGGGATCCAAAGACACGTCCGCACCATGCATCTGGGGTATGACACGCTACAGTTGTTTGGATATTGCTTCATAAACGAGAAACTAAGCTTTATCTTTTCAGTCGTTTGTTCTAAGAGCTGTTGTGTACAAATATAATAATCTTATAAAGCTGGACAATTGATTATGTCAATATACTTCTACTTCAAATTTGTCAACCACTAACCAACAGACCTTTTTGTTACTATTTGCTTATATTATGCATATTATTATTACAAAATACTACAGTTGTATGTCAGAAGAAATTTTGTCATGTTGCTGTTTAGAGAGTGCGACCTGCTCATGCTGAGGCTGTATACTCGACCATACTGCCCTCTGGTGATGGATAAATAAATTTAAAGTTCTTCTCTTAGTTTTCATTTGGAACTACATGTCTGCAGCTACAAGAGAGAATAATATATAGTACAAATGACTATAAAGTGCATTTCAGAAGATTCATCAATTTTACAGCAAATAATTAACACAATACTTATTTGTCAGTGTCTTGTGTATCAACATGTTTCTTTTACTGCACTAGTATGGACTATGGGGCAAATCAAATCAAATTTTTCTATAGTTATAACCCTTTTAGTAAATGTTTGTGTGTTTTTTTCCCTCCCATAGACGTAACAGTGACTCGGACTACAGTGATGGGGAGGAGGACTTCTACTACTCAGAGATTGAGGTGAACATGGACAGTCTGACGGAGGGCCTGTCCAGCCTCACGCCCACCTCCCCCACCACGGTCGGTCCTCCCCCCATCTTCCCCTCACCACTCTTTGACGTCCCACACTCGGAACACATCAGCATGAACGGGTCTCAGAGCCACGCCCCCACACTGCTCAGCCAATCGGCTCCCTCCACCCTCTGCCACATCCGCACTGACCATGCCTACCAGGTAACACACTCACAGAAATCAAAGGAAATTATATTACTGTGCAATTGAGACTAGGATCATAAATTATATAGTGTTTTTTGGAAACTCATAAATCCTTATTATTACATTATTAATTTACTCCATTCCCGATACAGCTGCTACTGTAACCCCAGCTGCCCTTGGGTAGATCTATAAGGCTGTCTCTCCATTCACCACCATTTATGCATGTACACGCCACATTCTTTCTAGGTAAGTGTCTTGCCTAAAGACACAACAATGTAAGACAGAATTAATCCGGGATCAGATCATGTCTAAAACCAAAACAAAATAAAACAGCCTAAAGCAGGATTTTATAATAGTAATGATAGTCTATAAAATTAAAGCTGCAATGGTTGTATTTATACTTTAACAGTTTAATAAAAGAACAACAACCAGATTAGCAGTAAAACAGTAAAAAATCTAGTTTTATGTAACATGTAGAAAACTATAATTTGACAGCTCCCAAAACACTCACCAGCAGAAGCCCACATAAAATGTTTTTATAAGCTTAAGAGCAATTCAACTTAAGATATTATGCAATCAACACAACCTTCTCAAACGATATAGATTTTTCAAACTTAGTTCTCTTGTAGTCATTCTCATGCACCAAAAAGCAGTCCGGGTCAGGCACAATCACTCCTACATTGATGTGGGAGTGCATAGCAATAAGGCAAGGGAAAAAACATTTTGCAAATATTTGTGGATCCAAAAGAGTAAAAATTATTTTGAGGTTGTGACATTCTGAGTTATACAAGTTGTTCAACTAATTATGAACATACAAGATTTTCACTGCCCCATTTTATCTTCTTCCGATTTTCTTCTAATGTAAAAGTATGCTGTTGTGTTATGCCATAATAATGTATGTGCAGCATTGCACAAAGACACACCTGGATTTTAAGATCTCTAAGGTTTAAACTGGCTTGAATGTAAACAGTGATTAGTTAAAGAGTGGGTATTATGCAAAATTTAATTTTTGAGTTGTCTGCCACGTTATAACCTTGTTCTCTCATCAAAGAGATTTTAGATGTCATTCGTGTATGTTTGAGTATTTTAGGCTGTCCTGTCAAAAACGAAAGAGAAACCTATAAAACATGTTAATAAGTTGTTTTTGGCAAATATAGCATTTTCTAAACAATACAAATTACCATGGTGATCTAAATATGTGTATAAGTGTAGAAGTAAAACATCCCTTCTTAAGATCCATCTATACCACAATTACTAATTCTTTCCATACCTCATTACTGAACTCTTTTAAAATCATTGCTTTTTGGTCTGGTATTGAAATCTCCAATAACTTGGCTGTATATTTCTATTTCTCCCTGTCTTTTCCTGATTTTGTTGGGGCGTTTCTCCATGATCCAGGCCACTGCACCGGTCAGTATCCCAGTGGTTCCTGAGCTGGCGGGGTTAGGAAATACTAATGGCACCGGCCCTTTAACCGAGAGCAGCAATGGCATCAGTGTGTCATGGCAGTCCCCTTCAGTTATTTTCAAAGGTGTCCCGGTGAGTTAGGTTTCTCTCACATGATATTAATTGTGTTCTTCTACCTCTCTGCTTATCAGTCATTCTGTACATAAATAGTGGTTATTTACAGATTTTTGTATATGTTTGTATGTGTAGAAATGAATACTGTCATGTACATATTTGTTCTGTATTACAGTCTGACACTGTCACATTTGTATGGCTCCAGTGTTATGATCTATTCCTGCTTTTACAGGGCCCTGTGAACCATGTCCGAACTGTGAGCAATGGTGAGAAGCGTCAGCCTGCCCCCAGCACACACGCAGCTGTTACCAAAAGCCACGCATTAGTCACACCAGCTTCTAAAGCCACACCGGGAACCAGGTACAAAGCATTATGTTTCATTTATTTGGCTTTTAATTTTTTTTACACATAAACCTGTTATAATGCTCTGAGGTCAATCATATTATTTATTCAAACTGACACACTCATAGCTATAAAAGACAATCCAGGATATTTGTGTCCTAACATTGTTCCCTATTCTGTTGCCCAGGAAACCCCGTGGTGAGGCAAAGAAGTGTCGAAAGGTATATGGCATGGAGAAGAAGGACATGTGGTGCACGGCCTGCCGCTGGAAAAAGGCTTGTCAGAGATTCACCGACTAACCCCCCAACTTCTGCCACATGAGCTCTTCCTCATTCCAGGACACAGCCCAGTGGACGCTTCCATTCACACGCAGGGGAGGCTTCCAGCAAAGCTGAAAACTGCAGATCAGAATGGGTTCACCTTTCCAAACATTAAAAAAAATGCAATTGGTTGCTTAAAAAAAAAGGAAATGGAATTTTTTGTCGGGTTTGAGACTTTTTATATTATTGAGACAATTTTGATAAATTTGAAAAATTGAATTTTTAAGAAACAATAAGAGGCTAGTTTTTGGCAAGCTGCATTCAAGACAACAACTAAGCTTTTGGCATGTTGTTCTCAAACAAAGCTTTATATGTAAGCTACTGTTTCTCTCAAGGGTTCCACTTAATTTCTTCTTCTGTAGCATCTGCTTTTCCATGGTCACTGTTTAAGGGACAGCTAGGTAACCAAATGCAACACGCCAGTTACAGTTAGTACATTTTGGTGTGAGCTCCTGTGCCAATGTAAAACCCCTGTCCCATAGCATTATACATATTGAAGTTCAACTGTTTCCTCTGATTGTAACATTACCATAATACTGACCTGGACACTGTGGTGTCTAAAGTCAAAGCATTGGGAAATATTTTCATCTCTCTCTCTTTACGCCTGTACCTAGTTATAAGCACCTTGAAGAATTTGGTCAACATGTGTATTGCCACTGCACTCACTGCCTTTGTTTGATTTTCACCATTATAAAGATGCAGGACTTCAGTTATATGTGAACTGCCATGTCAGTTTTCTCCCCCTATTTGGGAAAGATCTTTTTGTTTCAGTTAATTTATAATTTAGTTCTGGCCAAACACAAGACAAACATGGTAGATAGGCACATTCAAGGAAAATTCAAAGTTAAATTTGTTGAAGACTTTCACTGTTCCCTTAATGCAGTTGGATTTTTATCAGTCTTAGAATACATTAGCAATGATATTAGCATGGCAAAGTTAGCAAAGCTCCCTTTTAATATTTACAGTGTTTTTCTCCAGTAGGAGTCAGCCCTATAACCAGCCTTTTGAATGCACTCTCCCTCTTGTCCCCTTTTCTTAAGCCCTTGTTACTTGCGTTTCTAGGTTACCAGAGTCACATCTCCTACACACAGACACACAGGCACAGCTCCGACTGATGCTTATGACTTCTGTCGTCATAGAAACACATGTTTGCAGAGAGAGTCGTTGAAAGAGAGAGTTGCTGTAGTCCAGATTATATATAGTTTAGATGAAATGTAAAATTGGTTTCTACCCATATTTACTGTAAGAGCTTAATTTAAAGACAGACATATTGGTTACATAATGGATAACTTATGGGAACCATGTCTGCACTACTAGTATGTATGAGTCCTATAAAATGTTAGTGTAAACAATGACTTTTGTAACTACTTCTTTCAACGGCTCTTGACCACATTTGCACTAGCTACAAAACTGTTTAGGTTACGCCATGGGTTAGGGTTAGTTACTTAATTCAGTTTATGTACTTTTAAATATAGTTGAAAGCCTTCTATTGTGTCCCATATACAGTGCCTTGAAAAAGTATCCAACCCCCTTGAACTTTTCTACATTTTCTCACATTATGACCACAAACATAAACATATTTCATTGAACCTTTGTGTGAAAGACCAACACAAAGTTGCACACAATTGTGAAGCAGAAGGACAGTCATACATGATCTAATTTTTTTTTTTACAAATAAAAAGCTGAAAAGTTAAAAATTATCCAACCCCCTTTTTTTCTGAGTGCAACACATTGCTTTTAGAGGCTTTAGAAGGATCCAATGTTGACCTAACGATTAAATAGAGTCGACCTGTGTGTAATCTACTCTCAGTATAAATGCAGCTGTTCTGTAAAAACCTCAGAGGTTTGTTTGAGAGTATTGGGGAGCAGTCAGCACCATGAAGTCCAAAGAACACACCATACAGGTCAGGGATAAAGTTGTGGAGAAGTATAAAGCAGGATTAGGTTATAAAAAGATTTCCAAGGCTCTAAACATCTCACGGAGCACTGTTTACACCATCATCCAAAAATGGAAGGAGTATGGCACAACTGCAAACCTACCAAGACCAGGGCGTCCACTTAAACTTACAGTCCGAACAAGGAGAGCACTGGTCAGAGATGCAGCCAAGAGGCCCATGGTGACTCTGGAGGAACTGCAAAGATCCACAGCTCAGGTTGGGGAATCTGTCAACAGGACAACTATTAGTCGTGCACTACACAAATCTGGCCTTTATGGAAGAGTGGCAAGAAGAAAGCCATTGCTGAAAGAAAGCCATAAGAAATCCCGTTTGCAGTTTGCCAAAAGCCATGAGGGGGACACAGCAACCATGTGGAAGAAGGTGCTCTGGTCAGATGAGACCAAAATTGAACTTGGCCAAAATGCAAAACGCTATGTGTGGCGGAAACCTAACACTGCTCATGACTCTAAACACACCATCCCCACTGTCAAATATGGAGGTGGCAGCATCATGCTCTGGGGGTGCTTTTCTTCAGCAGGGACAGGGAATATGGTCAGAGTTGATGGGAAGATGAATGGAGCCAAATACAGGGCAATATTGGAAGAAAACCTATTGGAGTCTGCAAAACACTTGAGACTGGGGCGGAGGTTCATCTTTCAGCAGGACAACGAGCCCAAACATAAAGCCAAGGCTACAATGGAATGGTTTAAAACAAAACATATTCATGTCTTAGAATGGCCAAGTCAAAGCCCAGACCTAAATCCAATCGAGAATCTGTGGCATGATCTGAAAACTGCTGTTCACAAACGCTCTCCATCTAATCTGACTGAGCTGGAGCTATTTTGCAAAGAAGAATGGGCAAAAATTTCAGTCTCAAGATGTGCAAAGCTGGTAGAGACATACCCAACGACACTTGCAGCTGTAATTGCAGCAAAAGGCGGTTCCACAAAATATTGACTCAGAGGGATTGGATAATATTGCACGCCATATTTTTCAGTTTTTTATTTGTAAAAAAAAAATTTACTCATGTATGACTGCCCTTCTGCTTCACAGTTGTGTTGGTTTTTCACATTAAAGCTCAATGAAATATATTTATGTTTGTGGTCATAATGTGAGAAATTGTGGAAAAGTTCAAGGGGGTTGGATACTTTTTCAAGGCACTGTAAGCTTTACACTTCTGAGTGGGTTCCAGGCCTCATCAGGTCAAATTCACAAAGTGCCAATGATGAGTACACACGACTACAGTAGTAACTGACTTACTTACAAAATTGTACTATGTTGCTCTGTGTACAATTAACTTTGACTCATGTACATCATTGTTCATTATTGCCCCATAAGTCTCCCTTATTGGTTGATTGCTGTCTTAGCCCTTGACAGTAGTATTGAATGGTATATCTGATCAGTGGTACAGGAAAGATGTGTGGTACAAGCAGGATACCCAGCTATATATTGTTTTTGTTTGAATTCAGCTTTTTAAGGAGGCAGAGGAATTTACTGTGTGAACGCATTTCTGCTTTGCCAAATCTACCCCTTCACGTTGTCTGACTCATTACAACAGAAGATCCTATAACTAGCCATTATTCCACCTTTCACAAGTTGCACTAAAGCTAGTATATCAGTATATCTTGCCTACAATGTTTTCTATTTGACAGTGACCCAATTAGTTTGGGTTAAGAGAATCAGATGATTCTGATTGTGATTGTGGAGAAAGAGGCACAAGACACAGTGGTGACACGATAAGGATGGATTTGTGGTGTCAGGGCTTTCTTGTAAATATGCAACGTAAATAGAACAGTGAGGCTTTTATTGATTTATTGTTCGTTTCTTCTTGTATCTCGAAAAGGAAACGTTTTTTTCTACAATATTGTTCAAGATATTTTTTCTTTCTTTTTATAAGCAAGAAGCGATAGTGAATATAACATGTATGATGTAGCTTAGTGGCAAAGGGGAGAAAACCAGTTGAATGTAAAATCTACACAATGAAAAAAAAGTCATGATTTTTGATGTTTTTTGCTGGTTAGTTTGTTTGTAGGCTGTTGTCTTGATTTATCTGTAAGCCGTCACACTTCATATCAGTCTCCCAACCATGCAGTATTGCTTTATTTTCTGACTTGTGCAATGCATCAACCTTAAACCTAAATTAGTCATGTATACAGCTCTGGAGAAAAAGACTACTACAATTTATTGCTTCTGAATGTCCTCAAGTCAAATCTTTATTACAATTCGAAAGTGAATTTTCTGTTTACCATATTCCATGACTATAAACATGACTATAGTTTGAAGTGGTCATATTTTCAGATATGCTTCATGTGGTGATCATAGTTTTTCAACGTTTTTATGTAAATGTTTGGATAGACAGTACCACCAAAATCTTCTTTAAAGGTGCATTGTGTAACTTTCCTGCGGGAGGGTCCATCAAATGCTTTTCTCCATGGAGATGTCATTGCTTTCTCAGGATTTTTTACAGTATGGCATTAAACCTTTATATCTTTATGGAGACCAAACCAGACCAAGTTACAGGTCAGATCTGTGGAGAGGCAACCCTGCTCACAGTCAGAATGCATTTTTTCTAGACATTTTTGAGCCACAAAACCACCTGTAATTGAATAAATTTACATACTGTGGAACATTCTAAGCAGAGCAATGACATATCCATAGAAACAAGAAGGTGACGGACCCCCAACCAAAAAGTTACACAGTACACCTTTAACCTGTCTGACACATTCCAACAGGCTGCAACTCTTTCTTTGTCTTCCACTCAAATTAGATGTAATCTTTATCCAGCTTTACTGTGGTCCCACTCAAGCCTTTTACCCAGTATATTAAGCTATGTAAAGCCCTTCAAATGTGCATTATATTAAAAAAGAGCGCCTTGATTTCCCCAAATATGACAGCTGCTTACTTGTGTTGAATGTCCGATGTGTGTGTTAAACCAGCAGCGACAAAGCTTCCAAATCAAGTGTATCATGCGATGTAATGGCAGCTCTGCAAGTCTCTCCTTCTATTGTGCTGCAACCCCAAAGTTTGAAAATGTTGCATTGTGCAAAATGTCAAATTGAAGGTCCTATATTATGCAAAATTGACCCTTGTGCGTTTTTAGACATGTTATAAAGTTGTTACCTCGTCAAAAAACATGCCCGCAGTTGTGCTTTGTTTCATTCACACATGTTTGAGTAATCCTTTAGTATTGGTCTGTCTACATCTCTAAAGATCAAAATGCTCTGTTCCACCTTGTGATGTCATGAAGGGATAGTTTTCAAGTTAATAGCTATGTTCAGCTATGTTCAGCTCTGTTTAGTAGAGATTGGCAATTCCAGGGTTGAAATCATCCAAATGATTTTTGCAAAGTTGTATGAAGTGCAAAGTTTTCTGTGTGAAAGAAAGAGCTTCACTTAAATATGTAGGGTTTGTGTGTTTGAAACAAAACACAACTCCAGGTATGTTTGTGATGAGGAAACAATATTATAACATACATCAAATTGTGTAATATGGGCACTTTAAATACATTTCTATAATACATACCATGAAACATAAGTGTTGATTTCGTGGTGCTATCCAAAAAAATGTTATGCTTTTATTTGACTTATTGACACATTTTACACTGTATTGCAACATTTTCATAATTGGAGCTGTATTTGTCCATCCTTCCTCCTCCTTGTATCTTTTGTCTTATGTGACCTGTATTTTTTGTACCTAGCCTTATACTGGCTGGTGTGAGAACTGACTTTTTGCTTTCTTGTTTTATCAGTGATTTATTGACTTCTCTGAATGATTTTATTGTCTGTTGAGTTGTGTTTGAGGTTGTTTTGCATGTCTAGCATTTGCAAAGTTTTTTCTTGTTCATTGTTTTTGATGCCAGGAGACAGAACACTGAAGGTTTTTTGTGTTAAATGTCCTTTTTCACATGCAAGGCTAAATCAAACGGTGGTTATCATGAGGGGTGGGTGCAGCCTATGATCTTGATCACTAGAGGGGGCCGTTTCTCTGGTGTGGCATCGTATCAGCAGCATCCTCATGCAGTGCACTTTTGGGAGGACTATATTTGTATGAATGTCCAGCTTATGTATACAGCTAGAGCTTGGAAAGATGGATGACCATGTATGATGTTGATAATGTGATCGATGTGATGTAATGTGACAGAAAGAAAATAAACATGAATGGAAGATGCGCTGGTGTTGTGTCCGCCTTTACTGTGCTCTACAGGGGGTCACTCTATTTTCCGCCTATTTGAGGTGTAGGATTATGGTTCAAGTTAGAGCCTGGATGAGGGTTTAACGTTGTTACATGCACTCTCTTGTACTCTCTTGTGTAGCAGTGCACAAGGAGAATCAGGTGCTATTGTGCTATATTAACCATTTATAATAGGTGGAAAAAAAAGAAAATATCAATTCTCAATTTCACAAGATGGTGGTTTATTTACTTTCAACATTTCTGTGACTGACCATTAGATGCTTCAAAAGGTGTAAGCTGGAGAACTTTGTGTAGGTACTTTAAATGTCTTCAGTATTTTCACTTTTATCTCCTTTTGATAGTGTTTTGCATCTGCATCTGTTCTGTAATAATAATTCTAGACACCCAAAGCACTTTACAGTGCATTACTCACTCCATACTTGATGTTGGTAAGCTACTGTTACAGCCACGGCTGCCCTGTGGTAGACTGAAAGAAACATAAAAAAAAAAAAATGTGTTTCTCACCTTCCACGGTGGTTGGTCTCTCACCCTCATCAGCTCGGGCCCTCTACCAGAGTCCTGGGAGCTTGAGAGTTCTGCGCAGTATTTTTGCTGTTCCTAGTACTGCGCTTTTCTGGACTGAGATGTCTGATGTTTTTCCGGGTATCTGTTTTAGCCACTCTTCCAGTTTGGGGGTTACAGCCCCGAGTGCTCCGATTACCACAGGGACCACTGATTCCAGGCCTTCTCCAGCTCTTCCTTGAGCCCCTGGTATTTCTCTAGTTTCTCATGTTTTTATATATATATATATATATATATATATATATATATATATATATATATATATATATATATATATATATATATATATATATATATATATATAATGCCTCCTACTGGACAAAACAGATTACCCCAACAAAGAGAGCACACAGAGATAAATTCTTTACAGCAGCAATTTCAAAATTTATTTATTGATTGGTTTTTGCAAATAAAAGTCAAGCTAATGTTTCCACTAAACATGAAGTTCGAAAGAGGCTTCGGTGGCGATTGGGCCGACCCCAACATTAAGAGGCAGTTGACTGTAAAAATGTTTTTTCTTTTTTTCTTTTTTATGATCAGTACTGACAACCAAAGAAAAAAGTCTTCACAAGAGCACTTCATCTGCCCAAAACAAAACAGGAGTAAAACAGGACAGTCTTTTGATTATTTAACACATTTTGTTACAAACACAGGTTTAAGGTAATCATCAATATAAAGTCAATATTGAACAGTAATCCCAATGAAAATAAACACCAAGTGCGACCTTTTACAAATCAAAGATCAGGAAAACTGAGCGAGAAAATAAATAAATAATAATATAGTAATATAAATCCATATATATAAAGGTCTACACACATCACTCGTAGTATTACAAAATTAAACGTAAAAAGCGCCAATTTATAGTTTCATATCAACATACGCATATCTATGGCTTCATGATTTTGCACGTGTAAAGTCAAGCTATACAGGCTAAATGAGGATTGCCATTTGTACACATCTAAGAAATACCCATAATTCATCTGCAGTGAATAGAGCCAGTGATTCCAGTTTTGCATCGAGTGGAATGAGAGGGTCGCGCACAGACGCCCGAACGAAGACATCACTTTGGTATGACAAAAATCAACACGTGCATGCATTTCAAAATAAGAGCATTGGAACACAAGGACCACACATGATGGATGGACAAAACATCTGATTTGTCTTATTTTGAAATGGGCAATGATATGATACAACTTTCACAGGTGGAATGAATGGAATTGAGGCACATATCAAAAGTTTTGATGGCAGACATTTTCCTGAAGCACAACCCGCTATGAGGAAGAACACCCAAATTGTGTAGAAGGGCAGGGCCACACACAAACATACAAAAGTCTCTCTGTGGCCACAACATTGGGATTTGTCTTTGAATCCTTCCACACCGAACAACATTCATTAATTATTGTTTCTTCTTTTATAATTTTGTGACTAACATAAGGGCATAAGCACAATAAATAGAAAGTAAATAGTCATGAGGGGAACTGGTGGAGTATGAAGAGCAGTTCATGGCTCCAGAAGCACAGAGGCAACATGTGCTTACTGTACATTGTACCAGTGATGGCACCCGAATGTTTCCCAGAGTGCAGTGGGGCAGAGCTGGCCTTTCCCTTTGTGTAACACCATCCGAACAACACAGATTTAACATTAGCGGAATATAGCGCTGTCTGTGCTGCCTTCATACTTTAGTGATTTTAAGTGAGAAAAGTGAAAACAATGTGAGTCTAATTACTTGATGCAGTCCTCAAAAGGAGTGTTGGCCCTTAAGCAGCCCTTCGTCTTCACAAGAATACCATACAATGTGCACTTAGCAAAACTGTGACAAAATAGCTTAAACTAAAAACAAACAAAAAAAGAAAAAAAAAGAAAAGCACGACATAAATAAGCAGCTGCATACACAGAACTGTTAACGAAAGCACTTCATGTATACAAGAAGATTGTTTTTGGTACTCATTTAGTGTACATCTGATGCCAAAGCATGTGCTAAATACATGTGTCCTCCATATCGAACAGAGAAGTGTGTTTCCCTTGGTTTGAAAGCAAATACGACAGAAGCGTAAACACTCACAAGAAAAGGTTGAGAAAAGCCCATGGCTTGCTGTCCACAACAAGGCAAAGTATAAAAGCTTCTTCTTATACAAGATATAAAATATCAAAAGGAACACACGATAAAGCTTAGCATCCAGCACTTAATAATAATTATTAATAATAAGTAGATACATTAACAACAGTAATCATAATCTTATGAGAATAAGACATCTGCCTCCATCGAATTGTCAATAATTTTTGCCAAAAACATGGAAATAATTTTAAGGAAACAATATAAGCTCTTTTGTTAACGCACACACACAACACACACAACATTCTTGCATCAGACAGAGAGAGGAGCAAATGACTTCACCAAATGTCTCCAATAAATAGATTCAACAAATTAATATTAAACTCTTTCAAAGTATTTGTATATTTTTAACTTTAAAATTTGAACTAAAATGATTAAAATGATTTCATGTGATCTGCATATTCTGATTAGAAATCGCAATGACTGAGGAACAAGGAAGAAAGGAAGGCAGCACCTCCTTGAGAGAGAGCTAGCTCTCAGGTCCAAACTCCAGTGTCAGAAACACTGGAACAGAGTCTAGATCTACCCCTGGCCTGTTTGTACCAAACAGGACCAGACTCATTCGTCTAAATAGCTTCTGAGTTAAAGTGTGGTACATTCTCTCTCTGCCTCTCTCCAACACACACAGACTCACACACATTGTGTCATTCTTGTTTGAAACCTCCTAAACCCTATGTACAGCTCCAGTCTCTGTTGGAATGGATCAATTGAACTTTAAAGAGAAAAGATTGAGGAATAACTCACTGAAAGGCATAGGCTATATATAAACAGCAATCTGCACAAAGGTTCAGTGATTCTCCATTGTGTTAACAGTCAAGAGGACATGAGCATATCCTTAAAGGTAGGTGCGGTCACCAATTTGATAAAAGATCAAAAATGTAAACCATGGTTTAGGGCTAAAAGTGGAGTCAGTTAAAGTGCAAGTCTGTGGCAGTAGGACTCTCATCAGCTGAGACACACTTCTCTTTGCAATAGATTTCGACCCTTCACTTTTAAAAAAAACATTACATCCAGTGGTCCACACAGAGCGGACTCTCTAGGTAGATGCTTTAAGTCCACTATGATTGTGAACAGCAAAGCAGGCAAGAAACCTGGCCTGAACCCGCAACAAAAACAGACACTAAAACACTGCATCAGGAGTGAAGGAGGTAAGCAGAAAAAGCCACCGCTGGAGCCGCCGTCTTAAAAATCACCTCAAAATGTCACATAAAAGTTTGGAGTTCATTGTGACGCACACCTCACACATTTCCTTTGAGTGCGAGGCTGCTCCACTGCAGGACAAGTGGTCAAGAGGAGAGCAGGAGTAATTCTGCCTCATAGATTGCTGGAGATCTTCAGAGCATCTTCATCAGGAGCTAAGGCAAAGGAGACTTGGTCCTAGGAGATCCAGGTGAAGTCCCTGTCTGTCCCATTCTGCTGCTCCCCGTCCTGCGCAGAAGAATCGCTCTCCTCCTTTTCATTGTCCAGTGCCCGTTGTGTCTTATCTCTCATCCCTGAGTCCTTCCACTTCTCCTCCTCAACCTCCCCAATTATCTCCCCATCCGCTATCATCTCCTCCTCCGCGTCTCCATCGCACTCTGCCTGGTCGTCCTGGAAACGGTCGCCGGCATACAGCTCCTCCTCCGGTGAGATGTCTCCTCCCACCTCTCCATTATGGTCCAAGAGTGCGGCCATGCCCCGTCCGGAGCAGTCAGCACAGACGCCATGGCGACGGGAACCGTGTTTGATGCCGACGCTGGCTGCGGACATAAAGACTCTGCTGCACACTTTGCACACGTACTTCTTGTCTTTGCTGTGGACCTGTCAGAGCAGATTCACAGAGTTAATATATAGATCAGAATGAAAACGAACATTACAACATGACTGGTAATGTAATCCAATTATTTTATGAAATCTTGATGGTATTTGTCCCTCTCCAGTAACAAAAAAGTATTTTAGATAGGGCTGTGCAGATAATCATATGTTAATAGAGAGTGAGATTCTAATCACCAATGATAAGCTTGGGTTTAGTAATGGAGAGGTCAACAGCCAATCCTCTGTCAGTAAAATGTACTTTGTTGTAAGATTTTGTAAGAAGAAATCTTACAGTATTTGAAATATAAAATAAAAACTAACTGCTATTACCCAGCCCTAATTTTAAAACGATTTAATGCTATAATGCAGTTTATTCATTAACACTATATACTACACAATGACTTTATTTTCTGAGTGATGTATAGGTTGAAATCTGTAATGTCACACTAAAAATGAAACATAACATTTATTTATTTATTTATTTATTTATTTATATTATATTGCCAAGACACTATCAGTATAACATTTGTTCAAATTGTAGAATATTTCTCTAGTGCCCCCTAGTGGCGTCAGACTCACCAGCGTGTGTCTCTTCATGTGCTCCCTTCTGGTGAACTTCTTGCCGCAGATCTCACAGGGGTAGGGCCTCTCTCCTGTGTGCGAGCGCATGTGCCTCTTCAGGATGCACTGGTGCATAGCCGAGAAACTGCAGTAGGGGCACTTGAACTTTTTACGGATCACTGTGAAGTCGTTCACTGAGGGAATAGAAGAGAAAAAAGGACAAGACAGGTTAGAATTCAACTGTAGTTAATTTCCACAACATTTCAACAGCATTCTCCCTTCAGTACAATTTTGGACACTTTACCCAGTCTCTTTTTGCTTTTTGAAAACACATACCAATTTACCACCATTTCTGATAAAACATACAGATCTGTCACATCACATTTTAACCAAATATTATATATAGTGTAAAAAACACTTTCCATTTAGGTGATAGGGGGTGCTCCCATGCTATTTTGACATATCTTGAGTACAAAGTACACTTTTATGTTTAATTAAAGTAGTTTAATTAGTGTCTGCAATGGTCTAAGAAATGTACCATCAATTCCCATGGTCACACCAATCCCAGCCGAAGCTACAGTTTCCCTGGCAACCACTCTCCTTTCATACTAAAGCAATAATGGCAGAGAGATACTATAAACACCATACAACAGTCACAGTGCTAAAACGATGAGGGACTTTGCTATGGACAGGGATGGACTGCGAGAAGCAGTCTATTCACAAAAGGGAATGAACAAAGGTATAAAACACAAGGATCTTGATAACTGTTTCTATCTAGTGCAGTGGTTCTCAAAGTTTTCACACAAGTAACACAATATTTGGCTTTGCGAGCACCTTGTTCCACAGACTGAAGGGAGCCTAAACCAGGACAAGTCCAGGGTTAAACCAATAGATCAGAATTGAGTGAAATGAAGTATAAGCAGAACAAAACCAGGACTAAAAACTAAAAACTAAACAAAAGGACAAACAAGGTCAAAACCAGAAAGCAAAATTAGAGTCCACGTCAAGCTCAGAACTCAACTGGGATTTCAGGGAATGATTAAAGCCTCAGTTCCACCGATAGTACCTGCACCACTGTTTGAGAACCACTACTCTAGATCTAGATAGAGGTTTTTCAAATGGCTGATAGCTGAGGAAAAATCACTAAAGGGGTATATTAAGAAGAGGGAGATCTGGATTTACACACAATAGAAAAACAGATCCAGGAAGGAGGGGTCAGGCACAATACAGGGGTGTAAGTGCTACAATATAATTACCTCCATTTGCAAATCGACTGCCATTAAACACTCGACCGCAACAGAAAGCATGCAAGTACAAAACACCAGACAAAACATTGCACCAATAAAAGGTATAATTGGAAAGAAATGACAATATGCTTTGGAAATTTTAATCATGTTTAATATAAGCTATAATCAATTTACAATACTATTAAAGATGCACAATATTTACAATTAGAACAGTAGAAAAACAGTTCAGTGAGTTTTTGTATTCAGTGGCTGATGTTATTTGTACTCTGACTCCAGTCCATATAAGCTGCCCAGAACAAAGTGTGCTACCTGAGGATACTTTCACAAATGATTTGGCATCAAGACCTCTTTGTTATAGACTCCCAATAGACACTAGCTCTGATTTAGAGAATAAATATAAGCAAAACATATTGTATGATGAAGTACGAGGTACATGAAGGATGTAGTATTTCTTTTGGGAGTTTCTAAACAATAAGAACAAAGTGAGAAAAGATCGGATTTTGTTTTGGAGTGCTGCAGACTGGAGTCTGCTGTAAACTTAGTGAGAGAGAGAGTTTGGCAGAGATCAGTGTGAATTTACATTAGCAATGATTCGACAGCCAGTTTTTATGCCCACTCTGATGGAGCCTCGGGTATTCATCGTATCCACGCCATGGCTACATCAGTTTGAATCATTCATACAAAAGGGTGTGGTAGTAGGTAGTAGGTAGTAGCTGAATTGTGTAACGTATGAAACTAAACAAAGTAAGTTTTTGCAACCTCTTAGCCCTCTTCCACATAACGAAATTAGGTTTAAGGCAGTTTGGAGCTATGAAGGACCAGTTCTCATTTGGTTGTGGTCACTCTTAAACTCTATGAAAGCCACAGATGTGTAGAAACAGAGAGAGTCAGAGACACCCCACCCCCATCACAGGAGCAGGACACTGGTCTATTGTTTTAGCTTTGTGTCCACGACCCCTCCATCTGCACTCATTTGACAGTGGGCGTAATCAAGACATGCTGACCACTCAGGGCAGGCCAATTCATGCTCTGAATACGTAATGTTAGATTGATTGTGAAACTGTTCTCTGAATATAACATTGTATAGACATTCTACATATCTAACGGTTTGGGTATTGCTTTTTTCTTTTTGCTTCTCCATCTTGCATTACCACTTGATTCCTGAGGGTGGAGTGGTTGTGTGAGATGTGAGATCCAGAGTAGTATGTTAAAGTGGTTTAAGGGCCCTTAATGCAGGGTTGTACACAGATAAAGATCTGTCTACCTTAAAAGGAGAGGTTAGTCAGACTGGTGACTTGCGACACAGTCAGACACAGAGTGGTTTAGTTTGATGAGACAGCAGGAAAATACATCCTACAGACTCAGCACCTGCACATGGGCTCATTCAGCCCAGGATTTGAATATTGGTTTTGCATAGTAACAGTTTGTTCAGTGGATTTCAACATTTAACAAGTTGAATTCCATTGAGCAGTACAGTTGTGAATGGCTCTGCTTTAGCTGAACCCCCTGATCCACCACAGAGAGTCTGCTTCCCCCTGACTCAGGTCTGTGCTTTTGGCCCCTGGTACGGCCCCTTTTAGGGCCCCTGTCTGGCAGCACACTTTGACATGTGTAGCCAAGTTTTTCTGGGTGCTGAATGTCTTGTGGCAGGTGTGACAGGGGTGCTCCCTCTCTCGGGAGTGCACAGAGGACAGGTGCCGGTGCAGGTCTGTGCGGTCCCTGAAGTGTTTCAGACAGTACACACACTGCATCAGCTTCTTCTTCATATGAATGGTCTTCTCGTGGCGGTCGGCATTGGATTTGAGGGTAAAGCTGGCGGGACACTGGGTGCAGAAGTATCGTGTTGGAGCAGAATCAGACAGAGCAGGTCTGTACAGGCTCTGCTGTAGAGGCAGGACCTGAGAGGGCAGGGCGGGCTGGGCGGTCTGTGAGGTCTGACAGGGCCAGTCCAGAGACAGGGCCATGAGTGACAGGGTGTGGTGGTACTCGTGCTCCCGCAGCTGCTCCAGGCTGAACAACAGCCGCTTGCACAGGGTGCAAGCTATGCCCTTCTCAGGCCACACACCGGGGTCTGGCAGCACTCTGTCGCCCCCTGGTGCACCCTCCACACACTGCTCCAATCCTTTGGTCCCAGTGCCAGTGCTCCCCTCTGCCATCTGATCCCTCTCCACCAGACACTGGTCAGTGTCCAGAACTGTAGAAACCAAACAGAAGCAACAGTGTCAGAGCCCAGAGAACAGAGTGAGCACAAATGCACAAGAAAACAGTGAAAGTGAGATAAAGTGTACCTGAGCAGTTCTCCTTCTCCATGTCTTGGGACTTTTCATTGTTCTGCAAATAGAGGCATCACATGCATCAGGCCTCCTGACACCCTACTGTGTATACAAATGTATGGACATGCAGAAAATATTCTAAGGCCAGGTCTAGAAAAGGTACAGCCATGAATGATAGAATAAGATAGGGAAACAGAAAAGTGTGATAGACTGAAATATTACACATAGTTATACACACAGTTAAAATACTTCACTAATCACCCTTCTGTTAGCTTGCTCTCTCTTCTAAAGTCTACCCCATCTAAGGGAGCTCCTTAAGCCCTTCCCATCCCCTCCTTTTCCTCTGGCCTCCTCCTGCTCCTCTCTCAGAACAGGACAACATGCACTGGGCAGCAGATGGCTTGTCCGCACAGACAGGAGAGGATGGACCTAAATGTTCACCCTCACAAATACTGCTTTTACACATGCCACTAAACTCCAGTGCACACCGTCTGCCACCTCTACACTAAAATACTAAAATACATAGAGAGAAAAAAAAAACAATTTCCTGAAGTGTGAGTGCAAACCTCTCATTGTCTACTCATATTGATTCTGCCTCTCCCCACCCCACCTCACTATCTGCCATCTCGGCCATTGTGACTGGATATGCCATAGTGAATGTTAGCACTACAAATGACATTACTGCTTAATGCTTTTTGCTTCATGTGAATGTGAGAGGGTTACTTTTATTAACACACTGTTTGTAAGAAAAGAGACAAAGGCTTAAAATGGAGAACTGAAAAGAAGAAGAAAAAAATCCAAACCAAAAGAGAAACATGAATGGAACAAACCAAAGAGATAACATATAATAAACACAGCAGAAGTAAATGTGATAAGTGATGTGTATGCATGCAAAAATAATAACAATAAAATAATAAAAAAAAGTAAATCTAATATGGCATTTCAACATCTATAAAAGTCTTCCTAGTCTTTAGCCTTACTTAACTGTAATTAAATACATGTTGATGAATTATAGACTAGTTCAAGAAGGGGTTAAATTAACTTAAATAATTTGCTTGGTGCTTTGACAAGAATGTTCCACAGTATGACATTAAACCTGTCAATCTCCATTTAGACAAGCAAGTGACACCAACTGGCCAAGTTGCAAGTCAGGTCTGTGGAGAGACAAGCCTGTTTATAATAAGAATGCATGTTTTTCAGGGGATTTTTGATTAATAAAACCACCTACAGGTAAATAAATGCTAGATGGAAATGTTGAATGCCATACTGTGGGCCATTCCAGGCAAAGCAATAACATCTCCATGACAGCAAGCAGCTGCTCAGACCTCCTATAAGAGAAGTTACATAAGTGCATCTTTCTGGCCTTTCATTGTGATTACACTTGACTTAGGGAAATGCCTGAAGTTAACACACATTGAAAGTCCTTACCTGGGGCAGGGTTGGAAGCTCAAGCCCCTCTGGAACCTTCTCCATCTCCATATCCGAATCCTCCAGGGAGCACTGCTCATGGGGGTTGAATGGCGTGGGAGGAGTGGATGAGATTGAAGAATATGATGAAGATGGCGATTGTTGCAGTAGTGATGGTGAAAGATGAGCAGAAGAAGAGGCAGTAGCAGTGGTAGGATACGAAGTTTTGTTTTGAATTGTGGCCCCGCTTGCCCCTTGCCGGACTGTGTTGCTGCTGCAGTGGTTGGACCGGAGCCCTGAGGAGCACAGGAAACCAGTCTCACCCACCCACTCACGTACAACTGCAACTCTGCAAGCAGCTGGCCACCACAAACTACACAAACGGGAGCGAGTGGGCAGGGGGGCATTCGGAGGCTGCCAGTGCTACGCTATCAAACACAGCACGGAGGGGGAGGAAGAAGACAACTCACAAGTTTCACTTTCCAGCAGCCGAGGGGTAAGGGTTAGGCCTGTCTTTTTCTTTTGCTCCTCTGCTCTCCTTCTACCACCCACATACAAGCAGAGGATGCTACAACCAACCAACTGTATGTATGTGTGTGTGTATGTGAGTTTGGTATTGAGTAAAATGCATATATGGGTAGAGAGGGCCTGTAGCATGGAGGGAGATTTGGAGTGAAGCCATCTTGCAACGTGATTTGAGCGGAGATAGGGTAAAAGACCTTATCGACTTGCAGCAACAAGTTACAGCTGGGGAAGGCAGTTTATTGGCTTCGCTGTGTAAAACAAGTGTTGTGAAGAGTTGACTTGTAGTTTGCATGCCAAAATATGCAGTATGCTACTGTTAGATCGACTAGTGAAGAGGTCATAGCATTTATTTTTATCAAATAAGGGGAAACGTTATGAAAGTACAGCATATTAATTTCAGAAATGCTTAGAACAGAACTATAAAAAAAACTAGACTTGGAAATGAAAAGTGGGTGTATAAAGAAAGGTCAGATTTCAAGTTTCTGATAGTCATAAATATGAAAGACAGTAATCATAATATAGAGGAAATTATATTTTTTGTTTCACTAATTAAAAAGTAAAGAAAGTGAGGGTTAAAAGTCAGGGGATAAAACACAAATACTATTCTAAAAGCAGCACAAATTTAAACCTCAATCAACAAATATCAGTGTGTACCTCCTAAATCTTTGAACCATGTAAGGTAAAAATGATTGCATTACTTTGCCAACATTTTATTGTGTGTTTATATGTAAGCATACAGATTCAAGTATTCGTGGGTACGGATTTTGGGAATGCGCTCTGGAGTTATGTAGTGTGGGTTATAGTCATTCATTCACAGGCCTTCTCCGCACCAAACTCCGAATCACACGACCGTGAGGCTGACCGTCCACGGATTCCTGGAATGTTCTCCCACCGCGCCCGGCACCACTCCCAGCTCCACACTCCCCTCTCCTCACTCCCTCTGACCCAAAACCTCACAGCTTATACCCCCACTTTATTCTCACTATGCCCGTAAGTCAGAGAAGATTTTATTTATTCTTATGTGTTTAAGAGATTTGTACTGAAATGTATGTGCAGTACCAATATCAAAATACCAGTACCTTTAGGGTGAACATGAGAGGTAATGCAAAGATATCACGTAAAAAATGGATTTTGGAGAAAAGCAGAAGCAGTATTTTTTTATGAAACTATGAAAGTGCTACAAAAAGGGCATATTATAAAATTTAAGAACTGTCTTTCAAATAAGTTCTCAATAATGTCCATGTTTTTGTTGTTAATTTACAATCTTATCATCATTGTGAGAAAAGAAAAAAGAAAGGAAGATACTCATTTCTGTCAACATTGCTGACAACTACTGTATTTTAAATTTCAAAACTTTGGAAATGTACACTATAAACTATACCACATTGAAGGATGGAAGTCATAGCACAGAAGCGCCTCAGAATCACAGCTATACCCCTGGCTGCACCTTCCACTTGAGAATGAAAAGGGGATGATAACCAATTAACTTTGTTCTTGAAGAAATTACTCTGAGGTGACCGAATAATTGGCAACAGCTAATCACATAAAAAGTCTGTTCAGGAGCAGACCGGGAGAGATAAGATGCAACATTCACTATACTGTAAGCTCTTCCTGAATTAGAAGAGCAAAATATAAACTTTGGGAAAAAAAAAGAAAAATTCTTGAGCAATTCCAATTATTTTGCGTAGTGAATGGAAATCGATCTTTGGCTCTATCTCGTAATTGTACCACGTCTTTAATAGGGATGTAGTAATATCCAAATCTCTCGGTACGATATTATCACGATATGCATATCATGGTATGATATTTATTGCAATATTTTAGAGAGGCTAATATTATTGTAGATAGGATACATTTTTATTTTTAAAATACCTTGACAAGACTTTGGTCATATTTCCAAGAATTCAAGTAAAAAACATATTTCTTCATGGTGTTTGCACTGAAATTAATCTTGGTATATGTAATTCCCTATATTTATTAGCTATTGCTACTATAAAACAATGTATTTAAGCAAAGGAACTTGTAATTCGATATATTGTGACAGCCCACGATATTATTGTGAGACTTTGGACGATACAATATCACGATATTTTGGTTAACGTTACATCCCTAGTCTTTAAAAGATTAGAAGATTTTGGTGGCAACACTCACATTTACAAATCATAACGCACCATTCAAAGTAGTTGAACCCACTTTTCTGTACAAAATCATTTTTGTCAACCATTTTGAGTGACTGCACTGGTGCCGAGAGGAGAATTTACTAATAAGGCTGTGGTAAATTGAATGTCCCTTACAGTGAGGAGGACTATGGACAGGTGTGCAGGGACGCTTGGGCAAAATCCATTGTCTGCAATCGATTGTCTGACGCACGAGATGGGTACAGCAACAGGCCAAATCCCAATGATCCTTATTGGATTGTGGCATACAGGCTGGCTTCTTCTTTATAGTGGTGTTGCATTAGTACTAGAAGGGCATGCACGACCTACACAAGCCTATTAGGACTCAGATAGCAACTGGGTATGCGCCTTGACAACAAAAAATAGAGTGAATAGAGTTAAACCATTAAAAGCATTGATTTTCAGATTCTATGTAATTTTGGGAAAATGTTTCATTAAATAGACAATTACAAGAACAGACAGTGCAAAAATACCAGAACGATGTGTCAAGGCCTTGTGCAAATATTCTATGGTGTGTTTTGAATGAGGCCAGGTGACCTCGCTCTACCTCTCCTCTCAGATCAATACTTTCCTAGCATTTCCAACATTCGACATACTTTGATGCACCATGGCTGCGGTAAAAGCAGGGGTAAAGAAATGAGGGGAGACAAGACAAATAAGGAGGCATTGCGCTGGGAGGAAGAGAGTGAGCGATGAGTGTTAAGGAGGGGTGAAGGAGAGGAGAGGAGGAGAAGAGGAAGGATGTGAGGATGTAGGGGTGAAGGAGAGGAAGAGATGAGGAGGAGGCAGGGAGCAGCGATCTGTCACTGCGCTCTGACTGATCCGCCGCCCAGTAATCTGAGGTACACTGTTTGTTTATTTTCTGTCCTCATTTAGACGCCGGGACAGACCGCCGAGGGGAGACGAGGGAGGGGAGAGACAAACCCATTTCCCTAACCCCATTGTGAGGAAGATTTAAAATATGGGGTTTGGCTAACCATAAACCTCCTTACGGTTCGTAGAAATACAGCCCTTGTTTTTTCAGCAAAGAAAGCAAATGATTAACATTCTCTGCATTCTCCTATTCGCCTATTTATACCACGCCAAGGCTGTATAAAGTGTGTATCTAAAAGCCTTTGACAGTCTTGATTCTGGTCTTTAGCCGTCAGAAACATCTCAATCCCACACACTTAACACTTAGCACAAAAGAGTTGATGCCGAGTGGCGAGATGCGCGCTGAACATTCAGGTCTGATTTCTGAGGCGAGTGGGGCTCAGCTCAAAAGACAGGACGAGACCAGGAGTTGTACCCTTCCTCCCTTTTCTTCGGAGCACAAAAGCGGCACAACTCGGGACAAAAGATCCAATTACGAGGCAGTAAAAGCAAAGATACACAGGCACAGCCAAACGTGCCCACGCGGGCTTAGACTGGGCTAATATACACGGACAAAGAGCCACACGGACACTCCAGATGAAAGGCAAAGTGGGCGAAAAACTCTCTCTTAACACATATTTACTTCTTTACTATTGACATTACTGAAGGTCAAAACTAAAGCTTCAAATCAGCATAGCCATAGCTCACTGACGGTATGAAATATATGCTCTGATCACTTTCTTAAATAGTGCAAAATGTCCAATGAAAGCGTTTTTATCAAGTGACCATTTACACCTCTCCGTGTTAATCAAACATTTGCAAACTGCTGAACTACCTTCCATGCTTTTGAAGGTTATTTTGTCAAAGGTCTCTCTCTAAAAAGTAGAGAGACTTAGTAAAGTGTCATTTTAGTCAGAGGTTGAAAAAAATAAATTGTCAAACTAATTTTTTCACGATGGTGCGAGCGATCACAGTCAAATGTTCTCTCACTGAATCACTGCTGACGATTCGCGGCTGCTGCCAGTCTGAGGCTCCAGTCGAGTGGTAATGCACACAAACACGCTCCAACTTAGACAAACACAAGATTTGAGCAAAAGAAAATACTTCACAGTGAGTAGTGTCAAATGTTTCACACCAAATAGTATATACTTTGTAATCTTTAGGCCATTAAACACGGCATACTAAAACTGAAAGAACTAAGATTTAAAGTTTTCAAAAAAATTCAGTTCTGATACTGATGGATAAAAAAATAAGTAACAAAATAAGGTACATATCTACATCATTTATCAGTATCAAAATGTCATATAAAAGGACAAAATTGGACCTTGTAATAAGCCTTCATCTATACTTGCTATAGTATAAGCCCACATGGTAATATTATTTTTTGTTGAAATTTACATTCTATAACCTGTTCTCATCTATATGGAGTGTCAAGTCTTTTCTTAGTAATGAAATCAAGTTTGAAGTTTATCAAGACACTACTTACATGACTAAACCTGGGCTTAACAAGATTATGTCCAAACCAAGACAAGCCTTAACTGAATAAAAACTAACATCAAATTCAAATATATTTTAATTTATCATTCTGGTTGTTTTCCCTATAACATCTAAAATTCCCACAATTAAAACTGAATCTCGAAACCTTTCGAGGATAAACAAATGGTTGAGCTCATGATGAAAATGACACTCTGTAGTTTTGGCCTCTGCTGTCTGATTTACTCTAATTATAAGTGGTAACAAGCTATGCACAAAGGAAAACCAGATTTCAAATTCTGCCTAGATTTTTCGGGTAAGTATAAGGAGGAGTAAAAGTGCTGTTGAGAGATATGGACTGACAGACAAGGCAATTCCCATTTCAAAGTTGAAGCTTATTTCTCTAAAAAGCTCTATTTTAAAGCTATATTTTAAAGATTTCTGCACACTTTAAAATATAAAAATGTCCAGATGGAGTGCAGAAAAAGAAACAGTATCAAATTAAGACTTTTTTATTTGTGGGTTTGGTGTGCAAACTGATATTGATTCTTTCCAGAATTTGCACATTCCCACTGATGATTCACATACCAAGGAGCTTGACAGTTCCCTTTTTCAGATGGTTAACAAAATGTAATAAATGAAGAGAAATTAAAAAGTCTCACCATCAAAATGTTTAAGTAAAAAAAAAAAAAATCAGAGTACCACCTGAATAAGTCAATGAACAACAAGTGTAAGAAACTACAGACAGACACAAGTGCCCTGTCAGCAGTAATGGGTATGTGTGTTATGACTGCACAGTGACTTACACGAGAGGGAGTGTCCTCCTTTGGGCAGGTACTCATACAGCAGTGGACTATCCTCCCCCATCATTTCAGCTCTCAGGGACAGTAGGCTGTTCTTACTCATCAGCGCTGCCTTCAGATTGGCCACAGATGAGATGGTCCCGCCCCCAGCTCCTGCTCCAGCCTCCTCTGATTCGCTGACGCCAAGGAAACTGGGTTCTGTGGTCAGCGGTTCCTCTTGTTTCAGGAAGAAGTCAAGTCTTTCTCCTCGACTGTCTGAGCTGTTTGGCTCTGTCACGTCTGCCCCTGAACACAACAGAAAGGATATGGTACTTAGCAACAGCAAAACAAAAAATATATACACTAATACAAGATACAATACTAGACTGAGGCATTTTAATTTCATTTTAGGAGAAACGCAAACTTGTATACACAAAGGGGCATACACATAAAGCATTTAATTCTTTGTGCCATATTGTGTACTTCAGTGACAAACAAAAAAATAATCTAAAACCTGACAGGGTCAAAGTGAATGATAAAGCAACAGTGTAATGGAAAGTCAAACTCAAAAGTGTCTAATGAATTTACCGTTTTATAATTTTTAACGAAACTGCATTCTTTTCTAATTGGGTTTACAGCACTTGTCCTTGTGTACTTGAAAATGTCAGTGCTAAAATATTGTAAATCAACATAAGGGGAGCTTTTGGTATATTATATTGTTAAAGCAAGACATTGACTAAACCATTTTGTCAGTTTAAGAGTTACAGCATTTATTTAAACTTTTTATTAACCTCATAATTTTCAACTCACTGCTCACAAGTGCCTTACTCTTACATCTCATCATTGTGATTCACTCCTATCTCTCCTCCAAAACACACTGCCACCAAAATCGAAGCATCGGTAACACAAAAGAAATGTTACTTTGATATCATTTGCGAGCTTACAACAGTGAAACAAGTTGTTACAAAGACAGAGTTAAATAAGTATGGAAGTACAAACAACGGGGCAGGAATACCCATCATAAGTTAAATATTATTTTATATATGTATAAGATAACACTATTTAACAACATGGCCATTGACAGTCCCTTTCAACACTCTCATGCATGGACAAACAAGACGACACAAAACACACTGCGAGAGGCTTCTAATTGACACTTTACTGATGACAGGTCCCTTAGCAAAGACTTAACTTGTCACATAATTCTCATTCTGAAACATGCCTTAAAGGGGTTCAGACAGTGTGTGTGTGTGTGTGCGTGTGTGTGTGTCTGTGGGTGCTTAGAAGAGAGATTGCCTGGACAGAAACCTTCTGGTTGTTCTAATGCTTAATAGGGACCATGATGACAGCTCAGAACAGATGATGAGTATTTTTAATAGTGACGTTAGAATGGACCAATGGTGTATCACTGGAGATGAGATTATATGTTTCAGTATGATACATATATATGTTATCTACTTCTTATATGCAATATTTATATCCATTTAAGAAGTAGATAACAAACACTGATTAATTCTTCTCTACTGGCATGTGTCCAACTGATATTGATAATACAGCGGAAATATGAAGCGATATTAACGAGGCCTGTGACAATAACATATTTTGAAGTGCTCACATTTATCATGTAGCCAAAAAATAACCAAAAATTTCCCATAGTGCAAAGAAAAGATATACATGATAAATTTTGACCCCATATAATATTGTTCTATCTATAATATATTGAATAATAAGTCGATCAGATATTCGCACCAATATATTGACAATCTCTATTACTTTAAAAGCCCTATATTGTACAAAACTGACTCTTGTGGGCTTTAAGTCATGTTATAATGTTGTTACCTCATCAAAACATGCCTGGATTTTTGCTTTGTTTCATTCATAAATTTGAGTAATCCTGGTTTATTAGTCTGGATTTCACTTTGCACTTTAGTTTAGTAGAGATTGGCAATCTCAGAGCGGAAATCATTAAAATAATTCTAGTGAAGGTGTGCAGGGTTTAAAAACACAATGGAGCACTTCCTATGTTCCCACATCACAAGGTGGAACAGAGTGTTTTCAGTTTGAAAGAAGAACACACAGCCTAAATATGTAGAATCTGTGTGTTAAACATTTTTGAATGAAACAAGGCACAACTCCAGGTATGTTTGTGATGATAACGTAACATTATAACATAAAAAAAATCAGAAAATAGCGGAATATGAACCCTTTAAAAGAAAGAGAATGCTGTGTGTGTGCTATCAAAACCAACTAAATGAGATATAACGCAGTGATGTAACTAGTGCCTATTCCCATCACAGTCAGGTAGTGCTAAGTGCTTCCTTTGCCTCCCGGAGAGTGTCTGGGGGTGGGGGGAGTCAAGGTGACAGGGGCGGGGGGCTGGTCCTGAATACAGATGGGACTCATACTGCCCGCTCTGAGCCTGCACCAGGGCTCTGCTGACCACTCTCTCAGACTGTCACTCTCACTTCACACGGGTATAGAAAAATGATCACAGGTCAGATGACTGGATGCATGTTCTGTATGCACAAAACACCATGAACTACTGTGAACAAGTACAGAATGAGTCAGAAGTTTCAAATGTAACCTGCAAAAATAAGACATTTATTTTTAGCATATGTAATCATTATGTCTTGATCATGAATATGCACTGTGCAATTTAAATTTTATTTGCACAACTCAGTTACACTATGTATCTTTTATCTATGTATGCATTTCTTTTTGTATTTATATATTTGATAGGGACAAGTATGGGCATCAGACCAGTAACACACTACAGTTATAGTTATAGCCAAGGCTAATTTGCAATGTCTGTCCCTAGAAGGGCTTGAAACAAAAAAAACAAAACAAACAAAAAACCCACAGGGTTCACAAACACAAATGCAGGTCCTCACTTATGGTTTATCAGTGATTACATGTCTGACTACTCTTTAAGCTATGTAACTTTTCTGGTGCTGGGTCTGCCACCTGCTTGTCTCTATATCTCATGTTATTAGTTTGCCTAGAATGTTCCAGAGTATGGCATTAAGGTTACCACGCTCACAAAAATTCCCCATTGTGAAACATTACAGGAAAATAAATAACACATCCATAGAGACTAACACGCAACCCCGCACCAACAAAATTACCCTTTTAAGAACTACTACATAAGTGGAGAGACGTCTCCAACTCAAACCCAAAACCCATAAATTCATAGAACGCACACTCTTCAAAACATACCACAAAAATATTCTAATTTGGATGTATGGGCTTGCTGTAAACTAATATGTAGGCCTTGAAAGCATGCCTGTAGATCTAGTAGTATGAGATGTTACACAAAGAATGAAGAAAGAGGCATGGGAGTGTAAATGCGGGGGTGTGGAGTAGGGACACAAAATGCTCCACTCTTTTTCTCTCCACACACACACACACACGCACAAATGCACACAAAGTTAATTAAGGTGGGGGTGCCGGGGTTGGAGTAAAGGGGCATGAGGTGCAGGAATTCATTAAAGCTCTGCCCCCTCCTTCACTGGGCAGCACCGGCAGCCACAGGAGTCAATCAATAACATAGATCTGCACTGGCTAACAAACAAACACACACACACACACATAGATATATATAAAATAGAGAGTGAAGACCGATGGAAGGAGGCGAAGGCAATGACCTCTGACCCCCATCTCCCTCCACTCATCTGTCCATTGGACGAGGAAGTGACCCGGGACCACGTTTCCCAGCATCCCCTCGGACATGTGCAGATGGAACATGTCTGCTTGCCTTGAATACTGTAACTTAAAAGGGGGTAGACTGGAAATACAGACCGAGGCAAGGAAAATACATCATACTTGATTTTAATTGATAATATGTCAGAAAATGTTGTATGTCAACATTCTCAAGCCTACTTACTGGGACATTGCAATACTCCCCCACAACTATGAGCTTTTAGCGTGTTACACCATTTGACAAAAAAAACTACAAAAAATTAAATATTCTCTGAAAGACTCATTCAGTGGACGTATGAATAATAAAATAATAATAAAACAAATCTAGTAGCAAAAATTCTACCAAAAAAGAAAAAAACTGTTAGCAATATTTTAAATTTTGTTTTAAATTGCTTGTACATAGATGGTCAAGTTAGAAAATACCGTAACTTTTGATATGTTACCATTAGAGCTGCAACTAACGATTATTTTAGTAATAAATTAGTCATGATTAATTTTTTCGATTAATCAACAAGTCAAACAAGTATTTC
This sequence comes from Taenioides sp. WSHXM2023, assembly GCA_029959045.1. Lineage (NCBI taxonomy): Eukaryota > Metazoa > Chordata > Actinopteri > Gobiiformes > Gobiidae > Taenioides > Taenioides sp. WSHXM2023. The sequence continues at coordinate 20,842,636 of CM057086.1, read as the reverse complement.
TATCGCACACTGATGCTTTTTAAACACATTTTAATAATATAAACATTGAAATATGGTGAACGCTTCTAAATACGGAATATCTCAGAATAAATTGTATTATTATTGAAAATCGAATATGATTTATTATTTTTGATTTAATAATGGCTCAGTCTTCAGTTGAGTAATCATTGCAGCCCTACATAAGTAAAGTCACTATGTTGCTGTTTTCATACACCACACAGAATACTTATATTACATATGAACACTAAATGTTTTTGACAGTAAACCAGCTTGCTGTGTTGCCATATAATCAGAATATGCTCTGTAATCCATTTTAACTGCGTTGATGCGTTACTTAAACCGCATTTTGCTCAGATAACATAATTTAGCGCACACCAAAATCACCACTGCTTATGTATTTCATCACATTAGACTTACACACACACATACTGCAGTTAAAATAGGTTTAGGTTGAATTCTAGACTTCCTTGCATCATTCCTTTGTGAACCAATCTTTACATATGTCATCCAATTTGAATATGCGCCTTTGAAGTGTGCGGTCAGATTGTCAAAACTAAAAACCATTTTGTCTTTGTGGCTGGCTTTACTGTGAGCGCGGCGCTTTCTCTGTACACTGAAGCGAATTTTCATTTTTTTCCCTTTCATAAAAGAGTCCGAATAATTTAGAGTTGTGCCTTCTGAAGAGCTCCTCGGTTTAATTTGGTTGCCATGGCAGCCAGGCACCCTTGGCTTCAACATTTATGCTAAATAAAAACCCTTTTAAAAGCAAAAGACAAATATGTGAAAATGGTGGGTCTCTTTGTCTGCCCGTGTGTGCGTGCGTGTGTGGAGTGTGTGTGGCGGTAAAGGCACAATAAGACATGCCTCGAAATAAAAGCTGTGTATTCTTGAAATGTGTTGTGAAGGATACCACATTTAACTTCCATTGAGGGAGTTACAGCTAATGGACAGAGGACAGTAAGACTAAAGTGTGTAGTGTGTGATGTGTATTCACTTTCATAGGGAGTAGTGTTTTCAGAGGAGGAGAAGAGAGCGGGCCTGAGAAGGGAGGGAAAAGGTGATGCAGCCTAGTTTGACCTTTGAACTTGTGTGTTTGGCAGAATGAAGGAGTTGTTATTTGTGTGTGTGTCAGCAGATTTCATTCATGGATACAAAACAAAAGCACACAAAGGACAAAATTAGATTGTTTGGATAAAGTAATTAGAAAAAACAATTTGTTCGTTTAGAAGGCCGTTGGGACATAGTTGTTCCGGTCTTGTTTCAGGAAAGAAGTGAAATTCCCAAAGTACAGTTTGCCGTTTCTCTATAAACAAAACAGTAACTATAATAATAATAATAAATACACCTTAACTACCTCAATCATTCTTAATAAACTATCTGTTAATAGTCTTTGTTTATGTCTAATTTAGGCTGTAGTGTTGTTGTTATAAAGTACCAACAAAATATTTTCAAGGGATTATTTAAAGGGCCCATATTATGCTCTTTTCTGATCAATGTTATAATGTTTTCTCATTAAAAATATACCTAGAGTTGTGTTTTGTTTCATTCAAACAGGATTCACACGCAAATCCTGCACGTCTTCTCTCAAACAGGAAACCCTCTGTTCCACCTTGTGACGTCATGTGGTAATACAGGAAATGCTTCACCTTCCCTACATGTTTGGATAATTTCAGCCCTGGAATTGACCATCTGTACTGAACAAGAGGTAAAATTTAGCTGTTAGCTTGAAAACTACCACTACATGACATCACAAAGTGGTATTTTGAGCTTGGGAGATGTACACAGACTAATAATAAAGGATTACTCAAACATGTGTGAATGAAACAAAATACAACTCCAGGTATGTTTTTGATAAGGTAACAACATCAAAAACATAAAGCTCACAAGGGTCAATTGTGTGTAATATATGACCTTTAACCGTTCATATAGCTAACACTAAAACACAAATGATCCTCCTGTAAAGAACCGTAATCTTGGTTCAAAATCTGGTCACTGCTCCTGACAGGTTGAACAAGTCACAGTGAAGGATAGGGTATTTGCAGAGGAGAATTTCCCTACAGGGACAATACCCTAACATTAACATGACTGCATACTGAGCTTGCTTCTCATTTGGAACAGTTATTTAGTTGCACGCTAAATCGTCTCCTCCCTGTCATTTCCTCATCCCCTTTCCATCGTCTAACCCTTATTCTCTCTCTGACCCGCTCCACTCCGGTCACACCACTTATTTTTCCCCCCACTTTGGACTGTCCACTAGTTTGTTCCTCTAAAAAAAAAGAAAAAAACTCAATCTCTCCATCTCTGGGCACAAAGCTTTTCCTCTCCCCACCCATAACATTCTTTCCCCTCTCCCCTCGCTCTCCCTCCCTGCCTGCAGCCTCACCCACCTTTCATTAGCCAGCTCTTTATCTATCCTCCACCACCCCCTCCCTTCCTATTTGCTTTTGTTTCTGACACATCTTCATTTATTCTCCCCCTTTTTTCCCTCCTGACCCTATTATTTTTATATTCCCTAGCCTGCCTCCTATCTGTCCACCCCTCCCTACGCCACTATATAAGCTGCATTAACTTCAGATTACCTTGAGCCCTTCAATCCTCCCTCCCCCACACGCGTCCTCCCTAAACGCCACTCAGTCACTTGCCCACTCACACTAGCCAATTTCAATAATGATTTTCCAAACAAGCAAACATTTTTATATGCGTAATAACTAATTTGTCAAAGTTGTTTTCCAAACTTTTTTACAACCCCATTCTGTGTCTACGCCTCATCAGCGTGATTGTCAAGTTTGGCTCACCCACGTTACAGACATCGGCGTGCTCTTGTCTTTATGTTGACACGAGCCATTAAAGAGACTGGCTTTACATGCAGTGTGCACCTCAATATACGGCTGACTCATCTCTGAAAGAAAAACAAGCTGTAGCATTTACAAAATATATAATGCAATGTAATAAACCACTTGTAAATATACAGTAAACATGACCAAATAAATAAATAAGTTGAATTATGGATGGATGAGTCAAAAATTATTTTTTAATTGCCGTCACCTATATTATAACAGGAAGTATTTTGTACATCACTCCCTCCTCTGACTGCGAACCAATATTTCCTTTAGGGATGCATTGATACAATACTGGCGTCGGATATTGGCACAGATATTGAAAATTAAATAAAATAAATAATAAATAACAGTTACAAAGCACATTTGGATATATATATATTTTTTTACCATATGCTGTTTGTGTTTAAAGGAAATACAGTCTGTCTCTGCGCTGGTATCGGTTGATATCGGGATATTTAAAGCCAAATGGTACCGGAAAAATAAAAGCTTCACTGGTGCATTCCTAATCTCCTTCCATGCAATCCTAAGAACTATACTGATCTGCATTATTGTTTGAGTATAGTATGTTATTTATTCTTTAGTAATATTTTCAATATTTTTCAGCTGCATTGTGCCAAAATACGTGACTTGTATTAAGTCTCCAAATTCAGGGATTGTACTTTTCACTGTAGCTCCACGTACAGTACAGAGTGTCTACTTTTACAAAGCAGTAACTTATTATGCCATTGTACGTAGGCCTGTCACGCTAACAAATTTTGAAGCACGATATATTTACAGAAATATACTGCGTTAAACGATAATATTGAAACTATTTTATTCCACTTACCAGGAAAAAAGGATATTCCCAGTAAACTAATTTTTAATTAAACAGTATCATTAAAAAGCCTGAGCTGCAACAAATAAATAGCAGAATGAACCAATAATTAGCCATAAAAGTTATTTGCAGCTCAAATCTTATCGTATTACATAAAAAACGGTAAAGTATGATAAATACTGAGCCCCAAAATATATTGCTCCAGCTTTCATATACTGAACAATAAATCGATATATGTAAACATTGAGTTTAATGTGACTGTACAGCTCAATTAAAGCCTCTTATTTTCAATATTTTCAGAATCAAAACTTGTATAAAAATGTTTCGTTTTAACCAACTATCAGCGGGCCAAACTTGTGTTATTAACCCCACACTGCTGCCTACATTCTGTGCACCACCTCTCCTCTCACCCACCCACACTGAAGCGCTCCCAGTGCCCCTCTCACCCCTCTGCTCTCCCCCTCTCCTCTCTCGCTCGTCTCTCCTCCACCCACACACTCTCCGCCAGCCCCCAGCCATCCCTGCCTGCTCCACCCCCTCCATCTCCTCTCTCCCTTGTCCTCTTGTAGCTCGTAGCTCGTATCCTCCTCTGTCCCTCCCTTTTTGCCTAGGCGCTTCGGGGCTAAGCTTGATTTATGCTCGCCCTCTCGATCCACCACCCACTTTTCCTATCTGTCTCTCCTGGAGGTTGTGGCCCTTGCTCGTCCCTAAAAACAACACGTAGAGACTTGGGAGCATTTCTCCCATTCCCCTCTCTCCCACACGGATTTTAAATTGCCTCTGAATTCTTGAGTCGTTTTAGTGTTCTACTCCCCCTTATTCCACTGAAATTACTTTTTTACTTTCTCAAACTCTCGGCGTGCTTAGGATGCAGCTTTAGCACCTATGGGAAAGAGACAAGAATCACCCCTCTTTCCTTTGTCCATTGATGATAAATGTGCAGCTTTTTAGTTTAAAGGTGTCTTGTGTAACTTTTCTGGTGCTTTCTATTGCTTTGTATGGAATGTTTCACAGTACAGTATTAAACCTTTCTATCTTCATGGAGACCAAACCAGACCAAGTAACAGGTCAGATCTGTGGAGAGGCAAGCCCGCTCACAGTCAGAATGCCTGTTTTTCTATGTATTTTGAGCTATAGTATAAAACCACCCGTAACTGAATAAATGTAAAGTAGAGCTGTTTAATGTCATACCATGGAACATTCCAGGCAGAGCAATGACATGTCCATAGAAACAAGCAGGTGACGAACCCCCAACCAGAAAAATTACACAATGTAAAGTATTTATGTTGAATGTTGTAATAATAATACAAAGTGACAAACTGCAGACCAGTAACTTATATTTTCTGATGCTAATTTCTATAATTTAAAAATGATACTTTGCAAGCTCAGAAATGAACTTTTCATTTAAAAAAAAAATTCAATTACAAAATATATTTTTCAGGGGTATAATATATAATTTGTGATATTGTTTATGATAATTGTGTTAACATACAGTTATTGCTCTTCTATTTCCATTTTAATTTGTTTAAAAAGTCACAAGGGAGGACAAACTGGAAATGACACAGCTGTGATGCACGCAAAGACTGGGGCAGCTCAGCTAAATCATCAGTGCTAAATACTGAGGTATTTTTCAGTGGCGCCTCAAATTAGAAAAATACCACATATCTGCTGATAATTAGCACAGATATATTATATCAATACAGGTTAACAGAAGTTTTTAAAAATAGAGCTAGAATAATTTTTAAGTCAACAAAATGTAGTCAATTCCAAAAAGTTAAAGGTGCACTATGTAACTTTTTGGTTGAGGGTCTGTCACCTGCTTGTTTCTATGGAGATGTCATTGCTCTGCCTGGATTGTTCCACAGTGTGACATTAAACAGCTCGACCTTACGTTTATTCAATTACAGGTGGTTTTATACCTACAAAAACATGACATTCTGCCTGTGAGCAGGATTGCCTCACACGTCTATCCTGTAACTTGGTCTGGATTAGTCTCCGTGAAGATAGAAAAGGTTTAATATTATATTGTGAAACATTCCAGACAAAGCAATAAAACTGCCATGGAGAAAAGTATACGACAGCCACTCGACCAGAAAAGTTACACAATGTACCTTTAAATATGAAGTTTACTCTTCCTTCAACCTGGGATGCCTTCAGCTGAATAAGACCACTTTGCTTGTTGTACTTTGTTTGTTTAGCTCATTCCTGTTTTCTTTTATTGTGGTAAACAGCTCTCAAAAATCACAGTTGTAAATGTGACTTTTACCGACTTTCCCAAAGACAAGCACAGATCTCTCAAGAGCCTTACACAAGAGGCTGCCTAACAAAAGCTGAAAAAGCCCACTCGCCAAAGACTGCAATCATGTACTACAGACACAACAGAGAGGCAGGGAGCAGACAGCAGCACAAGAGGTCCCCCATATCACTGTACTGTCTATCCAGGGACACTCCACTCGGCCAGGCGACCAACACGGCCCATTTCTGTTCAGTGTAACCATTAGTGTGTTGTCGCTACCCACTGACCACTGTGGCGATCGGCTGTCTCCCTCTCTTTCTCCTTCTCTCTCTTTTTTACAGTCTCATAACATTAAGACTGTCAGTGCTCTATGTGCCCGTATCCTTGGCAACCTGCCTCCAACAATGAAAAGGCCTTGGCGTGGAGGGAGTAGACAGTGGCACTACAAGAAGGCAACATACAGAGGGGAAAAGTACTTTTATATGTACAGGAATATATTGAAGTTATAGCGTAATTTTATTGCATTTTTGTACTTCTACTTGCTCCCAGTGAATTAATATGAGAGTGACTTGTCTTATCATAGACTGTATAAAGAAGTGGGCTAATGGAGTGCGATGCCATCCATAGCATTCAGTTCCAGTCAAATGAAGCTCACGATGCTAGCAGATACAGGAGCGACTTTGAAGCTGAGCATCTTAGGAATAGGAATTTATTTATGGACAAAATAGCAAAGTAAAAACACCAGGATCATGTAGACCAAAATGACAAGGCCCACAGCAGCAGTTCAGAGTGTGGCCCACCAAATACATATAATAACAATAAATTTTAAAGAATTACATGTAATTCATTCCATTTGCACAATGTTCTGTAAGTTTTCTTCTGATTACACCATTATAGGTCCTACTTTTTGTAGGTGAGAAGTTCTCTATCAGTACAATAACAAAATTGTTGTTAAAGATGCACCGTGTAAGTGTCTCGAGGAGAGTCCGCCACCTGCTCGTCTCCTTGGAGATGTTATTGCTATGCCTGAAATGTTCCACCGTATGGCATTGAAGTCATCTAGCTCAAGTGATGCCACCAGACCAAGTTACAGGTCACAGTGAGATCGCAATAAAACACCTATAATTTAATGAATGGAAGATGTTTGAGTTAAATATTGTACTGTATGAGTTAAATATTGTACAATCCAAGTAAAGCTATAACATTTCCATGGAGACAGGCAAAAAAGTTACACAGTTGGTGACAATTCCAGTTTGAAGGTAAAAAGTTTATGGCTATACTTTACCCATAGCTGGGAACCGTAGTGGGTATAAAAGACTTATACAGGCACATGAGGTGAGGTGTAGCCTAGTGTGTAGTGATACTGGGGTAGGGCAGGTAAAAGGTGAATGAGCCAAATAGACTTAAGGATCACTGCCAGTCTGGCTTGACAAATGTTGGACGACTCCCAAATACAATCAATTTGAACCCTTATGTGCCCCATCAGCTATATAGATGTGACATTTACCTGGTACGACCCAAAACAAGCAACATGGGTTCACGATGAGCTGATTTAAAAGTCAAGTGGAGTAGAGGATTAATTAGAGATGCACCCAGATTAATGCTTCGTACCATAGTACTATATAGTAGCTAGCAACATCCTTACATTGTTTAATGCTTTTCAAATATTTTATCATAATTAATCTAATATGTGTGTGTTTTTAAAATCTGCTGGATTCATTTCAAAATATTAAAAACATAAAGACAAAAACAATTTATTTGTGAAACAGACTGTATTCAGAAGTCCATATCTTTCCCTGAGAGTGGACAGTAAAAAAAGAGAGCTGGTGCCTTCTTCCTCTCCCTCACTGCAGTCGTGCCAAACCATTGAGATGAATTGCTTATGATCAAATCAGAAGGAGCAGTGCTAATTAAAGAGCACCCCACCCCAACTCAGCCCCCCTTTGGACAGTGCGTGTGAGGAGAGCCCAGGCCTAAGCCACAGTGCCATTTCTCCTTTCCCTGAAGAGAAAGGCAGAAGTCGGAAAAACCTGTGTACACAAAGGATCCCAGTCACACACACATAAAGAGAACAGAACTGAGTATGTTTTATAATGTTTGAATGTCATGATGCACTTGGGAAACATTCAGCTGAATTTTATAGATCAGAAACCAGGAACCTTTGGTTGTCAAAAAATCCATACCCAGATACTAATCAATATTAAAACAAGTATTGAGATGAAATACGTAATACGTAAATATGAAGTATTAATGCTGAAAATCCCCCCGCATACATAACGAAATGCAAAAAAATTACATGACAATACTGTTTTTTCATCATGATCTCGTGGTATCAGAATCAGTATCAAATCGCAAGTCTTTTCCTATCCAAATCAACTTTTTAAATTTAGTATCATAAACTAGGTGACTTTCACATTTTTACACAGTTAAAAGTAAAGGTTTGTTGAGCATTTTTGTAGTAATAGTACTTTTTTAACTTCAGCATATGGTGATTTGACATATGACATATGACGTGTGAAGAGAGTGAGACTGTTCGGCCTACACTTTTTCATTATATCAATGATAAGCGGATGCTTCCTCCGTATTTAGGTCTTTTTGCAAGGTGATTCTTATCAGCTTGCAATAACATTCATGATGCTTAGATTTTAAACGTTTAAATAATATTTTGGCTTCAAAAGATCAAACTTTATTCAAGCTCAGTGCCCTGAACCTGACTTGTGACATCTCCAAAGCCTTTCTCCTACCGGCTTTTAGCCTAAGACTCTCATTAAGAAGTCATTAGGAGAAGGACAGAGAGAGCCAGTGTGACCCCTGTGTGACCTTTGTAACACAGCCCTCAAAGGGAGGTAAAGAGGGGGAGATACAAACACAGTCAGATTGGTAGAGGAGGATCAAAAGTGCATTGGGGCAGCTTAATAAAATATGGGAAAGAGACAAGAAGCACTGTAAGAATTCTCAAACTTTCTACATCGCGTGCCATCGCAGAAAATATTTGGATTTATAAACACAATTTTTAGTGTCTAAACAAAGCAAAACAGTAATCTAATTGAGTCGAGTTACAACATTTGCAAAATGACTTATGCTATATGCTGTTTATGTGAGTGCCACTAGATTTCAACATAGAAAACAATATTCTGTGACTTCAAAATCTGACCTTATCTGACATCTTTATTTAGACTGTGCTCAGAACTTGATCAGAGGAGCATTGGTATTATGAAAAGACATTACCGTGAAAACAACAGACGAGACAAAGCAGAGCAAAGGCAGACAGTGGCACAGAGGCGTGTGATAAGAAGCCAGTTCAGGAGAAAGAAAGGGATCATTTTGGGAGTGGAGGCTGCTTCCTTTAGTCCTTCCATGGAATGCACTGCGGGCGTATCCCATAGAAGTCTACGAGTGTTTGTGCCAGACAGGAATCCCTAACCCCCTCCACAGCCTGGCTCCACACTTATCATGGCCCTGGAATATACGCATGGGGTATATCTGGGTGTCCCGCTCCTATCAAGTCCACCTCCGACCTCCATCGCTCCCTTTTCACACAGCCAATACCTTGAAGCTGCAAAGTGAAGTATGGGAAGGCCAAACAGTGTCTAACCACAAAAACCAAGAGGGAGAAAAAAATGCCAGGGTCACAGACAATAGCACAGAAGAGAAGGTTTGTCCTCTAAGTCTCAACCTAAAAGTAAACTTAAATAAAACTTCAGTGCATCTTCAAATATATTGTAAAAAAAATGAATTTTGATCAAAAAGTGGCCTTCTTGTGAAAAAGTCCAATCTAAAATGGCCCATTTTAAATTTAGATCTACAAGCTGAGATTAAAGACAGCAGACGTTTTTCTTGTTGTTCTGACAGTGAGAGTACAATGTAACCTGGCATAGTAAGATGGATTCTCGCGATACTTGGCATGCTCCAGTTGTTGGGACAGGGCTCAACTGCTGGTGGACCATAGACTGGACCAATCACAGAGAAGCACTGAGGTTTAGGCGGAGACCAAAGGTGAAGCTCCGATAAGTGAACCCAAACAAACATGGCAATGCAAATGGACACACTTCAGCCTATTTTTGCAAAAATACAGACTATTTTGTCTGTGAAAACATACACTTGGTACATTTATGGATGGGAAAGATGTCTAAGCTTTTCTCACAACCGGATCTACCAAAAGTTAGATTTCTCAGATTATTCCCATGTTGTGAGTCATCCCAGATTGATAAATGTTTAAAACTCAATTCAGAGTGTTACACATATCAATCTGCATGAGCCATACAATCTACTTATAGTGGCATATATTTTTATTTTGCCAGCAAAATCTACACTTTATTATACTGGGCCCTAGAAATGGAAATGACAAGGAGTTGCTGGCAAAATTTGTAAGTAAATGTGCATAAAGTTTCATATTCAGCGTAGATTATTATTTTATGGCAGTTTACAAAATGTTATGAATGATATGAATAATAAATAATATGAAAATTCATCAAAATAAAAGCTATCAAATTAAAATTAAACAAATAATGATATGAACAAAATAAATCCTGTACAGCCACAGAAAAGTGTTAATCATTTTATTCTCTAGTGCTTATCTAAACTAATCTTGATTAAGGTCATCTAGTTTTTGACACTGACCAAGTCCTCCCACTGCAGCACAAACCCAAACTCCCACAGGTGCTGAATAGCTCTGAGCTCCCCTTTAATTTCACTTGACTGTTTAAACCTATTGTGTCAACACTTAACCACACACTTTACAAAGTCACCACAACCATAGCTGCAGCGCATGGCCTGAGCCAAAGCACAAGTGACAGTGTGAAGTGATGGGGTAGAGGAAAGAAGGTCCCAAACAGACCCAGGAAAGGAGCTAGGATAGAGGAGACAGGGGACAAGGACGAAATGAGTGGCTTAAGGACAGTCTCCAGACGCGTCCAACCCCAAAGCTACACTTGTATGTACACAGTCTTAGCCATAATTGCCCCCTGTGGTAACTCTGGACTCTCCCTCTGTGATTCTCGGTGCTGTATCTTTAACACTTTATTTTTCACCCCTTTGGATCTGGGACAGGGAAAAACAGGGTTTATGGCTTAGACAAAACTATTCCACCTAACTACAAGAGGCCATAGAAGTGATTTCCAAATTACAATTACATATTTCAACTTGAATCGATAGGATAGATGACTCACAATATAATTTTACATGTTGTGATACATCTGATAATCGATATTACACAAGATACAATACATTTCTGTTTTTAAAGGAAAAAAATACTTGTTTACACTAGTATTTTTTAGGTAACCACTGCATGTTTATGAAATACACTACAGTTTAATAAATCAATAAATACTGACTGCATTACACAAATAATATGTTTACTTAGTAAGCAACAAAATTGTAGTGCTGCCATAACTCAGTTTTGCTTGTGGCAATATATAATACTAGGTCACAATCTGTATCAAAAACATAGTATTATATACATTTTTGGTATGGTGGTCACCCACTGGCCCAAAGGTTGATGGTTAGTTTCCCTTTCCAATCCAGTTAACACAGTTGTTTGCGTACACTGGTGTATGAATATGTCTCCCCTAATCCAAGGGCTTTGTGTGCATGGCAGAGAAATAAATACAGTAAATGTAAAAGTGACAATTTATCAAAACTAGTACCATGACACCACTACAACTACTACCCCCTGGCTTGGTCTACACTAAACTATTACTACTTGGAGTATTTTCAAAAGCCGTTCCGCAAATACATGCACAGATATATGGAGGGGCATTTTCACTGGCAAAAGAACGAGGGATGAAGGAGACAGAGAGGTCCCAGAGGAAGGAGGTAGAAAAGGAGGGAGTAAGTGAATGTAGAGGAAAGGAGACTTTGCCCTCCAGTGGGACACTCCTACGATTGTGTGTTCATGTGTGTGTGCTGAGCGGGGGCCAAGCCGACACACCCAGAGCCTGCTGCAGACCTCCGTATCCTGTTCAAGCCTCTAGGTTTGTCCAAATACCCCCCAACCCCACCCGCCGCCACCCACCCCCACCCGCCGCCACCCGCCCCCTGTCCCAACTGGTCTGACAGGGTAAAGTCACGCCAGGATGGGCCATAGTAACTAGAACAAAGACACCTTTTTAAAATAAACAGCAGGAAAGAGGAACTTGGAGAGAGGGGCAGGGCAGGGAGCCAGTTGGGGTGGACTGTATGTGCTATGAAGGCTAAGCTCCTGAATACTTTTACATGACAAAATTCAAATACTGGTTCAATGGAGCTTAAGTACTTGTCCATACAGTAACGCTACAAACAAACACAGTAGATCTATATTAAATGTTAACAGTCAAAACTTTAAAACACTGTTAAAGTAAATAAACTATAACAGTTGAAATTTTGGTTTAAACATTGTGGAAAACAAATTATTCTACGTGAGATGCTTTTTTGATAATATAGCCATGTAAAATATTAATCATCTAAAATAAGAATAAAAGCTAATCTATAAGGCTACAGTTGGAAGTACTGCAACTACTTCTTCTTCTGCTACTTTCACAATTAGACTATAGATTATATTTGTTAGATACAGCAATTGTGAAAGCAGCAAATAGTCTTAGCTACTACCATTACTTCAGTATTTCATAGCAATACTTTAGACTCAATTCAATAAGGTAATCTATTTTAAGACATTTTATAACCCTCCAGATCTCCCCACCAGTTTGTATACCTTAATGTGGAGACATTTGTTTTATGATGAGGTCTGTAGTGTTTACTTTGCTGTTACAGAGGTGAACAGGGGTGGGGGGTAAGGGCTGTGAATGTTCAACCACACAGACCAACTGACCCCCCCCTCTCTCTAACTCTCTCTCTGTGTGTAGCACCAACAGGACATCCTGCCAGGGTGCATTCTGGGTAGTCCAATTCTTCAAGTGCCAAGAGGAGAGTGTGAATACAGAATCCAACAACATTTTTCATTGCAGGTGTAGAGCAAAGACCAAATGTTTAGGTACGTGTGTGGGCTCTGGTCCGCTGTGGTCCGTCCCAGGTGCGCTCAGGGTGGGACTGCTAATCTTTGGCCAATACACACACGAACAGGATTTCTTCATTCCTTCCATTGGGCAGGAGGCAAAGAAGCAGGGGGTAGTGAGGTTTTGGAGCAAAGCCACGGTCAAAAGTGGGGAGGGGGGCGACTCACTGTCCAAAATGGCACACAAGAAATGTTATAAATAGACAGCGAGAGAAAGTGTGAAAAATCTGAGTGTTGACAGAGTATTGAGGGGTTTTTAGGTTGGTGGACTGCCCATAACGTTCAGCAGGATGTGAGGTCATGTGACAAAGATGGAGGTGGTGGGTGGTGAGAAACGTTTCCATGGCAATGACAAAATGTCTTTAATTTAATGTGATTCGGCAACATGAAGAAGGAAATGAAGCAAACTGCATGATGTTATGATGTGATGATCCTATTAGGGATTGTTTACTACAGGCTGAAATTGTAATGATACTCCTTCAAATTTCACGATAACAAATTCTATATTACCATGTGAGAATTTTTTTTATATATATATTTAGTATGTATAATATACTGCTAATCTATGCATTGCATTATTATTCAGTTATTCACTACTTCTATGAGTTGTTTGTATACTTTCGAAGTAAAATAAGCAGGATGTACATTGACATTAAACTTCCTATATTGCATGAAATTGACTCTTAGTTTGAATAACTCTGAGTTTGAATAACTCTTTGTTATTAGTTTGTCTACACCTCCAAAGCTCAAAATGCTCTCTTCCGCGAGATAGGTAGAGATGGGTAATTCCATTTATTAAAATGATTCTGGTGAAGGTGTATGGGGTTTAAAAATACAATGCTCTTCTTGTATTACCCCATGACATCAGAAGGTGGAACAGAGTGTTTTCCATTTGAGAGAAGAACTCAGCCTAAATATGCAGAAATTGTGTGTTAAACACGTGTGAATGAAACAAAACACAACTCCAGGTATGTTTTAGATGAGGAATCAACATCATAACATAGATCAGAAAATAGTGAGACGTAGGCCCTTTTGAATTTATATTTGGACAGTGGGTGTTTTTTTTTTTTTTCTTCAAAAATTTCAATATCAATCTTTATAAACAAGTTAAGTTTAACATTTGTGTATTACATTTACCAGGTGGGACAAAGCAATTAGAGGTGGACCACACAAGTCAAGTGGCTGAAATCACCTTATGGGAGCAGCCAATATGGGTATTGAACTATACGAACTTCCATCACAGAGAAAGACATTATGTAGTTGTCTCAAACCGGCAAGAGCTAAAATATTCAGTCTATTTTGATTTTTAATGAAGCTGTGAAAATATGCAAGTAGATTATTAAACTGAAAAAGTGGTTGAGGTGCGTGTGTGAGGGTGAGGGGCTTGAAATCTGTTCTCAACGTTTTAAATATTAAACCTATTCCAAGTTTAATGAAGTGCAAATACTGTGGGGAGAGTCTTAACGGGAATACCGAGAGGCAGCAGGTGAAAAGGGGGATCCGATTCATTATTTCAAGTGTTCACCTTTAGTCGGAGGAGACTTGGGGAGAGCTGAGCAGAAGAAGATGGGAGAGAAGGAGTGTGGATGTACAAGCGGTTCACTTAGATGTTTGAGGAACCAGGGGGATCAAGACACAACATAAAGAGGGCAGAAATAAACTGGACAACATTTGTACTGAACTAAGAATGCTATATTAGACTGACTTTCAGAATGACATTAAAAAAAATGGGTGAGTGAAATGAAGATTACACTTAAGGCTTGGACACTGAAGAGCGCCCCAGAAATCAGTCAATTATGCTATTCTAGTCAGTTACAAAGGATCCAATACATTAACTCTTTTTGCTGGGGGACAAATAAACAAGTTGAACACAAACCATTTGCATATTCTCCTTATGGCGGACTGGTTTCTCCATCAACCTAAAATGTGGACAATATAGGTACAACTCACCAGCTAAACTAGTCCAGGCCTAGTTGTCCTTCTGACAGAGAGTTCCAAGCATATTATTTTTTTAGAGCTTAGATTTTGTGATTCATGTAGTTGGTGTCTTTACATATGCTCTCCAGGGAAATAAATACTCATATATTCACATGCATATTCTCAATATTCATACTTCACTATGATTGGTTAAATCCGGTTGTCATTTATTTAAAACCTGGTAAAAGCTGACCAATAGGTGGCGTGGGTGAGGAAATGTGTCTGTAACATTTCTACAATAACCTGCAATAAACAGAGAGCTGACTTTGTATATTTCTTGCCATATCGTTCAACCCTACAATAAAGTATTCATTCATATTCAGCTTCCTGTTACATAGTACCACTAATATTTAGATTTTAATCACTAATGACAATGGTCCTAACTTTTAATCATTTTGAAAGGCATGGATACCTTAACCTTAGTTGAGGACTATTCATACCATACTTCATATAACTTCACAACAACTCACTCTTATGTAACACAAAACCCTATGCTAATCACTGTTTAATCTTTGCACTGTTACTCCTCATAACCTCTTGCATATAGCAGAGATATATTTACTCTATTTTTATATTTTTATTTTTCTTGTTATACTTATGCCTTATTTTACACTGGTCTCTTCCTATTTTTGCTACTTATTTTGAATTTATTATTACCATTTATATTTTTGCTCTTTGTTATTATAGTATACTGTGGTGTATGAGCTACTGTGTCCAAATAATTTCCCTTGTGGATCAATAAAATTTGTCTAAGTCAATACCCAAACCAGCATCAATACATATAAAACATTCTTCGCAGTGTCTGGACTAGTGGACTTGTTCTTATTGCTATGAGTGGTGGTTGAGCTAGTCATACAGGAAGACAGTCAGATAAAGATGTTGGATTTCAAAAAAAGCTTCTCGATGTAATCAATGTGCTGTAGCTCGGGGGAAATGGAAAGAACAGCCCACATGCGATTGAAGCGTTCATGTCAACATAATCAGATGCTCTGAGCTGTGAGAGTGGCGAGTCCATGCACACACAGCCAAAATCCCCCCAGCTGCCACTAAAAGGTCACCGTAAACCAGAGAGTGTGTGCGCGCAAGATTTTACACTTGTGATGTTTGCCCCGAGTGGAAACAACAAATCAATTGATCAACAAGCTGCTTAGAAGGACGGCACGATATTAGAGCAACATACAATAACAATGCTGAATGGAATATAGAGTTGGCAGTAATGGGAAGAATATATTTAGTTACTGAATATATTTAGTTACTGAATACTGAATACCTGCATTAAAATGTATTTTGTATCATATTCTGAGTACTGTATTCTGAAAACTCATTGTAAAAGAATTATTTTACAACGAGTTGCATTTAAATTATAGTATAAAAACACAACATAGGATTAAAAACTGCTTTATGTTTGTTACACTGTTTGTTATGCATTTCCTGTCATAAATTAGAGAAGGAAAAATCACACATACATTCACCACAAAAAGTGCTTTCTATTTTTCTCACTGATTATGTGCAATTTGAAGCCTAAATTACATGATCAAATATCGTAATGTATTCATTTGATTTTAGAAAAGTAACTGTATTCTGAACACCAACAAATGAAAAATAACTGTACCAGAATACAAATACTCAGAATACATATTCTCTGTACATGTATTCAGTTACTTCCCAATGCTGAGTGTTTGGCAATGTAGAATTAAAATTAGCACGTTTTGTTTTGGTTTTTTTAAATTTTCTGTTCATGATATTAAAAACTAGTAAATGTGGCTTTTAACGGTGCACAGTGTAATATAGTGGAGGCAATGGAGCAATAGAAACACCCCTAATGAATAAATGCTAGATGGATATGTTTAATGTCATACCATGGAACATTCCAGGCAAGCAATAACATCTCCATGGAAACAAGTAGGTAGCAGACCCTCCACCAGAAGAGTTGTACAGTGCACCTGTAATAATAGCGTTCACATAGACAGTAAAAACATGTTTTGTTTTTTTTTATTTGAATGAATTCTACTCCAGAGCCATTTAACATAAAAAAAAAAAATTCATAGAAAATTGGAAATCTGCGCCAAACCACGTGCTTTCACTACTGCACATTTATTTGTTGGCCTGTTGTTTAAAAATGTGTAAGTCAATTAGGATCTTTGCAAGGTAATACTGAAATGGAGAGTTATGTGGACCTCCTTGAAATATCGACATTAAATTATGACTTATCAAATACTAAATCCGGATTAAACTTGTCTGACACCAGCATGACTATAAATTCAAGTAAACCATCTCCTACATATGACAAAATCATGACTAACCTCTAAACTAGATAAATAAAAAATATTTCGCTATTTCTGGCAGACACGCTAGTTTTCAAATATCTTGTGAATCCAATTTAAAAGTAGACTGATTTTCTAAGCATTCCTGAGAGAGAAAAGCATTTCAAATTAAAATGGCTGAAGGTAAGCATGGACAAAAAGACAAGACAGGAATGTATATATTTGAAAAGCTGAACCTTGTGTTGCCCTTTAGAAATGAATTCTCAATGCACGTCCAGAAGTCAGCACTTGTAAAATAACCAACACGAAGACTGGAAAAATTCTAATATGAATTTTCAGTGCTCCATACAAAGTTATTCAAAGCCACACAAAAAACTACATTCCACATAATCTGAATAAACACATTTTTCTCATTCAGCAAAATAACTATATTCAGAGAGGAGGTATACAGTGAGCTGCATCAATGACAATTTTTAAAAAACACACTACTGCCATTTCTCCAGACATCACACCTTTGATTTGGAGATGCTTTTGAATCCAGCTCTGCACTGCACGACGGGGGGCAAACTAAAAATAATTGTAAGTAATTATTCAAAGCATAGTAAGAATAAGTCGAGGCTATTTAAATCTCACACTCCCAACACTGCCACTTCTGATATAGAGTGCAGAGAGAATACACAAACATTTGTTTTAACACCAGTGAAGCCATGTACAGTGTTGTTACATGTTAAGAATGGCAGATGTAAAATAATACAATGTAAGCTGAGATACTGAAACTAATATTAATTAAAGTACTCAGCACAATTGAAACAAAGTCTGGCAACCTAAGAAAGTAGGCTATTCGCTTGAGCAATGATAATACCAGAATTAATAATCTACTAATATGCTTTTAAAGGGCCCATATTATGCTACTTTCTGATCTATGTAATAATATAAACAACATTATTATCTGTTTATCCTGTATATATACAAGAGGTGCTCCACTGTGTTTTTAAACTCCATACAACTTCACTAGAATCATTTGGACGATTTCAGCCCTGGGATTGCCCATCTCTACTGAACTAAAGGTAAAAGGCAGCTGTTGACTTGAAAACTACCGCTTCATGATATCACAAGGTGGAACAGAGCATTTTGAGCTTTGGAGATAATAATAATAATAAAGGATTACTTGAACATGTGTGAATGAAACAAAACACAACTCCAGGTATGTTTTTGAGAAGGGAACAGCATTATAACGTGGCTAAAAGCTCACAAGATTCAATTTTGCATAACACAGGACCTTTAATGTACCCTTTCTATTTGTACAAAAACCAATACTGTTTCCATAAATAATAGATAACCACCATTGTTAACTGCAAATATCTGAATACATTTATATAAATAATCATTGTTTAAAAATAGTCCACAACCTTTTAGTTTTACAAACCCCTCAACATAAAAAATAGCCACATAATATCCAAAAAAACATTCAAAGCTAGCTCAGGTCCCGCCCTTGTTTCTAATAGGAAACAGGGAGACCTCTCATCAATAAGGAATGAAGCAATTAGGTTAATCTTAGTGTGAAGGTGCCCTCTCTCCTTTTTACCTGTATGCTGCGACTGGGACCAAATGAACTTAATTAGGCTAGACTATACACAAACCCGTACAACAATGTTAATCAAACAATGCTGAAATTATATGTTTCTAGATGGCCTGTTTTCCAGTCGTTGAAAGAAGATCAGTAGTTTTCTTCAGAGATGAATCATTTTGAATCACATTAATGGGCAAGGGGTGTAAAGAAAACCTGCTTAACCATTTTACCCAATCTTAATGTGACTAAATCCATTTGGAAATTAGCAACTTTAGTTTGCATATCTGGTGTCTTGTCTGCTAATCTCTTCCTCAGTCATCATATCATGCTTGTGTTTCACCACATGGGCCAAATTAAAAACAAATATAGCTGCCTGAATACTGAAAATATCCTGTCTGTTCCTTTAACCCTCTAAACACAAAGGTCTAATGCTCTGCCCTTCCATGTGTTCGTGCATCTGATTCGGATTTTCTGCCGCAGGTGCGAAAATCTGCTTTGTTAAAGACCTTAGGGAGTTAAGACTGCAAACCCTTACATGCTACCTGCAAGTTAAGCCCTGGAGATCCTGCCTATAATGACCTTGCTCAACAGTCTCAATTTACTCATTTAGGAAAAAAATACATAAGACACAAGAGTACACAGACGCTACTACTAGTATTGCAGGATCGCCCCCAAGAAATGTTTATGACACCAGTTTGAACTTCACTAAACAAGTTTCTCAAAGACCCACTTAAACACACGAAACCTCCCCTTACAAATGGACACACAGCAGGTAGGCACATCCTGGCTGTCTGGATGGAGGTCAGGGAAGTCATGTGCTTCGGCCATACAAATAAAGGATCTCCGTATTAGCATTTCTCTACTGCTAAAAGTCGTATCATTTCATTTGATATGTGGAAAAATAGTTTCCTTTTTGGCCCAATGTGATTTACTTTGAGAAATGTCAGCAAAGTTGATTAAGATTACTAAAGTCAAACTGATATCTCTCTATCTTCATCTCTACCAGTTTTTCGTTTCTGAATTTGTCTCTCCACTACCTCATTAGCCCCTCTCTCCCATTTTACTGCCTGTGCCCTTCTCGAGGTCCTTTCCTAAGAGAGAGAGAGAAAGAGAGGGGGGGAGAAAGAGAGAGAGAGAGGGAGAGGGAAAGAAAGAATGAAGGAAGGAGAGAGGGAAGGGGCGGAGTCTGGGATGGCGAGGACTCACTGGTAATCCGTGCAGTGACCCAGGTCAATTCAATTATCCTGTTTTCTTTTGCTGCACGACGTGTGTGCCCATTTCACAGCCAACTCCCTTAATGCGCCCAGGATTAGCTTCTCTTACTTTTAATGATCTACCTATCGACGCCTTGGGCCCCACACATGCACACACATATCACACAGACAGGTATGCTTTTTAAGTATTCAAAAGAGTAAAGGAATTCTCTTAACAATATTATGTCTATGTCCATGGATCAACGGCAGGTGTTACATAAAGTGCTGTAAGAGGGGGTTGCACTATGCGGCTACATTTACACAGACCTCTCGCACTAAGATTTTAGATAATCATCTTAGAGCTAACACATTAGAGAAGAAACCCGCTAATCTCCCTGCTCAAGGAGGAAAGGAGGTCATTTTAAAATACAATAACCCTGGCATACATACAAAATAAAAGAAAACCAAACTTGGATTGGTTTGCAGTCTGGCCAATTAGTGAATGTTCACAGGAGAACACATAAATAAGACTGGACGCTAAGGTGTTATCACATCTAACCTAAGCCTATTATCAGTAATTTACTATGCCATTTGTTAATGAAATGATTGGATAACTTTGGCACTGTACCAAATTCCTTAAAAATTTAATGTATTCTGTGAACTACTTAGGATGCATTTAAGTGCAGCTTTCTCTCATTATAGTACCTGTCACCTGCCAGTCACTGAGAGAGAAACAGGTGTTGTCATTCACAGATTTCCTTTTAAGTTGTTTAGTTTTCCTTACCTGGGATGTCTTGTCCATTGTAGTTCCACCCAGCCACTGCCAGCATAGAGGGCAGAGGGGACCCAGGTCTACTGTCCCTCTCTCGGTCCCGCTCTTTGTCCCAGTTTCGCTCGGCCTGCTGGGTAATATGCCTGACCGTGTCCTTGTTCTTTCTGTTCTTCCTCCTACCCGACCCTGCCAACGGTTGCCAAGGCCCGTCTCCGTTTCCCGTTTGCCCCGCTCCTTGCTCTGTCTGGCTCTGGGCTGCACCCCTCTGCGTGTCCCGCGGGTGGGAGGACGAGGCGGGGGACACCTGCTCCTCCTTGACTGTCACAGGTCTATAGTCATGGGGCCAAGCGGGCTGGGAGTCATGGCAGGTCTCCTCTTGGCTTTCATGACTTTTGGGTGCTTCTTGGTCCTCTTTACCGTAAGTGCTGCCCCCTTCATGACAGCTAGCGATGGCTGAATCCCCTGACGAGTTTGCGGGGCTAGTTCGGCGAGCTAGCCAGGGTGATGTGCTCCGACCAGACATGATCGATGCCAAAGCTTCAGATGCCATCCCAACTATGGCCCCACCAGCGCCCCCTAGTCCTGCCCCAACTACACTCCCAGCTCCAGGTAAACCCCCTCCTCCCAGGCCAGCTGCTGCCACCGCCCCCATCTCAAAGTCGGCCAGCTCGTCCGCCATTTCGGAGCGTATGCTGATGTCCAGAGCCGCTTTGATGAAGCTGTGGCACGCTTGGACAATGTCAGTCATCTGCAGATAGCTGGCGGCAGACATCACCTCTATGACATTTTTACTGGTGAGGGCGAGGTGCGCGGAGTACATGAAGTCTAAAATGGCTTTGAAACCTGTTGCCGTGACGATGTCCAGGTGAGTGACAGTCGTCTGGTGAGGGGGCTCGGCTCCTTTTTTAACCTGAGAATAAAATGTAATGTTTAGAGTGGGGTACAGAGGTTGTCTAAGTAGAAGTATTTTATAATATAATAATATAAATAATATGCGAAAACAAAATAAATAATAAAACTTATTAACCTAAAATGATTTTGTAATTGACAAGCTAAGTTGGTGTAATACCACGATCATGATTATAAATTATAAATGGTCATATTTTTATACAGCACTTTTCCACCTTCAAGGCACTCAAAGTTTTTCACATCAAGGAACCACTCACTCATTCACACACATTCATACACTAGTGTACACAGACACTAGGAGCGAAGTGTCTTGCCCAAGACTCTCATCTGTAGTAGCGAGATTTGAAATGCCAACCATCAGACAAACGCTCGACCTGCGACCTACCCAAAATTATCTGCCACTGATATTAATTGATTAGTTTCCATTCTTGAAGATAAGTAAGGCAAATCTAATCTAATGTAAATATTCAAATATATATATTCTAAAGTTTTGATAAGGTCTGAAATCACATACACATTTCTAGTGTTACAACAGACTTTCCCTAGTGGATCAATAAAGCCCAGGTTGGTGCCAGTCCCCTGAGTGGTACCTGGCAGTAGAGGGTCTTGAAGTAGCGCGAGGAGCCCAGCAGGACGTTCTTGTGGGCCTTGAAGATCTTCCCGTCCACGATGACACAGGCGTCACACAGGATGCCATGCTGCCGCTGCTCGTTGAGCTCACGCAGGAGCTGCCTGTAGTGAGACGAGATCTCCATGTCCTCCTTTCTGTTGTTCATCTGTGTAGTGGAACCCAAGCCTCTCCTCCAAACCAACTGCTGGGGACACAACAAACACAAAGCTATGGATGAGGACAAAGTCAATAAACCAAACTATATAACCAGCACATCACAGCTGTTTATGGTGCAAAATATTGGCATGCAAGAAAATAAACAAACATAAACAAAGAAAACATTTGTCAGTTTGGACAACCGCAACTTTGAGCTTGACAAAACAGTTCACTTGTTTTAGTTGAATGTTTGTTTGTTTGATGTGACATTAACAGTGATATTGTACCATCAAAGGTCTCTCAAATATGTCATGTCACATTATACCAAATTACAAGCACCTTTACTTAAACACATTTTTCACTGCAGTAACAGCTAAAAACAACAGGGAACTACATAGCTCCATTTCAGTGCAGAAAACAACTGTTCGTGCACCTTTATATCTTAAAAGGAACAAAGTAGCATATCTACAATTCTAGTAGCCTTCCCAAAACATCACAATAAATATTGTACCATAAGATGTATATTGTGAAGATTTTGTATTGTTACGCCCCTGCTTATTTATTCTTAAGCGTATTTATTATTTCTGCTAATGCGTACACCAATGACTGGCCTTATAGAGTACAAAGACATGTATGTATAGCTGTCAAAATAAAAAGACAAAGAGAAAACCCATATTCTCAGATTGATGCAAATAGTCAGTGTCACATCCTCTCTAAATAGTGTTGCCCGGATACTGCAACTGTTTTGTTTTTTTTTTGTTTTTTTTATATAAGTCTTATAATTAATCATAAATCACTAATTAACAAAATGTTTTACTCTGATCATAATAGAATTTAGAAACATTTAGTGTTAGTGGTAGCAAAAATCTGTCAAAAGTTAGTCTCATTCCACGTAAAGGAGCAAAAATGAATTCAGATGAACTAATGTTTTCAAAAGGCTATGGATACTTTGGTAACGACTGTGACATGAAAACAACACATCAATAGAAGGCACGTCTTACTCGCTCGCGGTTTTGATGTCTAAAAACAGCTCAGGAACAAATAGTCAAAAATCAGTATTTAAACTCTGTCTGACAGGTCCATTTGTGTGTGGCAGCTCCGTGTGTGCGTGCCCTCATTAAAAACGTCATTTAAGAAGAATAACACTCTCCACAAAACTCCAAGAGAGAACCAGAAAAACACCTAATTTAGTCAATCACTTTGCGATTCATTTTATCAATAAACACTGACTAAATGTTATGTTATTTTTTCAAATCCTTATCTTCTGGTTGTGAATTTTCAATCAACTGTCTAGTTAAAACCTTCTCTTATGAACCTTCACCCTTATGTTTCTGATCTGCGGCAGTTGAGGAGACAAAGGAAAAATGAAGATAGTTAATGACAATTTGTGAGTAGTGCTTCGGAACAAAAAACACTTTTAGACGGCGTTCATACTGATAGTGTGGAAGCTTAAAGTCTTTAGTCTGTATCTGAAACAAAGAAGGAAATTTTAACTTGTACAGTCTAGTGCCCAAAAAACTACTACTATCAGATATTTACTGTAGGCTTTCCTATAGATGGACACTAATAGTAGAAGAACAGTTTCTTCAAAGTCATGTACTAAACTGACATTCAACAATAATTACTTGAGTGTGAGGACTCAAGTATTAGTACTACCTGTTCACAAAATTGACTCTTATGAGCTTTAAGTCATGTTATAATGATGTTGCCTTCTGAAAAACATACCTGGACTTGAATTTTGTTTCATTCACACGTTTGATTAATTCTCTGTTATTAGTCGGTTTAATTCTTCCAAAGCTCAAAATTCTCTTCCACCTTGTGATGTCCTGAAGAGGTAGTTTTCAAGTTAACAGCTCCTTTTACCTTTAGTTCAGTAGACTGAAGGTAAAAATAGATCACTAAATAGCATAGTATCAGCCTTTTAATGTAATTCATTATTATGACATTTCTGAAGAAGGTGCTCAAGGTAAAACAACCTTTGTCTTGAAAAGGAACACACAAAACACCTGTCTACTTTAGAACAACTACCATAACTATTATTACCACATGAGGTAGGGAATACATTGAAATTGTTGTTTTGAAGATATATGTGATTTCAAGTAGGCATATATAGCCTATAATTAAAAAATAAATAATTTCTTTTAAGTCAGTTAACTTTTTCTTACTTGATATTTGAATATCACCAAGACACTTGACTTTAGGCATGCATTAATTAACTTGTTTCATTTTTCTTTCTGAAAATGTGTAATAATGTAATATGTAATATGTCTATTACAAACATTAGATGCATAACTTCACTCCATCTTGCAAAAATAATACAAAATGCACAGATTAAGAAAACACCACAGCGAGTGCCTTGTGTGCTATTTAGATAACACCCAGAAGACGGATAAAGTTGAAGGCCAAAGAGTAAAGACGATACACTATACAGTATAAAACCCCAGTAGTGGATTAGATTTAGTGTTAGCCTCTCGTCTCTGGAATGTGAAGTGTTAAATGCAGCAGTGATGTTGTTTTGGGAACACCACAGCTGTCAGATCTCGTGGGTTGTTGCGCTAAACGACAGCTCCGGTTGGCTAAGGTGACAGTGGCGTTTGCTGGGGGGCCGGCACACTTCAGGTCATGTTTAGCCCCGCTCTGCTCACTCTGATGGCTTGTAAGATCAGATAAATCCACTGTGTCTCTCCCCCCTCCAACCAGACAAGCACAAAGCGTCAGAGGAGGCACTGACTCGTGGTGACAACTTGAAGGCAGCTCTGAATCTGGTCAATGCTCAGAAAGTACTTTTTAAAGAGTTGTGTGAAGCACAGTTTGGAGGATGTAATAGCATTTATTCATTCATGGGGAACACAGTGGTAAGAGGCCATTTAGTAGGGCTGACACCAAAAGACACCCCTAGACTCTTGAGTTCAGTCACTATAATGCAGAGTAGTGTGGTTATAACGCTAACTCTATTTCAATTCTAAGGAAAGGTCTTGATATTAAATACACATTCTTAATCATCATTGTAATACCATTTATACTAACTCTAATAAAGAGAGAAGAATGTAATTTTCATCACAATATAAAAGTACTTCTTGTAATATTAACATATTAACTATAGATCAAGACAGTTAACCATTAAACTATTCAGGGAAGGCCCGATTTTGTTCTTTGTGTCTGTGTTTTTTCAGTATCATTTCAAATGAGTATTTCAGTACTAATTGTTTTAGTATTTAATAGGCCTGTCACAATAACAAATTCTGAAGTGCAATATATTGCTGAAATAAATACAGACAATAAACAATACTGAAACTAATAAATAAACAGCAAAATGAAACTCTTTAGTACTTAACGATAAGTCGATATATTAATTATCATGACAGGCCTAGTATTGATTAGTATCTGGGTATCGATACTTACTTACAGCCCTAATGCAGAGAGCTTCTGTGCACAAAGAGAGAGCAGAAGCTATACTGTGCTGCACTGCCCTGTATATATTGAGACATGGCATGAAACTAAGGCCCTGTGTTTTCAAAAGCAAGTTTTGACGTTTTATTCTGCAGCTTGCGCATTTCTGAAGAAAAAATCTATTGGCGCTCTAACCTTGAGTTATTCTTTTCGTTCTGCTATGCCCTGATGGAGGTATTGAGAGTCTTCACCTTTGACCCTTGGAGACAAACCAAGGTGCTTTGAAGACAGCGCCTCCTCCGCCGCTCCACTCTCAGGGCCACTGCAGTTGTATAGCCTGGACTATAAGATAGGCTTCTTCCCAGAGTCACAGAAAACATAGAAAAGTCAGTTATTCACGGAAAGAACGCCTCAATAATTGTGTTATTCTGAGCCTTTTCCCAGAAATGTGAACAGAGAGGCAGGGTCAGTGTGCAGTGCTACCAAGTTTATCTAGCGAAATAAAGACTGCGATTTGAGAGCAGCTATAGTGGGCTTTTGTGGACGGCTATACACCTCTCCACATCAGTGACTCATTATTTTTAAACCAGAATACATTAGGAACTGTAATGAAAAATTGCAATTACAGCACAGGCATTTATTACATTCTCATTTATTTATATAAAATTGGGACATATAGAATGGGGTCCATGTGGATATTGAGAGATTAATTAAAAAATACAAACTGTATTTGGTGATACTGTGTAAAAGAATGACAATCTGGTCAAGAGTGTCTAAGACCCATCTCATCTTCAAACAGTAACGTATAAACCCTGATTCAATTCATGGTACAATAGCCATTGTAACTACATCCTTTCATATGTAACAATAGAATATTTAACTAAACCTGATCCAGCTTGTCTTTGGAGGACATTAATATTATAGTGAAGTACCGTGTGGTATTGGATGTTACTGGTGCCAAAGATGTTAAACAAAAAAAAGTAAAAAGAGGAAACAACAGAGAAGAAATGGTTTAATCAAATTTAAATCCTGGACAAACTCATACAGAGCTGGAGAGCCCAGCCATTAACAGGATGAACTTTGACCTTTAGAGTCTGGGCTGGCCTAATTGGCTTGTTTAATTTCAGCATGTCCAATTTACTCCACAGAACGAGACCTGTTTTTTGGGTTTTTTTTTTTTACACAAGATGCACTCTAGTATTTTTCTATCTTTGTTGTTGCACATACACAAATCCAACACTGCATTATGAAAATTTGCCTCATGTGCAATGCCACACAAAATAAACTGTGAAATCGAATGCCCCATAAGATCTGCTGTTTGAAGACACTCTGTCAACTAATCGTCAAGCTATAGATAGGCTTGTTTGGAAAGTTTTTGATTATTTTTTGGCTATATGATTTAAGCCTTAAAAGCTTGAATTAATAACTTGACTCATTATAGATGCAAACTAAGTACTAAAGTGTTTGCAGCTCATGATTTTTAATTGTAGATTTAGAAAGGTTTTTGTGGTTTAAATCTGCTCTAGAGTTATTGTATCACTGGCATAAATTAGTTTCAATATTATTGTTCTAATGGAGGGTCCGTCAAATGCTTTTCTCCATGGAGATGTTGTTGCTGTGCCTGGAATGTTTCACAATATGGTATTAAACCTTTCTATCTTCATGGAAATCAAACAAGACCGAGTTACAGGTCAGATCTGTGGATAGGTAAGTCAGAATGCCTGTTTTTCTTGGCATTTTTGAGCTATAAAACTGCCTGTAATTTAATAAATATAAGGTAGACCTGGCAGAACAATGACATATCCATAGAAACAAGCAGTAAATGCTAGATAGATATGTCATAAAAGCAATAACATCTCCATAGAGACAAGCAGGTGGGCGGAACCTCCACTAGAAAAGCTGCGCAGTGCACCTTTAAAGAACATCTATAGACAATGCAAATACTACGTTTCATCTGTCATAAAGTTTACAACGTCCAGAATTGCAAGAACTATTCAACAATTTTCTCATTCACTTGTCAATGTGAGAGTAATCTAAAACCCCAAAGTCTCTTCCGGCACGTGAGCACAGCTAGCCTTGATTCCTTGCAGAGATTTTTGTTCAAACGTACACTTGACACGAGATGGAAACTAAAGGTAAAATGAACTTGTCACACAATCAGCTACAGAGAAAGAGCCAGAGGACTTTTGTCTATCATCAGAAGCATTAGCAGCTCACCAAGGCTACACAAACTAAAGACTGCTTTCAGAGTGTCACAGCATTGAAAAAAGAAAAAAAAAAAAAGAAAAACCTTTCAAGCTGCAATGAAATCTTGCAGAAGAAAAAACTGTGGGGAAAAGTCACTGGGAGCTCTTGGCTGAGTTTGTGCATGTCTATTATTTACAGTCATATAATATAAATACTTTCACCACTACTGTCCTTCAGGATCGTTTTCAAATTATTATTTCAGATTA
The DNA here is from genome assembly GCA_029959045.1 of Taenioides sp. WSHXM2023. Taxonomy (NCBI): domain Eukaryota; kingdom Metazoa; phylum Chordata; class Actinopteri; order Gobiiformes; family Gobiidae; genus Taenioides; species Taenioides sp. WSHXM2023. The sequence goes on along the minus strand of CM057086.1, from coordinate 20,814,464 downwards.
TTTTACTTGAGTTACTATTTACTTCATACTTTTACTACACTGTGGAGTAAACATGGTCATTGTGTGATCCTAAACAGTAGCTTTCAATAAAGAGCTTACAATTTTTATTAATAATAATACATAAGACTTATATAGTGTTTTTTGGACACTCAAATACAATAAGGAAACAGTTATTCTGTATGAGATTTAATAACTTACTTAAATAAATTAGCCTGTCTTATGTATAGACTGTATAGTATCTGTAATAGTTAAAATTTTGTTTATTATAATATTTATTCCTTTTTCCTTGCGAATGTCAAATGTTCTTCTAGCTACGAATTTACACAATGACATGTACTTTTAGAGAGTGTTTATTACTGTCAACACCAATTAATTACATCTAGTGAATTAAAGATACCACAGACCTGTAACAGAAAACAGAAATAGTAAAGGGCAGCACTCACTGGAGAAGGATTGAGCCAGAAATTTCCTGTTACTGATCAGCTGCTGTGACCTGGAACCAAACTCCGGGACTCACTGCATTACTCCCTGGCCCTTACGATAATTGTTATAGAGTAAAGAAAGAAAAAGCACTGTTTGTATGCTGGGACATGTTGTTTCAGTAAAGTCACTCCATCTCCCAGTCTCTGTCAGCCCTCGGGGACCAAATCTGAAGTGACTCGTGTCTTAACCTCCCTTGTCTTTTTTTCACACAATCAGCAAACCCCTTTTCTTAAATAAACACTTCCTCACAGGACTTTAACCAAACTGTCATAGCATCACGACTGCCTCGCCCTGGTCACATCACGCCAAAGTCACTGTACGCCCTGAGAGAGGGAGAGGGAGGGAAAGAGAGAAATAGAGAGAAAAAGAGGGGGTGAGTGAGCAAGGGGGAGATGGAGGGAGAAAGAGAGAGAATTAAAGAGTCTCTCTTTCCCCTCTCGTGTCTTGTCCTAATGCGGTCCGTCCCTCTGAGCCACTTCTTTGCCCACCCTTGACCACGGGGACATACAAGGTCCTTCTGGATCAAAGCCACACCAGTGCTTTGTTTAGATAGGGGCTAAGTACTGCCATCGTTTTTGCTAGACTTGTATGTTAAAAATGCATTTAGCAATAGAATTAGATAGAAAAAAACAACAATCAAATCTAAAGTATAATGTGTTTTATTATCTATATATTTGTATAATTTTCCTGGTAGATTGTAATAATTTCAGCCTTGTTTGTAAGATTTTCTTCAGTTTTTCCTCAACATTCTGGAGCCATATTTACACCCCATTTCACTATTATCTTCTTCAAAGTTGTAAAGGTCACTTGTTAGCAGAGAAGTTCCTCTTTTGCACATTTCAGCTTTCGTCCTGGCATTGCCGTTATGGACCAGCGGGGTGGATACACTAAAAACTGGCCAAGACTGAATGAATGTGTGGAAGAAGGAGGAGGGGACACAGAGTTTGAGTAGTTAGTGGCCAAGCCTTGGTATTTCTGCTGTCAGGCGTCCCAGTTTAATACCTCCACTAAATCCTTATCGCCTAAAATCTTCTTTTCCGCATATTTTCAGAAGCAACTTGTAGCATTGCAATAACATATCATACTTTCAGCAGCAGGTTGGCAGGTCTACACCAAATGAATTATGTATTATGTTAAGTATTCAAAACAAAGTGAAATAAATGATGCTGCCCCCAAGAAAAAGATATTAAGGGAAATAGTGGTGTTTTATGCTAATCTGGAAGAAAAATTAAGACAGAGGCAGAATACATAGCTTTTTACTGGATTTAGAAGTGAACAAATTTTGTGAAACTTGCATCTTATAAATATGAAATACTCATCACCAAAAAACATTATTTTCTTGAACTATATCAACAACTTTACGCATATTAATAAGAATGCAGATTGGAAATGGCTAAAGCAGAACATTGAGAGCTGATAGAGACAAGAGGCTGTGGAGGGATTGGAGAGAAAGAGAGTCGAGCGTCCGGTGGCCAATATATTTTAAACAGCTTTGCTTTGCTTTGCTTTCCACTCAACTGGGCATCAGGGACATTATCCCAGGGTTAATCCCCCATCCACCGGAGCTGGCAGAACAGGGAGGATGACAGTAAGCACAAGGCTGCATGGACCAAAATAACATCAAACAAGTCCAAATAAAGATACACACAAGTTTGATAGAGGTATGTCACGATAAATGCTATATTGACTTATCATTCAAAACATGGTAAATGGAACAATAATTTTTGAGGGGTCAGTACTTTTTCTTTGGACTAGGGGTAAGATTTTGATTATTTTTCAGTACTGCAGTGAGATTTGAGCTGTAGAAGGTTGGATTATAAACTTGACTCATTATAGATACAAACCAACAGCTAAAGTGTTGCATTCTGCAGCTCATAGCTCATATAACAATATTGTTCTTTTAGAATACCTTTTGGGGGATAATTCTGCTTTATGGTTTGGTTTCAGTATTTTTGTTTATTGTCTATATTTTCTTCAGCCATATATTGCGCTTCAAAATTGTTATGATGGCAATATCAATATTTGTTCAATAAATGATAGATGGAGCATGATTTTTTTCTAGCTCAGTATGTATTTTCTTTGTTTTAGCAGGGGTCCCCTACCACCGGTCCAAGGCCCAAAACTGAGCCGCAAGCCATCAGGTACGAGGCCTCACTCAGAGAAATCTTTAAAAGGAGTTTACTTCTGTTGTAGAGGATCACGTAAGTAACTTCTATGACTCATTATAGACACTACCTTAAGTGTGCTATTTGTTGCAACTCTTCTTTTTAACACTAGAAAAGGGTTCATTGGGATTATTCTGCTTAACGGTAATTGTCTCAGTGGTCTCAGTGATATAAAGTAGTTTAATCTAACTTAACTTTAACTTTATTGTCACCATAATGGAAATTTGTTTTTGGTTCATCACAAGAACACAGCAGTTATTCCATCAAAGTTTCAATAGTTTAGTGTGATATGTTCTTCTAGCAATATGTCACACTTCAAAATGTCAGGCCTAGCCAAATATTAATATAACATTTATATAACAGTTAATTATTCTGATGTGGACTAATATTACTGCTAAAAATTTTATAAATTTCAAGTTTAAGTCCAGCGTTGTGTAATCAATATCATAGATTTCTTCTCAGAGACTTTGTAATTGCTACATTCTTTTGCATTCACCCCTATGCCTATACCAGCTAATCATTTTGTTCTTATTGGCTGACTTGTATCCAAGGTGGAGTGAGAGTGATTGACTTAAGGAAGGATAGCCATGTCATCCAGGAAGCTTACACAGAATTAACCCTGTTTGCATCTTGTCCTATTGCTTCACATTTTGTTATCTTCTATAGTTTACACAAAAATAATACAGATTTTGTTTAAGCTTACAGTCATGTTCACTTTTATTGTTGCCGTTAACAATAATTTTAGCGTGTTTTAATAGCAATAATTCTCCAAAGCTCAGCAGGTGTTAAGCTTCGAGGCAAAATCCAAGCATAGTAAGGCGGATGATCCCAAAGTGACCAGGAAAAGGTGTGACGCATATCCGGTCATTTAAAAAGTGCTGGACAAATACCAAAAAGAGCATTTACATTTTATAATTCATCTTCTTTCTTGTATTTTATTATGTCAGATGCCCAACACAGTCATCTCATATTTGCATCTGATATCGTCACTAACTCATAAGCATAAGCTATATTTATTTTAGTTTAGTGAAAGCAGCAGCAGTTGTACTCCAGATGCCCTTCCATCCTGCTTCATTTAACTCGAACGCACTTTGTCGTGAGGCCCATATATCCAAATTGCCCAATTACCCAGCATCTCTCCATTGTCTGAAAGTGAAAGTACATATTTCTGGGCTGTCTCTTGTCTCATAGGCTCCTAACAGTCACTTCTACACATCTCCCGAGGTAACTCCCTCACTGACGACCCAGGGCTTAGCCTAAATTCTCTCTCTATTAAAAGCTGTGAAATACAAATAATGAAACATCTCATTACCACTGGAGCTGCAGAAGCCAAAATGAAAGGGAGGAGAGAGAGAGAGAGAGAGACGGAGGAGGGCCAGCGCACTGACAGACACTGTAGGCAGAGAATGTGAGAGGCTGAGTGTGATATGTAGGAGATATAGTGATTGATGACTAACTAGATATTGATCATTTCACGACTGACGTCATCAGATGTGTGGCCACAGGTTTAAGTGTTCTTTTTGTGCTGAAAACAAAACCACAACAATATCAGTGTGATACTTAATGAAGTAGTGTGCAAAACTGAAACGTCTCGATTTCAAAAACTAAAACTATCGCAGCCATATCTACTGTAACTAGTCCAACAATTAATTAAACTACAACTAAATAGACAAATAACCAGCCAACAATTCAATTCACAAATATGAAATTATTCATTATTCTTTTTATTTTTTTACTTAAGCGTCATTTCTTGAATAGGTCACACTGATACAACTGACTGTATTTGAAGGGAGTATGACTGCTGTATCTAATCTAAAAGTTCTTACTAATACCAGATATGCAGGGTCATAAGATTTACTTTATATTATTGGTGCTCAGTTGTGTTTGAGTATAAAAATGTTGTATTGTGAATGTGAATGTTATGGAATTAGTTAATGCAGTTAAGAAAATCACATTAAAAATTGCATTAAAAAATGAGTCAGTAAATACTAAAGTATACATGAGGGGACTTTCCACACTATTTCTTGGCTTTAAACAGAGGGGAAAGTACTTTAATACCTTCCTTATTTCTCGCCTTGCCTTTACCGTGCAACAGCAAGTTGACCATCCTCGCTGTTAGGTTTTCAAAAACTCCAAATGGCTAAAGTGATGATGACAATATAATGCCCTGGCCCTGCTCAAACACACATTTAACACTACCACCACACTGCTGCTTCTCTCGAGAGCAGAGATAGACCCCAGGTCCCTCATAGAGCCCCACACAAAACCTGTCAGGGCAAAAAGCACCTGTCACCACCAGGCCAGACACGACTGTACACGAAAGCAGTTCAGCCAGCAGCCCCTGCCCTCGAGCTGCTCAAAGCGGCGCCAATACATGCGCAGAGGGGAGCGAAGGGACGACTGAAGGAGGTCTGGGTTATATTTGAAGAATTATGGATTGACAACTGCCTGGCCTTTGACCTATTAATAAGAAAAGTGTTTCTGTATGATGATATGACTCAGGAGACAAGAGTAGGATTCTTTCAAATAAATACCTAATACCTAACCCCAGAGTACTGCATAGAGTGTAAAAAACATTCTTTAGGTTATGTTTTTTAAAGTGTCGTAACTTTTTAGCCAAAAAAAAAAATAGACAAAATAAAGTTGTTGGTTTTTTTTTTTTTACATTTTTATTGCACTGGAACATGTGTCCTCAGAGTGACCGGGCTTATCTCCACAAACCTGACTCTCATTTGGCCTGGAAAAGGGCCTCCCCCTACTTTCGTTTCCACAGAAATGTTGTTCCTTTATCTATAATATTCCACAATATGGAACAAAACTGATCTATCTCCATGGGGAACACTAACAGGTTGAACTGGGGTTGTATAAACATTTGTTAAAAAATAAAAAAAAACAATAAATAAATAAAACAAAATAATTTGTGTAATTGAATTCCCAGCCGACTGTATGATAAACAAACATCACTTGATTCCTATTGTGCTTCTATTGTAGTTACCCACATTAAAACATACTGTGTAGGCCCATTAAGGGTTAGTGAATAAAATAGTGATTGATAATTGTTGTTTGTCCCATGTGTGGTAGAATGACTGAAGGCTGGTGACTCAGTGGCCAGTTGCTCTCTGGTGCAGAGGCGGGTGTCCACAGAGTGTTTCTGTATTTATCCCAATGTGGGGACTACAATCTGAAAACACACACTCACTTCACTGGGTCCTATCCTTTTATGGGGACAAAAATCAGGCCACTATGACATAAGTTAGGGTTGCACAATTTAAAAACATCAGGCTGCTATTTTTCTGACAAATATTGTGATTAGATTCGCAATATATGTTGAAATATATATGAAAAATTTGATCCTGTTCAGAGTACACATTGTAAACAACATCAGGAGAATTAACAGAGAAAACAGGAACATGAACTGAAAAATTGTTTGTAAAGGTCTAAACTAGAGGTACAATATGATTTTTCTATAAAAAGGCAGGAAATGTTGCTCTTTGCAGCGGACATTCTATTACCTAAATAATTGCAGCCTTTCCACAAACTCAAATTGTGTTTTTGATTAGATTGCAATTAACTGTGAAGCCCTAAATCCTTTATTTTAAGATCAACAACATGATTTAAAGTTATTGTTATTGTAGTTCTAATATGATAAGATCTGAGAAGTAGAGGGCTAAATAAGTAACTTTTATGGCTTAATTCTCCTATTTATTTGTTGCAGCTCAAGCCTCTATATGATTTACTGGGATTATCCTGCTTTATTGTTACGCTGTCAGTGACATACAGTAGTTTCAATATTATCGTTTATCGTGATATTTCTTTTTAGCAATATATCATTCTTCAAAATTTGTTTTTGTGACAGGCCTAGTAAAAATGGTTAAAGGTGCACTATGAAACTTTTTGGTTGGACATTTCTCACTTACTTGTTTCTATGGATATGTCATTGCGCTGAATGAGCATGAATGTTCCACAGTATGGCATTAAACAGCTCTACCTTACATCTATTCAGTAACAGGTGGTTTTATAACTCAAAAATACCTAGAAAATCAGGCTTTCTGACTGTGAGCAGGGTCGCCTCTCCACAGATCTGACCTGTAACGTGGTCTGGTTTGGTCTCCATGAAGATAGAAAGGTTTAATGCCATACTGTGAAACATTCCAGACAAAGCAATACCATCTCCATGGAGAAAAGCATTTGACAGACCCTCCACCAGAAAAGTTACACAATGCACCTTTAAGGTCTCCGGAAAATGAATGCAAGTCCCCAAAAAAGATGAAAATCCAACATGAGTGTGCATGTGTGTATAATTGTATAACTTTGTCAAGCCACAAACAGAGGCATCTTTTTCAGTATCCTCCCCAGACCGGAGCTGACAATAGCGCTCATGCAAAGAGGGGCGCATAAAAGGCTTAAGAGAGTCCACCCAAGTCCAACAGGCGTGCCCTCGCCGCCTCCCCAACACAAATATCACACACCACTTCAGTCGCTCATAATCTGAAGCACAAACACGAACACGGACTCAAACATGCAACATCTAAACTCAGTCCCAAAAGAAAGAACACCTCCTGCAAGGGCTGAACCATTTGGGAGAAATATCTACTTGTGATTTTTCTGACAAGCATTTCAGATTTGTGACTTATGTTGTTGTACCTAAGTAAGTAAGTAAGACTTATGTTTTAATAATAGGATTCTGTTCAAAGTCTACATTTTTAAAAGCTTCCAGGAAAGTTGACAAAAAGACTGAAATAAGGCTGTAACAATGTCAAATGTCAATGTCAAGTATATTTATAAAAACACATTTAAAAAAAACTAGAAAAGCACTCAGAGAGCGCAGACCTCCGCCAAGCAGCTCAGTTTTCAAAGTGATCCAGAATCCAGGATTTCTTCTGGATCATCACCAGATTTACCATTAGGAACATTTCCTGAAAATTTCATCAAGATCCGTCCATAACTTTTTGAGTTATCTTGCTAACAAACAAACAAACAAACAAACTAACTAACTAACTAACTAACAAACAAACAAACAAACAGACAGACTCAGGCGAAAACATAACCTCCTTGGCGGAGGTAACAACCACAGGTGACCAAAGTGCTGTACAGGTAAGTGTACACATAACAAACTAATACAAGAATCACATGTAATTCAGGCATGTTTGCACAGCTCTAAACAGGGTTAGCGTTTCTTATGCAGAAGATGTTTTGTTGTTTGTGGAGGAAATTATGTTTTTTAATTTGATGTAACTTGTATGAGACATTTCTGAGTCAAAATCATCATTATGCATGGAAAAAAATGCACTTGTACAGGATTGCATCAGGAGGAGTTCAAAAGATACATATGATTTTTCCCATTATTAAAGCGGACCTATTATGCCAAATCTACTTTTCAGAGCTTATAACCGTGTGATAGTTGTTTCCCCATCTCATTTACCCTCTCAAAGTTGATTTTGGAGTGACTCGTGCATGTTTGAGCAGTCTTTAATCACTTATTTTCAAGAAGCAATATTGCCGATCAATCCCTGTTTTCACCACCGGCATACACCCACTGCTCTGTACTAACTTTGTTCTTCAATTTTATCTTCGTAATCAATGATATATGTAGGATTCAGCAGCATCGCATAGTCATTTTGGTACAAACGGAGCTATCGTATAGGAGGGGGCAACAGCTACACAGCTCTTTGTTGTGATGACATTTAAGATGAATATTGCAATTATGAAATGTCCAAATTATAACATAATGATCCACGGGTGTCACAGATTATAACTACAGCAGCCACAAGCACAGTATGTCTTCTTTAAAATCCAGAAAGAAACCAGAAAATAAACTTATGCTGAACCTAGAACTAAATCAGTCTAAATGAAAGGACAGAATTATTAAATAAGTAGTGAAAGTAAGAAATGAAATGAGTAAATAAACAGTTTGGTCTTCCAGAATTACAACAGATGTTATAGATGTTATACCATCTAAATGATTCAACTCAAAAACAAAGACAAAGCAAGACTGAATCACACTCACATTAACACATTTTAATTTTTTGTATATGAACAGGTAGGGCTCTCAAGGGACACACTGAAAAAAAACCCATTATATATGACTCCAGTGGCAGCTTTGTCACTCATCAACCTGATCAAAACAAAGCAACAACACAGCCCCTTTTTGAAACCAGGTGGAGAGATAAAGACACAGAAATCAAGGGGAGAGGAATGAAGGAAATAGGAGAAGAGCAGATCATCTAAATATAGACAGAAGGAGTCAGTGCGCAGACAGGGAAGGGTGCGAGGAGGAGGGAGGGAGAATTTGGGAACAAAAGGCGTGTTGGTAAAGTAAGAATCAATGGTTTGTATCAGGGATTAGTGTTCTGTCTCGGTTCAATAGCTGTACACAGTGTAGCGCCATCAATACGTAGCATCAATAGAGTGGAGAAAAGAAAGGCAGACTGCTAAAGTAATAAAAAGTTGTAGTCTTAACTTGAAGTAAATAGAGGATTTTACTAGACCTCATTAGTGTACTTTCTGTTACTGCTAGTACAGCTATCACTGCTACTTTGTCTTAGTTATCATCCTGCATCATAACTAAAAATGTTTTATATATTGTAAATGTGCAAATTAAAGCCCCAATATGTAACCTTTAGCCCAAAAGTACACAAAATAAATTGTTTGTTTCTAACTTTGGCTATATTTTGCAGTATGGAATATTTTATGGAGCCTGTCATAATGAAAACTATATCAACTTCAATACATGACAGATGGAACAATACTTTTTTGGGCTCAGTATTTATCATAGGTACTTTTTCTTGCACCACTGAGAAAATGTTTAGTCATTTTTCCGTACTAAGATGTAGAGGGTAGAGTTATGAACTATGACTCATTATAGAGTTAAACTAACTATGTAAGTGTTGCATTCTGTTGCTTATTTATTGCAGTTCTTGTTTTTTTTTAACAATACTTTCTGGGGGATAATTCTGCTTTATGGTTTTGTTTCAATATCACCTCTAGAAAGTTACATACTGTACCTTTAACCTTTGAAATTTGTTACTGGATCTTGAACAGAAATGTTAAAATCCCCCAAAGGCAATTATACGTGTTGACTTCCAGGTCTGTGTGTTCTTAGAAAGTAAAATAACTTAAAGCCACTTGGTCCACCTCATCATTCACCTGTAAGTAAGAAATGTGTAGTTTTTGTAACTTTTGTCATGCAGACTGACGGTTAAAGTTGAGAAAAATTCAAATGAGTACAGCTGGAGGCAAAACTGTCCAAACAGAGTGACCAGACCAGGCCCTCACCTGTCACCCCTGTCCCCCTGTCCACTCCTCCTTATCTCCCTGCCGGACCTGTCCTCTCCACTCTCCACAGATTGACGTGTGACTCACCTGTAGTGACATGGCTCAAAGGCATTTAGAGGGAGCACTGCACTGTTTTGGCACCTTTTACACAGGTTTAGAGGGACATCGGTGTAGTAGTAGTCTAAATATATATCTAATAAAAGTATTTGTACAATCAAGGTGTACAATGTATTAGAACTGCACAATATGAGAAAAACATGCAATATTTGATACCTACGTTTTGCAATTAACGGTATTCTGATGTTTTAATACACTTTTTGGCACAATAAGTTTAGAACAAAAACAAAAAGATGTCATTTACAATTTAAACTGTCAAACTGTCAAAATAAAAACTTATCAGCGACTAAACCAAGACCAAAATAAGTCTAATGTAAGACTAAATAAAAAAAAATCCTGAATAAAAGCAGCCTTATTTTACAACTGTAAATTTCTGTCAAAGGATGAAGTGTATATTGTTGTGATACATATTTTTTTGCTATACTGATTTTTGCATCAACCAATATTATGTGTGTGTGTGTGCAGCCCTACAATGTATAACGCCTACTACTACTACTGCTTTTACAATTACCAATACTACAATTATAATGAGTACTTTACCTAATGATAAAAATACTACTTAAGGAGACTCATTTAGTTTAAAGGTCTTATATTACGCAAAATTGACTCTTGTGAGCTTTAAGTCATGTTAGAATGTTGTTTTGTTTTATTCACACATGTCTGAGTAACCCTCCATTATTAGCCTCTCTCCCCAAAGCCCAAAATGTGCGGTTCATCTCGTGATGTCATGAAATGGTAGTTTTCAAGTTAACAGCTATCTTTTCCCTTTAGTTCAGTAGAGATTGGCAATTCCAGGGCTGAAATGATCAAAATTATTCCAGTGAAGGTGTATGGAGTTTAAAAACGCAGTGAAGCACTTCCTGTATTACCACACGACATCACAAGGTGGAACAGAGTGTTTTCCATTTGAGAGAAGAACTCAGGCTAAATATGCAGCTTTGTGTGTCATATATGCATGAATGAAACAAAACACAACTCTGGTTATGTTTTTGATGAGGAAATAACATTATAACATAGATCAGAAAACAGTGTAATATGGGCCTTTTGCCACGGTACAATGGATTTTACAGTGCATTTCAACGCTACACCAACGCTTTTCAGACCACGCCAAAGACACAAAGGGGTACAGCTAAAGACAATTGTGATCACCATTGTAAAGACAGAACTCCCACCCTGGAAAACCTCCTTTGGTCCAAGTCACACATTCCCACATTGCGAGATGATGCCAGTATCAGGTGTCCGTCCAAAGTGGCCAAGCACCAATCATCCACCGCCCCCTTTTGTGAACGCACCGGTCGGCACAAGAGAGGTGAGATAGAGGGGTGAGAAGAAGAGAGGACCAGGAAAAAGCCAAGACAAAGGCAACGGCAGTGAGTGGAGAGATGGGATGTTAAATGGGGAATTTACATCAGCAACAATTGTGGGAGTAGGAATTCTGATGTTGTTTAAAAAGTAGGATATTTGAGAGAAGACTGGAGTATGAACTAATCCAAGAATCCCATGTACTTGAGAACATGTTGGTTGGATTCAACTGGTACAAGATCTTCTATAAAAACACAGAATATTTTATCAAGCCTTTGCGATTTGATAATTGTGTCAACTAAAATTGAAATTTCAATTCAATTACGATTAATTTTAAATTGGGATTAAGGAAGAACTAGCATCATGATCTCACAGCTACCAACAGGCAAAGACCGAATAGTGTCCATGACCAAAACATAACTTAACACAACAGCTAAATCTAAACTTAAATAGTCAAAAATCAGATTTGACAGATAATAATGCAGATCTCAACAAGGAGAAAACAAGCTTACACCAGGAATGCAGTAAAGTAGTGAATTGACAGCTCATATCAATAGAATGGAACAATAATTCTTGTTCATTTTAACCATAACAATCTATACCAGACTCTGTAGTAAGACTAACATTTTCATGCACAAAAACACTTTCATATCATCTTTCCATTTGACTTTTGGGGAGTAAACTGTGAAAAGGGGATGTGAACCTGCTCACTTCTGTTCTGGTTTAGGTAAAGGAGCACATAAATATTCCCTCCAAATGTATCCACCAACTCATTAAGAACTGCTGTTTTAAGGGCTGAAAAGTCCCTTATAAATCACAATAACCCCTGTTTTCACAGGAGGAGTCACACGCTCACCTGACGGATAAATCTTAAAAGCGCACAATGTCCGATCTGGGAAAAGCTGGATTGGGAACATCGGATAATGGGGAATGTATAAATATGAGTTAGGGTCAGAAGGAAGGATGAAAGAGAGAAAGAGAACAGGGGAAGGATGAGAGAGAGGAAGGGTAAAAATGAGAAATGGAGTAGGGGAGGCCACAGGAGGCACCTGGCCCACTTACAAGAGGAGGGAGGGGGCGAGGGGGGCGGATTAAGGAGGGAGGAGACGACAGGGGAGCGGAGCAAGAGGATGAGCCAGAGCAGGAGAACAAAAGGGTGGAGGGGAGGGCCAAAGGTCAACGGACAGAGAGGAACAGTGGGCTGGACTGGAGAGAGGAGGATCTGGTCTGTTAATAATCTTCTCTTTCTCTCTCCTCTAATCATGATGGGATGACTTAAAGTGGCAGAGGCAGATCCCGCTGACCAGAAGGTCAGCAGTTCACTAACATAAATTGGGTCTTTGTATTATTGTGAGCATTACTTTCTTGATGCACTTCCTCAAGATCCTCCTAAGCTGTCTTCATGAGGCTAGATGTAGGACAGGTGTCCTTCAATGTCCTGTGTTTGCCTCAGGGGGTTTGTGAGGGACAGGGCTGAACAGCCCCCAGGGCACACCAGGGGACTAGGGAACATCCAGGGGGCATCAGGGAACATCCAGGGGGCATCCCAAACAGATACCCCAGCCAAATAAGCTCATCTCAGATAAAAGATACTGAGCTCCTCTAAGTCCTCTTCAGTTTAACCATATCAACTGTCGTCAGTTAGTTTACAGGCTATGGGTCCATAGTAAACATGGCCATGCCACACGAGATACAAATGGATTCATCTGTATCATGTTTTATGATCTTTCTGCCTTCATACAGCTAGTCTTGATCAAAACAATACAAAATACATTAGGCTATAAAAAGTCTGTCAGAGACTTTTTTCTCTAAGGTGTTATAGTGAGTGTTGCCATAGGCAACAATAGAGTCTAGAGAGTAGTCTTTAATGTGAGTACATATATATATAAAATGTCTAGTAAAGGTCAGAAACTTGGAGGCTATATCAACATCACAGACTTTTAATGATTAATCCAACAGAAATTGTTGATCTACTATCCGCCAGTCACAAGCCACTGAATCTCTTCAGTTGGTGTGGAGTTTCACTATAAGCATTAGGTAAGTGTACGCTTCATACTACAGCACAAATAGTGGAAACACGCTACATGAGTGCTCTGGATTGAGACTTCAATTAAAAATGTTGTTTTTGCAAAGCTGAGGATGGAGGTGGTGCATGCATCAATGTGTCTTCGTGCTCGTGTGGGCGCCTCCAAATCACGACCAAAAACTCACACTTTACACCACCTCAGTATGAATAAGTGTCCACAATGGGCCACCGTACAGGTCCACTCTCTCTCCTCCTGCAGCGTGCTGCCTGTATACCACTAATATCCCACTAATACCACCCACAGTCCGCGCTCCACCTCACATCAATGAATATTTCATATCCTGATGGCACTTTTAAAGCAAAAACTAATTAGCAAATCCAAGTTGATCTGGCATTAGTCATATCAGCCCAATTAAAAGCCAAGTCCTACTGTACATGTTAATGGCAGCGAAGTGGAATAATTGTATGTTGGACAGGGGGTAGAATATTAAACAGGCCTTGTTAGCAGCACTTTAGCACTCTATGGCTCGATTACTAAAGCCTAAAACACACGAAGACAAATGCACACCTCAGTGAAGCTAAACTTTCCCTTCATTAGAGTCTACCATCAGCTCCACAGGGTCAGGTATGGTTAGAGGAGACATGTTTCCAGGGAAAATGGTGGTTTTGTGGCTCAGTGGTAGAGTTAAACAGGGATGTAAATAGTGGGAGATGCAGAGTGGTGGAGAGAGTGGTCTTGTGTGGTCAGAGAGAACAAAACCTTTGGCTGACAGTGTGTTAGAGACAGACAGAGCTCAGACTAAACTGTGCCGCGTGAAAAGGCTACACAATAACAAGAGCTCTTAGGGAACATGGCCAGTGTCTAGGGCCTTCACTCTCTCCTTATCCTCCTTTCTTCTCTTGATTTCTCTCTCTTCATCCCCTAGTTCCTTCTTCATTTTCTCTCTCTTTGCTTGTTGTGTCTCTCCTTTTTCATCTCCTAGCTCCTACTTAGTCTACTCTGTACTACTCTTTGTCTTCTTCTGTACCTTCTATCATCATCTTCATCTCTTCTCTCTTTGCCTTCTACTCTTGCTCCCTTTGTTTTTCTGTCCTCATCTCCTCTCTTCATCTGTACCTCCTCTCTCCTTCTGTGTTCCCCTCCTTCCTTGTCTCCTTTCTTCCTCTACACCTCTATCATTCTCTAACTCCTCTGTCCTTCCTTCTCTGTCTCCTCTCTCCTTCCTTGCCTCCTCTCTCCAGCATCTCCTTCTCTACCTCCTCTTTATTTCTTCCCTTGTCTACTCTCTCCTTCTCAACCGCATCTCTCCTTCTTCACCTCCTCTTTCCGTCCTTGTCTCCTCTCCTTCTCTGCCTCCTCTTTCCTTCTTTCCTTGCCTCCCCTTTCCTTCACCCCTCTTTCCCTCTTTTTCTTCTTTTCTTCTTCTCTGTCTCATCTCTTCTTCTCTGTCTCATCTCTTCTTCTCTGTCTCCTTCCTCCTTCTGTCTGCTCGCTCCTTCTGTGTCTCCACTCTTCTTTGCTGTCTCCTCTCTCCTTCTCTGCCTCCTCTTTCCTTCTTCCCCAACTCTCCTTCCTTGTCTCCTCTTTCTTCACTCGCTCGTCTCCTTCCTTGTCTCCTCTCTCCCTCCTCCCTCTCTCCTTGCCTCCTCCTCTTGCTCCCTTCGTTTTGCTGCCCCTGTCTCCGCTCTCACCTGAGCTTTGATATGGAAATCTCTCACCAGCCAGTGCCCGCGGCGAGTTGACTGTTTCTAAAGATGTATTTGCTCAAAGACGCTCAATTTCTCATCAAATGCTCGCAGTGTGTGTATAAAAGACAGACTCTTTCACTGGGAAAATAACAACTAACAAGCACATACTTACTATATGCTTTTAACAGCAAGGACCAACGGAAAAAAGGGTTCTCCAAGACCCATCAAGTCCTTATAAACCTGACTTAAAAGATGGTGACCTTTCCGACACAAGTTCAGAATTGCTAACCAACTGAACTGTCAATACCCTGCATGTTAGTTCTTTTCCTCTGGTTTAGTATCAGACTGTGTACTACGGAGAGAAGGATTCCCTAAAAATCCTCCAGACTGGGTTGTTCAAACATTCATCTTTTTTTAAACATGAAAATTGTACATAAAAAGCCAACATTTTTTTCAGCTTGTTGTGGGGTAAGTTCATGTTATTGCAATGTAAAGGCCTCTTATGTTGTTATACAACTTTTGAGTGTTTGCGTTCAAAATATTAGTTTATTGTCCTTACATTTTATATTATATTTTTTCAGATTACAAAGGCTGCCATTATTTAGGTATTATGTTGTTTTCTATAAACATCTCATTCTGTCTCCATGGGTTCTTATACATTGTAGTTTAGACCACTACAAATATGTTCTCAAAGGATACTCATGTTACTGCTCCTGGACTTATAAAACTGAATCTTGTTTGTATAAAATAAATTGCTAATCTAATGTCAGTTGCAATACTTTCCAAAACTGTGTAGCCCTGTATATTTCAATACAATATTATGAACAACCAACACAAATGTCCAAATTAGAAATGTGGAACTTGCTTTTTCCATCTAGAAACAATGATGTAATTGATAAGCTCTGAATCCAAATTCATGACAGGAACAAACTCATGACTGAATGATTGTAAAAGGCGGATCCAGGGTTATACTACAACTAAAAGACTCCCTAGTAACTACTTCATCTTCTGTGATCCAAATTCTAAAAAAAAAAAAAAAAAAAAAAATCAACTGTCAAATCTCCACAGCCATTTTGAACATTTATCTCAAACAATTACACAAAAAACACTCAGCAACAATAAATTAGCAGTTCACCTTGCAATTAATTCTTCCCAAACAAAGGAACAAAAGAGGAAAGCTTGACATGCAACTGCATACAGCAAATGAAATATTAACAGTCAGTAACACGGGAAGCTTAAACTCACCTGTTCCTTGTTAGGAGGTGGGGTGGGGGTGTCAAATAGGTGGACAGGGACCACAGCTGTTGCACCCAACCCCCAGTGCATCCCCGTCAAGCCCCCATTGGGATTAGGGAACACCTGTATGCAGCATGGTGCACAATAACATATACAGGCCTACAAAAGCCTGGAGTTATAATGAGGGAGGGTGCCATAGGGAAAGGATCAAAGTGGGGTTAAAGGGGAACTGTCTGTTTAATAAGGAAAGGACAAAATCTGGCAAATTGTATATTTTAATATGAATCATGAACAGTTAGATTTGGTATGGTATAATAGAATGTGTTAATATCAGAGTTGAGGTTAATAAACTGACAAAATAAAACAACAAAATACAAAATTTTACAAGCTAACTGCAATAGTTTAAGTCCACATTTGAATTACTACATTTAATTACTAAATTGGAGTGTAAGACAACATTATTTTTCATGGTAGCATATGTTATAAGAAATGCCGGTTGAATTTATGCTTATCTCAGAGCTATTAAGGTATTCTAAAAATTGAGCATAATTTTGTGATTATATTGTGTGGTATCAAACTGTTAAAGCAAAAAAGTTGCAAAAACCTGTTTCCGGGTCAACTCAATTTTGTTTCTGTAGCAGTACAAATTTAACATTTCACCTTTTTGTGTGCAAACCTGCTGTAATGTGCAAATGGTAATATTCACAACCTAACAGTTATCCAGGTAAAAGTAAAAATAAAAGTCATGTAGGATGCTGGTGTAAACGGCTCATTTTGCAGCGTGTTAGCCAAGCAGGTGTTCCCATTAGCAATTGACGCTCCGGAGGGGAATAAGAGAGACAAGGGATGAATGGAGGTCGCTAACTGGGAAATTGTGCGTTTGCCCTGTTTTTTTTTTGTGTTGTTTTTTTTTTAACTTGTTCTTCTCTGCACATAGAGAGAGCGTGGAAGGCGAGTGTTGTTTTGCATAAACAAACTCCTGTGAGGGGGTAGAAGAGTACAGCAGTCCTAACCTGCTGCTACCACACAGAGCAGCCCACAGCCAGTACCCAAGCAGCTAACAACGCCTACACGCACACAGGCCAGAGCCGACCAGGACTTCAGAGGTTAGCGCCAACACGACTTAACTGACCACAAAAAGTTAGAATCTGCTGTTGCGAACTTTAAAGAACATGAGTAACTGTCTGAGTTTTGTTCACCTTTTAGACCTACTATAATAACAAAATGTTTTAAATATGAACAATGTGCACAGAGCAGTTTTATCTTTTCAAAACAAGAACAAAAATCGCAAATGTTGACGCAAAAAAACAAACATGAAATTAACCATATTAGAAGCGACTACACAAGGCAATATCCATTTGAACTGACAAAGTTTGGCTTTGAAAATTTAAAAGGCAAATTTCACTTGCTTTTATAGAGCCCTTGTTTAATCAACGTTCAAAGACCCATTCATGAGATATCATAAGTGGAAAGTGCTTAAAGCTCTCCTGTTTTTTGCGATCGGGCCAAAGCGTATACACCTAATATTTTTCCATCTCTCGCCCACACACCTCCTCCACTCCTCCTTGGAGCAGCTCTGTTCTCCACCTCACAGATGGAGAAGCCCAATAAGCATTACAGGCTGGTGTCCACTACGCTTGTTCTTAGAATACTGGGTAAAATAGACAGGCCTGACCCCGTACGTACCCACCTCCAGGCTTTTGGGGCAAGGGGAGGATTGCTCAAATGAAATCACAATGCTATACAATTGGGGCATGTACTATTACATATGTTATTATATTTTTTTGTAATATGTATATGAGGTTTTATATAAATATTGACTTTTACTTACTAAATAAAATGTTAAAATAATGTTGTAAGGAAATCTAAATAGAAATCTGAATACCAAAGTGAAATTTAGAAAACAATGTTACTGTAGCCTAATATTAATAACACATTCATCTGAATATTTAAGACTGTTTTACCAGATTGTCGCAGTACTTTATGGCTACTAATTTTTTGAAGAATTTGATCAAATGTACATATGTGTGGTGTCGTTGCATTCACTAGAGTATTTAATATATGGACTGACATTGAATGTGTTTATATTAGTTTATATTGTGGGATATAATGGTGTTAGTGTGAAGGTCCAATACTGCTAAATGTCAGTGGATAACACTTTTACAAAAGAGCATTTGGAAACAAGACTACACGTTTAATCCCAGAAAATCTCGTTGCAGGAAGGTAAACAGCAGGCCCTACTAGTTTGCCTGCTTCCACTGTGCGTTAAGCTCACTAATAGTATAAAGTCTCTAAGTTCATAAACAATTAAGTAGATTATGTGGAGGAAGCATTTAGATGGGCCATATGCAACTCCATCCGGAAAAGTGACACTCACACAACCCATATAAGCCTGTGGTGTGCAGAGCTAAGTTCGACAAGTAAATATAAGTTACAGATAATGAACATGTCTGGGTGTGGTATGACACATGTATGATTATTTTAATGCTATTTGTGCTGTACCTGGTAACAGTCTAAACAGCTCCCAGGTGCATATTGCTACAGCTATGTCCATTGCAATTAGTCTGCTATGAAGTAAAATGGTGGTTTTACTTTAGTTTCAGTGGTTAGAGTGTTTACGGTGACAGGGGAGAAATGAAGGCTCAAGGCGCTATAGAGGACACCCTGTTAACTTATGGTCAGATGATCAACAGTGAAACAGCAACAATTACCAACCAAAATACGCGTGATCTGAAATCCCCCCATGTCTTGTCTCTTACACTAGGGGTGGGTGTTGACGCAGCAGAAATTTCCAGCTGGAGAAATCCCCGTTTTGGAGGTTAATCTAGGGGAAAACGGGAGGAAGAGGAGCGTTTAAACCCGTCTGGTCTTGCGCCTTTCATTTTGAATCTCCACAACACCAGACGGTTGCATCACAGTCACTACTTGCGGATCCAAAAATGACATTCCTTGTAATTGTCTGTCTAAGAAACTTTAACACACCACAAAGTTCAAACCGGTAGACGCACAAATGCCACATAATATCTTTCAATAAATTCTTAATGTTATTATAAACCTGATCATTCCATTCTCCTGTAGACTTTACATAGTATCTTGAACGCGTTGTTAAAGATGTATTTTCCACTGTCTGTACATATAACATAACGTTGTCAAACATACACAGAGTGGATCTCGTCAACAAATGACAGCTTCTTGCAGTATCAACAGGCGCAACAGACGGCTGCCTGTCACGTATGGAACAGGTAGGCGGACTTTCTGACTGCCGCTCGCTTCTAGATCGCTGTCGGGGTCTATACTCGCGCTGTGGCTAACGCGATGTCATCGGGTCTGCAGTTTAAAAAAAAAAAAAAAACAAGAACACAGACAGACGGATCGCCAGACAGGCCTTTCTTTACAGTACAAGTGTTACGCCAAGAGTTGCATTGTGTCATGTCTCCTTCGCCCCCACTAACTATTAGCTGTACACACCGACACCAAACTAATTGTTGACATAACGCCAAAGCCAAAAAGTGCTGCTGTAAATGAGCTTATGAACCTGTTAGCAGCAGGAAGCGGTGAGTGGGAACATTACAAAGAGGCTAATACTAGGAAGTGAGACGTACCTGTTACCCCATGGGGTCTGGGGTGGACGCGCAGAGTCCAATGAGCCGTGACAGCAGACGACCAGACGCGAGAGCTGGCCCCGAAAGCTCGAAAAGGTAAGTGTCCGTGCTCTCCTCGGTGCCGTGTGCTTTCTTCAAGTCTTATTCCCCTGTTTTCACCCACTCCCCAGCCTCCCCCTTTCTCCTCTTCTTCTTTCTCTCTTTCCCTCCCCTGCTTTTCCGTGTCTTGGTATCAGGAGCCTATCCCCCTCCTCCTCTGCGCGCGCGTGTCTCTATGTCTCTCTCTCCCCCCTATCTCGCTGGAGCTCGCTCTACCCTCCTTTTACACATGCCGTGTCCCCGTATCTCCCCTCAGTCTCTCCAGGCACAGCCAGGAAATGAAATATCCACCTGATCTGTGGCTCACCAGGAACCCCCTTAACACTTTTACGCATGTTACGCACGCATTATTGACAATCCATCATCAATTCACAATCACTCAGTTTAAAAGGAGTTGTCATTAATTGTTGCCTTCTGCTGTCTACCAATGATTGACCAGGGCACATTGTAACTTACCCCCTCTTGTGGCAACTATAAGAAACCGCCAGTGGCGTTTGGACAGTTTGACACGGTTTGACAGGAAAACACCTCTCCAGAAAACCATGTGATGCGCATCAAGTGGGACAGTTTGTTAATTCTGAAAACGACTGGGGTAATTCCACTGTAGCATAACCTCTACCATTAACCACAGATTAGTGTGACTTTAGGGGAAAACAAGGGAAGACATAGGCCTTATTATTTCTTAGATTTGAGAAAACACACATAGTATATAGGGCCACACCGAAACTAATTCTTGTGGGTGTAATTTTTAACTATTCATAAAGCCTATTCCATGTTTATAAGTGAGTTCACATGCACTGACATTAACACACTTGTAGTTGGTTAAAACTGAAATATTGAGTATCTCTGTCCATCTTGTGAAAGCTTGGTGGTTCCATAACAAATTTAAACTTTGTGGGAAACGCAAGAGGAACTGTAAATGTAAAAGTGAAAAAAAAATCTCTACACATCATAGGATTGGTTTAAATATAGGAAGTAGGAGACCTTTAAGGGGAAGCTTCGTAGTTGCAGAGTGATGTAATAAAAGACCAAGAGAATGATTGAAGTGTGGCATGACACAGCAGTAGCCTGGTCAGTCTGGAGCACAGCAAAGACTGGATAACAGAGGCTAGCCCTACGGATTAGGGCAGTGGGTCTATAATACCCCATCTCTCCCTTTCTCTCCCTTCCTCTCTCCCTCTCTCTCTCTCTCTCTCTCTCTCTCTCTCTTTCTCTCTCTTTCTCTCTCCTTCCCTCTCTCTCTTACTGTCCAGTCCACAAACTCAATCCCACCAAGCTGCTTTACTCAGGGTCGTCCTTCCTCACGCTAGTCGTTCCATCAATCTGTCCCGACATGAAAAGCTTCGGACCCATGGCCTCCCCTGGCTTCCCCTGGGCTGTGTTTTCCCCTCTCCGCCGGACCGCTCTGTGGATGGCTTTATGCATCATTAGGCCACTTACAAATGTGATCAGTCTTCAAGGCAATCCAGCTGGAGCAATGGAGTAGAGCAGGAAGGCGAGGGATATCAGGAGCACTCAGTGATTGTAGTGTGTAGTACTTCAGCCCATTCAAAACAAGTTGATGAGTGAGTTATGGGGGTTGCATTAGAATAAGCAGGTCCACTACAATCTCACAAATGCAAAATTATAATAAGTGTAATGTAATTTTATTATGTATATATATGTATATATATGTGTGTGTTTATATATATGTGTGTGTGTGTGCGTGTGTGCGTGTGTGTGTGTGTGTGTATATATATATATATATATATATATATATATATATACAAGTACTTTTACAAGTACTTTTTACATCAAATTCAGATCAGACGAACAAAGGTTGCAAGCATTACCCCGCATCAGATTATATTAGGTTTAAATCAAATTTGAGTAATTGAAAGTTGTATGTTGCCAGTGAACCACTCATGGCCCAGTTACCATCAGAAGTTCTTGTGGTAGATTGTTGAAGTATACATATAGACTTGGCATGATTTTAATAAATTAAGTTTTTAAGTACTTCTAATTGAACAGTGAAATATTGAGAAACACTTCCAAAGGTACACAATAGCTATCACAAAAGTGCCAGCCACATATTGTCAACTTATATTTAAACTCAAACAAGATTTTTTTCATTCACTTTCTTGATGTGACCCCCTTCTGCGATGTGCTGCAACATAATTGGTCACATTGAGTTAAACAGTGCAAAAATCTACTAGAACTGTCATAAAAATAGTACAGAGACCTTTTCCATCCTCTACCTTTCACTATCTATTTAGCGAGGGGAACAGCTGTGGTTGCCATCCGTAGCCCCTTTGCTTGTACAGAGAGCGCAGCCCGCGGCTCCCAACACTATCTCCACCAGGTGCAGGCTGGGAACAGGGGGAGGAAGCACAAAGGAATATTTGGCACAAGGTGTAAGGCAACAATACGTGGTAAGGTGCAGCTTAGTGATACTAAAATCAGGTATTGGTAAGTGACAAGCAGTTCTAGTTCTTAGACAAAGCAAAGAAATTAGCTGAGGGGTCTATTGAAGACAAGTACATAGGAAACAGGAAGAGTTAAGGATGCTATTGAAAAAAAGGAAGCCAAGTTCTCAGAATACGTGAATGGTGCTAACGACAGTGGGAGAAGCAGAGAGAATCGGGGATATTGGATTTAAGGCGGTGGAGGATGGAGTGTTTGTGCGTGCTGCCCACACATTTTGTTCCTGTGTGAAACGACATGGCGCAGGAGGAGAGAGAGAGGGGGGAGGCTGTCCTTGTGTCACCCAGGGCTGCTCTCCCTGTCCAAGAGCAGGTCTGTGTTGTAATTGTATGCACAGTGTATGATGGGTAGGCTAAGGGTTTGTGTATAGACATCGTGTATTATCTCCACTTAAATTACTTTCTTGTATCACCTGTTGCCTCCTCACTGTTCCTTCAACCTCTTTGTGTAGAGCAGAGAAAGATGTTCTGACCTCTTCTGTTTAACTTTTACATTTTGGTCAACGTTGTCAATATTATAACATTGATCAGAAAATAGTGTAATATGGGATTGTTTGGCCTTTTTACCTATAGCAGATTGATCATGCTAAAGGCACAGTATGCCATAGTCTTCAACTGAAATCATGCCCATTGAACAGAGTGAGATTTTGTGCCAGTGTTGTGATGTTAATATTTTCCTAGCTAACAATACTATTGCCACTTGGCTACTTGCCTTGAAATGAAGCCAGTGCTCTAGTTTGTCTTCCAAATCAAACAAACCAGAACTTACAATAACCAATGGTGTGAACAATGCTTTTGATAACTCCGATCTCTGCGTATCCAACTCCACTATTAAATGTTTTGAAAGGGAGTGACTTCTTCCCCAATTGGCATAATGCAAACAATATTTTCATTTATACTCTTTATTCCATTTAACTTGAGGGACAATGGAAGTCTTGCATGGTTCATAATATCAGTATGTTAAAGTGTAAGCTGGAGTCTTCATGTTGCGTCTGACTATCTGTCTTTGGGCCCGTCTACCCTCGTGATCCCGTCCTCCTCTCTGCCTCCAAATCTCATTTACTCCATTGGAAGTCGTAGGAGAGGAACGACCTTCTCTTCCCTGAAGCAAGAACATCTCCTTATTGTGGAGGTCACTGTCTCTGGTGCAGCCTCTGAACACTACACTGCTTGTTTTAATGATGCACCGAAGAGGAGGGGGTGGGGGCGAGAGGCATAGACGGACAACAGAGTGGGAGAGAGCAAGAGAGAGAGATGGGGAGGTTTGGGTTATTTTTTTCCAGCAATTCACCCCCACCTCCTCCTACCATCGCCTCCCATTCTCCAAGCTGAAAGTGCGCCTCTCTCTCCACATCCATCTTGAAAGGTTCTTCTAAGCTGTCTAACCTCTCAGCTATATTATATATTATTGCTTTGCCTCAACCCACACTGAAACCTGGGTTGCTATGCTACAATAATATGACCTCTCCTCTCATATCCTCCCCTGCGTTTCCTCTCCTCTCTCCTCCACAGCAGTGCGTGCAGTAGAGGAAAGGGTTAACAGCTCTCCCCCATCAGCCCTCTGTGCCTCTAATGACCTTCTCGGGCCTTAATGCTGCTGTTTCATTTGACCCCGGCAACCACATGAGGTCATGACCCCATTCTGCAAGGCAACAAATTATAGGAAGGCGAGATCTATATTCATGAGCCACCTTTGTAATTATGTACAGTAAGCACTGAGTATATGTATGGACTACTCACTTTGAGATGTCCTTTTGGGTATATTCTCTTCAATGACAGATTACTTAGCTGAAGTCAATAAACACCTATTTGCTCTTGTTATTATTTGTTATTTGTTTTTCTTACTGGCAATCCACTAATAAGGAATTTGACTAGTCTATCTTGATCTGTAACTGCCCTGGGACAAACTTACAGAGATGTGGCTGCCATACTGTGCCAATAGCCCCCTCCAAACACACACTAGTCTCAGGCAAGTTGTGCTCAAGGACTCTGTAGCAATGTAAAATGTATAAGAGAAGGAACTGAAAACTTTTTATTTAATGAATGTCCAATTTTCTACATTCACATTAAAACCTTTGATTAGAGGAACAAAGGTATAGGCAACATTCAGTCTGTCAGTCTAAAAGAGGATCTGAGGATCAAGTTTCTACTGTGTGAGGTATGATATAACAAATTCAGTCGATAAAGGCCCAGACTGTAGCAGACTTTACAAAACTTAAAAAAAGCCACCAACCCTAGTCTAAGGTAAATCACAATACACATCTCAAATTCCTTGTTACATCATCCGTCTCCAATCCTTTTTCTCCTCTTCCTCCTCCTCACTCTTTTCTCTCCCTCTCCTCTGCCTTATCTCCCCTGGCTCTGTCTCTTGGGGGTCGTTCGTTTTTGTCATAATCACCTCCGAGATTGGGGACCGGTGCCCATGGCGGAGATGAGCGTGCGCATGAGAGAGGAGACAAGAGGTGAAAGCTGATATAAGCATGAGGAGGACAGTGTAGTGGAGGGGGTGACGGCTTGTCTCCCTCAGCACCGGCTAATGTGAGGGGACAGCCTTGGCTTCTCCACAACCACAGTGCCGCACACCACTGATGCCAACCAGAGCTGGAGCAACAGAATAGACGAATAAAACGCTCTCCTTTTCAGTCAAAATCCCTCTCCCGCCTTCACTGACTGGATTGGGATGCGCGTGGGGCCGATGTCACACCCTGTAGGTGTTTAAGCGGCTTACTTCTACCCTGACAAGAAAAGCAGATGAGGCAATAAAAGGCTGAGGGTGAGAGGGGAGAGCTGGAGGAAGAGGGGGCGGAGGTCACGCTTGTAGGAGGGTGTAATGTGTGAGCATCCTAGTTTTGACAGTGTACATAGTGAAACAGGGATACTGGGATGTTCAGAACTTGTTTTATCAAATGTAGAAATAGACATGTTTGAATGGAGTGAAATCATAGCAATTTTACACTTGTGTCATACCATACCAGTCGACATGATTTAACAACAGTAATGGCTTGGATTCATTCACAATCACTTTACACTTTGGTGCATTATTAATTCGCTCCTAAATCACAAAAGGTGGTGGTACAACTTTTTTTGTAAAACCTCACTTCCTCTGGGGCAGACTGATGTAAACACGGCTGACAATGTGTGCTTATATGGCCCCTCAAACTAGAGATGCATCAATCTAGTTTTTTCTGTTCTGAAACCAATACTTTAGTTTTAAGTATCTGCCGATATCAACCGATACTAGGGCAGAGACTAAATAAGTAAAACTATAATTTATTTCCTTTAAACACAAAGCATTTGGTTAAAAAAAATAAAAAAAATCTCCACTTTATTCACATTATTTCATATTTAAAGTAACTACAGAAAAGCTTTTTGCGTAATGTTTGGGATAACATTGTCCAGTAAATCGTCTTATTACACAAATTTATAGATAGTATATCAACTGAATCGATATCGACTGAACCGATATCCAACCCGTCAAAACTGATGCATCCTCAAACCCTGCACTTTCAGTCACATGGTCAGCCTGCTTGTCTTAATTTATACACATTTTATGCCATAATGCAGAACATTACAGTCAAAGCAATAATATCTCCATGGAGACTAGGTAGCGGACTTCCTACCAGAAAAGTTACACAGTGAACCTTTAAGACGTGCCACTCTGTTTCAAGAAAAGCTAGTCTTTTTCCCAAAAACCTATTTCAACACCTAAATGTTATGAATAAAATGTTTTTGTAACTTTACAACCCACAGCAGAGAGACAAAGAGGGTGAGAGGAGGAGGGCTGAAGGAAGAGAGGGGTGAAGGTTACACTTGTAGGAGGGTGTAATGTGCAAGGATACAAGCTTTGACAGGTTTTAGACAATGTAACTGAAATGCTCCAAACTCATTATATCGTACATGCTTGATGGTGAGATTGATTGAAAGAAGCAAAGCCATAATGATTTTACACTTGTTCCACCCTTTTGACTCTCCTTCCTCTCTTTTGAGCAACAAAAACAAACAAAACAAAAAAAAACAAAAACTAAAATTCACGACTCTGAAAAGAAGAGCAGAAAGGCGTAGGATGGTGCGGTGTATGCAGAGAAGGCCTTGGCTGTTTTCAAAATGCTGTCTTGGGCTTGTCAGGCTGTAACGTGCGTCTCCTCGCTATGGATGCTTCACAGCGGGGGGTAAGGGGGGGTGGAGTGTGCCGAGGGGTGGTGGTGGTGGTGGTGGTCGGGGTGAGAGCGGAGGGGAGGGGGTGAGATAAGGGTGGACACAGAAAAAAGCCTTTTGTTCCATACGCTTAAAGCCAGAGAGACACACGCGCACACATAAGGGGAAAGGTCAGGGGTCACCGGCTGGACAAAAGGGGATTCACGCTGAACACAGTCGACCAATGAAGACCTTTTACTTTCAACACTGAGGCACAGGACATGTCAGATAGAAGGAAAACACTGGAGAATATATATAGGCAATTCAACTGGTTTCAATTTAATAGCATTATCTAAATGAACAAATATAGATGTCAAGATGATTTGGCGAACTGGTAACACTGATTATTCAGGCTGTAATTATATGAATGAAAAAAAAAAAATATAATCAGTACAAGAAGCAAAATTAAGTCATCTCAGTTCAGCTTATCCTCCAAAAGATTTAAACCTAGACCTCAACAGCTTTGCACTTTATAATTCAGAAAGTCTGATTTTTATAACGCTGGTCACATATTAGATTGGTAATGTATAGAGTGGCAAAAAATGTCCGTTGCCATGGAAATCCACCATGTTTCTGGCAGTAGTGCAATACACTCCTTGGGGTAGGCTACATTAGGCAATACAACTTCAACAAAAACATGGTGAAACAACCTGATACACTGCTAGATCACTACTAGCAGTCATTTATTGTTTTTTAGTGTCAGAATACTTTTGAATGACTGCAAATTAAATATACAGCATCCTTAAATGTCCATTGGTTTAACATTGGGCTAAGTGAAAATTCAGATGATGTGTGACGTCATAATTCTAAGCCCTACTGAACATCGGTAATTAAAGATTTCACTGTTATTCAGCCATTGTGCCTGTAGTAGTGAATAATCGTTCAATTGTGTTTGTTTCTTTTTCACTATAATTGTGACAATAACATTTTGTATTGTGATGTCCCTTTGATCAAAATGATAATCAATTTCTCCTCTGTGAACATTTTAAAGGTTGGCACGATGGCTAGCTCTCTCTTCCCTTTCTTTGTGGAGGTTGCATGTTCTCCCTATGTCTGGGTGGGTTTCCTCCCCAATACAAAATAGGCAGTAGTCAGTCAGCGGACATTTTGGTGTGGCACTGACCAAAATCTGAAATGAGATTGGAGGAGATGATCAACTTCCTGCTGAATTCAATTAAAATTACAGACACTGAACAATTCAGGCCTGGGCTGAGAAGCTATATATGATATAGAAACATAAGGCTCAATACAAGGAGCCTAAGGACTTAATGTGGCAGCTTCAGCGGGGTAGGGTTAAAAGAAAAGAGGGAAAATGTGCTTCAGTTACAGTTATAATATTAATACTTTGCAGTGACATCACAGTGTCTATGGCTAAACTTTCACAGCACACTTTCAGGACTCTGTGATCAATACGGGCATTCTTGATCCTGTTCAGGTGTTTGATTTTCAACAAAAAGGTGAGGGTGACGAACTGAAAAACTGTTGGCTAATGCTAGCTAGCTGTGACTTGTAATTTAATGTGTGAGAGACTTGTTGTATTTCCAATCAAATCAACTGTTTCTGATCAGATTGTGTTAAAAAAAAAAAAAAAAAAAAAGCTCCTCAGATTAAAGTCTAACTTGAGTAACAGAACGTCAGACAGAGCATGCCTACAGTTAGCATCACATCCCCAGGGAATGATGAGGACAGCAGCTGCAAAATATCACTATATATCAAGCAGAGAATGTAAAATCTCACTAACTCAAAAAAAAAAAAAAAAAAAAAATGATGAAAACATGTATTCAGTAGCATTAGCACTTATTATTTTTAAGAAAAGCTGTATCCAAACGTTTTTAGTCACCTGCTATTAACTTCTATTACTCACTGGATATTCTTACAAGGAAGTATTCAACCTGCAATGCTCAACAATGGGGGAATTTATGAATAATCCAAAATTGGTTTAGCCACTATTTCTTAAAGCATAACTCACAGTGGTTCACTCAGATATTGTGTTGCTTTCATTACAAGAGCTCTCCTCCCAACTGCAGTATGTAGTTACTGTGTCTCCTCTGCCCCTCCCTGCTCAGGTCACTCCTCTCTTTGTCTATAACCTCCTTTTTTTTCTAACCCCTTTCCCTCCTCTCCTCCTTGCCTGACCGACTTCTCTAATTTGGTTTGTATTTTTTTTTCCTCCAAAAGCTCGCCTCCTCTCCCCTCTGAGCTATGTGGGGGTAAAGTCCAGCCCCTCCCATTGGCTGTGTATCCATGTAAATCCCCTAAACTACCCTTTCATTCTCTGTGCCTATTCAGAAATGATGATTTAGTCGGCCTAATGGGAAAACAAGGCCTAAATAGGATGTGTGTGGAACAAAATGGTTGGAAATTGTACAAACCCAATTATAATGGGTTTAGAAAGAAATGTGGAGAATGCAGTTCTTTGAAAATGCCTAAAATCACGAATCATCCAAAATTGTAATTTAAAGGTCTTATTATGCAAAATGGATTCTTGTGAGCTTTAAGCCACATTGTAATTTTGCTACATCCTCAAAAACATACCTGGAGTTGTGTTTTGTTTCATTCACACATGTTTGTGTAATCCTTTATTATTAGCTTGTCTACATCTCTGGCTCTGTTCCACCTTGTGATGTCATAAAGTGGTAGTTTTCAAGTTAACAGCTCCTTTTACCTTTAGTTCAGTAGAGATTTACAATTCCAGGGTTGAGATCATCCAGATAATTGTAGTGAAGGTGTATGATGTTTTAAAACACAGTGAAGCACTTCCTGTATTACCACATGACATCACAAGGTGAAATAGAGTGTTTTCTGTTTGAGAGAAGAACTCAGCCTAAATATGCAGGATTTGTGTGTTAAACGTGTGAATGAAACAAAACACAACTCCAAGTATATTTGTGATAAGTACTAGTAAGTACTTCAGTTGGCCTATTTAGATTGTAGATTTAATTAAAGTAAAATGAAGGAGAAATTTGAGATAATGTTAAGGTTGTCTTTTGTATTGTCAAAATTAAATATTTAAAACTATATGTCTCAACCATTTTGGACATTTTGAGAACAAATTTTGTAATTTTCCTTTTAAACTGACCACAGCAAGTCTCTCACTTCCTTGTAAGCAGGAAGTTGCATATTGATTTTAAAGGATTGTTTTTTTTCCTGGATGCCCTTCCCCACAATGCTCTCTATATTCATGACTTTGGATTGAAACATTATAATTGCGGTTGCATATCTGAGACAGGTATATAATTCCATACATTCAAACTATATCGTGAGCGATATTGACAAAAATAAATTTCTCTATATTCATTTGCAGTAACTTGAAAACAGTATTCAGATAATATTTGAACAATGCATCAGGATTGTGCTAAAATGTGCCTTGGTTGAGCTTCAAGTCTCGCACAAAACATAAATGAACTATAAAATTAATAAAGGTGTACCTGATTTTTACAATCTAAACAACCTGAAAAACAAAAACAGCATTTTTCACAACTTTTAGAAGTCATAGTTGAGTTTTGCCATCACGGTAATGCTAACCACTAGCACGCTAACCACACTTTACTGATCCACAAGGGAAATTATTTGGACACTGTAGCTTACACATCACAAAGAGAAAAATATAAATAATAATAATAAATTCTAAATACTATAAGTAGCAAAAATAAGCAAGAGACTGGTGTCAAATAAGGCATAATTATATAAATGTATATGTACAAGTAAAGTAAAAAATAGAAATGTACTCGATTTAGACTTTGACTTGGACTTAGGCAAACTTTATTGATCCACAAGGGAAATTATTTGGACACAGTAGCTCACAGCAATTTCTCTTTTTAATACCAAAGAGAAATTGTATAATAAATTCTAAATAAGTAGCAGAAATAGCAAGAATGATGTCAAATAAGGCATAATTAAATAAATTATAGGTACAAGTAAAAATAAAATATATAGCAATATAATAATAAAAATATATGTCAGCAAGAGGTCGTAAGGAAAAGTGCAAAAATGAAAATGAAAGATACTTAAACAACCAAATTCACACAATTAAATTAGCAAGCTCAATGCTTTTGAAATAAGCCTGGTGTCTAGACTGCCTATGCTGTGGCCCACTTGACTTTAGTGAGCATGACTTAGAGGAGCGGGCACAGACACACAGACACAGAGACATAAAGGCAGCTCAGTGAGAGGCGGTGCAGCTGACGGTAAATGGAGACATTTAGACATGCGGCCGACAGACAGACACAAACACACAGATCAGAGCATTATGGTGCACTGGGGAGCATGGTACATACAGACAGCACAGACACGGGCTAGAGGAAGAGAAGGAAGGTGAAGAGAAATTCTACGATCAATAACAACTACATACACACAGCAGTCTTTGTAGTCAGGGATATTTTAGATTTTAGATGACACTTTCAAAGTACTGGGGAAAGAGGCTCCACCTGTAGCTGACAAGCTGAAGTCTTAAAGGTCCTATATTACGCAAAATTTAGAATGTTGTTACCTCATCAAAAACATACTTGGAGTTGTGTTTTGTTTCATTCACACATGTTTGAGTATTTATTAATCTGTCTGCATTTCTAAAGCTCAAAATACTGTTCCACCTTGTGATGTCATGCACTGGTAGTTTCAGGTTAACAGCTCCTTTTACCTTTAGTTCAGTAGAGATTGGCAATTCCAGGGCTGAAATCAACCAGATGATTCTAGTGAAGGTGTATGGAGTTTACAAACATGGAACATGGAGCACTTCCTGTATTACCACATGACATCACAGTGTTTTCTGTTTGAGAGGATAACTCAGCCTAAATATGCAGTGATTTTGTGTTAAGCATGTGTGAATGAAACAAAACACAACTCCAGGTATATGTTTGATGAGGAAACAACATTTTAACATAGATCAGAAAATAGTGTGATATGGGCTCTTTAAAGTTGAATTGTTTGGAAATTAATTATCTGTACACCAGTCAGGCAAAACATCAAGAAAACTTCTCTATACTGATGTTGTTGATGAGGTCATATTGACAACAAACTGTTATGTACTGACCTATGGTCATGAGCTTTGGGTAATGACCAAAAGGACAAGATCGCGGATACAAGCGGCCAAAATGAGTTTCCTCTGCAAAGTGGCTGGGCGCACCCTTAGAGATAAGGTGAAGAGCTCAGTCACACGGGAGAAGCTCGGAGTAGAGCCGCTGCTCCTCCACGTCGAGAGGAGCCAGCTGAGGTGGCTCGGGCATCTGTTCCAGATGCCTCCTGGACGCCTCCCTCGGGAGGTGTTCCAGGCATATCCCACCGGAAGGAGGCCTCGGGGAAGACCCAGGACATGCTGGAGGGACTATGTCTCTCGGCTGGCCTGGGAACACCTTGGGGTCCCCCCGGAGGAGCTGGAGGAAGTTTCCGGGGTGAAGGAAGTCTGGGAGTCCCTGCTTAGACTGTTGCCCCCGCGACCTGGCCCCGGATAAGCGGAAGAAAATGGATGGATGGATGTTATGTACTGTGTTCTGATCTTCACTGTTGGAACGAGGGTGCCTGGTTATTGAAATATAGATAATATTGTAAATAATATTACTGCATTTTATGCAAAATTTGTATGTCAGATATATTCACTAATTTAAAACAATAACATACTGATGTTGTAAAGAGTATAAAGTAGAGATAAACTGATATATTTCGATATTTGCACTTTTTCGTATATTGGCCTTCTCCAGCAGATGCTGATACTTTGTTTGAGCCTTAACAATATGCATAAAGACTTGTTTAAACATTTTACTACGAAGAGGACACTACAAAATGTGATGATGCACTGCTTTTTTGTATAGTTTGTACTAATTATATTATATTATTTGGAGAAAATAACACAAATTAACCCTGCATATCAGCCCAATAATACAGGCAGAGCTTATCGACTATTGGTTTCTCTCAATTCTAAGCAATCGATATCTGCATTTTGGTTAATTTCTAGTATAGAGTGATATTTCTGTGGATAATTTTACAGTCCTTTCTCGTATGCCTGATACTTAGACCTCAAGTATTACATTTAAAGATGTTTTTTAACACATTTTTGTAGGATGATAAAATATTAACTGAAAGTACTCCCCAAAAACCCTAGTTACACCCATAGTTGAAACCAGCATTTTCTTATCATGACTCCATGTGCACTATCATGTGAGTTCACTTATTTGTCATATATGCATCTGGAGATGTTCTGATGAATTGTGTCACCATGCTCAGTATACTTCCCACATCAGTTGTATGACGCTCATGTTTTTGGAGGTAGGGGAGGTAGGGGAGTTAGTTGCATTGAGCCTTCCTACTGTGAAGTGATAGTATTTCAATATTTTAAACAGAGGAGAGTGGCGAATAATGTGAAAGTAGGTCTAAGAAACAAAGGCATAATTGGGTTTACAGGGGGGAAGTCCTGAGCTCTGGCCTGCACTGACCCTGAGGCAGAGGGAGGAGTGGTCTGAGAAGAAGAGGAGGAGGAGAGGAACCAGAAGATCCATGAGGGGGAAGTGTATCAGGGTTATTTATATGTGGGCAGGAGCAGATGGGGAGGGAAGTGGGGGGTGAAGGGCTGATAATGGGTATACTAAAGATGCTTTTTCCCGTGCAGAAATATGGACATTTTGAACCAAGTCAAATAGCTGGGGAAAGATATAACTGATAGGGACAAAATGTTGCAAAATAAAATTGTGCACACATATGTACAATTTAGATTTAGACTTTATTAATCCACAAGGGAAATTATTTGGACACAGTAGCTCACGCATCACAATAATAACAAAGAGCAAAAATATAAATGGCATTCATAAATTCAAAATAAGTATCAAAAGAGACAATATACAAGTAAAAATAAAAAAAATATAGAAATACAAATCTCTCCTATCTCTCAGCTATATACAATATATATATACAATATTCAGCAATCTTGTGTTTACATTTGGAACAAACAAAAAGACTTAAGTACGATTGAGTTGCATTTATTTGATGAGCCATAGTTTAAAGCAGTACTACCAAAATACAGCCAAACTAAGAAATCTAAATTAGAAATTGTGTGGCAAAAGCAACAAGAGAAGAGCCTAGTTAATCTGGTTTACGTTGTCTATTGTAAGAGATGGCATTGTTTGGGGGCAAAACAGCTGCATAATAGTCCACTCAACAACAGTCAAATTAACCAGATTAGATCAACTGGGTTTTTAGAAACTCTTTCAGTGATTGCTAAGGGACATAACTGGGTGGAAGCTATACAAACCTGAAAAAACCCATACACATTTGGTATTCAGACTCAAATTGGTTAGTATTTTTTGGCAGACAAATATAATTAATTGTATCCACTCTGTATGTTTGAAGAGCCTTAGGGTGCGTTGTGAGTTAAATGCTTACAGCCAACACCAGAGCAGCTGCCGTGGTCCATTCAGGTCCTATGCGGAGACACAAGGCCGGAGACATTCAAATAAGCTTTAATCAAATGAGTCTTCTGACGTATAAAGAAATGCAGCATTTGAATTGAGGATTCGTTGAAATTGGTCAATAGGTTTGTTCTATTCTACTTATTTTATGGTGTAAGGTCAAAGATAAAAAATAATAATAAGTAGAATAGAACAAACCCATCGACCAGTTTCAACCAATCCTCAATTCAAATACACCATAGACCACAGACCTCATCCAAGGCACTGGCCCTATCTTGCAATGGTGTGGTAAAAACTAAATTACCTAAACATGGGCATGGATTACTGAATTTCAAGAAATTTCAACAAAATTTTACGTTTTGTTTTTTTCAGTGACACTTTCTGGCTAAACTATATACGGTGAAGTTAAAGCTACATTTTTCAAACCATGAAAAAAGTCTGAAAATATTACAGTATTAATATACCAAAATGTAGCTCTCACAAATCCTTTGGCACATTCATGACTCTTCGGGTGTGGGTACAGCCTTAAAGCAGCTCTATTCAGATGGCAAAATGAAGCTTGTGTTTCCTGTATTGCGATCAATAACATACTTTATTGTCAGCAGTCACATATGGCAGATGTTAAATATACTTGACGTGACTCTCCAACTTTTCACACCAAGTACCAAAGAAAAGATTTGGCTTTCTGAGTACCACCAGATCTAAATCAAGTATATAACTATTCAAAGTGTAATCTAGGTCTAAACCAGGTCTAAAAGTGAACTGTATCATTTCCACTGTTGATAAATATAATCCTTCATTTGTCATCTGAACTCTGTTTTTGTGATCAAGATGTTTCGGCTTCCATCCACAAGCCATTTTCATTTTGATGATGAAACTGCCTGGCCCTTGTTTACAGCTAGCCAACTATAACAAGGCTAGCTGTAAACAAGGGCAGGGCAGTTTCACTCTAAAGCTCCACCCTTTAAGGCTGGACTTAGTTACTCAGTGTAGCATAAATTCCCAGTACTTCAAACCAGTTCTATCAATTGAAAATGGCTTCTGGATGGGAGTCAAAACGTCTTGATCACAAAATGACCACCTGCAATACTTTCTCTACAATTTCCACTGTAGTTATAAACAAGAAATTATCGAAAGGGGGACAAAAAAAGTGGATCAAATGAACTCTAAATTAGGCAAACCCGCAAAATGAAGAGCTATCCAAGTACCACCTGAAGGAGCTTGAGTAGCACAACACTACACAATGCAGTATACTTTAGAATAACAAAGACAAGTACTCTAGCCTTCAAGAACTGCTCGCTAACTCAATATCTAGGTTAAAGCATTTTCAGCATGGATGGAGAATGTAAATCTACATGTGAGAAACTTGAGCAAGTAAAAGTCTTGAGGCATTTTAATGACATGCAATCACAGTGAATGTGAATCAGCCCCTGTCCCTGTACAGTGTAGTGTTATACAGTACAGCAACACTTGTGCAGATAATTTAAAGTCGTGTGTAGGTTTGCCTAACACCTACCACTAAAATGTTCCACTGCATCTCATTATGCACTCAATATTCAGTCGAAAGTGTAAGTTTGGACGGCGTGAAATGCACAAATGTTCTTTTTGCTAATCTTGTGCCAATGCCTACAGTTCTGTTAGAAAAGAAACGTTTTTGAAATTAAACGCTGCTGCCGAAATGACCACAAGCAACACTCCTCCATGCACCATCATAGTGTTCCCACTCCCTCAAATCAAGCTCCCTCACTCCTCTCCTCTTTCCTCTCCTCCCCTCTTTGTGTCCTCTCTTTCCGCTCGTCCTCCTTGTTGTGTGTCTCTCTCACATAGATATACACTTGCCCATTCCTCCAGCCTTCTCACAGTCCAGATGGCCCATAGCTGCCCCCACATTCACTCCCCCACAAGAAACACCACCATGCATTTCTTCTATCCAAAGCAAAGATGGGTAGACAAGCCAAAAGCAGTACTCGAGTATTATTACCTCAAATAATTTGTATGAAATAGAGGTAGTTTTCCAAATAATCCCTAAAAGTAACTTAATCAAGTAACTAGTGAGACTATTATAATTTTTTAGATGTATGTGTTGAAACATTAAAGGCCCTATATGACAAAAAATTGACTCTTGTGAGCTTTAAGCCATGTTAGAATGTTGTTACCTCCTCAAAATCATTGTTGTGTTTTGTTTCATTCACCCATGGTTGAGTAATCCTTTATTATAAGACTGTCTACATATACAGAGCTCAAAATGATCTGTTCTATCTACTGTTGTGATGTCATGTAGTGGTAGTTTTCAAGTCAACAGCTCCTTTTACCTTTAGTTCAGTAGAGATGGGCAATTCCAGTGCTGAAATTATCCAAATAATTCTAATGAAGGTGTATGGAATTTGAAAACATGATGGAACTTCTGTATTACCACATGGCATCAAAAGGTGTTTTCTGTTTGAGAGAATAAATATGCAGGATGTGTGAACGAAACAAAACACAACTCCAGGTATGTTTGTGATGAGGAAACAACATTATAACAGAGATCAGAAAACAGTGTAATGTAATGTAATGTCAACAGCGCTTAAATGAACACTGTGTAACTTTCTGCTGGATGGTCAGTCTGCACAGAAATTACACAGTATGACATTAAACTAAACTGTCTCCATGGAGACAAGAAGGTAACACCGCAGGGTCAGATCTGTGAAGGCGGTGCTGCTCAAAGTAAGTGTTATTCACTTCTTTAGTGGTTCTTTAGCAATTTAAAACACCTGAAATTGCAAAATGGAACAGTTTAATGCCATACTGTGGAATATTCTGAAGCTCTTACTTCTCCATGGAGTGAAACAGGTAAAGGGATAGTAATGTTACGTATAGCACATTTAAATAAACTTTTACCCAGTGCCTTTTTCTTAAATATTCATTGTTTAACTTATGACAAAATAGCAAAAGGAGAAATTTAATTTGTCAACTGGACAGAGTTTATTTGGTCAAATACGTTTCGCAGCTCATCCAAACTGCTTCCTCAGTTCTGGTCAGATGCTGGTGGACACTGCCTTATATCTGCTTGAAGGGAGGAGCTTAATTACAATGAAAATTACTCTGAGACAACACATATTTATTTACAGTTTCTGTTAGTCAGGTGAGTCTATTCAATATGGAGTTGTGTATTTATGACAAAATACAACATGACATACAATAACAATCAAAAGTTTGGACTAACACATTCAATGTATTTTTCTATATGTTTACTACTTTCTACATTTTATATACATAGAGAATACATCAAACATATGAAGTAAGATATATGGAATTATGTAGCAAAGAAAAGAAAAGTTAAATAACTCTACAAAATATTTTTTGACCAAGCAAAAAACTTTTTTTTCTTTGCTACATCTTTTATTTGATGTCTTCTGTGTGTATTCTAAAATGTAGAAAGTAGTAAATATATAGAAAGAAACACTGAGAGTCCAAACTTTTGACAGGTAGTGCATATTCAAGGTGATCGCTTCTGAAGCTGCTCATAATTCATATTGAGACATATTGAGCTGTTTCATTGTTTCATTATGGATCACTTTAAACAGGTTTTAGTAGTAGCTAATTCAAAAGGTGTCATGGCTCCTGTACCTATATGTTTAAACACTTCTCTGATAAATGAATGCAAGACAGGATCTCTAACGTATCAATGTGCCACTTTAACTCCCATTAATTCAGCGTTATATTTTCCACTCGCACCAGAAACTTGGCTCCAACATGAGAGGCAGAACAGGCCTGCTCTTACTGCAGTTTCAGATTTATTCAAACATTCTTATCAAAGTAAAGTGCAATGGTGTACACACTACTGGCTTAGTACGAGTGGTTAGGTGTAGTGTAGGTAGCAGGTAGGTGAATTTTTATTTCATTATGTTGTATTACCCATTTTAATTGACTAAGTCTGGATGCTCCTTTCCTCATGGTGTGAAATTCAGATTTTTGCAGTATGATGTCCTCGCGTTGGCAAAACAGCTGTGATGGAACCAGTGTGTGCTCCATGACATGAAGGTGCAAAATAATCTCTTGAATCAACATTTTACAGAGTGTAATTGAAAACATAAACACAAGTCATGGTTTTTATGTAGAAATGCAGAGACCTCCACCAAGGCATTGTGATTGATCGTGGCTTTGATTACAAGAGAAAACTGACTTATGGCAAGGCTCAAAAATATAACTGTAAATGTACACTATAGACACTACCAGGCAAAA
This sequence comes from Taenioides sp. WSHXM2023, assembly GCA_029959045.1. Taxonomy (NCBI): domain Eukaryota; kingdom Metazoa; phylum Chordata; class Actinopteri; order Gobiiformes; family Gobiidae; genus Taenioides; species Taenioides sp. WSHXM2023. The sequence continues at coordinate 20,776,196 of CM057086.1, read as the reverse complement.
GTGTTTTTTTCCCCCTATATGTTTACTACTTTCTACATTTTATATACATACATCAAATATATGAAGTAAAATGTATGTAATTATGTAGTAAAGAAAAAAGTTAAATAACTATTACAATTTTTTGTTATATTTTATAATCCAGTCCTCAAATTAGCCACCCTTTGGTCGAAAAATATTTAGTAAAGTTATTTATAAAAGAAAGAAGAAAAGGAAAAAGAATAAAAAATATTGAATGAGATACTAAGTCCAAACTTTTGACTTTTGTGTATGTAATAAATGATTGTACTGCATGTGTATGTATATCCCTGTTTACTTTACTGGTATAAATACTGAAATCAAAATGATATTCCCCATATAAAATTTCCCCATTGTAGGACAAATAAAGGTTTATCTCATGTATAGTTAGATATTACAACTATTTCTTGAGACAGTTCAGCATATTACAGTTATTACGGTGGGGGAAGTCAGGGGCACCAGCAGATTGGAGCAGTGAGAATTCAAACTCATGAGAGGGGAAGAGCTCATTGTTAGCACTGCTGTGTGTGTGTGTGTCTGTGTGTGTGTGGGTGGGTCTATGTGCGTGTGTGTATGTGTGTGTGTTCATTGGCCGCAGATAAAGGGGAATAGAAGAATATTTGCTAATGCTCGGTGATGCTGGTCCTGGTGTGGGGGGTGCACACCAGGGGGAGGAGGAGGGTGTGGCTAACGGCTGTAGCCCTCAAAGGAAGCTCCAAGGCAGGGAAAGGGGAAGTGAGCCACCCCCGCTCTGCTCCAAGGCCACGGGGCTGCTGCTGGAACTGACTGACCCCAAATAATGCCATGAACTGTACCACACCTGAACAAAGTAGCATAAAAACGCTGTGTCTGAACCTTAGATTTGGACTTAATATAAGAAAAGGACAAGGCAAGTTTATTTGTATAGCGCAATTCATACACAAAGTAATTCAAAGTGCTTTACAGAATAAGAAAGACATTAAAATAACAGTACAAATAAAATAATCCTCATAAGGGATCTAAACATAACTCCCTGATGATGATGATCAAATGGCATATGTAATTCTGAACGACTGAAAGATGTTTATCTCATTTCAATTCATTTTAACTTTGCACTTTCCATCTATGAAGGCATTGCAGTGTAATTGATCCCTTTCGTGTTAAATTACATAAAAATAAGTATAGTGTCTATGCATCTGCCGCACCTCACCACACCACACAGCCTATATAATACCTGCAGTACTCAGCACCTTTCCTTGGCTGGGTTTATAGTATTAAGTCTATTACAACAATAGTAATAATGGCAGTGGTGGTAGCAGTATCATAGTAAGTGTTTTTCTTCCATTTTACTGAAGTACTTGTCACTGTCACTGAATACTGTGTTTATTTGGAAAACCTTTTCTACCTCTAGCTGTTGGATTTTTAGATAGCCTGTTCATGTTTATTATACACTTGATATTTTGACACGACTAAACTTCTATCTGCCTCGTCTCGCATCAAGTCTTTTTGGAGGCAAGAGCTACAGTCCTGTAGAATATGTGTGGAATACAGCAGACCTATAGTATTTGCACTATGGGTAATTATAGGCTATTAGTATTAGTAACTGAGACGCATACAAAGGAAGTTTATTGAGGAAATGCGTATTTTGCACACAATATACAAAAACATACAAAACATGATAATCTCTGTGTATTTGAATACACTGTTGACCAGTTTGACCCGGTCACCATATTGCCATGGTAACCATTTTAATCTCTTGTCCACTCTGACCTCTGACCCCATTGGAGGAAAGGTCATGGGGTCACACACTCCGCTGGTTCCTTTCTGTAGATGGCTATTTTCTTCCAAAGGGTGTTGCTGGAACCTGATTTTGTTACAGTATAGTTGATTATATCTCTATTAAATTTAATATTGAATAACATGCATTTTCATATTACTGTATATCTCAAAAAGGACATATAGGAATCTTCATCATAAAGAATGAATAATAACTTAAAGTGGGTGACGTATCTTGTTTTCAACCTTAACACTGAACGGTTTTTGTTTGTTGAATTTGAATTTGCTGAAAATTTGATTTTTATATTATAATGTGTACATTTAAAAATATTGCATACAACAATACTACAATATTTGTCAATATAATATGTGGCCTATTTGTAAAAACTCCAAATCATTTGTTTTGGCTAATACAGTGTAATGTGGAAAAAGCAGATTGCAACACGCGTGGTAATTAATGTCTTTCTTCTTCCTCTCAAATATTTATAGACCCGTGCAGGTACAAAAATATCCCTATAGAAACACAAAGACTGAGGTGAGCGGTGGTCCTGCTTTTCATTTGTGCCCCGCTCGTTTTAAGTGTGATTTTGAGATTGAATTACATATTGATCCCAGCCAGAGGTCCGAGCGTAAAGGGAGATTGAGTTCCTCTCCGAAAAACAAATTTGATGTTGTTGACTCCCTTAAAAAGATAAAAGCTGCTTGAATAATCGGAGGTTCGTAAATGCATTTTCTCAGAGAAACGAGAGTTGGCTGCAATGACAATTTTCTTTCCAATAACAACAAAAGGCAGAGAGATTTTAACAATTTTTGAACAGAAATACATCTATGCTATTTGATGGCATACAACAGTCGACTAATCTGTAAAAGTGAATACAAATTTACAGAGTTAAATTTTACATTTTAAATAGGTGCAGTTGGACAACCTCCTCTTGTCTCTGTGCGCTGTGCGAAATATGTAAAACTATGTACTAATAAATTCAGTTTATAATGATAATGACGTACTGAAATATTATAACAGTAAGACAAATGCAGTACCTCATTAATTCAGTTTATTTTTTTCATACAAAAAATTTACAGAATGTACAATATAAATCATTAATACATTAGTACATTGCAAGATGTTTTCCGTGAAAAGTTGAATTAAAACTCTTCAATACGTTTTCATGAAGGTCGCGTTATCTTATGTGGTTATGTGTGCGGATTGCTCCCTCTAGTGGTCAATCCAGCGAGCTGATTTGGAAAAATGTAGTTTGTTGATATAAGATATAAGATATATAAGATATAAGATATAAGATATATAAGATATAAGATATATAAGATATAAGATATGCCTTTATTAGTCCCACAGTGGGGAAATTCCAATGTTGCAACGCACAGTTCAAGAACAGCAGGAAAATTGAACATGCAATAAAACAAGATAATAGATAATGGCTAAAAAAATAATAATTTAGAAATAGACTTAAAGATAGACTCTAATTTTGTTCCGGTGGAGCAAAAATATAAAATACAAAATATAAAATACCAAAAAAAAACAACAAAAAAAACTATCTGATCTGATTTTCTTTGCATATTTCCAATAAAAGATCAATATGTACAGCCATGCAGCTATAGGGGCTGTTGGCAGGATACACCCTGGTCAAATGTCACGTACTAGTGTAAGAGTAACATTTTAGAAACAGGTAGGTCATACAATCACTCAAAGGAGAGATCTCTCACTTCTCTTGCTTAAATAATTTTCTTGTGATACAGTTAGTATTTGTTTGTTATTGTTATTTTCTCCTTCTTCTTCAGTGTTGGGCCTTGCAGAGGTGAGTGTGCGTTTCATGGGCTGACGAACCTGAGATTGAGCCTAAATCACCATTCTCAGGTTGGACAGTCCTGGAAGAGCCACTCGTCAACAAGGCCTCAAAACTCCACTCCAAGCCGAGGCTGCTCTCTCCATTTGTGCTCCACAACCGCACAAACAAAACCTAGAATAACATCATCTGCAAACAGGCCACGTTCATGTGGTATTCTAACATGGAGGGGGGCAATCCTGATTAAAACTAAAATGAAAGGACGCTTGTTCTAGGATTTGCAATTTAAGATACAAAGACAAATATTTTGGACTAGTTCATGATTAATGTGTGTTATTGTGATACTTTCACCTGTTCGCATGAAGCTAAAACATTCGCACATCTTCAAAATCTATTATCCAAAAAGTATCCTAATATTAAATCCCAGAATCAACATGCATAGTTTCTGTTTGGAGATTGCAAAAATGGTCCTTTACATATAAATTTATCGGCTGCAAGTCCCAGTGCCAGTGATTCATCTTATGTAGAACTTCCTCATCATCACAAGCAATTCTGCAACAGCAAACACACTGTGACAGGGTTGTTTCTATAACGGCAACTTAATTGACATAAAAACAGATGGAAAAATCATTCTCTGGATGAAAAGCCAATGACATCTATAGTAAAAGACATAAACGCACATACGTTTGGGCCACAGTAAGTTTGGCAGCAAATGCAGAAACAGGTCTAGGTCGTCTGGGACCAAGTCAAGATCAAGGGAAGAAAGATGATTTTGAGTTAGAATTCCAGTTTAGACACTGCAAAGAAAAGACAAAGATTATGTCATTTTATTATGTTTGTTATATATAAAAAAAATGCCACACCCAGACAAGACCAGACTCGGACAATGAATAAGTACTGATAAGTAACTTAGGTAACAATAATTTTATAGTGTTAAATTACAGATATATTAAACTATTTTAAAACTTTTTATATACAAATTTATACATATTACAATGAGAAAAAATGCTTTGTAAATAATTTGCTACAATGAGTTTACTTAAAGTAACACCACGTGGCACGTCACCTGCCTGATTCCACGAACACAGAGGGTTAAAACTGCACTTTGGAACATTCTCCATGGAGATAATATGTTTAATAATATGTGTTATGCCATATTTCGGAATATGATATCAACATTTCCATGAAAACAAGCAGGTGGAAGCCCTCATCCACACCAAGTAATAGCGCTATGAAAACATCCAAACACAAAAACATTTTTTTAGTCTGTTTTTGGGGGAAAATGCTATGTGGTACAGCTTTAAAACTATCAGTTTAGTGTTACTTATTTGCAGTGGTGGAAGAAATACTTAATTTAGATTTTTACAGATATTAGAACAAAAAAAAATAAGTTAAAGTAAAAGTATCACACGAAAAAATTGACTTAAGTAAAAATATTAAAGTACATGTTTAAAAATGTACTTAAAGAGTAAAAAGTAAAAACATTTCATGCAAATTTCGAGATCTAATAAAACTTCAAATGTAGTGAAGCTTATTATACCCCCCCAGCCTTTTCAGCAGGTCTCAAACTATCATAAAAAATACTTTTGCTTTTCAGTCCAGTTCAAAAATGGAGTACAAAATACAGATACCTGCCCTCAAATGGAGTGAAGTAAAAGTATCCACTTTAAAATGTACAGATACCTAACGTTTATACTTAAGTACAGTCCTTTACTACATTCCAGTAGGCTGACAGATGTTGCATATGATAAAATGAGTCAAGTCTACTTTTTGGATCTATCTGTTTGCATCTATATTGTGAGCTAATGTGCAGTACAGCAAATAAACTGTGACACAATTACCGGTAGATGTTCCATTTCAGGTCTAATGTACACAGCATCTCTCCTGAAACATGTGGGATTTATAGTCCCTCTCCCTCTGTGCTAAATCTTATGATAAACTGCACAGAGTAAAAGCTATAAAACATGCACACTATAAAAGCTTCACAACCTCTTCACAAGAAATACTGAATTATTTAACTGCATTAGCCTGGCATCGGCCCGACCCATACAGGCCATCTACTCCAATGTATTTGCACTTGATTGCAGTTAATTCTGAAGTAAAAGACTCATTTGTCACATAAATGTCAGATTAAAGTAAAATTATTTTTGCTTCACCCCTACAGAAAGAGGAAATGGTGTTGAAGGATTGGTTTGAGAAGTAATAATTATAACAATAGCTTCAGCAGCGGTAGTAGCTGTGGTTACAGACTTTCAGCAAACGTAGCCTTTCATATGTGAATGAAGGTACTTTTTGCTTTATTTCTTAAGCTTCGTCTTCTATAACACAGTCTGAAAAAAGTGCATAGTTAAATTCAGACAGTGTTGGGAAGTAACTGAATACATGTATCAAGAATATGTATTCACAATACTATACTACAATACTACTACGACTAGGCTTCAAACTGCACAATATCAATGAGAAAGATAGAAAACACTGCTCTTTTAGCGTGTGTATATGTAATTTTTCCTTCTCTAATTAGTGATAGGAAATACATAACAATCTGTGAAACAAATATAAAGCTGTTTTTAATCCTATGCTGCGTCTTTACACTATAATGTAAATACAACTTGATGTAAAAGTATTCAGAGTATTCAGAAGGCATACTTGAATGAATTAATACAATACTTTGGTTGGTTATTACACATTTTAATTTGGGTATTCTGTAACTAAATACATTTTCAAAGTATTCTTCCATTCACTGAAATGAGACGTGTGGTTTGGTGCAGAATTGACAATAAAATGTAACAAAATAAATATAGTAACCGCTTCTAAACATGTAATGTAAAAAACATAACATTTAAGAACATATTCTATAGAGTCTTACCATATGTGAAAATGCACCGGCGTCGCTCCACATTGAAACAGTTGTATGTATCTGTGTGGATCCTGCCTGCTTTTATGTCACTGTTGAAAATGACACTTGTGAACACACACTTTGCTCTCCTGGTTTCAATACTCGAAGGTAACTTCATCACGCACAGTGCTACCAATAGGGACGCACACCCTGTCACTGCCTTCCTGTTTGTGAATGCTCAGGGTAAACTTTCCACTGACAGCTCTCTTCTACAGGACCACTGAGACTATTTTAACTCAACGGTTTTACACTCAACACTTTAAACTGTACCAAATGAAGAGCTCAGTAGTAAAAACAGATATCTCCATTTTGAAAATTTCCTCAAAAGTTTTGGTCTTTTTGTTACCGTATTCTAAAGATATTAGCAATGACAGTGAATAATGGATTTTATCAAGAGGGGATGGATTCTACTTAGCAGTGTATTTATTGCTTTTTCTACCAATAATCCCACTGTTTTTTTGTTTTTTTTTCTTGAACAGTTTGTGTTGCGAATTAGCCAAGGTCATAAACACTGATACCTGCATCAGATTACTGAATTGTTATTCTCTGTTTTTTGTATATGTCCCTATTCAAATGAACAATAAATATATTTGGCTTTTGATGGCTTTTATACTTAGTGTAAACTACAAGTCTCCGATGACTTTTTCAAATCTGTTTTTACATCTGTTTTTGCAAATGAAATACATGAAACAGTAAAGAATGTAATAAAGAATGCAGATGTTATATTAATGATTTGTTAACATAGTAAAATCATATTCAACTTGTAATACTGATCTGGAGATGGTAGCAGGAGTAGTTACAAGTTTTTTAATAGAAAATACGATAGAGTAAAGGGCGACTTATGATTATTTCAGTAATCCGCTATAACTTCTACCATTAGCTAACAATTTTAATAATTATTTCTATTATACATTGATATTTTAAAAACAAAATAAAGGTAAAATGCTGACAGAAATCTACTTAAATCTTAAATCTATTTACATATGAAGTGGTAGTAGTATAAAGAGTATATATAAGACTGCTGATTGAATTAATTCTTTTTGTCCCAGTTTGATTTACTAATGTTGCTGTCTTTGTTATAAAACGTCTTTTGTCATGTGTTTTAGAGTTTTATTTCTCACATTTACCATGTTTTTTTTCTCCCATTGTCTTTACATGCCTATCATCATTAAATATGTGTCACTCAAACTTCACATTACAGTAAAAGCTATTACGGTACTAGCGTGAGTTCTGAGAATGCACAACACTCATTCTGACTGAATAAAGGCTGTGTGAAGATTAAAAATGGACAGACTGTGTTAAAATCCAAATATTGCACTTTTATTTAAAAAAAAATCCTATCTGTACATACAACAGCAGCAGTAAGCGTTCAATCACAGTCAAAATCTGAAAATAATGGCGTCCGATTATAGAAACCCATACCTGATCAACTTAAGTACACTTTTAATTTTTTGTAGAGCATGCTGTTACTCAAAGTTTGGTGGAAAATATACTATGTTCAAACATTTTTTTAAAGTTACACAATCCTTTGTACAGATTTTGAGCAATTCTTCTACGCCTGCCAAAAAGCAACAAAAGGACAGACTACAGTACATTACACATTTAATATAATTTGCATGAGAACAGCAGAACGCAACCACATCTAATGACAAAAACAGTTATGGTGCAAACCTTAGGAGGAGAGGTATTTTGATAAAACAATACTGTCACGGGTAGGCCTGTCACGAAAATACTGTATTGACTTATTGTTTAATATATGACAGGTAGAACAATCGTTTTGGGGGTCAATATTTATAGTGGTACTTTTTGTTGTACTAGTGAGGAAATTGTAGTTATTTTTCTGTATTACGATGAGATTTGAGTTGTAGAAGATTGAATTACGAACTTCTATGACGATTATAGAAGTGTTGCATTCTGCTATTTATTTATCACAGTTATTAAAAAAATACTATATTATTTAGAATAGTTTTTGGGGGATAATAATGAGTTATGGTTTGGTTTCAATATTATAATTTATCATCTATATTTTCTTCAGCCATATATCACATTTCAAAGTTAGTTATCATGACAGGCCTACACAAATTAAAGTTAGATTTATATACCACCATGTCAAAACTGCGAGAATATAAGTATGTCAGTGTTTGTTAAATGTCATTGACCCATTTTCCCAGCAGCGAATGTGCCCGTGGACTGGTCATGTGCTCAGGTTTATCCATGGTGAAAATGCAAATATTTTATTCGCTGTATAAATGTGAGTGCATACTTAAGCTGTATAATGAAACATAGCTACAGTCAGGTCAACATCCACAGAAGGAAGATTCAGTAAAAAAAAGGCAAAAACACCCACGCATTTTCCGATTGATTGGTCCATGAGAAAATGCTTGTGGCAATAGAAGCAACAGCCATTTAGTTAAAGTTGAGACAGGTACAATAATGTACAAAATAAACTTTTTTTTACTTCTAGTGCAATCACATTTACATTCAGTGTTGTCATAGCACATGGCTTAAGGCAAGGTAGGTCTTTAAAATAAACTGGCAAAGTAAAAATGATTGTCACTGTTTAAAAAGCAAAACATGCAACAACAGAAATAATCAAATAAAATGTTTTTTCCACTTCAACATACATCCTGTAAAATATTATATATTATAATTTAAATTAACATTCAACAAAAATAAAATAGTCTTACAGTCACAGCTGCAACCTTGTAAGGGCACGTTTTGTGTCTCAAAAAGTCTTTTTCTCTAAAGTTCTAATGTATTTTGTCAAGTTTCGGTAAAAAAAAAAGTTATTTGTTAATTTGTTCAGTAACTAGGCTCGTCCATCTCCTCGTCGCTCCAGTCTAGGGGTGCATCTGTCCCGAAGTAACGGTCCCCAAAATTTCCTGTAAAATGAGAAATGTTATAATATTTCCATGATATGAGTGCTCATTAAAATTATGCATTGATTATAACTACAAATACTACAGTTATTACTACTTTTACCACTCAAACAAACACCATAAATGTCTTCACAAATCAATACCTACTAGTAATTAAAACTGTTATTTATTTAGGGTTGTTCCATAGAGCTAACTTCTGATGCCTTATTGCATGTATATGAGCTAGTTATCATGTGTACGTTGTAGTTAGTAATAGACATTTTTTTCTGTATATTTCATTTACGGTATATATAATTCAAGACGTGTCGTGAGGACAACACAACTTTAAAAAGTATATCTGCTAATCATATAAACCATATGACAAGTCAAAATGAATGATGTGTCTTTCAAAAAAGTATTTGTTTAAAAAAATAACTCAATACATTTCTTAATAATCAAGTTTGTTCCCATGCTGTGAGCAGTGCCTGTGTGACTGACCTATTCCCGGTATAATGTGGAACAGATCGTTGACTTTCTTGTCCACAGCTGTTGTGATGATTTTAACCTGTGGAAAAGCGTAGGCCACTGAGTGCACTCCCATCTCCGCCATCAGCAGAGACACCAGCAGGATCTTATCCTCCTGAACATCATGGTCCTAAAGAGGAACACGAAGCATTACGGACCATGAAAGAATACTGTATATTTATGAGGGCATCTCCAATAGATTCAGTTATGTCATTCAGGATGCTCTGTATGTTATTACAGAACTCATGACTGACAAAAAAAGTACATTATTAAAATATAACAGTACCATCTTATAATTACTAGTTATTAATTAGCCTTAAAAAGCATGAAGAAATACTTGTTTCATAATAATGATTTAAAATGATTCAGGATTAAGTACTTAATTAAGGGGTTATGGTTAGGGTATTATTTAAGTAGGAATCTTAATAAACTATTTGTTCATTATGAATGAGGTCTTTGTGCATGCCTTATCAAGTCTATTAAAAGTGTAGTTATTGTAAAGTGTTACCTATAAAACTAAATTCTTTTACAATAAACTATTCTAAACTTAACGTACTGATAATGTTTTAAAAAAAATAGCAATGTGTAATATCATGCAGAATGCGCAACTGCATCTAAGTTAGAGAGAAGAATATTTCTGTGTCCACATTTGAATGTCTACAACTTTAATGCATTGTTTATGTGCAGTGAACTCTGACCCACCAGTAGCACACGCACGGCCATCATGGCGGCGGCCCCGGTCGACACAGTGCAGTCCATCAGGATCACATGGTCCTCACTGATGTCTTTGGGGAGGCGCAGGTAGTGAAGCTGTAACAGTTAAACTGGGGTTAACACAAAACAGGGCAGAATGTGGCTTAGCCCACAATAACACACTTGACCTGTATCATTACATCTAAAAACAAGAACATTATGTGACTGAAATACCTCAGGCAAATGAAAAACTGCTATGGTCCATCATTTTATGTGACATTAACTGTCAAAACTTTTACCAACTTGTGATACATGAATACAATTTAAAATTTAAAGTTTAAACTGACTGATTTCAATTATATAAAAATGTTATAAATTTCATTTTTCAATATTCAAAATACATTCATTAAAGATCAGATATCTTTACATATCTTAATAGATGTTCACTTCATATATCCTAATGAGCCCTACCTCTGGCTCTCCTGTGTCCTGGTTGGTCTGGATGAGGATCTTGCCAATGCGGACATCTTTACAAACAGCCCTCAGAGCAGGCTCCATGGTCTCCCCAGCCCGCAGGATGGAGACACCTGTGATCTGCAGCAAAACAAATTCAGTGAAGGTTAACTGTGTGAAATTGGGAAGACAAAAACATATCTTAAAGTGTCAATAAGTGAATTGTGTTTACTCACCCTTTTCCCATTGAACGAGCGACCTTCGTAATCCTCTCCCTGCGGCGTCTGGACTGTGTGGACCTGAAGACCATATTTGGTATTTGGCATTATAATGCATTAACTTCTATGACCCAACTAGACACATCATTACTACACAAGTTATAATCAATGAGTGTTTGTGTAAAGTGAGAGGTAAACTATCTCTCCAGAAGATTGCTTCATGTCTCAGATAATGCGGTTTGAACTTTCCATTGCTGTAGATTGAAAAGTTTCCACACCAACAATGCCAATACAATATGTGTACTGTAACAATGAAAAGATTTTAAAATCCCAAACTACTTATTATTCAGCAATAGGCCATGGTTTGATTTTAAATCCTTTGACAGTTTAAAGGCTGGATATTTGTGTCTTTGTTCATATTCAATTAATTTTAAAAAAAGTAAATAAAAACAGAAACTTTAAGCACCTGTGATGGGAGAAATGACAGTGCTCGTTCAATCAGCAGTCGCATCAGCCTCTTGGAGTAGAAGATAAACTCATCACGACTGGTTTCTTTGTTCCTGAATAAACAAATGCACATACTTGTATACTAACTGTGGCCATAGTGTGATAACATTTAAACTTCATATTTGACATGTGGACATTGTATCCATCCTCAGTTCTTTTTAGCTCTCTTTATTACCTGATGATGGTGTGCATGCCCCTGACTTGTGGGGTACTCTCCAGCACACTGAGGGTCTGGGGGAGGGGCTGGGCCTGGTGCGCCGAGGCCAGGGCTGCCCTGTGACCATGGCAACAGAAAGAGAGAGAGGACAATGAACATAAGGTACATTCAAGCAAATTAATTATAGCAATCTAGGTGCACGTATCACCACTGCACCCAAATGCACCAGTACAGATGTTAGTAAAACATGTGCACAGGAAACATTAGCATCATTAATACCTAAAGTACTTTTTGGAAAAAGAAGTGTGAACCAGCAAGAGCCAACTGTAACAATGCTGAGTATTTCAGTGAGCAAAACAAAGACCGCCTTACAAATGTGTGTTACAGATTCAACCAATTATTTAGGATGGCATCAGCAAATTCAAGTATTGTTCATTACAGCAATTCAACTACAGAAGTTGGATTCGGCACAATCAAAGTAAAGTTATACATTTGTTAGTTGGTTAAGAAAAACACATGTTGCATCTAATGAAATAGTGGAACACGAGAATTACATTTTATCATTGCATGCACTGAATCTAATATATTGTACAATATTTTCAATATTCGACACCTGTAATTTGCTGATAGGTCCATTCAAAGTGCATTGAAAAACACATGCTTGCCTTTAATGTTTTTATCAGCTCTCAGAGGACTGAAGTTTATAAGGCTACGTTGAAAAGTTAAGATATAACTGTATAATTCACATATCCACACACTGAATGTCACTGAGATACTCATCAGCCAGAAGCAAACAAAAGAAAATCATATGAAATCAGCTCACATATCCCATCGAAGTTTCCTCTGTGGGAGAGTTTGGACGACACAGAAATACAAGTGACAGACACAGGACACGGACAGAGGAGGAAAACATGAGAGACTGCACATCAGGAAGAAGGAATCATGACAGCCAATGTCAAATGTCTCAAAAAGCCAGAAGTCTGCTAAAACCACCTTGTTTCAATCAGTTTTTGTGCTGAAGGTCATATACAGCACTGTGCAAGGTTTTAGGCAGTTTGGGGGCTATTTACATGGAAAAACCCATATTAAGGTTATCTGGGTCACTGCTCACTATAACATAATTGATTCTGATTTGAGTGAATAGAGCTTGTGTGAGTGCGTGGGAGGTGGAGCGTGACTGTCACTCTTTCAGTGTGCGTAAAAAGTTGGTATTTGAGCTCACAGGCTTCGACACATCCTGTATCTAAAGACAGACACTGAACACTTCCTCTCTCTCTCTAGCTCACACTGTGGCCAACATTCAATGGAAAAACTTTTGTCGTAGCATATTGGAAAGTTTCTCTGCGGCTGAGATATGCAATAGTCAACAATAGCTTCCTCGGGTGAACTTTCTGTTGTACTCGGGTTGGCACAGAGAGGAAGAGGTCAGTCACTTACTCACTTACGGTGTATTTTTAGACACAGGATGACTGTCACTTGTCTTTCGTGAAGCAAAGAGGGTGCACTAGTGCAGTGTATGCTGGCTGCAGATTAAATGTTTGATGAAATACACAAATGAATACCTCTGTAAAGGGGCTAGTACTGCTAAGTAATGTAAAAAAAATATGAAATTCAGATTTCAGGATTTCAGGGTCAAATGACCCCCTCTAAAGCTCCCAAGAATTTTGATTGAATTCACAGTGCAATATATATATATATATATATATATATATATATATATATATATATATATATATATATATATATATATATATATATATATATATATATAATAATTTTTTTTTTTCAAAATGACGCAGCTCTATTACTATATTAGACAAACCAACACTAAAACATTTGCACAGGGCTGTAGATTAACAGCAGTTCAGATTATGATCATGACATTGCCGCCAGATGATGTTTTTATGAACAAGAAGCTAACTGAAGAAGCAGCTTGGATGAGCTGCGAAATATGTTTGACCAAAATAAACTTTTGTCCAGTTGACAAATTGAATTTCTCCTTTTGACAGGGCTTTTCAGACTTCCTTTTCTTCAAGGCTAGGTAGATGTGGCAGAGTAAGAGATCGGAGAGCGGTGTGAGCGGGGCAGATGAGGAGAGAACAGAGAGCATAAAGGCCACTCTACCTGACGCTGAGTTCACGCTGTGGGCCGTGGGCGAGCAGTGGGGTAGGGGAGAGTGAGCACACAGTGAGACAGCATCCATAAACTACCATAAGTGTGTGTGTGTGTGTGTGTGTGTGTGTGTGTGTGTGTGTGTGTGTGTGTGTGTGTGTGTGTGTGTGTGTGTGTGAGAGAGAGGCTAAACTAAGACAACTGTAATGACGGCAAAATAGACAGCAAATTGAGTGTTACAAAGAAAAAAAAAATTCTACAAAAAAAAGCAGGCTGCGAATTGCTATATTTGAAATAAATTTGTAAATAACGTCTGTAGTATTTAATGTAATTATTTTATAGTACATAATACAGAGTACAACACAAGTCATTTCTGCACGCTAAAAGTAATTACATTTATTTTAGAGAGTTTAGAGAGAATTAGATATTGATATTAATACAAATAATTTTAACTTGTGTAGCTTGATCATATCATCTGTAAAAGGATCAAAACAATCTACAGTGATTATACAGTACTGCTTATAACATGTGTTGACGTATTTGTCCACTAGAGGGCATATTAGAGTGCAAAATGTGGTAATGGCTCAAAATGTGGGCAATAATAGTAAATAAATGCTTGACCCATTTATGAATGCTAAAACAGTGCATAGTACAAGGAGCTGTTTATAACATGGTTGTAATATGTGATGATTGCTGTTTTTCTGTGTGTGGCTCCTACCTCTTCAAGCTGACTGTGAACATGCTGCACTATTAAATCAATAGCCACCATATTGCCACCACCTGTTAAAACAAAAAAAATAAATAAATTATGAGTCTTACTTAAGAGTTTAAATAGTCATGTTAGATGCACTAATAAATGTGATTCTAGCTAATGAAAGTATCAACAAAATCACACAATTCATACATTTGCTTTTATAAAGGTATTGGCATGTAATATTTCATATTCACTTTTTTTCCCCACATTTATAAACATCTCTTAAGAATTCATGCACACACCCAAGGATTTTAGCTTCTTTGTTATCAAGTTTTCATATTTAACAATAATCCAGAGATTAACTTCTTGAGCACTGGAGTTATTCAGGAGTGATATGGTATCACATATTAATAGTTTTTTACTTAATTAAACTGTAATCTACATTAGGAATATGCAACTCTATTGCAACTGTGTAGTGTTTATAGAATGTTTTTGTGACTTTTGTCTGAATTCGCACCTCGTGGGACCACAATGTCGGCTAGCCTCATGGTGGGTTCAATGTACTGCTCAAAGGCCGGCTTCACAAACTTGTTGTACTGTTTAATAACTCCTTCAATGTCTCTGCCTCTTTCTGTGATGTCCCTTCTGAGACGCCGTACCAGCCGTATGTCTGAGTCGGTGTCCACAAAGATCTTCATGTCCAAAAGCTGAAAGAAAGGGAACAGTTTTATAGATGTAATAATGCATTATGTTGTTCATGGATATTCGCTTTAAAGCAAATGGGTGAATTCACTACATTTCCTTCACAATAATAATGTCAAAGATTAAAGGTTTGTTTAGGTCGGCTGAAAATGCCTGAGGATATTAACCTTACCTGTAAGAGTTCTTTATCTGTAAAGGCCATGATTCCCTCGAAGATTATAACACTGGCTCCATATACTGTTTTCTGTTGTCAACAGAAATTACACAGTGTTAGCTGTTATAGGTGCCATTTTAAGGACTCTGACTATTCAAAGAAGATTTTGTTTCGGAAATGGTCATGTTTAAAAAAAAAAGAGCCACTGTATCTGCATGTATCATATAATGTACTGACAGTGAAGAGTCTTAAAACAATTTAAGAGTAACTGAGAATAAACTACATCTTAATATTACAATAATACATTATGTTGTGAGGTGCAGCCATCCTTACCCAGTCCTTTTGTCTCCCATGTGTAGTGAAGTCATACACAGGGATTTTCACACTCTTTCCCTTTTTGAGTTTGCGCAGTGTGTGTGTGAGCAGAGTGAAGTCAAAGGCATCCGGATGGTCAAAGTTGTAGTCGTTACTGGCTGCAAGAATCTGTTCTTCCTTTGACAAGACCTACAAAATGAACAATTCAGTCACAAGCTGATCAAATTGTACATGGAAGTAGATCTAAAGAGTAGAGCTGTAGTCCTCTAGTCAATTAGTTGGTTGACAGTGTCTTGGATTTATATGAACAGCTGAAAGGAGAATGTGTGAGTTATCTGGAGTGACTTATGAAGATACTGGTAGCACTTTTCTGTTTATATCATTGTTGTTTTAGTTAGTAAGGCTATAAAGGCTATAAACGTATTCCACAAAGAGGAACTGAAGTGAGGAAGACTAAAATTAGGAAATATCTTTTGCCCTTGTGAAGCCTGTAGCAGGTCGTGTGTGTGTGTGTGTGTGTGTGTGTGTGCGTGTGTGTGCATGTGCCTTTATATGGGCCAACCATGAAAATCCCACACTGGTATTTCTCAGTTTAAGAAAAGCAACACCCCTTTTCAAATTATCAGAGAAAACTATTAATATAGTTACATATGAAAATAAAAAATAAGTTTCAGGTGTATGTTCAGGTGAAAGAAAAGAAAGCGCGTGATAAAAATAGTCCCATAGATGTGTGTAGTTAAGTTGGAAATGCCAGCCTGTGCAATGTGGCGTGTGAAGTGCCACTTGCTAAAGGTGGTAGTACGATTGGTCAGTGTTAGACCCCACCCTCTGTCTGAGCTACTGCTGCTGTTACATGGGGACAAGATTGCATAACAGTAAGAG
Organism: Taenioides sp. WSHXM2023; assembly: GCA_029959045.1. Lineage (NCBI taxonomy): Eukaryota > Metazoa > Chordata > Actinopteri > Gobiiformes > Gobiidae > Taenioides > Taenioides sp. WSHXM2023. The sequence continues at coordinate 20,759,461 of CM057086.1, read as the reverse complement.
GGACATCAGTGTGACACTCTATACTTCAAATTATTGAAATGAAGCAGTAGACTTAGACTTAAATTATCTTCTTCCTACAGATTTTTACTTCCGGACCTCCACACAGCTAAACATGTTGACTCATATAAATAAAATTGGTTTATGACTCTTTTAACATTGGAAAAATATAATGCATGCAATACAAAACAGGTAATCAGAATCAAGTCGGTGTGTGTGAATAAAATATTAGTATGTAGAAATATGTAAAATATTTTTCTTTACTTTGTATAGCATTTAGAGGAGAGGAGTGGTTAATCACTGTAGAAGAGGTGCACAAACCTTGTAAAATGAATCCATTGAAAGTAATACAACCCATGGAACATCAAGCGCTTCAATGATTTTCCGTGCAACTGTGGTTTTTCCCGAAGCGCTCCCACCACACAAACCTGAGACAAACAGTGAAATAAACACATTTAACGCATTAAGACAACAGAATGTCCTAGATTTAATGGGTACAGCTCTTAATAAAAGGTACACGGAGACAACAAAGTTAAGTGCAGCTAACATGCCCAAGGCAGCTACTAGTATATGCAAGTGAAAGAACAGGTAGAAACAAAGACCTGTTCTGCAAGCAGACATGCCAAACTCATGAAATCTTTCTGTAAACAATCTGACAGAGAAAACAAAAAAATACACTTGTGTAGTGTATTTTGCATAGCCAACATCAACATCAAACTACAACATCTATTTGCAATGATTCTATTTTTTCAATCTAATTTCAATTTCAATCTAACAAATTAATAATAATACTGAGCTCCATTCTGATTAACACTAGTGAGTGTATGTAGTGTATCTTACTGTAAAAGGACAACTGACAATATTTTTAAAGGATTCATTCACAAAGTACTATATGAGAGCATTTGAACTCACCAATGACAAAAGCCTCTTTGGACTGTGTACCATGTTCGTTGTACCAGGGCGGACGTCCAGCCGTGTAGATGGTTCTTTTGGAGGTCCTCAGCAGGGGGGGCTCTGACTTACACTGGGACGTGGTCCTCTTCCTTGGGGACAAACCGGTGGTCACGGAGGGGAGCAGTCTGTCCAGTGACCCCTCACCACTGCCACTGGAAACAGATAAAACAGATAACCTTTTGTTTTATGGCCTTCCATAAATCAAAACCATGATAAGGATTTACTAGGAATTTGTTGTGTTATTTGGTGAAGCATTGCTAGGTTTCCAAAGCATCAGCCTTACTAATTTGCATTTGGCATTGTGGTCAAGTATCTTTCCTGATACTCCTCTGTCCATTTATCCAGATTTGGGACAGACCTAAAGACTGTCATGTGATGCAACATACTGTAGGTTAAATTGCCTCTTAATTGCAACTTGTCCTTGTCACAACATGTGGACCAATGTTAGCTATGTTAAATACATCTGCTGCTGAATCACTGCAGGCACTGTGGCTATTGTGGTGTAAGGGACCTGTTTTTACTAACAAAGATCAAGGCTCACAAACAAACTAACCTTTGGGTGTGTTACAGTTCACATTGACGAACATATTTAGGTGAGTTAATGTTAATCAAAATAGATAAACAACACTGTCACATTGTTCAGTCTTGTTCAATAATTGGCCAAGTGTCAAAGTGCAGTAACATTGCGGGGAGTTTCATGCTTGTTATTAGGCTGTCCATGTTTATCAGTCTACAAAATTGCACTAATCGGAGTTGAGTGTGACACTGAATAACCTTAATAACACAATTTGGATAATAAAATCATAAAGAACATGAGGCAATATTTTATTGTTCAGGAGTACACAATAGATTGAATTGAACTGAAAACACATAAAATTAAGGTTAAGAATGTCCCAAAAACATTAGAGACTGCTTGAGACTAAAATTCAGAAAAAATGAAATGCCAAAGCAAATATAAATATGTCACTACCAATAAGTGCATTTTGTGCAGTGTGCATCTAAAAACTTCTAGACAATAATTTAAACTTGCCCTATAAATGCAAATACTTAAATACTGTTCTTTTTAAAATCTTACAAAAAGGACAATGTTTTGGCTTTGGCTGTAATATACGCCCAGTTTGTTAGAAGACTTACTGTCGTATGCGACTCATCCACACTTCACTCAAAGATGACTGTAAAAATCCAGATGCCATTTTCCTTGAACCTACAGAAAACACTACTTCTCTGTCTATTTGTCTCTCACCCAGCACATTTTTATGTATGGAGCCATAAACCTTCCCAGGTTGTGTCACAGGGTCAAAAGTGAATCTAACAGAGCACATGTATTTTATCTTATCAGAGAACCACCTGAGCCTGGTCAGAGACTAAAACATCTTTGTGGTAGAGCTGGCTCCAGCTGACTTATCAGTTCAACCCAAAGCAGGGAGCCTATAAAAGATTAGCTAAACTTCACTGTGCTGAATCATGTCATTGTCAGAGGCAGCAGCACAACTAAACAGAGGAGAAGACTGTGGAGCTACAAGTGAGGAGTAAAGCTGTAGGTCTACATAACACAACAGGTTTTAGCGTTTGTTTTGGATTTGGAACTACAATATAGTCCTAGCTAAGATCAGTGGTAACTACAACCGTGCAACTAGCCATACCACATTGTCATCAAGCAACGTCATTAATACCTCTGCCCAAAACAATCTCAACACACAAGAATATCCAATAATTAACATGCATGTAAATGGCTAGGCTTTGAGTTTAAATGGTAAGGGCCATATTATTCAATATCAGCCTATATTGTAAAGGATAAATAATAATAATAATAATAATAATAATAATAATAATAATAATAATAATAATAATAATAATAATAATGAGAGCCTAATAATATAATGTCAGTCAGAACAGTAAGCATCAAAGAACACTATAAAAGCAGCAATGGTAATGGGTCAATACATGAAAAGAGACAGCAATGATAAAGGACAGTTTTGAACAAGGTAAAGTGCAAGGTTACCAGAGTCCTAACTTTAGCTTGCTAAAGGAGCACTCTCCCGAGTCACTACATAAATAACATTTGCAAATAAAAACTGCAGAAATACTTCCAATAATCCAGTATTTCTGAGCAATTTGGCATTTTTGATTGATTACAGATGACCTAGCTGACTGATTGGTCAGGCCCTAAAAGCTGAGCATTTGGTGTTGCACTAAATGACAATAGCATCTCTGTAGCTGCTAATATTTGACATCACAGGCTTAGACAGTAGTAGATAATTATTGTTGCCTGCTGTAAATAAGAAGCTCCATAAATCTATTCCTTTAAAAAGACAGAAGCACTTAAGGACTGGCATAGCACAATATCATTTACTGGAAAGAAAAACAAAACATAGTTCAATAAAAAAAAAGGTCATAACAACTCTGTTAGCAAACCATGACAATGCAAATACAATGGTTGACGTCCTCTGTTGAGTAATAAAACCACACAGACACAGAGTAGTTCATATGAGACAAAATACCATTCACATGTGCAATCAGTTCCTTTTGTTTAAAATGATATACAGTACACAACCAAACAGTACAAGTAAACAGTACAAGTAGGACAAATAAATTCATTAAATAAAAAATAAAATATAAAAACAAAATCAAATCACTTACCTGCCATCAGATGTTAGTGTCCAACAGCCTGAGATTCTAGCACCGGAGTATGCAGGTAGAGAGTTCATGACTGAAGACAAAAATGTGTACGAAAATTGTATTTTTGTCTAATATTCCCACCAATAAGAAAATGATAATAGGGGCTTTAGTACTTAGCAGCAATGCCCTTTGGAGCAACACATCCACAGTTATGTAGGCACACTATGGGGAGTATAAAGAGGGTAGAGGATGGGGGAGAAACGAAACTTTGAACATGAGTTTTGTTTTCTGTTCCATTGAATAGCTGGTCAGTGTGGAGTGAGACAGAGCCAGGACGAGAAGGAGAATGCAGCTCTGCAACTTGTACACTCACTCTCTGACTAAGGGCACGGCTTCTCCCTCCTCTGTTTGTTCACTCCTCCCCTTCAGTCGTCCAGCCAACAAATGTAAGAGGATCACCTAGCCAGCAGATTATGTTCATTAGCTGGTATTAATAGCAGCAGGTTAAAGCAGACTTTCCCACTGCGAGCCCATACACATTCATAAACACACGCACATATGCCAGGGAGAGGGAGGTCATCTGTTTTTGACGACTTGAGTGTTGCGACATGTCCCTAGAGGTAACAGAGGGGAGAGAAAATGTAAAAAAAACAGGGAAGCTGTGTCAAGTAATCGTGTTGTTACAGTCTCTTCTGTTTCCGTAAGACATTTTAGGAAATTAGAAGCTGATAGTTGTTATGAAAAGCCTACTAAAGGGGTCTGAAAGTTTGTATCAGAGTATGCCTACAGCTTCTACAACTGGATTACTACTACTACTACTACTACTACTACTACTACTTCAGACATTCAAAGTGATGGAGAAATGGATGGCACAAAGATTACATTGTCTTATTTATGTCCCCTAGCGGCTGGATTATGCAATTTGAGTATTGTTTTCACTTGAAGACACGAAGACACTAGGATTTATGGTAGCTTAGAAACAGCAAATGGGAGTGCTTTTGCTTATTGCCCTGTAGGGAGCCACAGCTCCTCTTTACAACAAGCTTTCGGCATCAGAGCGACAAAAAACACACCCACAAACACGGCAAGAAACCGCGTCCCAAACTAAACTGGACTTGTGGTGGAGCAAAGGGAGTAAACAGCATGATGCAACCTAACACTAGGCTTCATCAGCTGACTGCCAGAGAAGTGCCCTGGGCTAATCACACAATACTGCTGATACATCAAGTTAGGTTAAACACACACACACACACGCACACACGCACACACACACACACACGCACACACACACACACACACACACACACACACACACACACAGGGACACGCCTCCTGGGTCACCACCACTACAGACAAACAAATCATTATTCCACCAGCTCAGAAGACAAGCTAATTGTTTCCTATTGTAGCAAAACAAACACAAGGGGAAAAGGGTGTCTAACTAAACTACACCATCTGCATTAAAAGCCTTTCAATGCGTTTCCAAATATCAGTTGTTTATGTTATATAACCTTTTAAACTACAGGGGGAGACCTTTTATTAGTTGGCCTGTTGCTTTAAGTGCAGTAGACAGCAGCTGCATAGCAAGAAAGTTCTAGCACAGAAACAAGAAGCCTGCACTTGTAGCTATGTCAAATATTCAGCTCAACAGGACTGAGACTGAGAAACACCAGCGATCCCACAGTTAAATATGGATATACAAAAAACAAAACAAACAAACAAAAAAGAAACAATTATTTACTATTTTGGGTATATTGGTTATTTTAGGTACTTAGGCCATCTAAGGTATGAGAGCTTTCAGTGATAGACACTTCATTCAAGAAGACCAAAATTCTCAATCTATTTTTGAAACTAGGTCAACAATATTAAATATGCTTGAACCAAAAAAGCTAGCTTTTTAGTTGTAAGAAGGTGAAGGTAATAGAAGTAAGCACAACGTATAGTAATTCCCACGTACCTACCTTATAGTAATGCTGAATTCAGCTGTGACTACAGCAATACAGTGACACCCTCTTGTGGTTTACTGAGGGAAAGATTAGCCACTATGCGTCCTATCAATATGAAAGGCGTATTATAAACACTAAAATAACTTTGCAGATATGGGCTCTTTCAATGAAAACCCCCTTTTGTGGTTCTTTTGGTATAGAAAGGAAGTCATTGTTTATGAGTCAGATCTGAGCTCAGTGCGTGGCACTGAGGCCAAGCCATGCTGTTGTCCTGCCTGGCTTATGCTCTGGCTTTCACTTTCTCTGTCATCGTACGGTACAATAAAACCATAAAAGAACAAATAAATAAAGTTAACAACGACCACATCAGCACTGAACCCACTGACAGCAAAATATTCTTGTGTAAATCATTTTGGATGTACTGTCTAATGCCTCGTGTTAATTATGTTGTTATAACTTATGTTGTCATGTTATAACCCAGTAGCAGACCGCATTACGATAAAAGCCCATGTTGTAATAAACAGTCACCTTATCAAGCCATGTTTGCGGTCTTATCTATGTCAGACTGTGAATTCAGTGCCAATAGAAGAAGGCACACTTTGTGACAAGTCGTGCTTCCGTAAAGATGCTCGAGCCTTTTACCATTTTTATTCTATGTTTAAAATCCATCTTTACATGAAAACAGCAGAAGAAACAACCGTACGATACGAACACATCTTACCCGCTAGAGACGCCAGCATTTTTATCTTCGATCTCCATAGCTGAGCTTGTTTCTTCTATGCTAACAGCAGACATAACTAGTCTATTGACAATCAGGTGTGCAGTTACAGTTAGCAGCAGCTGCACCGAGGCATTCTGGGCTTTGTAGGCGTTCCTCTTTAGCCGAGATAAGAGTGCAGACCGCGGCTACGCCCCCAAGGGACACCAATCCCCAGAATGCACAAGTGCTGTTACTTCTGTAGTTTCTTATGATAAGCAGGCACTTTCTCAGGGGTGGCAAAATGTGCTCCTCACAATACCACGTGTTACATAATACTATAGAGCCAATGTTTACGCAACATTATAGGCTTACAGCTTTTCCAAATCAACTTTAAAATGGGGAAATGGCTACGGCTGATAAGCAGATTCAGGTTGTAGCCTTATATTACAAGTTCAAGAGCCCAGTCAGCATCGAAATGATCAAGATTCAAATTTCTGCATCCTTTATCCAAGCTGTTCCATAGGGAAACTAGGTCTTGCCCAGTGTTCCCCCTAATTTTTCATGTGCTCCCTGAGCGTTCCTTGGGCCCCCGTGAGCAACATCCGACATGCACACTGTATCACACCTGAGATCATCACAAATAACAGCTTGTTAATCAAATTACTGCAGTTATTTCCGTTAGATTACTTTTAATTTAACAGATTTTTGTTGACCCTCTTAGAATGACATGGAAAAAATCTTGTTCATGAGCTTTGTATATGTTGTATGTCTGTGAGGTGTGGTCAGTGAAACATTGAACATTACAATATTTTGAAAAATAACCTCATAAATAAAATTTAACTATAGTGTAAACCTGTAAAATCACATGAAGAGAGATTTTTTCAGCTCGATAAATATAGCCTGCATATAGCTGCAGATTTTTTATGGATTGTAGGACCTATAGGCCACTATAAGATGGGTCATCTTTCCCAAAATAATGATCTCCAAAATAGTATAAATTATTATCACTTTATATCTGCTTTTTAATCATTAGCCTATTTAAGTAATTTTGTGTGTGACAGAGCTCTGTGGTATAACGCTCTGGGGAGAAGCTTCACACTTTGAGAAAGTCCTGTGTTTTTGGCTCACAAAAAACTATGGCTTGGACAGAAACAAAAATGAGACACAAAAAATTTGTCAAGAAACCTTTATTAATTAGTCAATGGATACTAATGCACAGCTAATACAACAAGTTTGGGAAAAAATTGTCAGGGGTTATACCCTAATTGTTAGGTATTATACAACATAATTTAAGATATGGACTTGTCACTCTCATTTCACTTGTTATACTACAATCATTTAGAAGCTACAACAGAAGTTCTTCGTTCATCATGATAGCCCTGACAACAGATCTGTGTAAGCATTTAAAATAGGCAGAATACAAAAGAACCCACCATCTGCTGTCCAAATAAGATTTTGTGAGAGAATATTCTGACAATGGGAAGACACTAGAGCTTGCCATTTGCCCAGGTACAAAAAGTCACACCACACAAAATCTGGGTAAGTAGAAAGCTCCAACAACACTCCTATTTCAAGCCTAGCTCATGGTTTAATAAGTGCACTAAATACACAAACACACATACATATTTCTTGTCCCATATTGAGAAGATTATAATGTCTCTTTCATTGTGTTTGTCACTACAAAGCTTAATTTATGTGCATTGTTAAAATGAATAAAACATCAGTGTATGCCAACAGAAAAGATAGAATTTTTGGGATCTACAAATCACACGTTTGAAAAGTGTATGTGTAGGAAAAAAATCAAAGCAAAGGAGTGAATAGGAAATATCTTTTTCAGAAAACACATTGATATAAAAACAAGCAAGCCAACAAAACCAGCTAATGGTATATTGCTGTACTCTCTAAGCAGTTTGCCTACACTCTGGGATAAATATGTGTCTTATCCACATACTAGGAAGACAGATAGTAAAGGGTGAGATAAAATATAAAATACCTACTGGTAAAAAGCAGTGCTTAAACTAGCATATATTGCAACAACAAAGCTTGCTGGGTAAACACAGTCAATGTAGCATTATTAATAAGACGAGTAACAAGCAGCAGATGAACTGATTCTGTGCCACAACGTGTTACCATTTCTGACATCCAGTCGTTACAAAGGTGCTAACAGGTCAATACACACACACATACACAAGGTCTGGATTTGAAAAGGTCTTCTTGGGACCCATCAGTGCTTTTCTAAACTCTCCTCTGCTGGCTGAACCTGGATAGATGAAGAGGCACCATCTCACAACCAGAGATGGGCGCACATGCATAATCAGCCTCACCTGTACAAACTTAGCTTTGCTTTAATATATAAAAAGGTGTCTCTTCTTGACATCAGAACCTTTTTAAATGATGACATTGAAAATGATTGGTGCAAAATTTATGACTTGCCAGGATGGAGAAAATTGGCAAGGTGGATTATTTGACTTGACTTGCACTTAAGATAAAGTGACAAGTGAAGTACCCTTTTTTAAGTCACTGGTATTCTCCCATCAAAGCTATCAAGTGTCTACAAATATACAAATTGTACTGTTGGACTGAAGTGCAGATATAACAAATATTGAGTTTTCATCAATAATGCTTCTGATTCAAGTATCTACTTTAATTTTAATAAAGTGAACATTTGATTGACACATTTTACCAATAAAGGTAAACCAAGTGGCAAAATTGCTAAAATTACACCTGTTATGGCTTACTTTTAGTAACATTTTTTGGTAATTTTAGACTATACTCTTTAAATAAGTGTGGATTCCTCATGTTCATACATTAACCACTATCGACAACTATAGATTTTTTGCGGTTACACTTTACAAAAAGTTCCAACTCCAGTGCCGGACAGCCTATAGGGTAGGTTGAATACTCCTGGAGTGCAAATGTACAAGAGGGCAATAAGGGAAGGGGTTAAAGTGCAAGGTTGTAGCTTCCAGGAATAATTCTATTTACCATATTACATTTCCATCTTCATTTGCAGATTTTATGATTAATAAACTTTATCAATATTTTATAAAATATATTTTTTTCTCTTTGATTCAAGCTCAAGCAGTAGCCAGGTATTGTGGCCTTAATAAATACCATATCATTATCACCTCATCTGATTGTGCTCCAATGGTGCAACATGCTTCATACAAAACATTTGGTTCTGTCCCAACATTTCTCTTTTCCAGACCCCCTCAGACAGAACAAAGGCCTATTTATATTAAATATCACCATAGCGTAATATACTATCCAAACATATACAATTATCGACTCTTATATACTGATAAGTAATTTCAGTGTAATAGATCTGTGTACATATTTTTGACAATTGTTGTCAAATAGATTGCTACTAAAATTACTTTGCTACAGGAAAGAATCATGGGTGGAATATGGTTTGGAGACTAAACAGAGAAAGAGTAAGCAACATTACACACACAAAATACAGTATTTGATTGCTCACTATATATAAGAATATGTCAAGCATGAAAAAAATCCATGTTGATAAGTGAGTGAATTAAAATATAGATTTAGTCATTACACAACACAGTACAGTTCAGAAATGCTAGTAGGCAAAATACCTTCCTGGACTGAATGAAAAACAAAATTATGAATTTAAAATTTCACTAAGTGTCGTGATTGAGAAAAGTAATGAATTTTAAAATTACACTCACTGTTGTGACTGGGAAAAAAGAAAGACACGACCTAAATAGAAGACAAATGTGGAATGAAGGAAAAATATAGAACTTATACTAATCCAAGTCTTGAAATCATTTTGTCAACTGTCTATACTTGACTTGTACAGACAGTTGTTCATAGTTGTCTTGGCTTTCTCCACATAGTCAAGTTATGGAGATACAGAAGTGTCCTTTAGTTTCCTGACATAAGATTATTAAAAAACATTTCCGGTGGCACCTGCATCAGGCAAAGGGAAGGTTACTCTGACAAGGATAATTTCACTGGTTTGATTCGTCTGCTGGCTGAGTTGTTGGGCAGTTTGTCTTGACCTGAAGTTGTTGAAATGTTCGTGGGCTCTGAGACTTCTGCTGGAGATGGTGGCGCTGTGGAGGAGGGGCTCTCGTCAGAAGAAGAGCTTTGTGTAGTGGTTGAAGCTTCAGCGTTTGTTAAGGGAGATGATGCCACAAGAGGGCGCTCTTTGGGCTTCCTGCCTCGTTTCTTCCCAGCGGTGGCTCCATTTCTTACCTCGGCTTTGGGTAAATTGTTCTCCACTGAAGGCTTGCTCTTACTGTTGCTGCTGCTGCTGCTGCTGCTGCTGGAAACGGCTTGAGTATCTGAAGCTCGGAACCAGTTCTAAGGCAGTCAAACAAAACACAAGTGAAACCTTTGTAAAAAAAATCAGTTTTCTATCAGTTTTTAATGGATAGAAAAAATCCAACCCAACTGTTTTGTTTAGTTTTAAAAAGTTATCAGTTTGTGTTCATTATGCACCTGTGAGTGTGTCTTGTTGATGTGATACTTGACGCCACTCTCTGAACTGAACTCCTTCTGGCAGATGAGACATGTGTATTTCCCTAGCTCTCCTCCACCCTGCAACACAAATTCTTCAATAGACAAACTCCCACATAGCCGTTACAATTGTTTCAGTGGGCAACACTGCATTTACTTTTGGTTTCTGTAACTACAACTTGATGTGGTTAAAAAAGAAGTGTGTACCTGGCTGCAGTTGGCGAGGTGGGCCTTTAGTCCTGATACACTTGAATAGACGGCTTCACAGTTCTGTAGAAAGGGAGTAACATGGGTTGGTTTCATAATGTTCTGATGATGCTAAATGAAGTACTACTGACATCAACAAGTGGGATTTCAAAAGCATTTAGTGACTCATATCTGCCAACTGTCAGATTCCACACTGTGCACTGTTTGTACCAATTAACATTATTATGTAAATAATAGACCAAGTCATAAGCCATATTTGAAAACTAGCATTTCCTATGTAATTTTTTTGTTTTATATATTATTTAGTAGTAAGATAAAAGGTGAGATTAGTTCAAGAAAGGCAGCAGTAAATAACTGAATGACAAAAGGCAATAAGCAGTTAAATCAAATTTAAAGTAACAATTAGCATAATATGATTTCAACTGAAAATCTTACTTACTTCATTTATGCAACAGATAAAGCCCTTCTCCTTCACTTGGTTCTTCCATGACTCTAACAGCTCAGGGCTGAAGTGAGGAAGGCCGGGTCGGGTGTAGTTCAACTGGTATACAAAAAACAGCAATCATATTAAACACACCAGTATTCCCATGCCTAGTATTGCACCTATAGTTTAAACATACTCCTCACCCTTTTAGTGTCGGGTACTAGATCGTCTTTAATGCGCCTTTTTGTGCCCCAGTCTTTCGCTAGTTCATCTTCAGCGATCTCCTGTAGGTGGAAGACAGCAACTTGGGCCGATCTACGCCTTACTCTGCCGCTGGGGGTGCGTTCAAAGTCGTCTGCTGAGTTGGAGTTGTTCTGAGAGGGTGGCACACTGACTCTCCCCTTCTCTTTATCTCTGTCCTTTACTGTTGGCTCTTTTTGCTTCTCCTTCGTCTGGCTTGCTGCGTTGTCCAGCCAGTCCCTCTTCTCAGGTAAGCTACAGTGCTCCTTCTTGTGTCCCGATGGTGGTTTATCAGACTCCTAATCGAAAAAGTGTCATTATATTCTTTAGTACCCATTAAAGCAGCACTGTTTAACTTTTCTGGTGGGGGTTATGTCATCTGCTTGTTTCCACGCCAATGTTGCATGCTTTGCCTGGAATGTTCTGCTGTATGGCTTTAAATATATCTATCTATGCATTAATACAATGACAGGTGTTGTCATTACAAAATAAATAAATAGAAACACTTGCAATCTTACTGTGAGCGGGGTCACCTCTCCATAGATCTCACCAGTAACTCAGCCATTTGTATGTCTCCACTGAGATCCACAAGTGTCTGAAAACCATACTGGGAAACATTTCAGACTAAGCAGTAACTTCTCCATAGGTACAAGCAGATGACAGATCACCCATCAGTAAATTTACAGAGTACATCTTTAACAATTACATATTTAACATTATTTTGACAGCCATAACTTTTGACCTGAACCTCTAAAATCAAAATGTGGTTTAATCTCATACCCGTTCTTTGCCTGTGTTGTTGTTGGTATCTGTGTTATTGGTGGTGAGGCTTGAGTGCTCAGTGCGAATGTGGTAGTCTTTTCCAGCCTTTGAACGGTAGGATTTCCCACAGTGCTGGCAAATAAACACAGGTTTGTCATCCTCAGAAGAATCTCGTCCACATCGCTTCTGGTGGTACTGGTATCCCATCAGGCTAGAGAAGTGGGCTGAGCACCCCTGTGAAGGTGAATGGAAGAGAGAAAGAGAAATTTTGTTTAGTAATCTTATTCAAACATTATCTTAAATCATCTACAACTGAAACTAAAATGTAAAACTAATAACTGTTTCAAGAACTTGCCACGGAAGCCATTAATGCCTCTACTATCATTTGTATGATTTTGCATTTTTAAGCCACCCAGATAAAGAGTGCATTGTTGACTTGTTGCAAATGAGCATTGAACATTTCACACAAATCAACCTACTTAATATAATAGTAGCGGCAGGTGCAGCAGGTGTGCATTAGTACCGGTAAAAAGTAAAAGTGGGCGCGGCAGGATAAGGTGAACAGTTTGACAGTGTTTGCTCAAATGTAACCAAGTCGGGATTTCATCAAATCAAACACTGGATATAGTGCATTTAGCAAATGTAAACAAACCAGTACGGCATCACATGGTGTTATAAGGAAATACAAAAGGTTAGAATATATTTTGGTCATGTGCATCCAGTAATATTGTAACAGCATGCTGAAATGGTGTTGTAGGGCAACATTTAAGTAACAAACGTGAGGGGGAAAACAGACTGAAATAGCATATGCCTGAGGAGTGGGAGTTACAGAATTGGAAGTGGCAGGTGAAGAAAATCTGACATGACAGACAATAGGCCTACTGTATAAACAAAATGACATTGCAGTAATAAAAGGGAACTGCCTAATTCATTGGTCCAGCCCCATTCCCAGAGAAAAAGGATAGGCTATTGTTAAGGACATACAAGCTAGCACAAAACTCTGAAGAAGCTACTTAGTTAGTAGTGAAACGTTGGCTGAAAAGAGTTAGTAAGTCCAGTTGTTTTTGTTAATTCATGATAATACATGTAGAATTATAAGATTTTGTTATAGAATAGGCAGAGCCGTTGTACCACCCTGTCATGACTGGATAGAGGAGGCTGTGTTACTGTATGCAGATAACACCATTAAATACTTCAAAACATGAGCGCAAGAGACAAAAAGTCAGTGCTCTCTAAATATTTGGATAAATTAGTGTTGGGTGAAGAAACATATAACTAACCAATTTACAAGCACACTAGGTAATCAATGAGTTTAAGGAAAAAGACAAAAGTACAGGAGACATCACTAGAAAGCAGGCAAGAAGAAGTACACAAAGAAAGGGAAAAGATGAATTCCAGTAGTGAGCGTGCACACCTCGCTAGGACACTTGATTCGTCCCATCTGTTTGAGCACTCTGCGCAGCCTCTCTCTTTCCTCGTGCTCGTCCATTGTCTGGTCGTCGTTCCCTGAGGACTGTGGAGAACCAAACACAATGTCACATAGAACAAACTCCACAACAGACCCTCTCTAACTGTGCTATGGGTGCCACTGGATAAGTTATTCTTTATCATTCATAAACTGTACTTTTTCTATGAATTATTTGGGTTTGTCCTGGTTTATTTAGATTTTTCTTGAATGGTATTGATTGTGTTAAATTAGACAGCCCCTATTTCACTTTATAGAAACCATAAGCACTATTAGTATTAGTAGCATAAATGTGTTTTCCATTTGAGCTTCTCTGGCTCTGCCAGGACCATTAAATGTTTTCACGATGAGGCAATTACTCAAAGCATGTTTATGACAACTGTCAAATCTATGTTTTCACTCCAGTATTGACTGGTGCTATAAACCAACACCATGACAAGAACAACAGATGGTATTTGGATGGCACGGAGCAGAGAGGAAAATGTGTAGAAGTGCATGGCAATAAATCACAATATGGAAAAGTGGACACATTTCATAGTGAAATGCAATATATATGCAGTAAATGTGTGACATTAATATTATAAAAACTCCAAATGAGTAGAAAATAAATATTGCCTAATCCTCAGGCTTGAAAAAGAATGCATAATAATGTGTACAGATTCCATAATGGTGATCAGATATTACAGACAGCAGGATAGATGGAGTCAGAGCAGGACTAGTGTATGTACATAAATCACACAGAAGCCTGAGGGCAAAAGAAAAGACACTCGTTCAGTCTTTGATTTACACTGGCAGGAGTTGAACCAAGAAACTACATCAGCATGCATTCTTAATGGCCTTTTGACATGAGAGAAAGAGGAAGCACGAACAAGAGAGAGCGAGTGAGCAAGCAGCAGACACCCACAAATCAAGGTCAGACTCAGTGGGGAGCTCCTGTCCTTCTGTCGGCTCTCTTTGATGTCCCACACTCTATACATCCTATAAGCTCTAATATTCTGCCACAGGGATTCACTGTGCTCTTAGTGCAAGCCCCAAGCCAGGAGAAACAAGAGGTGTTGCATCAGAGAAGGGCATGATGGAGGCAGAAGAACTGGGTTTACTGTAAGCTTAAAATAAATAGCAGATTACAACCTCTAATTTAGCTTGGATAAATTATGTTGAAATGTGCATAAAAACAGTAAGTTGACAGAAATTATACATTGTAATGTATCAGTACCTAAACATTTGGACAAGGAATTATATAATAATAAAAAATAAACAATTAACACTTAAGTGAACTGTGAAATAATGCTATTTGATTTTGCTCTGCAACAGCATAAAAATAGTACAGTGTATACCACAGCCATTAATGTTTAACAGTCCTTTCTAAAACAGGGAGTGTTGAATTATTCAGCACCTTTCATAAGAATACGACTGCTCTAATGCAATGTAATGAATATCTTAATGAGGTCCTGCTTTCAAGAATTCAGGTACTTTGGCAGAAAGAACTATTTTATTATGTAGGATGTAAAAACTGTTTTTAAATTTTGAATTTGTCTTGAAGCTAAAGGCATTTATTAACAATATATCAAAACCTGTAAAACTACATTAAATTAAATCGGACTGTCAAGCTATAAGCGAGCTTCTTGTCACTGATTATTCATCAACTAGTCAACTAGAACTATCGGATGCTATTATGAATGGGCCAATATTGGTGAAGTAAATGTATATAAGTATTTGAGTCCACTCAACTCATTTGGATGATCTTCCAGACATAACTAAGCTTGGGAGTAGCACAAATAGTTGACTAAAGCGTAGCAACTTCTTTGTTTCACTTACAAAATGACAACAACATAAGACATAACGTAATGTATTTATGTTGGCCTGTTAATCTCTAGCGCAGCATGAAACTCAATGCATGCTGACTCTTGTAGGTGTATGAACATGCATTAGGTTACACAGCCTCAAGTACAAGTCTAACTGCTGTCTGAATGAGAGCAGTTTTGGTGAGGTGTCCAGTTTCTAACCAGCAGCTTGTGGTTTGTAGGTCAGTGTCACTGCGGTGTACAACCCTCACTTTGAGATTCTCAAGTAACAAAATAAATTACGAAGGGTCAAGGATCATGGTCTGGTCACTGTTAAATTTGATGTTAACACTTGCAAGTGAAACCAGCAAGAAATTTAAACCAAAGAAAGCTTATTATAGTTAGTTAACGCGTTAGTGACAAAATATTATAGTATTATTGGTGATTTTGAGTTTCTGACTGAACAGTCAATAATAGATAATGTACATGCAAACTGAAATTCTATTAACAATGCCTAATTGACCGCACAATACAATACTTAGAGAGTGTACCTTAGTGGTGTGCTCAGCCATGTTGTGGTAATTTAATCCAGCCTTAGACCTGAATTGTTTGTGGCACTGCTGGCACTTGAGAGCATCCTGGAGCTAAAAGGAAAAACAAAACAGAAAGACAGAAACTATAAAACAGAAAGAAATCATCTACACATTTATCTTCTTTATTAAAATGGCAAGAGTTTGATCAAGGCCAAATGAAAAAGATTTATTTAACTCCAACGACATTAAAAAAATGTTTCATGAGATTCTCATTTTGCTTCATATTGATTTGGACACGAGCTTTGACTGACCCAGAGGAAACGTAGAGGACTGTCATTTCTCAGTAACACTGTCACTTTAGTAAAGCCATGAGGCAGACAGGATTATAATAGCTGTAGACACACTTTAGAGACCAGGGCTTATTAGGCTAATGTATTCCTTTCCTGGTGAAAAACGACATGATTATCTTCTGCTTTATTTATTTTTTATTTTCCCTGTTCGAAAGTATTCCTCATAGCAGCTGAATCAGGTCTAATAGTGACTGTACTACACTCAGCTGTTGGGTTCACTAACCTTCTGGCAGATCTCCATGTGTTTTTTCAGTCCTTGAACAGTTTTTCTGGTAACAATGGAGCAAGTGGGGCACACAACTTCACCTCTCTCAGAAATGGATCGTTGCCACTGAGTATCAGGAACAACACCTGGGGAGTCAGGAAAGCATCCAACACTGTACTCATATACTTCATTGAAAAAGCACTGTAGAGTAAATAGATATTGACTGCAAAGTTTAATTGTAAAAAGTATGAGCTTGTTTCTTTCACTACTGTTTTCTAAAAATAAATTACTAATAAAACTTGTTTTTCACACTAACTCAGGGTTTGAACTCTGTTCGATGTTGCCAGTCTATGCACTCCACACTAGCTGTCTGCCCTATGTTGACATGATACAACTGCACAATAACATTTGTTGAATTTGAACATCTTTTTTACCAGAGCTGGTTGAGGCTGGATCTTTCTTGGATAAAACAGGAGTGGGTCTCTTCTGTGGTTCCTCAGTAACTGTCCCTCCCTCTGGCCTCTTCACGCGACCAGCTTTGAGCTTTTCCTCCACCTTAGTCATTCCTGCAAAAAATAACAAAGAAAAATAATGTAATAGAAATGAACTGCTAATGTAGATTCAATCAAAAAAGTCAAGATCATAACCAAAGCACAGAAAATAAAATAAATACAACATGGATTGCCAAGCAGCTATTGAGGCTTTTCATAGGTGATAGTATTGTGGCCAAATAAAATTTCGTGAAAGACCTTTTCACTGAGACCTTTGTGGTATCAGTGAACTGTGCATTTGAATATCTGACTGATATAAGAAAATATTAGATACAAAAACCTAATGGGCAAAAAAAATATTTTTAAAAGTGGGCAACTACCACAATCACTAGGTATATGATGATATGAAGAAATGTCCTCATACTGAGGATTACGATTCATTACACTTCAGGCAGTTTTGAAACACATAAATTTCTTTGGATGGTAGTTCCTGAGCGTTGTTTGGCTACTATATACCCTTATACCCACCTTTCAATCCAAATGTACCAGAGATAGAAGGCTGTTCCCCTGTAAATTTCTTGGGAGTTTTCTGTTTTCTTCCTTGAAGTGAAAAACAAAACAAAACATTAATTATTAATTTATTGTAATAAATTATTAGAAACCCTGAAAGTCACATTTTCTCTGAGGTATTTTGAAGAAATTTCTGACAATCAATGAACGGTGAAAACATCTGAATTTCTTGTAAGTATCTCTCCATGTGAACAGAACACTGTGGTTGTCAAACTAAATGTAGGACAGTCTTACTGTGTTTCATTCTCTCTGGGTCTTCATCGGGGTAAGATGGAGGGAGGCCCCCTTCGCTCTCACTGCCCCCCGCGTCTGAAGATGTGCTCTGGGACTGTGACTGAAGCTGGCCTGGTAGAGATGGTGCAGACTGGTGAAGATTTGGTGAAGTCTGGTTCTGTATGTGTGGTTTCTTGTCAGCCTTATGGGACAGTTCTCCATTCTGTGAGGGCATGGACGCCTCGTGGGTCTTTTTTACTTTAAAGAAAACAGGGGATGGGGGACTGTTCTCCATAGGTCTAAACACACACAAGAAAAGAGACAGTTTAATATTACACACTCTCTTACTATTAAGTAGGTCACTGTTGGAGGGAATTACACCAATTTAGTCCTAAGGCAAAATTAATAAACTAGTCCATATGTGGCAGCAGCTCTGCTAAATGGAAAATGTATGTCAATTTCAATACCCTGTACTAACCATATTAAAGTAATGATTACTCTAAGTGGGAAAAATGTGTCTGACCTTCCTTCATCATCACTACATTGATGAGCTTTTCCAAAAATGCAACTATGCAACTTTTTGTGATTTATAAAAAGCCAAATGGAATAGAAGACCTAGATATGTAGCAAAATAACACAAAAATCAAAATTACTTAGGATGTCAACTTGACATTTCCTACTACACTACTTTCTTTACTTCAAAATGAAAAGCCTCACAGATGAAAATGAGGCAGAAACAGCAAAGAAACAGGCTGAATTTCTATTCCTGTACCATGATGTAACAGTAAATTGTGGTCACCTTTTCTTGACGCTGGATTTGACATGGCTCTTGTGTATCTTGGGCTCTTCATCCTTGGGCTCCACAGTGGTACGCTCCGGGTGGTTCCACAGTTTGTGCTTCTCCAGACGGATCTTTGTGGCGAACACGGCCTCACAGTAGGGGCAGCCATGACTCAGCTTCTCTGCTACAGTGGACTGGACATAGAGAGCAGATAAGGTTAGGAGATGCATATTTAAAAAAGTTCATTTTTAAATTATTATCTAAAATCATTTTAAAAACACAGGTTATGGAGCCCTTTTAAAACAAAAAAGTAAAAATCTTTAAATTCTGGCTAAATAAAATCAGAGCAAAATTTCTAGTGGAGGGTCCCCCACCCACTTATCTCCATGGAGACTTTGCCTGGAATGTTCCATGGTATGACTTTAAACATTTCCATCTAATTACTTCTTATTGCTCAAAAATACAATAATTCCTTCTCTGAATAGGGGTAACTCTCCACAGATCTGAACTGTAATAGTGTATAGTGCTATAATCTGCTTGTCTCCCTTGCGATAGGTAGTGGAGCAGTCTAGACAAAGCAATAACATTTCCATGGAGACATCAGGTGGCAGACCCTCCACTAGAAACGTTATGCAATGCACCTTTAAATTGTACACCGTTGCTAAGTAATAATTGGTGGTTTTGTGATTCCGTGGCTTATTGTAATGCCACAGAATATGTTCATTAATAAAAGTTAGCTCATGAAAATTTTTCTTTGATCATCTCTTTGGCACAGAATGGCTCATAGTGTCCATGTATTTTCCTTGTATTCACAGATAGAGCCTGTGGTAGAACATGTGCACAATATGAAGAGGCAGAGGGGGCTACTCACCCCCTGGCAGCGCTGATAGTGGTACTTGACTCCGTAGATGCTAGGAAACTCCAACCAACAGCCTGAACATGGACATCTCACCCGCGAGCGCCGCTTAAACTCCTCTTTCCACTGAACTATCAAATGAGCCTGCACAGGATCAAAACAGATAAGGATATTAAACTGATCATATTATCTCATTTTTTGATAGGTATGTTGCCATAACGTTTGTGTATTTAAATGTGTGTGTGTATATATATATATATATATATATATATATATATATATATATATATATATATATATATATATATATATATATATATATATATATATATGTGCGTGTATGTACCCACATGTGCGTACACATGTGTGTACATACATTTATGGAATGCTTATGTATATGGACATGAAATGTAGGTATGTTTATGTTAAAAGATGTCTATGAGTATGTATATATGTGTATGCAGTGTTGGGCATGTTACTTTGAAAAAGTAATTAGCTATAGTTACTAGTTACTTCTCCCAAAAAGTAACTGAGTTAGTAACTGAGTATAAAAGTAATAGGGAAAGTAACTATTGTGTTTGGGGGTTTTTGGTACACTCACACTAGGACTTTTGAATCGTGCTGTGCTCAAGCACGATTGCTGTGGGTTCTATGTCCCGCACTTACACCCGCACAACCGAACCGGACCACGGCCCAATGACATCATCACACGACGCTGTTTATTTACATGTCGCACAGCAGAGCTAACGCTTTTAGCAGAGAAAAAAGTCCAGCGGCATGAAATATCTATTAAATAGTGAGACAGATATGAGTCCTTCTGCGATATGCGCTCCTCTGTGAGTTCATCGATATAAAAACAGCGTAGAGGAGTGAGGACAGCCGGAGACGAGAGGCTGTAGAACTTCTGTCTCTGTCACAGTCCTTAATGAAGATAAGCGCGGATTTGCCATATATTTTGGAGCATAGTTTATTCACTGTTTTTCTCGCATGAATAACATCAGTGCACACACAGGGCTTGTATAGTGAAGGTGTGCGCCTACATGAGCAACGGCGCCGTGCTGTGTCTGTGTGAGCCTCGGTGTGAGCCAAGTCGAATGACGATAGAAAAAATAATTAGTTAGATTACTTGTCCGTTAGTAACGGCGGTACACAGTTATTCCCATCACTGTGTGTATATATATGTGTGTATATGTAATATGTACGTGTGTAGGTAATGCAATTGTAATGTATTGTTATTGTCTTTGTCATGATTGTATACTTATATGTCCTAAAATAAATTAAAAAAAAAAAAATATATATATATATATATATATATATATATATATATATATATATATATATATATATATATATATATATATATATATATATATATATATAAAGGGCACATCTGAGCCAAAGTGACAGAAGGGCATTTGCATTTTCTTGTAAGCAGGACTTTTTTTAGCTACTTCAAACTACAATGAACATGGCATAAATTAAAAAGATTTGTGAAAAATGTTAAGAATAAATAAACACAAACACAAACACTGCATTGTTATTTTTCATTATTATATTAGCTTGAATGATACTTACAGGAATGCTTCTTAGTTCCTGCACTTCTGTTTTAGGACGACCGCTTTTTTTCTTCCCCTCTGCCAAGTCGTCAAATGTGGGACCTGTGAAAACAACAACAATGCAATCATTAACTCTGTATGTAGGTCACACAAATTTGCTAAAATAATTCAAGAGTATGGACATATACAGAAGCCACTTATTCATGGGAATTATACACGTATATGGCCAGAGCCAGTGGAAACAAGATACTTTATATATTATTATGCATACATACGCAATACTAGGTTTATTTTAAGGCCAAATGTGCATCCCTCCATACACTGTATTACTGCTACCGCAGTTCATCTCTGACATCACATCAATGGCCTTGTTGATCCTCATCACCCTACTCTATGCCTCAGATGTAAATATATTTCACTGACTGGTTCATTACAAACTAAATTATATGTAGATTCAGATTATGCGCTGTTAACATTATGCAGATTAAACAAGAGAATAAACAAAGGTCTTATTTCCATGACTGTAGAATACTGACTGATGGAGCTACATGTAGGAGATAACACTGAAACAAACGTGCATTTAAGACCCAACAATTGCAATTTAACTAGTATACATCCTACTTTTTTGTTTGTTCTCTTAATTTCTCTCTGTGTTAACAAAGTGATTTCAATTACGATTTAAATAATCATGATTATTTTATTACATAATTAAGCATCCATGTCTCAAATGCGAGAGCAGGTTACCAGAGTGTAGCTGTACAGTTTTCACTTTGAGTAAAACAGAAACAGACTCTCTATTCCTGCATGCATTCATATTTTTTCACTCAATCAAACACTAAGCTAAGCTAAGCAGTTTATAAGTCAGCATTATGTGACTAAAAGCCATGATTCAAGTCATTTTAACATGCTTCAACGATACCACTACTTCAATGACAAAATTCAAACTATGTGCACTCTTCAAAGCAAAGTGAAAGTATGTGACAGTTCACCAAAAGATAACATCCACATATAATAACTTGTACATTTAAAGTTATAAAACATACAACATGCATATAAACATGTTACAATACCACTGGCATTCAATATTAATCTTGTCCTTTTTTCAATTTCTCAGCAGGTACTGTTTAAGAATACAAACTTTTAGCACATTTTCAATCAATCTCCCTGAGACTGACAACACAGTAATAATGTAAGTACAAAAAATGGCAGCCAGCGTGAGATCGGATTCCAAACCTCACAGTTCGTGGCACATTCATATAAATGTAGAAACTAGGGCCCGACCAATATATATCGGTTGGCTGATATTATCGGCCGATATGGGCACTTGGAGACATATCAACTCTCGGCCTAAATCTATGGCCTGATAGTCCACACAGGCATGTTATACCTCATTATAAAGCTTAGACACTCTATATTATGTCTATTTAACCCTATTTACAGACAGATAAATGTCCTAATATGTGGCACCTCATCAATATTTATCTGCGGAGTAATTTGTCTGTGTCTGTGATGCCGTACTGCACCTGATTGCGCCCTCAGAGTCACGTGACTCACATGCTCTTGTTTACACCAGTGCGATCTGAAGCAGAACTGAGGCGCAAGCAACAAAACTACTGCTTGTTTTTATCAAAGTGCAAGTGCGGAGAAGAAAGGACTGTCCCGTAGACAGAGGACACACACACATCTGCTGTCAACATCCTGGATTATATTCTTTTTATGGAGAATCGTTTTGAGTCTTCTGTAAGCTGCCACACATAAACAGCCCGTTTTCCCTACTGTAAAGTGACTATAGTGGCTGTTACTGGACCTGCACTGATATGTAGGTGAGCCGTAAATAGAGGTGAGAATGGTCCGCATTTACGCATATAATTTATTACTGTGGCATTCACGCATTTACTGCTAAAGGCTAATAGCGGTAGTTTACTTACTTTGTTTACAGGCTAGAATGTCATGCAAAAATGCCATTAGGCCTACCTACTGTCTTTAAATCTGACTGTAAAGAGGCAGAATAACAGTAAATGTAGCCTAAATAAACTCATCTTAAAATCCAATAGAGCCAAACATAAGTTTTATGATCAGTTGAAGACTTACAGTGAATTTTTACATCACTAAATATATCAGCTATTATATTGGCTATCGGCAGCTCCAAAGCCCCTTTTATCGGTATCATATCGATTCCAAAAAAATCCATATCGGTCAGGCCCTAGTAGAAATAAGCCAAATCTAAACCATTACAGTGTGTGAGCATGAGCGACGTATGCATAAATATGAGTGTATTAATGTTCTCTAGGCACAAGAGCGTCTCTCTATTAGCCGTCTGGGTAGCAGCTGGAGAGGTGAGGTAGTCCATGGTGCAGCTTTTTGCTGAGGAGGAAATTGAGCATGCATCCTAATTCCTGTCAGAGAAAATAAAGGCCTTGTAAAAGAAAGGCAAAACCACTCCAGGGAAAGATATGCTATTGTTGCTATGGGGGTACGCGGGTCTCAGTTGATATTATAATAAGAGAGGGTCCCGTTAGGCAAATAGAACAAATAGGTCCAAATTATTTCTCTACTGAGATCGGGTTAAGACAATATTGTTTATTATGTATATATTGTAGTAACTTTTTACTTCAAAATTATGTATCATTAATATCAGCTGAGCAGCAAACATTATTCTAAGTATACTTTTGTTGCCTATAGTGTGCTTAGTAAATGATTTGCAATTGCTTTATGACAGTGTGAACCCTAAATGCTATATTATACAGGTTCTGCCCCATCATCAAAAAAATAGTAAGAGATTATGAAGTAAATTAAACTCCAAAATAACATTACTGAGTGAAAAGGTTATTGCTATTAGGTCAAAATGTTACACAGAAATATGTATTGGGCACACACATTATGAGAAAATGATTCAAAACACATAATAAATTGGGAAAATTAATTTACAAATCACAAGTCACAGTCATAAATGTGAACTCAAATAGGTGCATACATTGCATTAAAACTATTACGTAACATGCAGAAACATACAAGGTTGACAAGTAGAGGGGGTTGACGCTCCGAGGAAACTTCAAATCTAACTGTCCTGAGGTGACGTGAGGTTAGGCACAACTGAATAGCTGTAGTATCCGTCACTTTGTTTTGCTGGAGTTGTACATTGTACTGCAGTCACGACCTTTGTCTGTGAACAAAATAACCCCATTGTGTCCAGTCTAGAGCTGCTTCTCCGACACAAGCTAAAGGGAAGAAAACAGCTGTGCGGCTAATGTACGAGGACTATGACGCGCTCCCAGCTGTCTGCAACTGTTGCTCTAAACTGATTAACCCCCGAAAAAAGAGAAGAAGAAGAAGAAGAGAGGAGAGGAAAATAGAGAGTAGTCATGAAGACCCAGGAGTGCTGGCAGCTGTCTAATGATCTCAAATAACCTCAGAGTTTCTCCTAGCTACACTGCAACTGCTTCCCCCGAGTGTAAAGAGTGAACATTACAAACAGTGATACAGCACAGACACACACCACACACGAGCATACAAAACAGCCATTTGTTTTCCTCAACAAACACTCACATAGAAGCCTTTGTCTCCATCAGAACAGTAGAGTTTAGGCATATGGCAGTTCAGACTGACAATTCAATGTACAGGAAAACATAAGCATTTGTTAGTAAAAGGAAAAGTGACATGCATGCATGATATATTGCTCACATACACAGATATACTGTGATAAACGATATACTGAATACTGAAACTACTTTATGCCACTAACCCTAATAAAGCAGGGTAATCGCTAAAACATTTTTAAATATAGTGTATCATTAAAAGGCATGAGCTGCAATAAATAAACAGCAGAACAAACTAATAATTATCCATAGTTATTTATTCAACCCTCTACAGCCTTACCTTATTACATAAAAATAGTAATATCCCCACTGTTGCAAAGAAATTGTACACAGCCCCAAAATATATTGTTCCAGCCTTCATATATTGAAATAGAAGTATTTATTGTGACAGGACTACATACAGCATCGCATGGGAAATATCCTAAACAGATTTTCAAGGAAGGCTGAGACCAAAAGGTTTAATGCAATAGAGTTGGTGCCTTGATCTCTTGTTGTGGCAGTACACCCAGTTTCCAGACACATGTTCCCTAAGTAAAAAGTTTAAATTCTATGCTTCAAACTTTGGAAATAGCCTCTGTTCATAAAATGTGCTATAGATATAAAGTCTATCATCCACAACTTTGCATATCCAGAGAACCATTTCACAAATTACAAGTTACACAGTCAAGATGAATTATCCTCCATTAAGCAGCACCTGGCAGCATTTAGGCATGTCTTACAGGTGAGAAACTACAGGTGGGCCAAACCAAGTCACTATGTCACATAAAATCAAGAGGAACAATCACACTAAATCCTACAGTTGTGTTGCCTGGTGGTCCAGTAGAGATGTTACTGCTTTGTCTAGAATGTTCCACAGTATAGATTAAAACTATCATAAGGGAGACAAGCAGGTGACAGCATTACACTACATTACAATTCAGATCTGTGGAGCGTCACCCCTATTTACAGAAGGAATTAATGTATGTTTGTGTTAGCAATAGAAACACCAGTACATGCTAGATGGATATGTTTAATGTCATACCATGGAACATTCCAGGGAAAGCAATAACATTTCCATGGAAACAAGCAGGTAGTCAGCCCTACACCAGAAAAGTTAGCAGTGCACCTTTAAAAAAATGTAACTGTTACTGTTATTTACTAAACTATATTTACTATAGTGTAAGACAAACAGCCATTTGTTTCCCTTGACAAACACTCACACAGGAGCCTTTGTCTCTACCAGGACACAGTGCAGTTTAGGCGGTTAGACATATTGTAGTTCAGGAAGATAATCAGAAAAACAGTCCTGCTGACACAAGTGAATCTGAAATTATAATTATGGAAGACGGTAGAAGAAAAGAAATACAAAAATACACAAAAACAACATAGGAGCAAAAGAGACCTCTGCACTGCAAAACATGTGTCTAACAAAGGTGAGAATACAGTATCCAGTCTTTTAAGATGATCAAAATCAAGGGTAAACTCTCTTTCTATTGAACCAAAGACGATTTATGAGAAATAAAAAAAAACTTGGATAAAAACAGACATTTCGGGCTGGCCAATACGACAAAAAAGTTAATTAAAATGTTTTCCTCTTATTAATAATCATTATTTTGATTCAATCGTATTTTGTCTATTTCAGTATTCACTTCTTGAATAAACACACTTAATAACTGCTTTGTAATGCAAATTAGTCAAATTTCAAACTCCAAAGTTTGAACCCTGCTCCAACCTTCATGCTTTTACTAACAGAGGATTGGCTGTGGACCTTTAGAATTTTATAGATGACTGAATCTCAATCTTGATTCAAATCTGATTAACTGCACAGGCCTACAAAAATCCTCCATTTTCCATTTTTTACTATTTAAAAACAAAAGCGGCTTGCATCTCTTTAAAAAATCTTTAAAAAACATTTGTCACACATCTCAAAACATTAACACACTGTACTGTATTGCCAAGAGGAAGTTTCAAACACCATGCTTCTTCACTGTCAACTCTCTCTTTTTGCAAACAGAGTGTCAGCATTTTTCTATACAACCCTGCTCCTCCTAGCACCACCACTTTGTATTTTCCACATTATCCTTGATCCACTCCCCTCCCTCTCACACACAAGCTAACAAACTCCACAGTCTAACACATGTAGTACACACCTCTTTTGGAAGATGTCCCCATATTTCGCTTTGAGTCAGGCCCGGTTTCAGACTATAACCGCTGCACAACAGTCTTCCTCTCAGACACAGACAAAGTGAAAGAAAGCCAGGCTCGCTCAGCAGCTCTCGCTCTAACTGTTCTCTCTCTCTCTCCTGTACAACTCTATGATCAGTCCTGGCAAAACACTTGTCAGGGAAATAGAAGCAATTTCCATTCATTGCTATTCTGTACTCTTTTTAGGCAACTTTACTAACTTTACAACAGAAATAAAACAAAAAATTGCAAAATGTTTAAAAAATAACACAATATGTCTTAAAATCTTATTATAAACTGACAGATTTATTATTAGAGCAGACTAAATAAAACTGTATTAAACAATGCAGGCAAAAGTATTCCAAACTCTTCAAAGATTATAGTTTTAAGTATCGTATATTGTCTCCCTACATGTACCATGTAGGAGTAAAAACAACTGATATGTAAAATTATGTAGAATGTGTAAAGAACTATATAAAGTACAGTATATAAATAACATTGTGGTTTTAGATGTAATTTGTAATGTAAAATTAATTTTGTGAAATGTTTAGAATTTACGATACACACAATAATCTGCCATGGCAGTAGTAAAGAACAACACTATACACACATCATACAGTAGACCTACAACTGCTGAAACCAGAAGAAAGGCCATAAACAAATGAACAGTCTTTAAGGAAAGACAATATGAAATTTTCAATAACTTTGAAATTAAATCAAATCAGTTTTGGATTACTTGAGAACATGTTTAACCACCCAAAAGCTCGCTCTGTGTAGCCTAATTACATTTAGTAAACTCAATTTCTAAACAAAACCAAGAATGAGTAACCTCACTGTCAGTTTATAGAAATTTCCTCAAACCCCTGTGGTTGCGTGAATTTGGACTACAACAAATGACTGAAATGCACAGTTTAGGCTGTAAACTTTGCTACATAACAGTGATTCAGTTCCTCACTTCCTCCTCCAACCTGCATCGATTACACTGCCTTCCGCATCAGCTGACGGCCTCATATTATTGGAAACCTAATCTATTACCTTATGTCCATTTGGCCCACGTCCAAAAGTGTGTTAGTGCTGATGTCCAATCACAACAGCTTCGCATGACTGGGCACATATGTGGCCAATGAGCTCTGTGGATGATGAGGATCACAACAGGTGAACTGACAGAGGGCCAGTAAACTATCTCTGCTAAGTACATGTTATATGTGCATAATAACTGCGTAATGTGTGTTAGTTAGATTCACATAATGTCTTGATGGATAATGGATAATGGTTATTGACTAAATTAAGTGGAAAAATTAGGGCTTTGAATCACATAGACCCTCACATTTTTCATCTGATCCTTGGCTCATTTATATGATTAAATCACAATATGTTGATAATTGTGATATTTCAGGAAATAATCTTTGATATATCACTGTTATAAAAGGGGCAAATACATATTTACAACAGTATTTGTTTGTACCAACAATTGGCAACAACAATTTAGGAAATACACACAACAGTGACTATGCCGAATGCATTAGGTAAGTTTATTTTAACAAAATCATTTTGGATCTTTACAAATACAAATATAATACAAATATTATGGTGGGTAAATAAAAAAGGAAAATAATTATAACATGGTTAAAAGTCATTTTCGTATAATAGGTCTCCTTTAACAAATTGTGACCATTACTGCAAATAAATACACTTTTTCACTTATAACTAGATATTTTTCCATATTCCTAAAATTTGGTTAAAAAGTAACGCCTTAAATGTCAGTTCTAGTTAGCTGTTTAGGTTGGTAAGGATTTAACAAGAGAATGTGAACGAGCAGTGACACCAAATCCTCTCCTGTTTCTCTGGTGAGGCGAGTTGACAACCCACACCAATTACACTCAAGGATAAACCACAGAGCTCATTTGTAGTCAGCGTCTCAGTTTCCTCCAATAAAAGAGAGGAATTTCAAGAACTCGCCAATACCACACGGACAGACTGGATTTTCTCTATTGCATCACTTACATCAGGTCATACATTCTTCACCTCAGAAGATGAGGAAAGATAAGATAAGAAACATGACTTATATTCTAATGACATGTGCAGTGCAGTGAAAATCATGCACAGTGAGTCTACCAAACTGAATGCTTTGTTTTAGTTTGTTTAAGTATATGATTCAGGAATTTAAAATGAAGAGTTAGTATTTCTTTTTTGATTTTTCTAAAGCTACCATGGATTTCATTATTAACTTGGTATTTGTAATGAATGAATGCGATGAATGTCATTCTTTGCCAGTCTATTTTTGGGAGGTTTGAGATTTGCCCATTTTTTTTCTCTCTTAAAGAGGCGTTGTTTTGTAAGTTGGCCTTATTTTTATGAAAATGACTGCTAACAGACCATCTGCTTCCTACCAGTGTACAATCAGTGGCTTATAGATTTGGCAACATAAGCAACAGGAGCTTTGTAATGATGCATTCACAAATTGTTTGAGCATGCGACTTGCTGGTAGAGCACAGTGGTTTGTAATCTCTTGTAGCCAAATTCTCTACTTGTATAGAAATAAAAAGATTTACAGAAAATGGTTGAAATTAATAGTGGTTGGTAATGAGAATTTTGACAAAGACACATCCCAGTCCTCCTGGCAGAGAGACCAGCTAAGCCTCCACTAAAACAGGAAAACCCCTGGTAGTGCGCCAGATGAGAACCAGTTTGCAGCCAAATGGGAGAATTTTGCTGCTATAAGGAATGTAGATCCTTATCGTGAGCAATCAAATGGTGCTGGGAGCTGTCTTTAGTACAAACACAGTGAACAGAACTTCCTACACAAAGAGGGAATCACACCGATAGGGCAAAGGATTATGAGACGGGTGACAGTTGGAGTCGGTGAAAGGAAATACACCTTTTTGTAGATATAGTAACTGATAAAGATCCAACATGTCCAGCGAAACAGGTTCCTGAATCCAAGCCAAACATTTCTATTCATCAAGGTGTGATACAGCTACAGCCTCTGCGGTTGAGCAATAAAAAAGGCTTCTGTATAATTTTTTTTTTTTTTTGCTTTTTAATACCCATACAATAATGTAGTATAAAAGCCCAATGATAATCTTTTATACTACAATGAAGTACATGAATGTATGAAGTAACAGGATTCTAACCATTTTGTCCTTGTACTTGCGTTGGTGGTTGGGCAGTCTGAAGCTATAAGAAATGGCTCTCTCTCAACAACAGAAAGTAAATGATTACCCAAGTAATACATTTCACATCACTTTTATCTGTTCATTTCAAAGATAAAATTACATTCAGATTTACATTTGACCAAAACTGAAGTAGAGAAATGAATGGCCACATCATATAATAGTGACTGTTTTGTTTAGAAACTATCAACACAAACAAACACAAACATGCAAATCTATTGGGCCTGGCCTTAAATGGAGGAAATACTTTTTCCTTTGCCGCTTTTTTGATTTTTTGATTGTCTTTACTGTAAGAACTGAGCTACAGCTACTTATATTTCTAGGAAATATCCAAGTGTGCCCCTTAACCAAATCTTGATGAAGACCTTTTTCTAAATGTAAGCTTAATAGTCCTATTACAACTCTTGGTTACATTTGGTTAATACACTGTAAATTTATTTCATGTTTATTTAATTGGTTGCATTATTTTTATTATGTCTGATAAGATGCAATAATAGACTGTAAAATATACTTCGTTCAAAAGGCCGGTGGTTGGCACTGTATCTCTATGAGCATCATCAATGGTAATACATAAAGCACTATGCAACTTTAACTGCAAGGGTGTGTATGTTTTCATGATTACTGGACCATATTGAAGACTGTACAGACATGTGGCCATGTGCGATATGTGATCTGACACATGTCACTCACTGTGTTTGTTGTTGGTTTCGGGGGCTGGCGTGGCTCTCACAGTGTCCTGCTGCGGTCCAGGCTTAAAGGGCCGAGCTCTTGGCAGCCCCGGAGAGGACAACTTCCCAAACCTCGGGCCACCAGGGATTTCCATGGCTGAAAAAGAAGAGCAGATATAAAAAAATATGTTACAAGATTCTGAGGCTGTAGGCTTATAGTAATTTAGTTGAACATTCTGTTGTTGGTATCTTAGTCAACCAAACTTATATAAGGATGCACCAATGCAGCGTTTTTAGTTCCGATACCTACTCTGATACTATAGCTTGAAGTAACTGCTGATACTCGATATTAACCGATACCAGGGCAGAGACTAATAACCATTGATGGGAAGAACGGCGTTAAAATACAGTGAATAAACTCCGCTCCAAAACATACGGCGAATCCGCGCTTATCTTCAATAAGGACTGTGACAGAGACAGAAGTTCTACAGCCTGACACCGGCTGTCCTCACTCCTCCGCGTGACATGTAAACAAATAACGCCATGTGATGACGTCCATGTGATGACGTCCATGTGATGACGGCCCAGTTTAGTTGTCCAGGTGTGAGTGCGGGACATAGAACCCCACAGATATAGAATGGTAGATCTCACGTTCAGCCTCTTGGCATGGCTTAATACTGCTGCCATCTTGGTACAGGGGTTCCATGGTCTAAAGTAGTCACTGACCGCGCTTTTTCACAGTATCAGTGAGCGAAGATGCCGGACTTTTACTAACTCAGTTACTTTTTGGGAGAAGTAACTATTAACTATAGACAATTTATTTTTTTAAAGTAAGTGTCAAACACCGCTAATAACAATATTTATTTCCTAATTTCCAAAAATAAAATAAGACAGAACTGATAAAAATGTGTTAGTAAATAGTCTCCTTACATCTGTTCCCACCACGGTATCATCTGAACCGATATTTGGAAGCTGATATCCGAAAATTTTCAGTATTGGCACCAATACCAATACCCGATACCAGTATTGGATCGGTGCATCCCTAAATAATGGTCAACTATTTATGAATTTATATGCAGAATACTAAAAAGGAAAATACATGCCGTGCATTAGCTGTAGTTTTGGGAGTTTTTTCTCCTTGTTGACATATAAATACGCTAAAACTGGTACTTTTCTCAGTGCATAGTTGTTGCATCATACGAGTGCCTGATATATGGTCAAATTATACTCAATCATTTTAGAGCTCCCTTTACTCAATTTACTGATGCAGGTCATGCCTTAAGTCAACCAATCATTTCTTTAGTCAACTACAGCCCTCCGAGATTCAGTAGTAAATTTGTAGTGCTGGAGTCAACTCATTAATCTTTGTTCAATGCACACGGAACCTCTATTAGTACAGACAACATTAGAAATAGATTTCATGTTTCTTACAGTGCCGTTGGTACATGTTGGCCATTAGGTGTATTGGTCTGAAGGTTAGATTATCACAGTGACACAAATCATCAGCAGTGGTAATGAGGCTGCGACCTTCTATGTTTCAGTTCAAAATCAATACACTCAGACTACACAGCAACTCCATGCTCTGCCCATTACACAGAAGGTGAATGAGATGCAGGTGGTGTCACAGTCTCAGTTTTTAGTAAAGCCAAGTTTACCCAAGTACAGTACCACTACAAGAGAGAAAACAACACGCTGGTTTCATTTGATGCTTCTATCTCAGTGATGAACATGTGCATGAACAGAACTGAAAGATGAAAACTGCTAATAATCTTAAGTGATGTTATTTGCAAGTCAACAACATACACTGTTCACCAGTAATGAATTAAACCACACAGAGGGCCACGCAGTGGGGAGTCACACTATCAATTTACACACCACACTGTTCTGTGGAGAATGGCTCGTTTGTCAGTGACAGAGTAGTCATATCATATGTTCATTTTAACACAAATGATTTCAGAGTTGACTAGGCTCCAAAGTCAGGCTGTATGCAAATAAGGTTACAATAATATTCAAACAATGGCACGGGGCGAACAAGCAAACAAAAGAGGTGAAACAGTTTATACACGAGGCGTTACATGTTTATTACACAAAACTTTAAAGTGCGAAACCTCTGGCACTGTTATGTTTCCATTTGCCTGGTGTCTCTCTCCACCTCTTCAACAACTAAACTAAACCAAGAGTTAACATCACAAACTGACTGTCA
This sequence comes from Taenioides sp. WSHXM2023, assembly GCA_029959045.1. Classification (NCBI taxonomy): domain Eukaryota; kingdom Metazoa; phylum Chordata; class Actinopteri; order Gobiiformes; family Gobiidae; genus Taenioides; species Taenioides sp. WSHXM2023. The sequence continues at coordinate 20,726,523 of CM057086.1, read as the reverse complement.
GTCTGATTAAAGCTAAACCCTAGTTCAGCAACTAAGTCATGGGAAATGTACTGTCCATCAGAAAATAGTTCACTAGTTTGTTTGTCTCGCTCGGCCACACCTACCCGGGCAGAGGCTTAGTGCGATGGTCTGGGTGCCCTCGGGTCACCCACGTGATGGTGCAAAGGGTCACGAGACGGCACCTAAGTGGGCGTTTATTCCACCAATGTTATGTTACATGGCACTGGCACCTGCTGTGCGTCAAGGAGCGGTCACAGCGGCTTAGGGGCTAAAGGCAGAGGAAACTCGTCCCGTACCCCACTCTGCAGACGACAACGAGGCGGAAGACAAGAGAGCCGAGACTAATCACAATGTAGTGTGCCCATTAAAAACAGCCTTGGATACTTTGACCATAATCCCAGTTGCTAATGGGCTCGCCCCCTCCTTTCCTGCATTAATATGTAAACCACGAGGCACTTTTCCAACCTCTGTCTTCTCGTTTGCGCTCCACAAATGTCAAAAATGACGCGAAACACAGACACGTCCAAGCTCCTTCAGGAAAGGATAATAGAAGACGAAATGGTTTATATAGGCAGTGAAGCAAAATGGCGACTTTATTACGAAGGAGGAGTAGAAAAAATCCGTACGCTGGCTGGAGCTGAAGGGAGGCACAAAAATATGTTTAGAGCAGTATTTTCGACGACGACAGCACGGTTGGTTAGAGTAAAAGAAAACACAGCGATGGAAAATAAGATAAAGCCATTAATTCACGATCGGAGGCGACACGTTCTCTGCTCCTTACCTCGGGATTATTGCGTTTTTTCAGCGGATATTTCCCAGCGGCCGCGTACAGTGGTACAGTAGGCTCATGCGCGTATCCACTCCACCTTTGACAGTTCCAACTACAGTCTTGAGGCAACTTGCAAACTCTCGCGTTATTAATATCTTTATAGAGCGTATTAGGGACTATGATTTTCTTTAATAAATCCGCTACATAGTCTACCGGTATTGAAGCTGCTACGCACGACGACGTTACGACTCTCCCTCGCCCCTGACGAAATTGGTCAGAGTTCAATTCCCTAAATCAACACACTTTAAGTATTTTGCTGCTGCTGCTGCTGATAGACCAGTCCCTCGTGTATTCCTGGCTAAATCAGTATCGCCAAATCCAGAAAACTAGTGTTAAACATTTTGGTGGTGCGTAAAGTCAGGTGCGTAAAGGCATTTGAATAGTTGCTGACGGACCTTAATTAGAATAGTTAGTTTTGCCATTATGTTAAATAGTCCTTTAATTCAAGGTCATAATTATAAGTTACAAGCCGTAGCAATAATAACATTTTAGAAAGCGGTGATAAGTGACCAAATTATACAATGTGTGGTGTTTACAACCATTACCTGTTTTAATTATCTTCTGGCACATATCGGGCTATTGATTTGACCATATAGCCTAGTTTTCTTCATCGGTTCATTTAGTGTCCCTTGAAAAAAAAAAATAAGACATGATTTTCACCCCCATCCATTCAGATAAAAAAAAAAAAAAGGACAGAACCGCGTTTGATTGGTGCCAGTCATGACCTAAAATTTTCTATTTGTGCATCCATGCAAATCCATGATGTCATCTGGTGTTAAGAGCACGAGCGAGGGCCCCGACAGTGTGTCAAATTTACCACTAGAGGGAAGTGTATGCTTATTTTTGCTTTGTTTTGCATACTTAATATTGCAATATCCTAAAATCCTGAGGAATTTATAAATATCATTTGTACCTTGCATGAATCATCACAGTTGTTTTCTACAAGCCTACAAGTAGGCTACTACCACAATCAGTACGCGCGGTAATTTACTTAGTCTAGGTGAGGTGAGTTAAAGCTCTTCTCTCTCTTTTAATGTCTCTTTCTCTTTTTGTGTTTAATTTTATGATGATTATTTATGTTTTGATTTGTTTGTATTGTGATTTTAATGTATTTCTTATTCTGTAAAGCACTTTGAATTACTTTGTGCACGAATTGTGCTATACAAATAAACTTGCCTTGCCTTGCTTTGCCTACTGTATCACATGTAAACTTTTACAAACTTAATGACAATTGTGTGATGAATCCAAAGTAGCCATTGTCACTGCCAAGTGGTGTTTAAAACAGTGTTAAACAGGCAAAACCCAGGACAACTATAACTTAAGAGGAAGACAATACATAAACAATGTGTTTGTAATTAAAGGTGAATTATGTAATTTTTCTGGTGGAGGGTCTGCCACCTTGTTACCATATGATATGGATATATCATTGCATTGCCTGGAATGTTCCACACTATGACATTAAAATTATATATCTTCATGGAAAAGTGAGTCAGGTTACATGTCAGATCTGTGAAGAGACAACCCGAAAAGAAGAAGAAGAACTGCAAAAAGCCTATCTCTGATTGATTGGGACTAATTACTCCTGTTGCAGTTTGTTGCAAACCAATGATACGCCATCTAGCGGTCGGACATGAAGGTAGGTGTATTTCATGTGGTGTGGAGAGGAAACTGTCGCACTAGCTCCGCAGACCACAACAAGGGTTTTTGGCGTCTCACTTTGGATTATCGATATTAGAGGAAAGTTCTGCTCTACTTAGATAAAACCTTAGGGACTAGAGATAAAGATAGACCCAAGAGAAAGACCGCGACTCTCCTGTTTGGTGTTATGCACACTTAAAATATGTTCATGTTCACTGTTACACTTTTATTTCCTCTTCTGCTTCTATTCCTGTACATTTTTGTGCAGCCAATACATGTGTTCTATAACTCCACGATGATTTATCCCACTTGTTTCCTGGCTTTCCTATTTAAAATTGTGCTGTTTATATCTCACAGAGGTTATTTCTTACATACAGCAAAACGCACAAGTTTATATCTCTGGAATGCAAATTACTGAGCCATTTTAATGAAATGGAAAATGCACAAATAAAACACAATGCCGTGTAATGGTTTGTTTTTTTTATTTTGGTATAAAACATTCTCTATGTATGTGAGTCATTTATATTTTAATTATGTCATGTATTTTTCAGGTTTAATTACTATAAATGAACAGATCAATAGCCTGCGATGGATCTGTTTGGACTTCACCTCTGGAGAGTGACAGTGGCCTCAGTGACAGTGAGGACAGTGATGGAGACTGAATCTTTTGTGTGAAGATGAAAGCACTGACGAAGACTACACTGTGCCTGCTAGCCCAAGTTCCACTGCTGGGACAAAAGAGATTCAGTGGGAAACTGTACCACAACAGAACTCTGCTAAAGGCCTCCCAGTTTGGGAAGGGGCTCAGTCTCATGCTGCTCATGCTGATGAAATCAGGCAGCCCATTCAGTACTTCACACACTTCTTTCATACTGATCTTTTGGAACTTATTGTACAACAAAGTAATCTTTTTCAGTAAAAACAATGTACTCTTAATATGGATCAAAATGAACTGGAGCAGTTTCTTGGGACAGTTTTGTACATGAGTGTCATCCAGTTACCACGATCACGGCTGTACTGGTCCGCTGAATGCCGTGTGGCACAGGTGGTTGATATAATGTCCAGAGGCAGATGGGAAGAAATCAAGGAATTTATTCATTTCAATGACAACAGCAACACGGCATCCAACAATGATAAGCTTTATAAAATCCGCTTATTGATTCACTCCTCAAAAAATTTCATGTTTTGCCACAGGACCAACTGTTGCCTATTCATGAGCTTATAGTACCTTTCAAAGGAAAAAGTAACCTAAAGCACTACTTTTCCAATAAACCATTTAAATGGGGATACAAAATCTTTGTGCTTTGTGACACAAAGGGCCTGGTGCATTTTTTTGACATATACACAGGCTACTCTGATCCTCTCCCTGGGGAACCGGACCGGGGGGCAAGAGGAAATGTGGTGCTTAAGTTTGCCAAAGTTATTCCTAGTTCTGCCAACCACTTACTGTTTTTCGACTCCCGCTTTTCTTCCCTGGATTTACTTGTTTTACTTGCAAATAAGGGGATACCAGCCCTTGGGGCAATGAAGCAAAGTTGGCTGCCTCTCTGCAATTTCAGCAAGGACGGTATCATGAAGAAGGGACGAGGGTCTTTCGTGGAGAAAAAGGTGGTTATTGAAAGTGTGGAAATCAGAGCTGTCAAATGGTTTAACAACAGAGGGTAGATAGTTGCTAGCACATTTGCCAGTGCCCAGCCAGTTTGTCAAGTGGAAAGTTTGGACAGGAAGTTAAAAAAGAATCTTTCAGTAAAATGCCAACACATTATCAGCATCTATAACCAGTTTAAAGGTGGTGTTCCAACTTTCCTATTCAGATCAAGTCCAAAAAGTTCTATCATAATTTCTTTTTTTATTTCATTAATATGGTCATTATGAACTGCTGACTCCTGTATCAGCGTGACTGTGAATCTTTTAATGTTCCAAAAAAGATGCAGAAGGACTTCCTTGATTTTAGAACGCCAATAGCACGGGCACTGCGTCAGCAAGGGAAGGCTCTGTCCAGGAAGAGAAATGGGCAACCCTTTTCTGAAATAGAGAGTTTGAAAAGAAGAAATGGCGAGGTGCCACTAAGGCTACTCCCACACAGAAGGTGCGCTCAGACTCTGTGGGACACTGACCTGTGATGGAGACTGTACAACAGCGCTGCAAATGTCCCAACTGTAAGAGTCTAACTGTCGGTAAATGTGTAAAATGCACTTGTGCCTCAACAAGAGAAAGAACTGCTTTAGAGTTTCATGAGTAAGACCTTTTCAACCTTTTTTGTATTTTTACTTTTCGTTATTTATGCTGTTGCTTTCTTCAGAGTAATATGTGGCTACAAAACATAAAATTGTCTATTGCGTAGACTAAGTAGAAGATCTGTGTTTGTATTATTGAAATGTATAACCTTCACTGGATTTAAGGATATGAACAACAGAAAAAAAGCTTCTTCTACATATGCAGTATCACCTCCACCACTACCGAATGTCTCTATCCTCTCTCACCCCATTTCATGCTACAGCTGTCCTGAAAGCCTGTGGGTCAACAAACAAAAATGTTAAAAAGACAAATGGCTTTTTTTCCCACCACCTAACACAGACTAATAACAGCCATCCATCAAATGTGTTCCACCTTATCCCGGGCCAAGTCATAGAGGCCAATGTTTTCATATTAAAATATGTGAGATGTCAATGTTGGTCAGTATGTGACTGTGACAAGCAGCATAGTTCAGTTTTTCATACATTTTAATATGTACAAAGAAAACATTAATTCACATTGTCCATTATTTTAAACAATCCCAACACTTATCTGACAACCAGATACTTTTGTCAAATATACAAAAACATCAAGTAATCCAAAACAGTACAGTGACTTTTCTCCCAGGTAAAAGTCTTTACTCACAGTACTTCAAAGAAATCATGACAAAAGGGAAGTTTAGTTGCTTATTTATACTTCTGTGTCCTAATGGCTCTCACAGAGCTGTCTGCAGCCTACAGTTACATTAAACATCCTGTCTGTGCTGATTCTGTCTCTGGAGCTGTCATGCTTTGTAGATCCACGCATTTGAAATCACAGTGTGTCACAGGGGACACAAAGACGGAAAAACACAGCCGAGGCTGCGTTTGTTTGAATAAAAGTGTATGTACCCTTCCCAAATACAATGTCCTAAATGCAATGTATTCTGAGGCTCCACAAATCTTCAGCAACTACAGGGTGAAATGTGCTGTTATGTTTTTTATGGTGTGTTTCTACTTCTACATGTATGCTGTGTCTTCAGTCAGGGGTGTCCCCTGAAAGTCAACATAAAAAAAGAAAAATATTAAAGCTGCATGTTTTGTTATAAATGACATGCATTAATTGACAAATCTGATTGAACATAGCACTGTGCTTCCATGTACTTATGTCACTTACCCATTCTACTGTAGAGTAGAGTATAAAGTACCAAATTTAACCTTTTACATAAGAACTATTGCTACATCAAGTATTGTTATTCATTTGGAATATCTCCCTAAAAGCTACGGTTACAGTCTTTACAGATTTACAGTGTATATTGGATTATTGGTTTTTAATTTGTCCGATAAAACCATTCAAAGTCTACTGCATCCAGGTTGACGATAGTTGAAATTTTTACAAAAACAACAATTAATATAATATTACTGATCTATAGGCTACTTTCTAACTATTAATTATTGGTTCAGGAATTACCCACTAATTAACACTGTAAATATCTAGGAAATACCAGCCTGTATTTGAAATTCATTGTCAAAAATAGTTTTGTGTTGACTTCTTCCACATCTGAGACATGATACTGCGTAAATGTGACACTGGAGAATGTATTTACTATAGATATTTGTATTTAAGACAACCAGACAAAAACAAAAGTTGACAAAGGAATTAGCTATAGTTGATATTGAGCGTGTTGGCCTATTACAGCCTCTTAGTCTGAAGAGTCTTGTCTGAGGTGAATGAGAATCCTCTGGACTGGTTGGTGTGGTCCTAACTCTGGTCCAGTCTCCTGCTCCTGTTTTGGAACAGCAGGGTCTTCAGGCTCCCATAGATCTATGCTGTGATATGGATGAGGACAGAGCTGCCAAGCACAGTTACGAGAAGTTTCCAAAAGAGGCTACAGAAAAAACAGAAAAAGAGTTCATGAGTGTGTACATTTAGATAATAAATACATCAATACCCCTCTACCCCCTCATGAATCACCTGTGCAGATTAACACATGAGAAAATGTGTTTATCTCCACAATATTGAAACACATGAAGAAAAATCAATTCTTCATATACATTGTAATGAAAGTCAAGATATTGCATTGCAGCTAAAATGTATTGTTACACCACTGACAAGGTAAAACATAGTGCTCCCATCCCATGTTTTAAATGAGTAAAGCTATCAGATGAGACAAAATGAATTAAAAATGACAGAACTTAAGCATAAGTTACTACCTATGTTTTTGCTTGTATTATGAGATAGAGATATTTGCAGTGTAGTAGGCTAAGCATATTCCAGACTGTTTGTGTTGAATGAAAGGATGTTGTATTCTTTAGCCTAAAGCCTACAGTGACTTGAGACTGCAGCAGGAACATCTGGACAGCTCTGAAACTGAGGGCCCAGTGGGGGTGCACACTTCTGCCTGTGGATGCTGCTATATATCTTTATAAAGTCACTCCTTTCTTCCTTCAGAGCACATCAATATTTCATCAAAAGATGTGTTTGTATGCTCCCATCTGCTCTCAGTGGTAATTAGAAGTAACTAGGCGCTACGGTACATGACTTAAAACCTTAAGCACACAAAGATGATCATTTCTATTGCAGAGTGGACTTCTTGGTTTAGACGCTGACCCATAATACCATGGGGCTGCCTCAAATGTGCCAAATTATAATAGGAAAAACATAGGAAGCATGACACAGATAATAAAATAGAAATGGTTGCCTCATTCTCATTCTTGACTGCACCACTCCTCCGAGGATAACACTAGAGAGAATCGCTACTCTCATAATGTGCAAGCCTCATATTAATGGCCCCTTCGCTCATGTGCCCCACCATCGCGCAGGTTGTCCCATGTCATTTTAAATCTGTCACGTTTAAAGACAGCTGGTGCTTTTTCTATCGGGAGATGTGGGTTTAAAGCTAAAATGCCAACAGCCTGGTAGTGGTGTGCTTGGTGACTGGCTGCCAGGGAAACCACCTGGTCGCATCTGTTCTTTCAAATAGAGATCAAGATAATGACATGAGGATGCAGGCTTGACATAAGTTTGCCTGTATTTCATGCATATACAATGGAGGAAATAAGTATTTGATCCCTTTGCTGATTTTCTACATTTGCCCACTGACAAATAAATGAACAATCTATAATATTAATGGTAGGTTTATTTTAACATTGAGAGATGGAATATCAAAAAGAAAATCCAGAAAATAACTTTAAAGAAAATGATGACTGATTTGCATTTCATTGAGTGAAATAAGTATTTGAACTCTCTAGAAAAAAAAAAAAAAAAGACTTAAAACCCTTGTTTGCAGCAGAGAGGTCAAACATTTCTTGTAGTTGACCAGGTTTGCGCACATATCTGAAGCAATTTTAGTCCGCTCTTCTTTACAGATCATCTCTAAATCATTAAGGTTTTGTGACTTGTCGCTTAGCAACTTGGAGCTTCAGCTCTCTCCATAGGTTTTCTATAGTTGCCTTGGCTGTATGTTTTGGGTCAAAGTCGTGTTAGAAGAACCATCCACGACCCATTGGCCGTTTCCTGGTGGAGGGAAGGAGGTTGTCACTCTGGATTTTAACAGTACATGGCTCTGTCCATCCTCTTGACACGGTGAAGTTGTCCTGTGCCCTTAGCAGAAAAACACCCCCAAAGCATAATGTTTCCACCTCCATGCTTGACGGTGGGGATGGTGTTCTTGGGGTCATAGACAGCATTTCTCTTCCCCCAAACAATGCGAGTTAATACCAAAGAGCTCAATTTTGGTCTCATCTGACCACAGCACCTTCTCCCAATCACTCTCTAAATCATTCAGATGTTCATTGGCAAACTTCAGGTGGGCTTCATTGGCAAACTTCAGGCGGGTCTGCACATGTGCCTTCTTAAGCAGGGGGACCTTGGAGCACTGCAGGATTTTAATCCATTGCGGCGTAAAGTGGTACCAATGGTTTTCTTAGTGACTGTGGTCCCAGCTGCCTTGACATCATTGACTAGCTCCTCCTGTGTAGTTCTAGGCTGATTTCTCACTGTTCTCATGATCATTGAAATCCCACGAGGTGAGCTCTTATGTGGAGCCCCAGACCAAGGTCAACTGATGGTCATTTTGTATTTCTTTAATTTTCGAACAACTGCACCAACAGTTCTCTCCTTAACACCAAGTTTCTTGCTTATGGTTTTGTAGCCCATTCCAGCCTTGTGCAGGTCTACAGTCTTGTCCCTGACATCCTTTGGCAGTTCTCTGGTCTTTCCCATGTTGGAGAGTTTGGAGTCTGATTGATTGACTGATTCTGTGGACAGGGGTCTTTTATACAGGTGACTACTTAAAACAGGGGTCTAATTCAGGTGACGAGTGTCTAACTGGTCTGTAGGAGCCAGAACTCTTAATGGTTGGTAGGGGATCAAATACTTATTTCACACAATGAAATGTAAATCAATTAATATATTTTCTATTATGTGATTTTCTGGATTTTCTTTTTAATATTCTATCTCTCAAAGTTAAAATAAATAAACCTACCATTAAAATTATAGACTGTTCATTTCTTGGTCAGTGGACAAACCAACAAAATCAGCAAGGGATCAAATACTTATTTCCTGTTCTCATCAAACATTAAGAGGTTTGATGAGAACTGACAACCAAACTTTTTTTTGCTGCTCTTATATTGGACTAACAGCATGTCATGGCTGACTGATAAATATGTTACCATAGTAATAGTGATATATTTAACTAAGTATATAGTCAAAATTATTTCTTACTATTCACGCAATATGATTTATTGTCTCCTTCGACTTGTGCTGTACTCCCTTGAGTAAAAGGGCTAAAGAATATACAAATTATTGCTGTTTTAATTGGTTAATAAAGTTTCTAAAATATTTTACTATGAATAAAGTACATAAAGTTACATTAAGGAATCACTCACCCATTCACAAACACATTCATACACTGTGGGAGCTGGAATCGCACTGCCAACCTGTTGGTCAGTGGACAAATGCTCTACCAACTGAGCTACTGTACAGTTGCTGTGTAATGTAGATTAACAAAAATATACATATCTAATTTAGCAATATTGACAAATAAGTTACTAGAAAAGTTTATGTGTGTGCACTCTGTGTGAAAAGTTTGGTTTTAACAAAAATGATTGCTCAAAATACATTGATAAATAAAAGCATGAAGATAATGTGAAGCCTGGTCTCATTCTCACTCTAACAGATGTTTTAAGTGTATTTGATTTTATGGTGTGAAGAAGACAATTTTATACAATCTGTCTGAAACAAAACTAATGTGATTCTGCACTGAGTGTGAAATGCTATTAGGAGCTTGGAGAAACTGGCTGGATCCCAGACACAACATTAGCATCACAGAGCACAATACAGTATACTGTCCTCTCTATTTTTTCAGTGCCAAACATCCAAAAAACATAATCTATCTATTTTGTTGTTGGGAAGTTAATGTAAAGTATTGCCCTGTTCAGTCGCCCAAATTCTGTTAGAACTAACTTAAAGGTGCAATGTGTAACTTTTCTGGTAGAGGGTTCACCACTGGCTTGACTCCATGTTGTTTTGTTCCTGAAATGTTCTGCAGTATGGCATTTAATTTAACTATCTCCATGGGGATAAGCAGGCTACATCACCAGGCCAAGTTACAAGTCAGATCTATGGAGAAGTGGACCTGCTCACGGTAATAATGCATGCTTTTGAGGTAATTTTGAGAAATAAAAACAATATGTTAGAGATGATATCATAAAGCAATTGGCAGAATAGCAGCCAGGAAACTGTGGACACCAAACTCACCTTCAAATGTGATGGAGTAAAAGAATATTGGGGTAATGTAAAGAAGATTTTAGATGCATTTGAAAGGAGCGCGACACAAGCAATGAATTATTTATTTATTTGAAAACTTATTCTGTATTAAACAAGGTGGGACCGTCTGATGCTCACTGCCCTAGAAATTTGAGAAAGCCTGACATGTCAAATCGTGCTAACATCTCTAAGATCAAAATTCTTCATGTGTATTTTCACCCTCTTCTAAAGAAGAGGGTAAAAAGTTACTGAGAAATCAATATTTAATTTTTGTCTGATCTTTGGGAGATAAATCATGTTTAACAGCCAACATGGAGACTGCAGCACACTTACATTATAAATGTATCAGAGAATCACTCAACTGAATACAAGTGTACAAGTACGAGGCTGAATGGAGGAATATAGGACGTGTGGCACGATAATGTATGTTATTCATGATGTAAGTAAAGTAAAGAGAGAATTAAAGGTTCTATATTACGTAAAATTGACTCGTGTGAGCTTTGAGCCATATTATAATGTTGTTACCTCCTCAAAAACATACCCGGAGTTCTGTTTTGTTTCATTCACATGTGTTTAAATTATTATTTATTCAAACATGTATTATTAGTCTGTCTACATCTGCAAAGCTCAAAATGCTCTGTTCCACCTTGTGATGTCATGAAGCAGTAATTTTCAAGTTGACAGCTACCGTTAACCTTTTGCTTAATAGAGATAACTACTCCAGAGCTTACATTATCCAAATGATTCTAGTCAAGGTGTATGGAGTTTAAAAACACAGTGGAGCACTTATTAACACGACATCACAAGGTGAAACATAGTGTTTTCTGTATGCAGGATTTATGTATTAAACTGGTGTTATTATTTCAGTATTTTATCTGTAAATTAGTTCCTATTCCTAATAGGGAATTCAATTACAAATTCGCCCCTGTAACCGTAAGCCTCATGAGCTTCATTTGACAGGAGGTGAACACTATGGGAGACGTTACACTCCCTTAGTCCGCTTCTTTATGCAGTCTGTGGTGTTCCCCAGTGTTTTTCATCAGCCAGTAGGAATCATGTAACGGTGCACTATATTTTGAGCATGTCCAGTGTGTAGCTGTTTCTCTGCTCTGGCCTTCACTTGACTGACTCATTGTCACCTCCACTTCCCCTCCAACCCTGTGAACCTCAGCTGTGAGATGGGGCCAGCAAATTAACCTGCCCTCATTGCACTAAAGTCTGCGCCTGCTCGACTGGTAAATTACATTTGCATTGCACTTTTAATAGAAGTGTCCTACAGCAATTTAATTATTTTCCTTCACCGCTCAATTTTGTTCCAACTTGTGGTTCATTCCAGGTTAACCTCATGCAAAACAGCTGATTAGCCAAATGTTATTGTTATTACTAATGCTGTAATCTGGTAAATTGATTACCTCTAGCAAAAGGGATAAATAAATTAACAGGCAAAACAGATTGGGTTTGCGCATTTGTATTCATGGTGTTTTTCAGTAAAAAGTGAATGACAAATGTGTAATGAATTTATTGTGAGGATTTTAACTTCACTATAGTTGCTGCTGGGAAACCTTTACTCTTCTACTTACAACATTATTTCAAAGTGACACTGCTTTCTTATATGGCCTACTAATTTAAAGGTGCAATGTGTAACATTTCTAGTGGAGAGCCAGCCACCAGCTTGTCTCCATGGAGATGTCTAGAATGTTTCATGGTATACATTAAACCTGTCTATCACAAGGGAGACAAGCAGGTTACAGCACTATGCTACATTACAGTTCAGATCTGTGGAGAGTCGCCCCTATTCACAGACGGAATTAATGTATTTTTGAGCAATAGAAACACCCGTAATGAATAAATGCTAGATGGATATGTTTAATGTCATACCATGGAACATTCCAGGCAAAGCAATAGCAAAGCAATAACAACAAGTAGGTAGCGGACCCTTTACTGTGCGGTGCTGCTTTAAAGTACACTTATTTCACCTATCTGTAATTCTATACCCCTGTGTTTTCACAATCTTTGAACTGTCACAGATATCCAAACGGTGGGTGAGAACAGATGAAAAATTGAAGCTGTTTGTACAATTTCTATCAATCAGATTTCTCAAAGCATTAATCAGTCTGACTGCAGAGAAACCACTTCATTTTCTGTGTGAATGTGAGCTGTGATTGAAGAGCTCTCGGTCCTTCAAGATACACAAAAAAAAAGAAAAAAAAAATGCATCGGTCGAGCTCGCAATCATCTGCAGGGTCCTTGTATCACAGAGAATCACTCAGATAAAGGCTTAGATTCATATTTTTCAAGATAAATGTTTCACAAAATGTCTGAATTCAGAATATTGAAAAAAGTGTATTTGATGACCAGATTGTATTATTCAAAATCAAAGAGTAATTGTTAACTTTTTGACAATTTTTAAAAAACTTTTTCAGTCAAGTAGATGATCTTTTACATTTGTAGCAAACAAGTAGCAGTTATAAGGTAATAAGGTGCTGTGGTAGAGATAGTCAAAAAATGCTAGCAGTAGAAGTAGTTATCCATGAGTTAAAGAATGATGAAAAGTCAGGACCACTGGCATAACAATTAACAGTTTAAAACAAAATATTATATCATTTAAATTTTTTAAAGCATTTGTAGAATGATTTTATTTTCTTCAGTAATATTTTGCAAACACTTTTCTTTTAGTTCACTATTGAAGAACTCCTTAAACTCCTGAACAAACGGTGTGGTTGAGTGAATGTAGGTCAGTTGTGATGAACAGCACTGTTGTATTGATGGTCGGCTGTAAAAGTTTTTAGAGAAGGCATCATTCAGAGGCAGGGGCCTCAAATCAACAGCTCACATCAATACAGCCCTATACAACCCCACACAAATAAGTGCACCTGAGTGTTCCAGCCCACGTCTGTCACAGCAGGCAGCATGGGGCCAGACACACTCACTTTAGACTTACACTTTTGCTTTTATGTTTTGTTTCTTTAGGTCATTTGGTCCACACAAGAAACATTTCCATAACTAATTTCCCATACACTAATTTTATATACAGTCCCTGACAAAAGTCTTGTCGCTTATCCATTTTGTAGAAACAAAAGCTTATAACCTGACTTTAAATTAATCGATTGGTTTTAGAAATGTCTCACAGAAAGCTAAAACCCTCCCAAATTATGCTCAATATACTAAAATAAATTTGCTTCACTGAAGAAAGATTGATCATTTAATGAACACAGAAAGGTCAGATTTTGGCAAGACAAAAGTCTTGTCGCCTACAGAAAATTGAACAAATAATTTACTTCAAATACAAAAATATGTTGCATAACGTCAGTGAATTAAGTAGTGATGCTGTGAGATCCATATTTAATATCTTGTATGACTTCCATGAGCTTGAAGGACTGCATCCATGCGGTTCGACAATGATTCATACAATTTGTTGATGAAGTCATCAGGAATAGCAAAGAAAGCAGTCTTACATGCCTCCCAGAGTTCATCAAGATTCTTTGGTTTTGCCTTCCATGCTTCCTCTTTCATTCTACCCCAGACATGCTCAATGATGTTCATGTCTGGTGACTGGGCTGGCCAGTCCTGGAGCACCTTGATCTTCTTCGCCTTGAGGAACTTTGATGTAGAGATAGAAGTATGCGATGGAGCACCATCCTGCTGCAAAATTTGACCCCTTTTATGGTTGGGAATGTAAGAGGTAGCTAATACTTCTTGATATTTTAGGCTATTGATATTGCCTTCCGCCCTGCAAATGTCTCGCACACCCCCATACTGGATGTAACCCCAGACCATGATTTTTCCGCCACCAAACTTAACTGTTTTCTGGGTGACTCTTGGATCCATGCGGGCTCCAGTAGGTCTCCTGCAATATTTGCGGTGGCTGTGATGTAATTCAACCGAGGATTCATCTGAGAAATCCACCTTCTGCCACTTTTCCAGTGTCCATCCTTTTAGCAGGCTGTGGGCCTTGGCAAATGCCACACGGTTTTTTAATTGCCTTTTGTTTAGGGCTGTTTTCTGTGCACTGATTCGACCATGGAGGCCATTTCGAGACAGAATTCTACAAACTGTTCTGGTTGACACAGGGACTTGAGGTGACCAGGCCTGGTGGAGCTCTGCTGCAGTGGAAAAGGGGCTGGCCTTGGATTTTCGAATCAACAAATGGTCCTCCCGAGCAGTTGTCTTGCGGGGTCTGCCGGACCTGGGCTTGTCAAAAACATCTCCAGTCTTTTCAGATCTTTTTCTTATTCTTTGTACTTGACGCTGAGACACATTGAAGGTGTCAGACACCTCAGCAGTGGATCTGGTCTTCAGCCTCTTGATAATTAACGCTTTGGTCTCAGGGTGGATCTTAGGCATGTTGTCAGAGGTCAAGTTGCAGTTGATGTGAAGGTCTGGTGTGCTGGGGTTCTTTTTATACACACCCACTAATTGATTGATCAGTAACTGATCACAGGTGAGGCTGTAATCTAGGATTGGGTGCATCATATGACAAGGCGACAAGACTTTTGTCTTGCCAAAATCTGACCTTTCTGTGTTCATTAAATGATCAATCTTTCTTCAGTGAAGCAAATTTATTTTAGTATATTGAGCATAATTTGGGAGGGTTTTAGCTTTCATATGAGACATTTCTAAAACCAATCAATTAATTTAAAGTCAGGTTATAAGCTTTTGTTTCTACAAAATGGATAAGCGACAAGACTTTTGTCAGGGACTGTATATATATATATATATATATATATATATATATATATATATATATATATACACACACACACACACACACACACACACACACACACACACACACACACACACACCTTAAAGAAAATCTATCCAGCGCTCTTACAGTTTTAAAAAGGATACTGGAACCACAACTAAACCTCAAGTGCCAGTGTCTTAACCTGCAGAAAGAGGACACAGTTTTTTTTCATTCTCAGTATGACAAAGACCATGGCTCATGTGAAAAATTAGAACCTCCAGAAGTCCCTCACTGAGCTGCAGAGGCTGCACTAGCACTGGTTCATGATTGTCGGCAGGTGCTGGGCTTTAAGTGAAATGTAGAATCAACATTTTACGTACAGTTCCTATGTCACTGACACATGTTCACTCACTTCTGCTAAGGAGCTGGAGGTTGCGGACTTCTTCTCGCACTTGCAGTTGTAGGACTTGTTGTAGGACTTCCTGTCTGAGAGTCTCCTGAACTATCCCCATTCTTTCCAACTTCTCACCGTTTAACCGAAGCAACGCTCGTCCTGCAACACACAACATATATATTATAAAACTGGAATGAAGGAAGAAAGTATATTTAAACACTCAGGAAAATACATATTTAAAATGAAAATAAGAACTGATCAGATTTGTTTAGTAGTTTACACAAGGACTTGAGAAACTTGGAGACTTGAGAGTGAAATAATATGTCATGTTAGAGAGAGAGAGAGAAGGGGGGTGTAGATGTTGGTAGGCAGAAGATTGAAAAAAGCAAAAACCAATGCCATTCATATATCAGGAAAAAAGAAAACTAAGACAAATATGCTTCTGCCATTTCTGGAATACAAGCACTATGTATACTGGACTGTGTAGTAGCACATCTTACATTTGCCATTTTCACAGCAAAGGTCAAGTAATCCTTATGTTCTGCAAACCCAAACATTTCCTAACATCCTCTGTGCACTGCTTCTTATGAGGATCCGCCGTCTATAACTGCCTCATTCGTATTGCTCGGGGATAGGCTGTTTTTCTATGGATGCGTTTTACAACACATTTTAACTGTTAACCCTGGGACTCTCACATTTAACATACCATTACCCAGAGAAAACTGCATTAACAGCGAGGCCGAGCTCCACAACACCAGCCATAGACACACAGTATGACAGGCCGGAGAGCAGTGTCCTTCACCAGGGCAGGCAGAACTGAATCCATCATACCTGTGCACCGCCCGCTCCATAACTACACTCATTACTCATACAGGCCCTGTCTGTATTATCCTGTTCACTCGCCATTTCCTCCCAGCAAATCATTTTATTACACTGCAGTTTTTTATATGTGTAACCAGAGGGACTTTACTGTTAATTAGGATTCACAATGCAAATCACAAACACACAGACATTACCATAACATTTACATATCAGATGTTACTTCAGTGAATTTCATAGGACTCCTGAATCTAATCAGGATCTGTAACTAGTAGAAGTGAGATATATATATTGAAACACCTCCTGAAAAGTTATCCTGGTAGCATTAAAGCGTCAAACATAGAGGACAAATTATCTTAAGTGATATGAAGTGCACCTTACTATAATGTTTCATTCACACATCTTTAACACACAAACCCTGCATATTGAGGCTGTGTTCTTCTCTCAAAGAGAAAACACCTTGTGATGTCATGTGGTAATACAGGAAGAGCTCCATTGTGTTTTTAAACTCCATGCACCTTCACTTGAATCATTTAGCCGCCCTGGAATTATCAATCTCCACAAGTTGGAACAGAGCATTTTGAGCTTTGGAGATTTAGACAGCCTAAATAATAAAGGATTACTCAAACATGTGTGAAACACAACAAAACACAACTCCTGATGTGTTTTTTGATGAGGTAACTACATTATAACATGGCTAAATGCTCACAAGAGTCAATTTTGCGTAATATAGGACTGTTAAATGTGCCCTATGCAACTTTTCAAGTAGAGGGTCCGCCACCTAACTGTCTCCATGGAGATGTTACAGTATTGCCTAGAATGTTCCACAGTATACCACAAAACATATCTGTCGTATGTTTAGTGAATTACCGGTATTTTCATTGCTCAAAAATGCCTTAACACGTGCATTCTCAGGATAGTCGCCTCTCCACCAAACTGACTTGTAACTTGGCCTTGTAGCGGTACTTGCCTCCTTCTTTGGAAATGGATATGTTTAATGAGGCAACACAAAGATATCATGGAAACAAGCAGTTGCAGACCCTCCACCAGGAAAGTTACACATTGCACTTTTAAGGTTTGTTTATATAGATTTTAGTTTAGAAGTAATAAAGGTAAGTGTTTGGGGCAATAGCTAGTTAGTTCCTGGTCTAACATGTGACATATAGAGAAAAAGTTGCAAAGCTAAAATTCTTCTCTGCATAGTGACACAGGAAGGACATGCAGACTGTGCCCTGATAAAAAATGAATATAACACAAGCTGTAAGATGGAAGAGCGCCGTAAAGGCAGGCACAGTGGAAGTTCCCCCAAGAGACTGATGATAAACGTGACAGATTTTATAATGTGATGAGAAAAGGCTGAATGGATCCATCAAGTTTTTCAAATACATAAAAGAAATAGCTAATACTTGCCCTAAGAATTCAGATGCTCTAGATCAGTGTTTTTCAAACTGTTTTTCAGACTCCTCTACAGTTTTAGAGTTTACTTAAAGGTTCTATATTATGCAAAATTGCCTCTTGTGAGTGTTAAGCCATGTTATAATGTTGTTACCTCATCAAAAGCACACCTGGAGTTGTGTGATGTTTCATTCACATGTTTGAATAATCCTTTATTATTAGTGTGTCTGCAGCTCCAAAGCATAAAATGCTCTGTTCCACCTCATGATGTCATGAAGCGATAGTTTATAAGGTAAAAGCTACCTTTGACCTTTTGTTCAGTTCAGTAGAAACTGGCAGTTGGCTGGCTGAAATGATCCTTCTTTTGAAGGTGTATGGAGTTTAACACAGTGGAGCACTTCCTGTATTATCATAAAAGTGTGATCTGTTTGAGAAAAGAATAATATGCAGGATTTGTGAGTTAAACATCTGTGTGGATGAAACAAAACACAACTTCAGGTATGTTTTTGATGAGGATACAACATTATAACACAGCTCAGAAAATAGAATATAGGCCCTTTAACACGAGATTAAAACTAGAATAGTCCAGGTTTATAGTTGCCTGGTAGTTCTCAGAAAGTCAAATCTTTTCTTAGGTGAACTGTCTCTTTATGGATGCATATTTTGTCTACTCCTATGTTAAGCCATCACACCTTTTCAACTAAAATAAAACAATTCACCTGTTGTCTATCTATTGTACAACTGTACTCAAACCATGTACCATTTAAACACAACTGTGAAAAATGCTCTGCTGAAAGTATTGTTGAATACAAATGATCAAATGAAGCTTTGTGTTCAGTAGACAGATGAAAAGAAAATTGTTGTACTTTTCACATCACAAATCATTTAGTCTTCTCTTTCAATAAAACTAAACTAAACTCTATCACACAAACAGAAGAAAAGTTGATCTCTGGGCTATAGGCTGAAGAAGCGTAACGATGTGACCACCATGCGTGTAATGGACTGTGTTGCACATAGGGCAAATAACTCTAAACAAATTCCCACATCTGGTTTAATTTTAAAAGTGAGAATGGTGGTTTTCAACTACAGCTAACCTAAATCTGAGCTCACATTTTTTTAATCAAATGGATCAGTTTTATATAGTGTTTTTTTGGACACTCAAAGACACTTTACAGAGCATTATTCATTCACTCCACACTCGGTGGTGAGATACTACTGTAGCCACAGCTGCCCTGAAGCAGACTAACAGAAGTGAGGCTGCCAGTCTGCACCATCGACCCCTCCAACCACCATCATCACTCACGCACACACCACTTTTATACAAGGCAATGTGGGTGAAGTGCCTTGCCTAAGGACACAACAACAGTTTTTGCCACCAATGCCCCACTGTGGCACCTGATTTACCCAGTGGTCCAAATACTAACCGACATTTTAGCTTCTGAGATCTGATGGGATCAGGCTTTGACAAGCCGGTATGGCCACAATCTGTTAGGATTGATATTCTTTTTCTGTCAAATGAGTCACAAATTTTCAAGCTCTAAACAAGTTACATACTACAAGGGCCCTTTATAGCTGCTTCCGGTTTTAATTTCTTATTATTTTCTGAGATGTAATTGCTCACTTTTTCCAGCCTTCGTTACCCACACAAAAGCTTAACCATCTTGCCCTAGAAACATTGTCCTTGGTTGGCGTGCATCTGTACAACTGAATCAAAGCCCATGAATAGAGTTCAAATCAATTCCCTGTAGACAGACTTAATATGGCTGCTAATAATTGCCTGCAGATAGGCAAAGCAGCCATGTCAAAGGGAGAGAAGAGACACTGAAAACAAAGAGCACTGCTTCTTTCAATTTAAACTCCAAATAAATTGCTTATTAACATTGTCTCCAGGCAAATGGGAGTCGTTTTTGTTCAGGCTCAGCCCATAATGACTGGTAAAATAGTGTAAAAAGAGATTTAAGGAGAGACGGTGATGGAATCGCTGTGAAGAACGTTTAAGAGAAAAACTATTTGGTCAAGTGGGTCTCAAACTGTGGTATACGTACAATAAAGACTGTTGGTGGCACATGAGAGTTTTTTGTGTTTAGTCTGTGACTGACAAATTTTTATTTTAGTAGTTAATCCATTAATCCAGTAATCTAGTAATCCAGTTTAGAATAAAACATATTATTCCCAAACAATTACAAAGATTCAAGGTTAAACGGCCTATATTACTCTATTTTCTGATCTGTGTTATAATCTTATTTCCTCGTCACAAACACCTTGAGTTATATTTTGTTTAATTCACACATTTTTGACACACAAATTGAGTTCTTCTCTCAAACTGAAATCCACCTTGTGATGTCACATGTGGTAATTCTGGAAGTGCTCCACCGTGTTTTTAAACTTCACACACCTTCACTTGAATCATTTACAAGTTCAGACATGAAATTTGCGATCTTTTCTGAACTAAAGGTAAAAGGTAGCTGTTAACTTGAAAACGACTACGTGACATCACATGGTGGAACAGAGCATTTTGAGCTTTGCAGATGTAGACAGACTGATAATAAAGACTTACTCAAACATGTGTGAACAAAACAAAACTCCAGGTATGTTTTTGACAAGGAGTCAATTTTGCGTAATGTAGGACCTTTAAATGCCCAGGCCAGGCCGTCACTCACTGCACAATTTGTCCACGCTTCTTTCTCATCCCAGTGTCAGTGTGCACCTCTGCTTATGTCTCCTATCTCCTCTTTACAAACCCTACACTAAAGGGCATAAGGGAAAATGATAAAATGTGTAAATGAATGCAGCTGCTGGACCCAATCTGCGACAAGAAATCTGGAGGCAACATTTATAGCCCTATGTCAAATTTCATATTCATCATCCACAGCTCCCAGCAGGGGGAGTCATGCTGGGCAGAGTTTAGCCCATGACACTGCCACATGGCTCACTGAAAACATAGCGGACTCTGTGTATGCTTGATTTGTGTGTATCAACATGATATCTGATGTTATTTTTTAGAATTTTTAAGTTGGTGGCACTAAAAAACAGTTGGCCATTTAGTGACTGTTTTCTTTTAACTTAAAAGGGCCACAATGCACTGTTTTTTTAATCTACGTTATAATGTTGCTTCCTCATAAAAACATACCTGGAGTTGTGTTTTGTTTGATTCACACATGAGCGAGTTCTTCTCTCCAACAGAAAATATTGTGTTCTACCTTGTGATATCATGGTGTAATACAGGAAGTGCTCCAGTTTGTTTTTAAACTCCATACACCTTCACTAGAATCATTTGGATAATTTCAGCCCTAGAATAGCCAATCTTTACTGAACAAAACGTAAAAAGAGCTGTTAACTTAAAAACTACCGCTTCATGACATCACAAGATGGAACAGAGTATTTTAAGTTTTAGAGATGTACAAAGACTAATAATAGAGCGTTACTCAAACAAACGTGTGACTGAAACAAAACACAACTTCAGGTATGTTTTTGATGAGGTAACAACATTCTCAAATGGCTTAAAGCTCACAAGAGTCCATTTTGTGTAATATAGGACCTTTAATTTATTGTGATGTGTACAATTGCCAAAAGAAAGTTGTACTAGTGAAACTTAATTTTCAAATATTACAACACAATTTTACAAAACACTGCAACTACATGCAACCTCCCATGGCCTACTTTAGAGTCCTGATGATCCATGTGATAACTACTGCCCTATATATTCAGCTATCAATCTACAATGAACACATGCAACAAGCACAAAGAAACCCCCACCCAGTATATTGTGCAGTTGTTACTCTAATAATCTGAAATGGGCTGTGACTGTAATTAGGCCAGTCTGAAAATGCCACAAAAGAGACACAACACAACATAGATTAATATCCCGAGGCAGTGAGCGCGCTACTATTATGATGCATTTATCTTGACACTCTTTGAAAGCTATCATTAAGTCTGGGTCACTTGGCCCAGATGAAAAACAGTGCATGTCTCTCTTTGTGTTAATAAAGGTGGAGCTTTTGAATAGTTCCTTTGATATGAATCAGGACAAAACCGCACATTTGCACTAGAAACATCAAAGCTACATTCAGAGTTTAAACAAGGATAAGATGATGTACCGGGGGCAGTTTGGATCTCAGTATAATAAAATGAATGTTTTGCATGATATGTATTGCTGGGTTTCAGATGACATCACAACTTTCTATAGGCCAGTAATATTTAATACAGATGGGGAGTAGCTAAAATTAATATTGTTAAAATGCAGATTTTTATAATACAATGTGTTACCTGGTCTAATCAGTATTTATGTATTTATTTGTTTATTTGTTTATTTAAAAGGGACAGAACAGAGGGCATTGTTTTATTTACAATAGCAACCAATGCCATGTCCATACACCATTTAACCAAGGGTTAATTTGCAGATCTGGTCCCTCACATAAAACAGACAAAAGCAGACAGAGACATAAATAGACATAAACAACATCAAGCACAGTACAACATATTTACAGTGACGTACATAAAAGTGTTTTTAGTGTTCACAAGCCTGGTTTAGTTTCAGCCATTGCTTTACTTTGCAGTTAAATTGGTTCAGAATCAGATCTGTGAGTTTTCAGTTGGGGAGGCATGGCATTACAGATCTGTTGGACCTTGGATTTGGCTAGTCTATAGTCACTGTTTGCAGCGCCTCTTGTGGTGATTCCACAGGAACTGCATTTCTCCACCAACAGTATCAAAATAAACTTATCAGTACTTTATTATTATATCTTTTAGCAACTGACATTCATAATTGAGCCTGAAAAAATACTGACTGTTGAACTATTTGTTGAAATCAATATTCTTATATAAATGACATCTGTCATTTTAAAATATATTGCATAACTAACATATCATTCATGTGATGACTGGATTTCACCAAAAACTCTTATTTTATTGGCAGTTCAAAGACTGTTTGATATTACTACCAAACCAGTATATAACACTTTGAAAGCCATATGTTCTGCGCTATATTGAGGAACAAACAGTGTAGTAACTGAGTGGGTTGTGCATATGCGTGTTAGCATGTGGTGACTGACCCTTCGGCTCTGAGTGCCAATCTGTTCTCCACAAGAAGCTATAAAAGTCACTGCTGCGGCGTCTGCTTGGTCAAGGCCGCTGATCTCGCCATTTGCCTAATAACATATTATAGTGTCTCTCTATCTGTTTATGTGGGAGGAAAATAAGCAACATTTGGTGGGAGTGAGAAAGCCTGAACTATTAACACGCCATGGATATTTCTTTTCTAGTCCAAAAATAATCCGCACTGCTTGAGTTAGCGCACATGAATGCCTTTTGAATCTTCTTTGGAGACTTGAGTGTAAACCTGTTTCCAGCTGAAAAGGCTAATCCGTGAGACTATAAACCTAAAAATAAAGGGGAGGAGAGGTGCGGCTTTTGTGGCGTCAGTTTGTACGACTAAATAAACGAAAAAACAAACAATATTTACTTTGTCTGAAGTGAAGCAAATGGTGGTATTGTGGCATAGAGACAGCGCCTGTATGGAGTGTGCATATGTTCGCTCCCTGTGGTTTTCTTATTTTCAGTCTCCCATAACAGCTGTTTTATTATCTTTTGAGAACTGAGTATCTATATGAGCCACAATGCCATATAAAGAAACTAAAACACATCCTGCCCTATGTAGAAATTTGTATTTTTTGATTGCCTTCTAGTTTCTGTGTGTGTTTTTGTGTGATGCTCGTGGGGTATGGTGTGTGGAGAAAGGGGTGGGGTGCGGAAGGGTTTATTTTATTTTTATTTTTTTGTCTGTTTTTGTTTTAGTTCTGTAAAATATTAAAATTAATTTAAAAAACAGTTTAAGAAAAAAATAAATTAAAGTGATCAATACCTTTATACAGTAAACTATTAAAATGTACAACTACACAAAAACAGTAAGTGTACTAAATATCTGTTCATTATCAAATACTTTTACCATTATAAATCTAGGCCTAAAAATAAAAAAATAGCAACCATAAATATTATTGGATATGATAATGAAGCCATACCATCTCTGAAAAGCAAAAAGACTACCATATTTTTGAGACAAAGTAGATTGTAGAATAATAAACTGTGTACCTGTGATGGCGTGATGAGAGAAAGCTTCTACATAGGTCAGGTAGTTGTGGGGACAGTGTTTCTTGAGCCACTTGCACACGTCTTGTTGTGTCCACAGCACCACTGGTTTGGACAGAGACGAGAGCGTGGGGCTAGTGTGGTACACGGCAAAGGCCTCACCCGGGCGCAGCTGGGACACAAGCAGAGAAAAGGAGACACATACAGTAAATATAAAGACGAACAAAAATAGAAAAGTGGTTCATAAACAGTGTCTGGAAGTAACTAACCAAAATACACATTCAGTATTTCGGTTGAATTACTCTATTTAGGCATCAAACTGCACAGTATCAGTAAAAAAAACAACAACAACAACACCTCTTGCAGTGGGTTCATGCGTGATTTTTATTTCTTTAATCAGTTTTCAATAAATACATAACGGTAAAACTGTGATTGGATTGTGTAACTTTTCTGGTGGAGCCTCTGTCAAATGCTTTTCTTCGTGGAGATGTTATTGCTTTGTCTGGAATGTTTCACAGTATGGTATTAAACCTTTCTATCTTCATGGAGACCAAACCAGACAAAGTTAAAGGTCAGATCTGAGGAGAGGTAACGCCACTCCCAATCAGAATGTCTGTTTTTCTAGGTATTTTTGAGCTACAAAGCGACTTGTAATTGAATAAATGTAAGGTAGAACTGTTTATTGTCATATTGTGGGACATTCTAAGCAAAGCAATGACATCTCCATAGAAACAAGAAGGTGACGGAAGTTACACAGTGCAACTTTAAATATTCTGTAACTAAATACATTTTCATTTAATTTTTCCCCGTCACAGTTTATAACATAGTTTACTTTTTTGTCTCTCTTAGATCTGCTTAATTATGAAAATGAAAGTCAATTGCTTGGGTAAAAATTTATAACTTTTTCCCCAAATTGTTATTTTGTTCTGTCTGTTCTGTAAAATGAAGAATGGACTTTTGAGCCAATGAGTTGTTTTGTTCCATTTTTAAGAGGTAGAACAAACACCCATTGTTCAGACCAAAATGTAATCAACTGTTAAAAGTTTTACTTGAGTGGAACCATAATTGTAATCATATTAGGGCTGGGACTCACAGGGTCCCTCACAATTCGATACGATACACGACAAATGGGTCTCGATACGATATTGTCACGATTAGGCAGTACTTGTGATAATGGATATACTGCACATGATACTCTGTGATATAGATGGATTGTTTATCAACACAGGGAATGCGTGCGCAGCCTGAATGCAGAAAGCGCCGCTGTCTGTGCGGTTAACATGAAGTTGCAACTTTAGCTAGCGGCTCTTTCTGCAGGAGACATGAGCAGCAGAGCGCCAAGTGACGTAGTCTGATAATCCCTCTATACTGTTGTTTTTTAAGAACCAAATACATTTTAACAACAATATTTCTTTGTGAAAGTTAATATGAAATACATCTGTTTTAATCATCAAAATAGTGAAGATGTCAAGTGTACTGCATAAACAAGTTTCCTTTCACTAAATAAACAACAATAACAATACTGCATCACCAAATTTAGTATAACAATATTTCAATATTTTGGCACACCCCTAAATCATAATATAACAAAAAAATTAATTGCACCATCCTTGTTATTCCCTAAGTCAACAACAGAGACATTATTTTTCAATGCATGAGGTTAGGCTGTAGGTGATACTGTAAATGAGCAAACACCTCCAATGGAAAACAGCTTATTCCAGTGTTCGTATCAACCGCAGTGAGCCTCTTGTAAACACATCCTTGTATTATTGTAAAAACATGAATCGTGGGGCTTTAATGAGCAATGAGCAGACGGCTTTAAAGCTTAAGGCCTAATTACAAACAGATGCTTTTCCTCTGTAATAATGGCCCTGCTTTCACATTTGAACCCTCATTTAAAAAGAAACATGCAAATTAGCCATTGCCACTGCCTTTGACGCCTTTTCTCCAATCATCATGTAGACTGGCAGATTTCACCTCTCTGTCAAAAGCAGGCTGCATCTCCACACAGTAATTGCAATCTATACAGTCAGCGTGAACAAGGGCACTGGCATTTCAAAGTGGAGAGGCGTCTTCAGCACTGGCTTTTCCAGGAATGCTCTGATTAATCCTGACAGTTTTACCTATACAGCATTGCATCACTATTTATCTTACAGTTATATGTAGAAGTCAAAGTGGTAAGTTGCATAGCCTATTATTTTGAGCACGTTTCATGCTGTCCCCTCAAACTTCTCATTTTATGTAGGTGAGCACCATGAAAAGTCAAATTGTTATATCAAACTCTGAGAATATAATTTTTAGCATATTAAAGGGCCCATATTATGCTCTGATCTATGTAATAATGTTGTTTCGTCATCAAAAACATACCTACAGTTGTGTTTTGTTTCATTCACACATGTTTAACACACAAATCCTGCATATTTAGGCTGAGTTCTTAAATAATAATTTAATAAAAAGAAAACATTTCAGTCCTGGAATTGCCAATCTCTGGAGATGTTGACAGCCCAACAACCCAAATATGTTTTTGATAAAGTAACAATATTTTAACTAAAAGCTTAAATGTCACAGGGGTCAATTTAGGATAATTGGACCTTTAAGCAAATATAAAAAGTAGAACTCTATTTCAACCTTGAGATTAATGCCAGATTCCATCTAATACCCATCTTTCCCCCAGATGTTGCAGTATACTGGTGCGTGAATGAGAGTATTTGAGAGAGCAACAATAGAAACATAATGGCAATAGAAAGATAATGATCCCTTTGGTGATACTGTACAATGTAGTCACTTGAATATCTATAAGATCAATACATCCTTTCACCATGCCTCGCCTGTATATAAAAGTACTTGAGTTTTTCATATACTTCGGATTAGATAAAAGCATGCCCTCTTTCCTCTTGCACTTCCACTGACCCATTAATCCTGAGTGTGTCAAATCCGGGTGTGGAAAATGAAGTGGACATTAATAAAGTCGTGCAGTTCACACATGGACAAAAACACACAATAGTACCCCCAGTCCCTTCAGCTCTGTGCCCCTCTCAAGACCCATAGTCTCATATTAGACCTATTCACTCATCCTCACTGAACAGCCAATGTAATGACAATGACTTTGGCTGATTTTCAACAGAGAAGCACCGCAGTCTGCCAACAACTCCACTCCACAATCGAGGGCTTTTAATGGGATTATGTATGGTGAAATGTCTAATGGAGCACAGGCCTGTATATCAGGGAGGGTGAGCCAACTTTTGTTAATGAAGGGAGAGAAGCAGAAAATAGTTGTGTGTACCATACTTGGAAAAAGATGGTATTGATAGCATTCTTAAAGGTACTATATTACACAAAATTGACTCTTGTGAGCTTTAAGTCATGTTATAATGTTGTTACCTCATCAAAAACATAGTCAGAGTTGTGTTTTGTTTCATTCACACAGTGAAGCTGTATGGAGTTTAAAAACGCACTTCCTGTATTACCACATGACATCACAAGCTGAAACAGAGTGTTTTCTGTTTGAGAGAACTCAGCATAAATATGCAGGGTTTGTGTGTTAAACATGTGTAAATGAATCAAAACACAACTCCAAGTATGTTTGTGATGAGGAAAGTTAGTGAAGTTGTTGGTCAATAATTTAACAATGTGAGATACAAATTGTACCAGTGACTAGATCGATCATTTGGACAAGAAAATTGTCATGCTAAGTCAAAGCTTTGGTAAAACTTTTTCATTGCAAGATAGATTGCTGTCTGGAAAGTTCTTGCCTGGACTGGTGGTGTTGTCCTCTGTCATTAAAATATTTCTGAAAGGATAATAATGATAACTATTTTTAATTATAAATTAGTTGAAGCAGCTCAATTTTTACAACTGTCCACAAAATAAAAGTTGTACAGTTTCTTTGTGATTTATAACAAAATCTCTGCTAAGCTTTTCTCAGCAGAGCTTTAAGATTTACGCTGCATCATCTTTTAAAAAATATTGACACTGACAGCATCAAATAAATACTGCTATGAGCAAGCACCCTTTTCACTTTTTCACAATTTATACAAAAATATGAAATATATATCTTGTAGGAACGCATACGCTATACTGAAAAAAAACAAACAAAAACAAAACAGATCTTTCAACAATTTAAAGTGCAACTGAAATAGTGGATGTGAAGCGCTTGGGATATTACCTTTGTTTGTAAAATGTGCTATAGAAATAAAGTGCATTATTATAGCAACTTTTTTGCACCATATATGATCTTCATATGATGTTCATATAGTTGCTTCATATAGTTTAAAGGTACACTACGTAACTTTTGGTTGGGGGTCGGCACCTGCTTATTTCTATGGATATGCCATTGCCCTCTCTGGAATGTTCCACAGCACACATTAAACACTGCTACATTTATTAAATTATAAGTGGTTTTATAGCTCAAAAATACCTAGAAAAACAGACATTCTGACTGTGAGTGGGGTTGCTTCTCCACAGAGCTGACCTGTAACTTGGTCTGGTTTGGTCTCCATGAAGACACAAAGGTAGAACAGTGAAACAGACAAAGCAATAACATCATCCATGGAGAAAAGCATTTGACAGACCCTCCACTAGAAAAGTTACACAATGCACCTTTAACAACTGGTACCAACAGCCAGTGACAACCCTCTTGAAAAATAGACAGCACATCTCAAGGGGCTATTCCTCTTAATAATGAAAATGTCAAACAACAACCCATCCTTCAGTTTAAACAAAAAAACTGCACACCCAAGTCAGAAAGCGTCACAACTTTACTCCTTTCAAGCTGCTTGTATTATGGCCCATTGTTCTTCTCCGGTTTCTTCTTCTCTATTATTTTTCCTTGCAAAAGACTGTGATTATGAGGGCCTAAAAGTGGACGAAATGTCGCGACAAGACTCAATGCCCAAAAGTGACCCGTATGAGCATATGAAAAGTGTACACTATATGAAAAGGTTACACTATAGCGCCCCCTACCATAGACATAAAGCGTCAACATTATCAAATTTGCACCAAATTTGGGGATTAAATTCTATGCACGACTACAAGCAAAAATATATATATACATTATGGACATGGGGTATTTTTCACGGTTGAGCAGCAGGGGCACAAGGACTCCCTAAAGAAATATTTTTTTTTTAAATCTTACTAGAAGCAAAAAAAATATATATATATACTAAAACAATGTACTACAGGTATGGGGCATTTTTCACATTGGCCAGCAGGGGTGCAAAGACTCCTAAAAAAAAAAAAAACATTTATGGCTGCACTGTGTAATTTTCTGATGGAGGATCTGTGGGCCTGGGCAGCTGTTGGAAAGGGACAATAGCATACCAGGGCAGTCGTGTTGCAGAGGTGTGTGCACAGGGTCGAGGGCAATCATCGGCTTTAATTATTTTTGTTATTCCTTACTTTTTGTATAGGTAGTATATAGACTTGTCCATGTCACAGAGAAGAATAGTCACCATGTACAGTAACAAGCCACAAGCCAAGGGTTGAGGGAGTTCAACACAATCTTTTGAGAGTCTTCTCCGTCAATACACCATCATAGAGGAAACAGAGTGATTGTCCCCATCATCTCCACCCCTGCTCTCCCCGTTCCTCTCTCAGGAGCACCCATCCGTCAGCCTGTATCTCTTGGAGCCAGTGGTCCCAATCATACTCACACCCTTTACTACCTCTCCCAGCACTCTCCCACCCCCTCCCGAGACCTACTTCTGTCCAGGGAGCGATGCCCTCATCCATTATGGACGGGACAGGAAGGGCGCCGGGGGGGAGAGGAGACACTGTGTGGAGAGTGTAATAGTGCCAAGAGAGAGCTAAAAGACAAAAGACTGTACTTTGTTGGGTTTACAGTGTGCATACAGTGTGCATACAGTGTGCATACAGTGTGCATATTCATATGTCTCATATGGTCCAGGGATTTACAACTTATGATATCTGCACATTTAAACTGAAGATGTTCATTTTGTCTTCTTATGTACTTTAACTTCTTGGGTTCTTTTTTAAAGACGGTAAAGTGTATAAGGTAAAGTGACTGACCACGCCTCCCTCACAAGCATTGCAGGAAAACGTAAAATCCGCCATATCAGACCACTGTAAAAGGAATAACCACATTATGGATTGGGACGGGGCACGGGTTATTGGATGGAAAAACAACAAGTTCAAACGCTGGATCAGGAAATCAGGAAACGAGGCACGGACAGCATTAACCGTGATGAGGTAGTGTTCCTCCTTTCACACACCTGGGACACCCTCCTCCAGAGACCACCGGGCGACGGGAGGCGTGGTCAGTCTGAGCGACCTGCCAGGTCTGTTAGGCTGACCACGCCTACAGGAAGTAACAACACCTGATATACGACACGTCACCAACAACATCGGTGACAGTTCTGAAGATGGCTCACAGCTAGCAGCCGAAACATGTCAACAAGGTAAATACACGTTACTGTATTGTCTTATTTTCTGATCTATGTTTTATGTTGTTTCACATCACAAACATACCTGATGTTGTGTTTTGTTTCATTCACACATGTGTAACACACAAACCCTGAATATTTTCGGTTTGTTCTTCTCTCAAACAAAAAACACTCTGTTCCACCTGATGATGTCAAGTGGTAATACAGGAAGTGCTCCCCTGTGTTTTCAAACTCCATATACACTAAATTCATTTGGATACTTTCACCCCTGGAATTGCCAATCTCTACTCAACAAAAATAACAGTAAAATGTTGCTGTTAACTTGAAAACTATCCCTTGATGACATCACAAGGTAGAACAGAGCATTTTGAGCTTTGGAGACGTAGACAGACTAAAAATAAAGGATTACTCAACTTCAGGTATGTTTTTGAAGAGGTAACAACATTCTAACATAGCTTTAAGTTCACAAGAGTCAGCTCGAATGCTCTGTCATTAATAAGAAACAAAATCCATTTACCATTCAACAAAGACTTCAAGCATGTGTACTGCGGTGTCCCAGTCTTGCCCTAGCCTCTGTTTTCTGCATTTCTATTGCTCATTCTGTTTGTACCGTCCTCTGGCTGATTTGTCCTTCCTTTTCACTCTGCTCCATCATGCTTGTATCCTCGCTCCTCTCCTCTAGTCTCCTCCTTATAAATCCTTTTGTGTCTCCAGCCTCTTCCCTTGTTTTGATCTTCCCATGACTGCTGTACTCTGATCTCGTCTTTAGTTCAATGATGAAATTGGTACATAGGGGCTGTGATTAGCTTTGTGTATCCATATATAATGCTGATTCAGGGATAGTCAAAGTCAAGGGAGCGTGGGGAACAGCTGAAATCCAATCCACAACAGCAATAAACTTTTTTCTCAGATAATTACTCCAAAAAATTGTGTTTTTCAATTAAATAAAAGAGGACAGATTAACTTGAATGGTTAATTCTCATATTTTTCTGCTTGAAGAGAAGGCCAGATGTATTAGTGTTAAAAGTACACTTAGTAACTTTCATAATGGAAGGTCTGCCTCCTGTTATCTCTATGTGGATTGTATGGCTTTGGCTAGAGTGTTCCACAGTATGGCATTAAAGGGCCCAAATTATGCTATTTTCTGATCTATGTTATAATGTTGTTTCCTCATCACAAGCATACCTAGAGTTGTGTTTTGTTTCATTCACATATCTTTAAGAAACAAACCCTGCATATACAAGCTGAATTCTTCTCTCAAACAGAAAATTCTGTTCCACCTTGTGATGTCATGAGGCAATACAGGAAGTGATTCACTGTTTTAAAGCTCCATACACCTTCACTAGAATCATTTCAGTAATTTCAGCCCTGGAACTGCCAATCACTACTGAACAAAAGGTATAAGGTAACTGCCAACTTTAAAACTACCAACGTGTCTACTTCCATGATGACAGGTAGCGCCACACAGCCAGATTACTCATTAGATCTGTGGGAAGCTGACCCCTGTAAGAATGCATTATTTCATATTTTCATTTGAGCAATAACAGCACTTGTATTTGAATAAGTGCATTACTCTGGAATATTACAGGCAAAGCAATAACATCAGCAAGACAAAGAGGAAGAGGATAGTGCATTTTTGCATTTCACAGCTCTCTTAACTTTTTTTTTTTTTTTTTTTTTTTTTTTTGAGGTTATAGATAATTAGCGGTCACATCTAAATGAATAATGCAGCTGACGTAGCTCCCACCTGCTCGGTCTACCTCTAAGCTGTCACTGAGGTCTCTCCACAGGACTCTAAATGCTCACCCTGTCTCCTCCATATGCTGCTCGGTCTGACCT
This sequence comes from Taenioides sp. WSHXM2023, assembly GCA_029959045.1. NCBI lineage: Eukaryota > Metazoa > Chordata > Actinopteri > Gobiiformes > Gobiidae > Taenioides > Taenioides sp. WSHXM2023. The sequence continues at coordinate 20,694,454 of CM057086.1, read as the reverse complement.
AGCTTAGTCCTTCATCTACTGCCTGTAATAGGTTTTCCATCTTTGAAGCCAGAAGATCTGGACTCATGATCCCTCATCTCAGCTGACACCTCTCCATTTCCACCTCTCATTTGATCTCATTCTTCATATTGCTGCTGTCACTGAAGCCTGGTCGAACATGCAGAGGTGGGAAGAAACTAAATAACAATGCACCAAATATTCTACACTTTTTTCAGCATTTAACTGTAATCATTGAACTCTATTAAGCTATTTCTGTACTATTATTTGACAGTTTAATATGTTGAAGTATCACTTCTTGTGCATGACTTATGCAGGTGAAAATTAGGTCTAGTTCTACTGCACTTCTCTTGGTGCTAATATATATATATATATATATATATATATATATATATATATATATATATATATATATATATATATATATATATATATATATATATATATACATACACATATATATACACACACACACACACACACACACACATATATATATATATATATATATATATATATATATATATATATATATATATATATATATACATACACACACATATATATATATATATATATATATACATATATGTTGACCATGTGCAAAAGCTATAGATCCAGGTATATTTTTTGCTACAGGTAATATAAGAGTGCCTATAGAAAAAATCCACTTTTGTTGCTGTATTACCGCCATTACTGCCAGCTCTTGTTCTACTTCAACAGAGGTATAATACTCCCTACAATAGAAACATAGCAGCATAGCCAGACTAGACTGTACTAGACTAGAATGGACAACAGGACAACACTATCATGATGTCTTGAGAGTTCATGTGTCTGGGTGCTGGGTCCTTTACTGATGGTGAATAAACTTGGTCAGCATCATGCTTCTTCTCTTCAAATCTTGGGCTGTTACAATTTATTCTACAACATCTATCTTTTATCAAATTCCCAGCATGCTCCTTGGTGCTTACCTTGACTAATAGTGCTTATATGGCTCTCATTGTTCCTTTTGGTTCTGTCACTGTGGTGCAAAGTGTTACTCCAAAGGTCAGTCTCTATGTCCTCTAATGGGGACACTGGTATAATTGCCTCCTGCTCGGGTGCATGCACTCTCCTCCAGCATGACAAATGAGAGCCAGGGCTGCACCTTCTGTAGTGCTCAGTGAGGGTTTCGGAAGAAAGACGACACGCCTCCTAAATTGTCCCCCTGTTATTTCTCCTATTCCCTGCGCTCATCTCAAAGGTAGAGCAGGAGCTGTTTGAAGCAGCAAAATGAAATACAATTGTCCCTTTTCTCATATTAGGGCACTGTGAAAGTCAACTACAGCTAATACTCAGAGTTCCCAAAAGCAAAGAAGAGATGGCAAGACCAGATGACAAAACTTCCTTCCCTTTATCTAAAAATACCCCAAACAAATCACACATTGAATATGCATCATCAGTTGTTTATCTGTTGCTAAACTTAATAATTAATAAAATCTAATTATTATATTAATTATTGAGTTACAAATACTATCTTTAATTGTTGAACTATTATTTCTATTGTACCTTGAGAAATTCAAATATATATTCACTAGAAAAAAAAACTTAAAAATACTGTATGCTGATTGAAGGCTTCTATAGAGAATATCTATGAATAAAGTCTAACAGAGAAAAAACAGTTTTAGAGCCTAATAGATCATTCCAATTATAGTTTCAGCTCTATAGTTCAGATTTAGACTCCTATACTAACACGGCCTTTCTGCTCACTTTGCAAAATCCATGTATTGGGACTGAAGTGCTGAGAACAAAATTAATATTAGCATTATCACACATTAGTCCCCCTGGTAGCAGTGTATAGGTTTCTTAACTTCTCTCTCATTACTGCTCAAGTGTGCACAAGCAAAGTAAAGTAATCAGACCAGTATAATGAGCATTCCCAAGAGTAACGCGTACAAAATACAAGCTTTACACTGCAAGCTAACATTAAACCAATGTAGATGGGACTATCACTATTTTAATGGACAAGAACAGGAATGATCTAGCATTTTCAGAACAGCAACTTCAATTTTTACTATCTTAAAAATGCAGTGGTTCATAGGAATGTCACGATAACAAATTCTGAATGTGATATGTGTGATATATTGAAAATATAGATGATAAACGATAATAATGAAACCAAACCATAAAGCAGAATTATCCCAAAAGTATTCTAAATGTACAATATTGTTAAAAAAAAACATGAGCTGCAATTACACTAATTTGTTTATATCTATATAATGACTCATACCTGATAGCTTAAATCTTATCATATTGCAAAAAACAAAAAAATCCCCACTAGTACAAAGAAAATGGACAAACATGGACAAATATATTGAACGATTAGTCGATATAGTAAATATCATGACAGGCCTAGTAGTTCAAAGATATTCCTCACTTACCTTGCGTATTCTGAGCATCCTATTTATTCACCATGATGAGTTTTAGAAGACCAGGACATAGTTTTTGCCATCGCTATAATGCACAGTAATGGTAACACCGAGCATGCAAACGCTTTATAATTGCATGCAGACAATACACAGCTGACTTATCTTGACCATAAGAGTTGCTTATACAGTATATCTGAACTGGGACATGAAGACACATTTTTAGCTCAAATACATGGAAAAAATCAGGTATGCCCTTTCAGCAAACTTTCCAGCCTGTAGTAGTCAAAGGAAGTAATCTTGAAGTGAATGCCTTTACTACACATAAAACATGTGTTATTTAGAGACAAATTCAACACCTAAAGAAATCCATAGACACTATAGACTGTTTTGTGAATGATTACACCATACAAAAGTGCAACAACAACAAAAGTGGACTTCTTCTATTTGTTGAATAATGCATTAAGCTGTGTAGCCACAGGGAATGATAACGCTCACTCCTCATGCTATGGAGAGCTTTAATTACCCAGTCCCAGTGTAATCACATGGAAACAGCTCCATACCCATCTTTATTAAGCCTTTTATAGCTGCTAATGCTGAGGGGGCACTCTTTATGAATTATTGAGCAATCCTGCACTGCACATGAACATCTCACAGCCTTACGGTAACAATGTTGCTTAATACCAGCAGAAAATGGAACAAATGACCCGCTCAGAGCTCCCTGGCCTCTTTCATGTACGAGACAGAGGGGATGGCAGTTGAGAACATGCTATTTTTGAAGATAGACCTAACATAGAAATCCACTACTGCTGGTGTCCAATTTGAAAGTATCAGTTAGTCTGTAAAGTTTCATTTACTTGGGAGAGAAACAGGAAAAAAGTTGCAGGTATTGGTATTCAGATTATAGAAAGTGATGATGTCATACTCCAAGATGGGGGGAGAGCCAGTTTTCCCAATAGATTACATTGCACTTTGTCATGAAATATCCAAAAAGTAAATTCTAAATCTTGAACTTGATCATTTCTGTTAGTGAGAACTCACTGTATTACAACATAAATCTTCTTTATAACAATATGAATTTTAGCTGCCCCGCAATCTGTATTAAATCATATTGTCCTATAGAATGTTGTAATATCATCTGAAATCCAACAATTCATAGTACTTTAAAAGAACTCCTTTTATGTATCTATGTATCTGTGTATCTATCTGTCTATGTATCTATGTATATCTCTATGTATGTATGTATGTATGTATGTATGTATGTATGTAAGTATGTATGTATGTATGTATGTATGTATGTATCTATGTATGTATGTATCTATGTATGTATGTATGTATGTATGTAAGTATGTATGTATGTATGTATTTATTACTCTTTTCTTTCTGATTAGTTGAGGCAGTTAGAGTAACAGTCCCAGCAGTTATATATTTCATAGGACAAGTTCTCTTATTGTCTGAGGACACGTTCTCTTATTGTCTGAGTGCTGTAACATGTCGTTTACTACACTTACCATGTCGTTTACTACACTTACCATATGTTACATAACTCCAAATGACACCAACCGCACACATATACAAGATAATACACTCAAGGGCCACAGACTGATGGTCGAAACAGTGAATAATTGAAATATGTGCGTTTATAACTGCTTAGAATGAGTCCTTTATTTAGGCTTAGATCCTCAAAAGCACACTGTATTGTATAATGGCTTTATCAAGGTAGGTTAAAAAAAAGCCTACTAAATATAATATGGGCCAATTCACCTGAATGCCTGAGGGCCAAGAAAAATGGGTCTGTGGGCCGCATTTGGACCCCGGGCCATAATATGGACATGATTGGCCTGAAGGATGAAGCTTGTGAAATCATGGCCACAACGGTGTCTTACAATCTACCTGTGATAAAATCAACAATACTTTTTTTGTTTTTTTCATAGCAAAGCCTTCTCAGGCTCGTCTCTCCAATTTTATCTTCAAAATATCAAACATAAGCTCCCTTTGATTCCCATTCCATCCTCGTCTGGAAGAAAAAGAGCCTCATTATTTTCATTGTGGCTGCCTCCAGTCCTACCTGTTGCCTCTAAATGACATATGGCCAACTGCCACTGTCTAGTATTAGGGTTGTGACAATACTAAAAGCTGACCATCAACTGCCGAGCTCAGGGCTGGAAAACAAAATGCATGCCCATTGAGGCTGGCTGCAGAGGATTCATGGACCATTCACTCCACAGAGCCCTCGGTGCACTGGGCATAGCAGGAACAGCAAGAAGCAGAACCATTAAAGATACCACTGAAGCAGCTGAGAAAGCCTCGAGATGGCTCTGGATCCGGATAAGAGAATCATGGGGGCAAGCAAGTGCTACCTGAACACAAGTCACGGCCTGATTAGCCGTGGCTGGGTTGCCTGGCCGAGGGTGTCTGATGTTAAAAGACCCAAAACACCCGATGACCCCAGGTTACATCACTGATGATGTGTTCAGGTGCAAGATGTATTTAAGAACTATCTATTCTGGCATAACCAGTGACTCCCAGGAATAGTCTGGATGACAACCAGGAAAAGTCTGGTGACTACTGGAGAGACAGATTATAGCTTAGAAAGACAGCACTTGGGGCAGGGAGGGTCAGCAGCCCAAACTGCTTCCTCTGTGAGGAGGAACCCTCACTAAAGCTACAGATCGACTCATGGAAAGATACCCCCAGGGGAGTCCGAGAGGGGGGTGGCACAAGCTGGAGGTGGGAATAATCACAGGCTGCACCATATCTGTGACCCTGTTCACACTGGCAATGAACATGATAGTCAAGTCAGCAGAACCAGAGTGCCGGGGGCCCCAGAGCCAGGCAGGGATCCAATCAGGGCATTCATGGATGACCTGACTGTCACCACAGAGTCTGTGCCAGGTTGTAGGTGGATCCTCCAAGGGTTGGAAAAACTCATCCGGTGGGCACGGATGGGATTCAAACCAGCTAAGTCCCAATCACTAGTGCTAAAAAAAGGCAAGGTCACTGACAGGTTTCAGTTCAACATCAAAGGAGCACTCAAACCATCAGTTATAGAGCAGCCAGTGAAGAGCCTGGGCAAAGTCTTTGACTGCAGTCTTAAAGATGTCACTTCTATTCAAGCAACCTGCCAGGACCTGGACAACTGGCTAAGATCAACAGATGGCCGTCCAGGCAAGTTTAAAGCATGGATTTACCAGCATGGAGTACTGCAGAGAATACTCTGGCTGCTACTTGTCTACAAAGTCTCCATCTCAAGTCTCAGGAGATGGTTGGTGGTGTCCAGAAGCCTCAGCAACATTGCCCTCTACAGGAATACCACTAAGCTCTGTTTGCCCTTGAAATCGCTAGAGGAGGAGTTCAAGGTGACACGGACACAAGAGGTGCTGATGTACAGAGATTCCGATGACCCAAAGGTGGGCCAAGCAGGAGTTGTGGTGAAGACTGGCCAGGAAGTGGAGTGCCCAAGCCGCGGTTTATGATGCAGAGGCTCGGCTGCAGCACAAAGAACTTGTGAGAGTGGTTGCCCATGGCAGGGTGGGCCTGGGGATGTTTCCCACTCCACCTCGGCACAAGGAGTGCAGATGGAAAGAAAAGTGCAGGCTCGTACAGAATGAGGTTAGGGCTGCAGCGGAGGAAAAGAGGTTAAGCAGAGCAGCTGGTCTGGGACAGCAGGGGGCCTGGACTAGGTGGGAGCAGGCCATGGAGCGTAAGGTCACCTGGACGGAGCTCTGGCAAAGTGAGCCACACCGCATTGCTTTCCTGATCCGGGCAGTGTACGATGTCCTTCCCAGCCCTGCAAATCTGTTTACCAGGGGGAAGGTGGACACCCCAACCTGCCAACTGTGTCCTGCAAGGGGAACTCTGGACCACATCCTGAGCTCCTGTCCAACAGCACTCAGCCAAGGCCATTACACCTGGGGCCACAACCAGGTTCTGAAGCCAATAGCAGATGCCATCAACAGAGCGATCAGCAGTTGCAGCAAAATGAAAGTGAAAATTCCACTTCCATTGTCAAGAAAGGAGAGCAGCCAAAAGCAGGAAAGAAGGTGGCAACAGGGATCTTGGCTTCAGCCAAGGATTGTCAGCACCACCCTGAGGCCAGACATCTTGGTGGTCTCAGAGAGCACCAAGAACATCGTAATCATGGAGCTGACAGTGCCATGGCAGGACCGCTTAGAAGAGGCCCATGAAAGAAAGCGGTCCAAGTATGAACAGCTGACCATCGACTGCTGAGCTCAGGGCTGGAAAGCAAAATGCATGCCCATTGAGGTTGGCTGCAGAGGATCCATGGGCCACTCAATCCACAGAGCCCTCAGTGCATTGGGCATAGCAGGAACAGCAAGGAGCAGAGCCATTAAAGATACCACTGAAGCAGCTGAGAAAGCCTGATGGCTCTGGATCCGGATAGGAGAATCATGGGGACAAGCGAGTGCTACCTGAACACAAGTCATGGCCTGATCAGCCATGGCTGCATCACCTGGCCGAGGGTGTCTGATGTTGAAAGACCCAAAACACCCAATGACCCCAGGTTACATCACTGATGACGTTCAGGTGCATCTCTAGAAGATGTATTTAGGAAGTAACAAACTTCAAATTCTTCAAATAAGAACCATTATGGAAGCTGTTCTATATATGTGTTACCTGGATGCCCTCTGTCCCTGGCTGTTGCAGCAGTTTGACAGTGCGTGTGTGCACCCCCTTCTGGCCACGCCCATCATGCCACGTCAGGTTACTTCCTCCGTTGCGGCGCGGCAGTTGGTAGCTCAGCTCTTCAGCGGACACTGTGTGCTCCAGAGACGCACGGCAGAAACTGAAGCTGGACGCCGCTGCAGACGAGAAGAACAATGGTAAGTATTTCATTTTATATTTGTCAAAGTCTATTTACACTCAGTAATGCACCAAAACCAACTAAATAAATGTTTAATAATTTTAAAACATCTTTAGATTGCATGCTTTATGCTCGGATTCAAATGCAGCTAACAGATGGTGATGGTATAATCTACAATTAAGCTAAGTGCACAGTGAGCAAGACTGTGCGTGATTTGGAAATGGTTTCCACAAATAAGTCGTCCTTGATTATTTAAATCCAGCATCATGAATATTTGATTTCTGTTCTTCCCTTGTAGCACTGCTCTGTGTGTCTCTGTGCCTGTTGATCCTCTCTAGACCAGGCATTAGCCCGCACCATGACAGAAGACAGTCTGTCATTGCTGGAGGGGGACAGTTGTGTAACATCTTCAGAACTTTAAATCCTGTTAAACTGACAATTACGAAGCCAGAAGATGGAGGTTTAATATTGTGACAGAGAATTAAATATGATGTCACGATTTCAGTTCTTGATAAACTCACAAGTTGGTGCCAGCTTTTCATTTAACCCTGGGAAAAGTTAAACGTGTAACTTTTCTGCAGGAAATCTGCCACCCGCTTGTCTCCATTGAGATTGCTTTGCCTGGAATGCTCCAAAGTATGGCACTTCATTTATCTTCAGACATGCTCATGATGCGCCCAGTCCAATTTATAGAGGCCAGATCTGTGGAGAGGCGGTTGGTCTCACAGTATTATTTTTTCTTGAGATCGAATGATTTTTTTTTCCATGGCCGATGCTAGTTCTTTAGAATCCAGAGAAACCGATGACTGATTAGTGCTGCTGACATTTTTGGGCCAATATATAGAGCTGATTTTGATTATTTTCCCCATATTATGGTATTCAAATTCAGTACAAACTCAACCACAGCCGTTTTACCACAAACCTTTAAGAGAGCAGTGTAGTTTCACTTTGTGCAGTTATATCTGTGTAATCATTCAGATTTAAGGCCGATAGTCGACTAAAAAGCCCTGATATACCGGTCTATCTCTAATTTTTTCTTTTTTTTTTTCCATGAAGCCAAGTAGGTAGCGAACCCTCCATCAGAACACTGCACCTTTAACTGCTGTGTAAATCAAAAAATAAGATGCAGGTTTCTCCATGCTTCTCTCTCCTATGTGTGCCTTTATTTATTTATTTTTCTGCTCCAGCACCCAGACTTATCTAACATTTGAAATATGTTACACTCCATCAGATATAGTCATGCAGTACAAATAGACATGTGTTTGTGTCTTTTTGGTGACGCTTTTGTACAAATTGTATCATAGTCATTCACACCACACTGAGCACACACACCATGAAACAAGAACTCAGTGAACCCCATACCTTACAACACCTCAACTTCTTCTCGAAACTGTAAATACTGTTTCATCTCAAACCACTGCACATTCACAGCAGAAGACATATTTCAGCTTGTTAATTGTCTTTTCCTCTCTCTCTCTCCTGTCACCTTAGGGACCGCAGAGAAAAGAACAGAGAGATTTGAAAGCGCCACAATGCGTTTCTCTGTGATAATCTGTTCTATACCATGTCATTTTACCTCAATGCATTCTGGGATGACAAAGCACCCTTCAGCGGAGAGCCAGGTAGAGGGACAATCTGCTGTCAGGTTAAAGAGAAGTAAAATATAACATGCCTGCACTGACAGAAAAACCTGTCACTGTAATTACATCAACTCTATGTTCACTAAATGACAGATAGATTTCAATATTGAGAATGAGTTCTTTGCACTAGTGGGGAATTTGTCCTGTATTTGTAGTATGTTCACATTTGAGCTGTACAGAGTTGAAACATATCTATGGCTACTGAAAATGTTCTATACCAATAATGTATATCAGAATTTGTTTTCATGGCATCTTTACTGAAAGTAGAAGTTTTGGAAATTGAGTGAATAATATGCCCCAAATGTAATATAAAATGTCTATAATTAATACTATGGTCCACAAAAAATAAAACAAAACAAAAATCTATGTATTTAAGAAAGGTAGAGCTGTAGTTCGACTAAAAACTTGCCCTGCCAATCGATTAGTCGAGTAAAAAGGGGGCGCGTGAAAACCTCTCAAAACTATCTCTATGTATCTGACCCTACCTACACTTACATGACTACAACTGCATGGGAGTTCATGCAAAAACATCTATTTATGCAGAAAAAAAGTACAGAAAAAATGTACTAAGAAACAATGTATTTGTGTGAGTTTAATCTCTTTACAGATAAATACCAAACAATATCAAATCTTCACGTAACACACTCACTCACTTCTCCTTTCTGCTGCTGTCCCATATAAATCCTTATAATCTAAATAAAATAATTATCTTACTAATACAAATATTTGTCGACAAAGACTCCATCGCCAGTTAATATCAAACGACTAAAGGACTATTCTATTCTAATGTTTTGACCACTAAAAAGAATTACATTTCTGCCTAAATTTAATTAAAATACTGTCTAATCAAATAAATAACTCCTAAACCTGGGAGGTTAAATTTGAAATCCCTCAGGAACCACTGATGCCTGACCTCTCTCCATTATAACATTCCATTCTGTCCACTTTAGTATTTTTTCTTATGCAGTGGCAGCATCTTTCTCTTGCTCTCTCCTTGTCTCCTTGGCTGCCGTCTGCTCTAGTTGGCTGTCAGGTCTTTGAGGTCGTGGTGGACAAACGCAGCTCGGGCTCATTGTAATTACTGCCATTCGGAGCCAAGGGGGATGGAGCAGACAGAGACAGGAGGAAGCATCGTGGGAAGCTAAAGCGCTGCACAAACTCTAAAGACCTGCCAATCTGAGCACAACAAGAGAAAGCACAGGGAGAGGAGAGAGAGGGAATTATCCTAAAAGAGCTGACACAATGTTTACATGCATACCAAATAAAGAATATTGTAGGCCTGGAAGCAACTTATTCTTAGGATACACAAGACAGTGTCCTGTTTTGACACAGAAACTGGGATATGTTGCTCAGACATGTATTCAGTATGCACCTTTTATTTATAAGCTCTACATATTTGAAACACTGCCTCACAGAGATTACAGTTTACATGTAAATTATTATTTACCACTCTGTAAACCAATATCCTTCCCACTTTTTAATACAGCTAGGGATGAGTGTGCAAAATGTCCATAGGAGATGCATTACCCAAAACTTTATATATTGCTGCATTCATGTGGTCCTCGGGAACCCAGGATTCTGACTTGAGATGTCAGGGTTGTTGGCATTCATGTGCTTTTATCTCGGAAAGTCGGGATATTGATGTCACCATCAATAAAATCAATGAGCCCACTCATTAACAGGGTTTAAAAGGGCAAACTAGTAGATAAGAGTTGCTATTGTAGCTACTAGCCTTCTAAACATTAGAGTGTTTGTTTACTTTTGTTAGTCAACGTTACATTGGTAATTAATGAAGCAGTTGTAGTCTCGGATCTTACTTGTGCAGATCAGTTGCTCTTATGATATGAATAACTGACAGTAAGCCCCTAAATGTAATAACTTTTAGTCAAAGAGCTTAGATATGCTAATGATAAATAGATAAATCATCTGATTTTCATTCACCTCAGAACAGGTGAAGTGAAATGCAGAACTTGGGCAGAGGGTTTTGGTCTATGGAACGACCCCTGGATCACTACTGGTAAATACACTTTTTAAAGAACTAAGTTTAGTATTAAGCTTCTTAAAACTTTTTGGTTTAACATTCTGCTAACAATGCATGAATGATACAGTACATGAATAATTTTCAAATTTCTAACTTTTTATTTACTTTAAAGAGACAGTGAAAACTTTCTCTGCAGCAGACTGAAGCTGTTGTGTCCAGCTATTGTGTTAGGTGGCTATGGCAACAAACTATTATCATGAATAAAACAAACTAACAATAAGTCAACCTTGGTAACTGTGATTCTCAAAACCATTATTATGAATGAGTTACACTACACCTACACTTGCCAAAATATTCAATTTTGACAAAACATTGGCACTGCACACTGCAAAGACCTTTACTGATGAAAAAACAAACAAAACAAAAAAACAACTAAATGTGCAAATAAATATGGAATTTATTTAAAAGGCAGATGTTAAAATGCTACTGCAACACTTGCTTTCATGAGCTGTTACAGGCAGATCTCTGCAATTATAAAGCAGCTAACACTTGGCTTCTTTATGGCTAGTTCCTCTTCAGATTCAATCATTTCTCCATATCTTCACACCTTGCAACCCAAAGCCGCCATAAAACAGCACAGCTCTCATTCTGCACACAGTAATAGAGTCGTGCAGTTCACCTCCTGGCTCTAGATGCAAGCATAAAATCAAAGTGAGCCAAAAGCCATTAAATACCCCTAACTTCCTCCTGAAGTCTCCCTTAATCTTACATCTGACTGCATGAGTGCATGGCTCAGCTTCTGTTCATTAAATCTGCATATTCAGAAATTTATGAGATCTTACAGTTTCAGAGTTGTAACAGAACTCTCCCACGGAAATCCATGGACTGGTGCCAGGAGCTCTGAGCATCATATGTCATATTGTGTATCACTAAGTGGTGTTAAGTGGCCAGTTCAAGGCCTTCTCAGTGACTTCCTTTGTGTTAAATTACAGAACAGTTTCAGGCTGAAAGAAAATACAAAATAGAAAATAGTTGTATATATGAATTCCTTCTCACTATTATGAAAGTGCGATTGATTCTGTATTATCTCTCTGGTACACAAAAAATAGGGTAGTTAAAAGTACTGAAAATCAGATCCTAATCACTTTTAGAATCCATACTAAAAAAAGTTAATCTATAATTGTGAAAGTTAAAGTGAATTAAAAATTTCACTGTTGTTTGGTCATAAATTGTAATAAAATACGTAATAAGTTCATAATACAACCCAACACATCTATTGAGAAAAAAGTACTGCAATTACAGTTAGTTTTATGATAAATGTTTAGATGTTTACATGTAGAATTCTGTTAAGAGAGCACTTTGAAAACAACTACAGGAGCATTTGAGACAAGATTAAAATATGAACTGATGCACTGATAAACTAATTCATGGATTTCAGAACATGTTTGTTGTCTAAATAACTGCAGTCTTTGCAACTTGATAATTATGCCAACTCAGTATGAGTGTGAGAGTTTGTACGTGTGTGTACAAACTCTCAAACTCTTGATATTTGATTCTCTTGACAAATTCACTGTATTTATTGCTTTTTCAATCAATAATTCCAGCTTTTTAATGAACAGTTTAAAAGCCCTTCTGGGGACTGATGTTGCGAATTATCCAAGGCTGTAAACACTGTGATATACCTGCATTAGATTACTGAACTGTTCATCTATGTTTGTTGTATCTGTCCCTATTGAAATAAACAATAAATAAATAAATGCAATCTACTGAGCAGCCCACACCCCCAAGAGTGAGAAATGTCCAGAAACAGCCATACTGAAGGGTATATTGTCACACAGGTGTAGTGGATTTGTCAGAGGGTGCGAGGGTCAACAGGAGTGAACCAGTGGAGTGTATCCTCACATCACTTCCTCCTGACTGAGTGGCTGTCTCTGTGTGTGGAGGAGTGGTGGGCTCTCTGGGGTATTCCCTTCGAAAAGATAATTAAGCCTTTAGGTACGGCAGCCCCGAAGGTCACTCCAATCCAAATCCTGCAGTGCATTAACATGGACTCACTGGACATTACTCATTTGTCTCCAAAGGGAACATCCAAATCAGAGGAGGTGGATTTTTGCTGCATCATGTTATTTCTATAACTTTTGCTATAACCTTGGCTGTAACTTATACCAGTGTGTGTTCTGGACTCGAGATACAAAACACTGCTGTGTAGTTAATAAAATTTCAAACTGAAATAAGTTATATTTGAGTTGTTTGCAGCCAATATTCTGTCAGTAAAACATGTTTGGAGTGGAGATTTTGGAAGAATACTTTTCACTATTTTACACTGCAAAGGATCAAATATTGATCCTTTGCAGCTGCTGTCATTAACATGCCGTGGCGGTGTGAAGCTAACTGAAAGCACTACTTTGTTAGAAACTCTGTTGCTTTCTGTAGCTTTCACTACTTCAGCAACTTCTGTGTGTTCTCGGTAGATTCAAGTAATCTGTTTTTTCCCCTCTCATTTTAGACTTCACAATGAGGGAGGGTGACATAGTGGATTTCTGATACACCCGTCTTTATTACAGTTCAGTGAAGGATCAAATTTCTAGTTTCAGTCCAAGTTTCATATAGAAAAGGAAACAGAAACTCGCGGTCACCTCTGCTCCTCTGTAATCTTTGCACGAGAAACTTCATAAAGTGATTTCATGCATATTAAACATTAAGTCCTAAATATAGCCCTGACCATGCATGTGCTGCAGACTCTACCTTCATACTTAGACTTGTTGGACCTAGAGTGAAGCATGAGGCTATTTAGACTTCCACTCCACCAGAGGCAGCGTTAACCCCAGGAATGAGCCATGAAATTACTCCATTTTGAAGGGGTATATGGGGGGTAGAGTCATGGATCTACTGGTATGTGTTAAAAATAAAAATATAAAACCAAGGAAGGACCTCAGGGTTTTTTTCCCATGATGCACTGCGGTCTATTATCTACTATGACTGACATGAAACACTGGTGCAGAATATATGAAAATTACTCATCACACATTATCATTGTTACAGAATGTTAAGGATAAACTATACATGCCAACTATGTAACTATACATAAACTGGCTTAATGATAGAAACAGGTTCATCAACTTGATATTCAGAACTGCAGAACTGATTGGCCCTACCTCTTCATAGTGGCATTTCACTGTAGCAAGCCACAGATTTTGTTTTTATTCTTGAAAAATGGCTAAGAGACATGTTTAATCCTAATTGTAACATCCGAACCCTGAATCTTTGTATACAGTGCAGTGGGTGAAGATAGGGGGTAGGTGACAACAGACATTTTCTGAGCAACAAGCCTCAAACAATAATACAAAAAAATCAACCGAAATACAGCTTTGAGTATTTAACGAATGATGAATGATCATTATTTTTTTTGAGACCTGTCTGTTCTGATTTGGGACAGGATGTGAGAGGAGCTGGAGAGTGTGAGAGCGTTCATGTGGAGGGGAAAGAGGCTGCGGGCTCTGGAAGAACAATGAAGATCAGGTGGACATTTGCTCAAATTATCCCCTCTATCCACTCTACATATTGTCCCAAAAATATCGGCCATCAGCCTCTGGATTCTAAACAATCAGTATCAGCATCGGCCATAAAAAAATGCATATTAGTCAATCTCTACAGTAAATACAACTGAGTGATTTGACCTTTTCAGAAAATTTTGATTGAAAAATATAGAGTCATCAAATAACAGTCTGTTCATTAATAGTTTTGTCACTTACCACCTTGTCATGAACTCTTAAAGCATCCAATTCAATAACTATTCCAGTAACATCCAGTGAAATGACTCTTTCTACAGCTGTGCATGAGACTATGACATATAATGAATGACAGGACCATGTGAGGCAACATTTGTGACTGTGGGCCGAGTAACAGTCTCCAGTTCAGTCCCAGAGATAGAGCTATCGATGATCTCCCACTGCGTCAAAACATAGAATAGATGAAACACACAGTCGGGTACAGTGTAGCGCTTCCTCTCACCCTGGGCTCGGACTTGTCATAACCAGTTCTCCTCAAGAGCAGCTCTGTTAGCTCTGCGGAGAGAGGAGATGGGATTCTGGGGTCAGACATGGCGGTGACCTCTGTAAAGCGTGATGGAACGAATTCAGGAGTGAAGGCAACATGGTCATTCAGGGAAAATACATTAATATTTATACTTTTATGCATCACAAGCAAAACATTTTCTGCTACACTGCGCTCTATACAGATAAATCCTGGTATGACATGGGAGGGTGGATTGGTTCTCTGCTTCAGTGCGGGCAGGGTCAGAGAGACAATGGTGGAGGTGTGGAAGTTGTTCAATTGTTACAGTAATTCAGTCATCAAGACAATCTACTCTGGACATTTTAAAAAATAATAGCCAAACCACATCTGGAAACCATTTAAAACAACAAACCGGAGCAGCTCCTGAGTTCAAATCCATGCCACTATAACACTGTACTAATAAAAATGAACCAAGAGTGAGGCCATGTGCAAGAGTCTTCTTAAAAATAAATAAATAAATAAATAAAAGCTACATTTTGTATAATTACACATTTTGAAGAGTGTAATATTGTTGAGGAAATTATAATAATATTGAACTTATCATAGCCACAATAGCTCTAAGGGCGTGTTCACACTTGCATATTCAAAAAACAGCAATACTGTATATCAGAGTATCATGTGTAGTATGTCGGTTATCGCATTTATCGCCATATTGTGATATTGTGCCATCATGTATTGTATCAAATCGTAAGGGACCATGTGATTCACAGCCCTAGTTAACATGAGCTATAACATGCATAAGGAAATACATGATAAATATTGAGTACCAAAAATATTTATTCTACGATGATTGACTGGTTGAGGAATTATCATGACATGCCTATGCACCAACATTAATCTTATTTATTGTATTTATAAGAAATAGATTGTTTCTCATGAGGTAATTAGATGACAAATGTTCACAGTCACTACTTTGGCAGATTTGTCTAAATGTTGCAACTGGCAAAAAATCAAAATGGAAATTAGATTAAAGGTCAAACAGGCTGAGCAAAGCATTGGAGAAATGGCAATAATTCATTTACCAGCAGAGCCCCATAAACAGCTCAAATAAAGGTTAGGCACGATTGTTAGCGCTTAGGTTGACTGATTATTTAGTTTTTGGCAAAGGTCACAAGTTGGAATATTTGTATTGTGTTAAAAAAAATGCTCATAAATGTAATTTAATTTAATTATTATTATTATTATTCCAGTGAAGTTATACCACTACTTTTATGATATAGTAACAACCGATTCCAGTGCAGAGAGTGAAAACAGCATTTATTTCCTTTAACTTAAACAAAAATAAAATAAGACAAAACTGATCCAAATTTGTTATGTAGCTGTTATTTATCTGTTAAGTAAATAAAAAAAAATAAAAATAAAAATTCAAACATTTGAGACTTTCTGGGCCGACTTTTAAATAGTAAATATTGTAAATAGTATTTTTTGGTATTAAGCCAATATCCGATCCTACAGATTTTTCAGTATTGGTGCCGATTTCTGGTGCCAGTATCAGATCCCTAATCTAAACACCATTCAACGGGGAAGAATTAATCCATCTTGAGAGCTATGGATTAAGTAAAAATATGATAAATAATGACTAAATGTCTCTTAAGCCCAAAAGAGGAGGCTTCTTCATGCTGAGTTTTAATTTAGACTGCCAAAGCATATTCATTCAGATTCCAGAGCTCCTACAAGGATTTTTAAATATTTAGTGTTTGTTTACAATGGTTCCCTTGAGTGGCAAAATGTTCTGTCTGACTGAATTAACTAATGTTTAGCCATAAGATATCAAAGCCTGGAAGTGGTGCCAACTTCTGATGCAACCACGGAAACAAAAGTAAAATTACTAACAAATAAAACTACTATCTACTTGAATACTTTGGCGGATGCTTTTCACAGTTACTTTGAAAATAGAAGCGATGAGCCAGATGGTCCACTAATGAAGTCTAAAGTGAATCCAGCAATCACATATACTTTCACCATCATCATTTTTCTGAAGACTGTCTATGGGCAATCTGTCCTCATTACTGAGATAACGTCCCCTGGTTTGGTTACAGCCCAACGTGAACTCACATGAACCTTAAAATGACCCATCGAATCACCTCTATGCGCACACCGTATACATTCAAATCACATTAGAAAATCATCAGAGTACGAACAGGTATGGGACTGGTAAGAATAGTGCAGTCACTAATAAATGCTAAAATAAAATGTTGTTAAATCTTACCGCAAGGGATAAGTAAATGAGCACAATATTAATTTTAGCAAAACATTTCCAATTGTGTAGTATAGAGCTTTGTGGTTTAGCAGAGAGAGACTGCACCTGAAGTAGATTCCACAGAGGTATCTCCAAATTAGCTTTTGTTTGACATTAAGGCTTTTTTTTAGAAATAATGATTTCCCAAATAATTTCCCTTGTGAATCAGTCAAGTTTGTCTAAGGGCTGCACAGTGAAAACTGTAACTGTAATAATGGATTTAAAATGTGAACTCAATCTTGATTCAAAAAAGACAAATTCCAAATCTAATTGAGTCGTAGCATAAGTTGTGTGAAGAATCTATTCTGTGAGCAGGACACAAGACGGTCAATGAGTCTATGTATAGTGCCATTTTGATTAACTCTATCCTGGTGTTACTCTTTCATTTGGTGGCATTCAGAATACAGTTATGTTCCTAAGTTTAAAAGAATACATGGCAGTACTTCATCATGTGAGTTTTGCATTGAACTGCACAGTATTAGTTAGAAAAAAAGAAAACGCAGCTCTTGCAGTGCGTGAACAAGTGATTTTTGTTCTCTAATTATCATAAGTTAACGCATAAAAATGTAATGGTAGCTCATGTTTTTGACACTATAATATAATACAGTTTGGCGTTGAAGTATTCCAAGTATTCAGAATACAGTACTCAGATCAGACCTTGTATCAGAATACATTACAAAACACATTTTAATGCAGATATTTAGTATTCTGTAACTAAATACATTTTCAAAGTATTCTTCCCATCACTGTCTTCACTGTCTATGGCCCATATGTTCCACTTTAAAAGAGCAGGCTGTAATAGTTTCAGTAATAGCCTACAAAGCTCTATAATTGAACTACCACACTCAGTTGAAATCGGTGCTTACATTTCTCCGCAAGCAGACCACAGCCATCCTCTGAGGTTAAATGGCTTCGTAGCTCCTGTACAGACTAGCTTATGCAGTGACAATATCGAGCTGTAGTTCATTGTGATTGTCATATGTGGCGCATAAATCAATTAGGAGCACTTGTACGATGGAGTCAGACCTGGCACCGCCCCATACTGTACTGAGTGTCCTTAAGCCCCCACTAACACACATTTATAGTCTGTCAACAGCGGACATGGTTGATATATTAGACCAATGTAGCGTGTTGAAAATAATACTTACAGCCCAGGACAAACACGGTGTAAACACAAAGGTTATTTAGCACCAAGGGGGTTCGAGACATTCAAGTGAGAAAATGAATAAGACCATGGTTGATAATCCATCCCAAATTCACACAAAGAGAAAGCAAGATGAGGCTGTGAGAAAGATGGAAGAAATAAGTCAATACATGGGAGATTGGCGGTGGGAAAAAGATAAAAGTTAATGCGCTGGAGAGGTAAACAGACAGACAGGAATGTGCCAGTGAATTTGAATAGGAATCGGAAGAGCACTGTAGATTTGTAAGTAGAATGAGTGATTAGAAAGAGCAGGGCAGTCGTGGTGATGGGAGGGATGGGATGATGATGGTTTCATTGCTTTGTGTGCTGAATGAAATACAGTCATGCATTTTCAATCTTCAGTACATTTTGAAATGAATATGACTACGTTGTCCAGGCTATACTACACAAAAGTGGTTGAAAAAATAATGGTTTTCCTGAACACTTTTGCTTGAAGTGGGTTGTTGATATTTTGTTTCAGCCAACCTGCTGCCTAAAGTATATGCATAAAACTTTATTTGGCCACTTCAGTGCGACAACATGATAACATTGCTCTCTTAAGGGGTTATGGTATTTGTTGTCATACCTGCTTGTCAAAGCCTGATCTTCAAATCAGATCTCAGAAGCTAAGCAAGGCCAGGCCTGGTTAGACTTGGATGGGAAACCGCTGGGGAAATCAGGTGCCAGTGGCAAAAACTGTTATTGTGTTCTTAGGCAAGTACTTCACCCACATTGCCTTGTATGAAAGTGGAGTGAGTGCGAGTGATGGTGGTGGTCGGAGGGGCCAATGGCGCAGCTGTGGCTGCAATAGTAGCTTACCACCACTGAGTGTGGAGTGAATGAATAAAGCATCTTTGAGTGTCCAAAAAAACGCTACATAAAACGGATCCATTATTAATAGTGTAAAAAAAGCACTGTGGGTGAGTTTTTTGTAAATTTAGAATACATAACTTGGGGAAAATGAAAGAATCTGCCCTGTATATTGTCTCAAGAATATCGACAGACATTAGTGACCATCGGTTTTGGCATCAGCCATGAAAAAAAACAGTCAATCGCTAGTTTGAAACACCCAGAATACCTTCAACAGTCTAAACCTTCAACCCATCTTAATAAGATGTGGTCTATATAAGATATGTATACAACTGCAACTGAGATTCCTCAGCCTCATAGATTATTGGCCTAGTCATTTTTCAAGGCATTCAAGAGAAAATAAACTGCCACTGTCAATAAGACCAGAACGCCTACAGATGAAGCTAGTCTTATATTTCTTGTCCCCAAAACTCTGCATTTGTAATCTAAGATCATGTTAAAACTTGACGCAGTAAGTATAGGGTCAAAAGGTGAGATTAAGTATGTGAAAAACTTCAGAAACAGGTGAAAGGAGATAAGAATTGCTCTGGGGTATAGAATATGGTTGAGGGAAAACAATAGTCAGATAAAACTTGAATAGTAAAGTTCCACTGGTATTTGGAGTTAGTTAATCAGGCATGTCTTTATGACCTTGCTTCTCTCTGTATTGCATAGACTGTAGCATTATTTCACCTGAAATGATTTTGTCTGTTGTGTTGAATAAGAAGGGTTTTCTTTCCAAGTGCAAAAGAAGGCCAAAAATATCGACAAAATTGCCTCTTCAAAATGGGAACACTATATCTCACTTGAGTCTCAGTTTGGAAAATGGACTAAACCACTCCAACGAACCCACGGCCTGTGTCAAATTCACTTGAATCCTTGTTGCTTCTTTCATCACCTAACTTCTGTCATGATACATACTATATTGACTTATCATTCAATATATTATAACTGAAACAATAATTTTTAGAGGTCAATATTTATCATGGCTACTTTTGTTTGCAATACAATAAGATTTGATCTGTAGAAGATTAAATTATGAACTAAAATTACACAAACTAGTTACATGTTGCATTCTGCTATTTATTTATACAGCCCAACAATATTTAACAATATCTTATGTTTAGAATACTTTTTTATTGTTTATCGTCTATAAAGACTTAAGCAATATATCGCATGTCAAAATCTATTATCGTGACAGGCCTATTGGGGAGAATATATTAATATCAATGTCCCTGCCATCTATCACACAATAAGAAGAACAAGACTATTTACTTATCATCTGTCAGTACTGTAATGCCTTTATAAGTGGCCAGTAAATTTAGTGTTTAGTTAAATATATTCTTTTTTTTCAGTAAGATTAACACACACACGAGGGCCTCTTCATCTTCCTCTGTCCTCCTTGTCCCAAAGCATGCTGAACAAATTGGACTTTCTCTCAAGGTGTAAATGTTTTCGTTATCAGCTCTACTCGTGCGCTGCCTGGGCAACAGAGTTTAAGTTGACATGCCAATTACAACTGGTCCAAGCTCGTGCACACACTGTCCCACCTGATTTCTTGGGCCTTGCTGTCAGGTAACACAGCAGACGTCTGGTATCCCAAAGAAATGTTGAGGACAGTCAAAGTGGGTTATATAAATCATCATCATTTTAAAATACACTGGTAGTAACAATAAAGTAGTGTAGTCCTGTGGGAGCTTCTTTGTGCACTGCATCCCAATGGAAATCTGTCATGATCCTCCAGTCTCTCCCTTTCCCTCCCTTCTGTGTTTGTCTGTCTCACCTGCCTGGGAGGAGTCGCCTTACACCAGCTGCAGTCTCAGTCTTATCCCACACCTGAGATCCATCCCCAGTCTACGCCTGCCCATATCAGCCTGGTTCTTCCTCCACTCCCTGCCAGTTTGTCAGTTTTACCACATCGGTAACGCTTCTCAAGATCTTGCTTTTTGAAACTGCTTTGTGTTTGTTCCCGGACCTTTTGTAATTTTTGTTTTTTCTTCCCCTAGTGCTCCCTGTCGGCCCTGTCGGCTCTCCCCTCTCGGCTCCCTCGTTCATCTCGTGGCTCATGTTCCTCCAGACCCCCTGCCTTGTGCCTGCCTGCCTCCACCGGACCCCTTTGCCCATTTCCATATCTATCTGTACAATAAACCTCTTAACCTTACTTGAGTTCTGGTTTGCTTTTGGGTCCTACATCTGTACGTTATAACAAAATCAGGACTGCATAAAGCTTTGGTCTACAAATACTTTCTTTCAGTACAGCAGCTTCTGACTCCAGACACAATAAATCTGTATACAGCAGCAATTTAAAGTGCCATCTGTGGTGTTTACAACAAAATGAGCCCTATATGTCTGGGTACACATACTTTCTCTTTAAACATAAGGTTAGCTAGTCGCTGAAGTAGGGCCTGAAGAAAAGTTAAAAATGCATAAGCTTAGTGTAGTATAACTAATATTAATATCATAATTGCTAATTCTTTACAATTATATGTTGATGTCTTGATAGTTGCAACATTGGAAAGTTCAGGCTCTTTCATACTCTATTACACAACATTTCTTTCATTTTTTTCTGTTTTCCCATCGGTGACGTCACTCCAATCAGCCAAGTCTTGTTACATTAAATTTCTTTGCTCTATAATTTATAATACTGGAAAAGAAATATTTTAGCAACTTCCTTTACCAAATGCACAACTCTCATCAACTCTCTCTTTTTGAAGCATTAGCTCAGCCCTAATTAAAGCCTCTTTAAAGTTGCCTCCTGGTGCTGCCAGATGTTTTACACAATAAAGTGGAGGTGGCTTGAGGCAGATCTTTAGGACCAAACCAGTGAATCAGATTTAAGGGATTTCTTGTTAGAGCTGTCTGCTACATAGACTTTACAGTTTTCTTCACTTTGCTATCTAATTAGTAGCCTTTGCTGAAATGATTTCAAATAGAGTTGTATTATTATTTTATTTTTTTTTCATCAAAAGTCATTCACTTTGCTCTTATAGCTTAAATTCTACTGGTGGTACTATCCTGTGTCATTTGTATGTTATTGCATTTTGTGATCAACAAACACATAATCCAGTCTGACCATGTATGTTTTTGATGTGTGTAAAACAATATGAAACAAATAAACAAGACTGCAGTATTTTGTGTGGAGTAACTCGAACCAGGTAAGATTATTTAAAAGTTGTTCTATATATAAACAGAATATTTCTCATTGATAGCAGAACTTGACAGCGACTGCAGCTTTCATCGTCTCCACATGAATCTGTACTGAAAGAGTGTGCGTGTCTGTGCGTGTCTGTGTGTGTCTGTGTGTGTGTGTGAGTGCTGGCTTCTGTACAGACCCTGATCCTGCAGCGGGACCAGTGACCCGGTATGTGTGGGGTGAGCACAGCACCACAGAGTGGCAGAGAGAGAGGGAGAGAGGGAGGAGGGGCTGTGAGTGACAGTCCTGTAACCTCAGCTGCTTCCCGCTACAACACTCTCCTCGTGCTTTCACTCACACTTCTGTCATTTCAGAACAGTATATGCCCATGTTCAGAAAAATGTCACTACACAACAAATACACGAGCTAGACAACAGAAGACGGCGTGAAAGCAACTGTCAGTATTAGAACCCTTTCAGTTCAGGGTAAACGTCTCTTCACTCTTCTCCCCTTGAGGCAAATGTTAGCCTTTTGGTAAAGTCTTGCATTTGTAGATAGATTTACAAATCTCTGAATGAATTATGCAATATTTCTTCATATGTTAAAAATGCACTAAAATTATTACAGTTTTATTTTTGGTACAACTCTGGATTCAGCCTTGTAATGGTAAAGATTTAGTGTGACCTAACCTTTTTTTTTTTTTTTTTTTTTTTGTATTTGTATAAGATTTTTTGATTTTTTTGTATATGAATACATCTAGTCAGTGATGATTATGGCAATAGAAGTATTGATAATAATGATTTTGTTGTTAAAGTTTATTGCTACTACTATTATCTCCTCTTAATAGGCATGATTTTGAATATTTAGCATTATTATTATTATTTATTTTTATTTATGTTTCTTACATATTTTTTTCTTATTTTGTAAATGCCCAACAAAAGGGTTTTAAAAAAAAGGTGGGAGGTGTGGGGTGTAAAAGGGGCGAAACGTAATCAAACTGTAACTTGTATAACTGCAAATGCCTTTATAAAAAAAAAAAAAAGAAAAAGACATAAAAAAAGAAGAAAGGAAAAAGTTGGATCTTAATATTGCAGGTTGTATTTTTCTACATAACATATGATCCGTAGGAGAAATATTATTCTGTAAAATCAAGAACAATAAAATCTGAAGACAAGGAATGGCAGGCTCCAAAGTCACTGAAAATTAAATATTAAAATGCAAGTGAATGGGAGCAGCAGACGCAGTGATACATGTAGGTTAAAAGCAGTGTCGGGCAAGTTACTTCAAAACTGTAATGCGTTATTTATTACTGTTATTTCAAAGTAATTTGTTACATTACAATGTTACTGTATTTAAAATGTAAGGCATTGCACTACTATTGTATTACTTTTAAGTTACTCTTACCAAAATAATTGGAAATATGCTTATGGTTAAAAACAGTAGAATATAATAGCCACAGTGATGGCTCATGGCACAGTACAAGGAACAATCGCAAGAACAGACAAAAGGTCTGGCAGATTGTGAGAGAAATACTGTAACTTTAGGCCTTAAACGATTTTTAAACGTGTGACAAAAAGCGCACACCACAGACATGAGGAGAATCTCATGAGGCTTAAAATCTCCGATCGCTGCAGACCAAAGTCTACACAGGTGTGAGTGTGATTGTGTCAGCTGTTTCCTGTCTACAGTAAAACCACTCGCTTTAGGACTTTTTAAGTGTTCAAAAGATCAGAGCACTGCACTTCTATTTTAGATACAAGTCAAAACTGTGTTATTATTATTTGTGAAATGTGGTGCAATACTTCAGATACATGATTTTTAAAGCATAAAAGATTGGTGATAAAGTACACAGGAAGTTGAGTCACTATCACTAATTTGCAGCTTCACCTCGATCTGGATGTAAACAGACACACGTGAGGAACTACTCTTGTCTTTTTACTTTCAAAGAACGCCTCAAACTGTATTAATAGCACGGTTTTGTGGACTGGATGTCATTATTTGCAGAGGGCAGTTTCTATGGATAATGTGGATGAGATGCTGCACTTTACATTTACCACATTAGGAGAGGTGACTCATGAAGTCTTCTCATTATTTGAGATTAGTTTGTATCTTGTGTCCGTATCTCTGTGTCCGTCACTCCTCTGCCCCTGACGCTTTGTTTTATTGGCTGTTGCTGTAGCGTTTCTGATGTTTGGTGGTTACAATATAACAGAGCAGCTCAGGTTCACACTGACACATACACACACACACACACATATGAGGAGCACAGCGGCTTCACAATCACACACAAAGTCACAAAGTCGGGTCGTCCCTCCTCCGAACTCGGGGAGAATCAAATTGCAGCCAAAATCGGGCAAATTCTTGAAAGCGTTTGCATATCTTCAACAACATACTCCACCACGAGTCTCCTAACCTCTTTTGGCTGAAGAATCTCAGAACGGGAGAACGTTCATTTCGGCTGCTTTTTGGTTTTATCGCCACTCTCATCCTCCGCTTGCTTTCTTGCTAACTTGATGTTACTATGGCATTAGCACCTCTGTAAATGTTTAGTTAAATAAATGATGCTCTTTCGGGAAGTGGACAGTTCTTTAGGTTTAACACACAAAGTGCATTTGACTATGATGTTCTTCATATCCGTATTTTTCACAAACTTAAAGTAATGAGCGCATGCCCATCTGGAGAATGTGCTATTCGACATTAGATTATCTGCAGGTTCACTCATCTCTCTCCTCGGTTTGACTAGCCTAAAGGAAAAGGAAGTTAACCATTTTGCGCAGGTGGTTCACCGCTGCTGATCTCGTGGTGATTTTAGTGAATTTGTATGAAGAAAAAACAAAAACCCACCACCAATCCTGGTTAAAAATGCATTGTAACACGCGTTACTGACATTTGTACAGAGTAAAATATTACAATTGTTTTCCTGTAATGCCTTAAATTACTGCGTTACAGCAAAAAGCAATGCATTACAGTAATTTGTTACTTTTGTAACGCGTTACTCCCAACACTGGTTAAAAGGCTCGTCCTGCAGCCTCAGAGCAGCTACTGTCGTGACACAAACCAAAAACAGCCATCTCCCATTTGTGTCTGGGATGAAAAGTACGATTACACTGAAAAGCACACAATCTGTAAACTTTATGACACACCAAGGAAAACCACTGGGCCGAGGATTTACTCTGCACAAAACAATTTCAAGTGAAGTCATGTGACCAGTCCCAAAAGCCACTCTCTTTTTAGTTTGAGAGACCAAAACAAACAGGTCTCTTAAGGCTTTTAATATGAATATAGAACATAACTAAATTACATAAAAAGGCTGCCCTGGTTAATAAATGTTAAATTATTGGGCCACCACAACGTCCCTAATGGCAAAGAACATTTCTTTATTTACTGCTGTTGTGAGGAGCTTTCTTTTGTGAGTCATTTCGGATCAGTAATACCAAACAGACTAGGCATTTCCTCACAGCAGTTAAATGTGCTTTAGACAACCCGATCTATATTGTCTTTAAACCTTGAAAAGCATAAGGAGTTCATCACAGTTTGCAGCTAAAAAATAACTAGCATACTAACAGTGCACTTCCAGATTCTAAGACAATAAAACACTTTATAGTTAGATACAGACAGCTCATGGTGGTCTTATTTTTAGACTGCTTTTACAATATATCTGTACTCTGGCAAAACAATTTTTTCACAAACAGGTACAAACACTTCAGATTTCATCTATTTGAGGAATAAGAGTCAGGGAACATCACACCATGAAGTTCGAATTAGTGTCAACATATTGCTATTTTTGGGTGTTATAAAGGGGGTGGAATTATTTGGATATGTGGGGCAAGAGTGTAATTTATTACAAGTGAAAAAGGAAAAGATGTTTTCAGAGATTTTAAAAAGGTATAGTGAGGTACAGGGCCACTGCCTCCTTTCTGCCAGTGTCAGATGCCCTTTCACATTCTCTTTGGTCTTACTCAGGTTTTGACCAGCACAAGACGTACATTGGCGCTTTGTGACTTTATTTGACCCCGGTCACCTCATTACTACTAGATTGTGAAATTGAGGATTATTATGAAACAAGTTCACTCCTGCTTTTCTTACTTGCAAACCAGTGTTACTGTGCAGTTAAACAACTGAAATTGTAAACAAAATTTCTCATTCTAATTTAAATTAGATTGCATATCTTTACAAATGTAGTTGAAGGTAGTTTACTACTTAAATAATTGGATATGATTGGAAAGAAAGAGCTTCCCCTGTTTGAAAGACTAGCAGTCACTGATCTGACTTAAATCGTTCAGTGTGTACTAAAAAAATATTTTATTATCAGGCCATATCACCCAACCCTAATACATACATATACTGTATCTCATGTAAATCTACATTGTGACAGACCCTGGCTCAGACCGGTGGTGTAATTGCTTGTGGAGTGGACAGACCAGAACGGGGCTCTTCAGTGTGTGAGGATGTGAGCCTTGTTAGGGGGGCCAATGAAGCCATTTGCCAATTGTGTAATGGGCAATTTGTAGCATGGGCTTTAGTGACCCCCCACACAGAAAGGGAGGGAGGGAGGGGAAGGTCCTCTTGTTAACCGAGCACACCCAGCTTAGCTATCGCACAAGGCCACTCTTAATTAGACTGTTTGTGTAACTGTTTCCAAAGGGAGAGACCAGTTGAGAGATCTCCTTGAAAAGTGCCCTCAAAGACATCTGGATGACTGGTGAGACAAGCAGACAAATAACAACAATGACACTTAACTGAAGCAATGGCATCAAATTATAACCATTGACAAGGGATTACATACCTCCATAATGTTATAAACCATGATGTGTATTTTGTTTAACCTCCAACTAGAGGTGAGCTGATTATCAAAAACAGATTAAAAAGAGTTGATTAAAAATGTTTAAAAAAGGAACAAAATAAGGTTTCAATACATTTCAAGGCATGTTTTAATACATTCCTATTGGACTGACATAATATTGCCTGAATACTGTTAATGGAATACTAAAAAAATAAAAAATAAAAAATATAGACTTTTGTCAGTGTCACCCACCTCTGCCTCCAACACATTAAAAACAATATGTTCAATCTGTCCCACCCATTATGTTTTAGAGTTCCTCAAGAAATGTCTAATCTGGACAGTTATAACAAATGTTAAAATAACTACACTGTATTGAATAGGAATGCAAAAGTACAATACTGGTGTTGGGTACTGGCGCCAGTACTGAAAATTTTGATGGATTGGATATCGGTTCCAAGATATTAGACGATGTACTGGCCAGTGTTGACCCAAAACACCTTATATATAATAATTACAAAACACATTTGGATAATTGTTTACCATACACTGTTTCTGTTTAAAGGAAATATTATTTTCAGTCTCTGCCCTGGTAACAGTTGATATTGAGTATTGACAGTTATTTAAATCCCTAGTATTGAATAATTTAACACTGATAAAGATGCAGAACTGTTGCATTACAACAGCCATCGATTCAATTGTGTGAGATGTGCGGATACTGATTGAGTTTATGAGGATTAATGTGTAACTAACGACGCTGAGCTAAACGAGGGATACGGCCTCTGTATGAAATTAAGCCTAATTAGAACAAACCACAAAAAATGACATCCCCTGTACCACCCATCTCTATCGTCCTCTAACTGCTTCGCCTTGATCCCTTTCCCTACATGAAGGGCTAATTAAGGAACAAAATTGGATATGGTTTTGTGCACACTCTTAATTCAAAAAAGTAGAGGAGGGGTAGAGCGAAGGCCGACCTGGGACACAAAAGAAATATTATAGGGATGCAAGGTTAGCGTTGAGGGCAAATGGGATGGGGTAGTCGGAGTGTGACGCCAGTAAAGTGCACAACATAAAATGCCCTCTTTGCTCTTGCTAATCTACTGCAGATTCATCTAGGACGTCCTGTCTTCTTCTCTGCACTTATCTGAAAAGCACGAAAGAGAGAGCGAGAGGAGGAGGAGGGCTTTTATCCACTGGATCATTCCCCGACAAGCCTCGCTCTTAAGTTCAAAGGTCAAAGTGGTTGGGAGATTAGAGTGGAGAGGACCACTTGATGTCAACATTAGACAAGTAACTGAAGTGATACAGATCTTTTAAAGTTTGCTTGCTTTTGAGAATATGGTTCAAATATTGATTTTTCCTTAACCTTCCATCAAATATTTTCTATGTAGTTCAGATAAATGCACATTTAAGCGTCTTATATTTTGCGAAATTGACTCTTGTGAGCTTTAAGCAATGTTATAATGCTGTTACCTCCTCAAAAACATACCTGGAGTCGTTTTTGATGACGAAACAATGTTATTACATAGATCAGAAAACAACATAATATGGACCCTTTAAAAACTATCCCCAAATGTTCACAGAGATATAATTATTTTTTCCTTATAATGCCACATCACTTAATTTTTAAATAGTATAACTTTACAATGAAGCCCTAAAACTATTTCTATGGCAACAAAGGACTTATATTCTTGTCAGTAGTTCAGTCATTATTTAGAGGAATGGGAGCGCACACAATGAAATCCTATTAAATGTCTTGCAGTCATTCAATTGCTGAACTAAATAAATAAATTGCAATATTTTCAAAATCACAATTTAACATACAAACTGCAGTGCCACCTGTTAAGAACAGAATAGAGCATCTATTCTACGGTTTAAATAAAAGAGATGGAAAACGAATTGAAATGAAATTTGAAAGAAGCTAACCCTTGCCCCAGATCATGATGTGAATGTACAGTCTGAGTCCACTTTCTTTATCCCTGTGGTTGAGCGTGTAAATCCGGGCTTATACCAGGTGCAGCTGTGGAGCGGGATCACACAGACTGTAATGGCTGCCCGGAGGGTCTTATGACCATTCAGGGGGATTCTGGGAGAATTATATCCAGTGACGTGCTCCCTGCTGTGGGCAAAGTGGATGATGATGGACACGCCAAAGAGGTCAACAGCAGGCTTGAGTTTCTGACATGGATCAACACATAAAATCAACACACACCCCATAGTGCTAAGGTAATGCAAGGACAGTGGTGGAAGGTAAGTAAAAGTAGTAAAGTACTGTACTTAAAGGTGCATTGTGTAACCTTTCTGGTGGAGGGTCCGTCAAATGCTTTTCACCAAGTCAAATCTGTGAAGGGCGATCCTGCTCACAGTCAGAATGCCTGTTTTATTTTAGGTATTTTTGAGCTACAAAACCAGTGATTGAATAAACTGTAACTGTTTAATGTTCTACTGTGGAACATTCCAGGCAGAGCAATGACATACCCCT
Source organism: Taenioides sp. WSHXM2023 (assembly GCA_029959045.1). Classification (NCBI taxonomy): domain Eukaryota; kingdom Metazoa; phylum Chordata; class Actinopteri; order Gobiiformes; family Gobiidae; genus Taenioides; species Taenioides sp. WSHXM2023. The sequence goes on along the minus strand of CM057086.1, from coordinate 20,664,863 downwards.
AGAAACAAGCAGGTGTAGTAAGTATCATTTTTAGATATCTGTACTTTACTTAATTACATTTTAAACTGGATCCTTTTTACTTTCACTTCACGACATTTGAGAGCAGGTATCTGTACTTTTTGCTTCACTATATTTTAGAAGAGAACAGAAAAGTAAAAGTATTTTTTATGATTGTTTGAAACCTATTGAAAAGCCTGAGGGGTTTAAGGTTTCTAATTTGAGCAAACAAAACTACAAATAAAAACAGTTCGGAAAACGAGCATGAAATAGTTTTGCTTTTTACTCTTTACGTACACTGATGCTTTAATACTTTTACTTCATGTGATACGTTTATTTTTACTTCAGTATTTCTTTGCTCTGGTATCTGTACTTTTACTTAAGTATAAAAATTGAGCACTTCTTTCACAACTGCACAAGGGTTAATATGCTCTTACCATTTTACTTGAGTGCAGAGGCCCAAAATAAATAAAACACATTTGGGTAACCAAATGGAGTTAGTTCAGCCGGTAACACCACAACAAAGGTGTGTGTGAAAAAATAACAGTCCTCTCCTCTCTCTTCACACCAATACATAAACACAAACTGCAAGGCAAGCTAAACTAGGCCACGCTGGCTGGACTACTGGCCTTGTTTCGCAGAACTATACAAGACACAACAAAGCATCCATTTAAACTGTATGGAGCAACTGGAGCTGGTCCCAGTAACTACAGTGACTACAGTACAGGTACACCCTGGATAGTACTGATCAGCAAGTTGGTAAGTTAGTGGAGTGATATTTAGGGACAATGTTAAAGGCCTATATTATGCTATTTTCTGATCTATAACGTTGCTTCTTAATCACAAATATACCTGGAGTTTTGTTTTGTTTCATTCACATCGGTTTAACACATTACAGAAAACACAGAAACACATTATTTCAGCTCACTCTCTACTGAACAATAGGTAAAACGTAGTTACTAACTTGAAAACTACTGCTACTTGACATCAAAGTGGAACTGAGCATTTTGAGCTTTGGAGATGTAGACTAATAATAAAGGAAACAAAACACATGTCCAGGTAACAAGATTATAACATGGCTTAAAGCTCACAAGAGTCATTTTTGTCTAATATAGGACCTTTAAGCATTCTCTTTTATATTTGTGGGGGAAATGATATGTTCATCATGACTTATGCATAATGGGAGGAGCCTGGTAGACTACACCGTAAAGGAGGACCACCCACGTAAACATGTTACGCTAACTCAACATCATTTTATTCACATTTTACATGATGGTAATAAGCAAATCACAAAGCACAAACAACAAAATGTCTGTGTGTCACCATGGGGTCTTAGCCATGGAGTTGGATTGCTATAAAAATATACTAAAATACAATAACAATATATTTCTAGCTCTCTTGATAGACTGTTTGGAGCGGTTAACCCATGTAAAGAAAGCATGCGGCGAGAGTAGTTAAACAGCCCCCACAGTCTGAGTAAACACACCAGTTGTAAGTGAAATTTAGTTTGACGACTCACAGAGATAATTACAATACCTCTGACAGATTGGCTTGTTTGGATTGGGTTTAACGAGCATTCAGGAAAAAAAAATGCACGTCATTTACAAGAGCTTGGAGGGGAACAAATGCTGAGACCAGAACCAACTGTTTGTAAGTTATTTGTGACTCTGTTTTTACAAGCAGAGGTTCATGTTTTATTCATACAGTAATTTGACTAGGGTAAAAAGTGTTCAGCAACCTAAACTGTCTATCTTGGTCATGGGAAACAAAAAAATAAATTGCATTACAAGTGCAGACCCGATTTGAAAATATGCGTGTTCTTGGTTATATTTATAAAAGCCTAGTTATAAGTAACAAACTTATTATTTTTATTTTCTTGTACTGTTTTTAAAGTTTCACCCTGGGTCCTTAATACTGTGTTCTGAAAATACAACAAAAATCAGCCGTTCACCTTTTGCCTGGGGCTGGGAATCACAAGGTCCCTCACGATTCGATACAATACACAATGCATGACTCGCAATACAATATTATCCCAGTACAGCAGTATATGCAATAATCGATATATTGCCCATGATAAATAGCACTATTTTAAAGAACCACATATATTTTAACAACATTTTTTTTGCTCAAACTTAAAATGATATACAGCCATTTTAAATGTCAAAACAGTGAATATGTCAAATGTAGTTTCCTTTCTTTAAATAAAATTGTAGCTCTGTCATAAAACTGTTGTAAAATAAAAAAAATAAAAAAAATTCTGTTGGTGATATATCATTACAGCAGCCCACAATATCGATACTGTATCACCAAATTCAATATCATGATATATCGCTATTTCGATATTTTAGCACACCCTTATTTTCTTATTTTGAGACCAGCAAAGCATCCTCCTCTGCATAAGTAATGATAGCTTAGAAAAGAACTATTTGTACACACACACACACACACACACACACACACACACTACATAGACTGTCCACCGAGCAGACAGTGACAGGTCAGCCCACAGGCTAAAACACAGGGCTGGACTACATAAACATGAGTCTTTTTTCTTTGGTCCAGCGTTGCACTTGTCTTCTAGAGTCCTGACAGGTTGATTTTGAGCATGGCTGGGTGCTCTTCTTTACAATATGTGTTGTGTGTGCATTTTCGAGTGCGTAAGAGTGAATATTTATCACACTGTGGGGACTTAAAATCTGTATTAACATTCAAGTGATGAGACCGGCCTACTTTACAGGGACAAAAATCAGGTCCCCAAGGATGGGCAAACGATGAAAGTGAAAATGAAATGAAAATCTAAACATTTTATGGGATTATAGTATATTTAGGCTGAGTTCTTTTCTCAAACAGAAAACACTGTTCAACTTTGTGGTCATGTGGTAATACAGGAAGTGCTGCACTGTGTTTTTAAGCTTCACTAGAATCATGTGGACAATTTTAGCCCTGGAATTGCTAATCTCTATTGAAAAAAGGTAAAAGGCAGCTGTTAACTTGAAAACTCCCTCTGCATAACTTGAAAACTCCCTCTGCATGACATCACAAGGTGTAATAGAACATTTTGAGCTTTGGAGATGTGGACAGACTAATAATAATAAAGAGTGACTCAAACATGTGTGAATGAAACAAAACACAACTCCCTCCAGGTATGTTTTTGATGAGGAAACAACATTCTAACATTTACGGTTAGAATCAGTCTCCAGGAAATTTATGTATGTTGATGTAATGTCCCCAAAAACCATGTAAGCCCACCGTGTGTGTATGTGAGTGTGTGGATGGTGTCCAGCGGCCACGTCGCTTTATGGATGGATGAAAGCCATCCTGGCGCTCTGTGTGGCTCCACTGGATTGGCTGCCCACTGAGTGTGACTGGGTCTGTCTCCGCGTTGGGTCGACCCCACGCAGACTCCTCAAGTGAATACAGCATGAACCACACCGCTTCCAGTTGCTGAGCAGCCATCACACTGTTTCCACGCACATTGTAAGGGTTGCATAAGGAACTGTTTTGGAAATATGTATTGGTAGATGTGAATGCTTCTGTAGTCTGAAATGCAGTTTTATTGTAACTGTAAATTAACACTGATGGAAAACATAAAACAATTCGGCAATATGGTCAAGTATGAAACTAGTTGTATAAGCGAGAAGCAACCTGATCTTTAGAGAAGCCTGGGCAGATTATCAAAAACTAGATAGTATTGTGAATAGAGATGTAACAATAACCGAAATTTCTTAATATTGTATTGTCAAAAGTTTCACAAGAATATTGCGGGCTTCACTATATTAAATTACATGTCTCTTTGCTTAAATTCATTGTTGTGGTGCAGCAATAGCTAAAAAAACTGAGTGACTACATAGACCTTAAAGCTTTGCTCTGTTTAATTGCAGACTACATGAAGAAATAACTGTTATTGTCAAGACATTTAAAAAAGTAAAAATAGCATATTCACTATTTCGTTAGCCTATTGCACCGTGAGATGCATATTGAAAATATACTGTACGGAGAGATTTGGATATTTTTACATCCCTAATTGTGAATGTTGTTTTAAAGATGCAAAATTTGAATATTAAGTAGGTCTATATAGTTTATAATAAAACATGCTGCAAAAATGACATTTAATTATTATGCTATAAGTTGAAATCTGCTATATTTCTGAGTAATTTTAGTGTTTTCATATGTGTCTGATAATTAAACCTAAATTAATGACCAGATTTCTGTTGGACTGACATAATATCGTCTTATGCACAGAAGAAGTCAAGATATTAATTCCGATCTCCCTTGTATTCACCTTTGGACAGATATTCTGTACTTGCTCATATAGGATCATTCAAAATCATAACTACCTCCGTCTCTATTCTCTCAGTTCTTTTTTAAACTTGAAAAAGATTTGCTTCACGTTTGAAAGGAATCCTACATTTCCTCGCTCCATCATCTCCTGAATAAAAATCTCTTCTTCTGTGGCCTGGACAATGTCTATGAAGCATCCCTTATTGTGTGGCTGCTTATCTCACACACGACAATGAAGCCAGATGCCCCGACCGATTAAAGTAAACATTTGATGAATTTCAGCCACAGTCAATGGCCAAACATGAGCCGAGCATAATTATAAACCAAAATGACAATGTAGCAGTCCAAAGAGAGGAAAATTGTAATTCTTCAAGTAATTTACATGAAGATGAGACAAGGTTTTCAACATTGTTTAAAATTCGAGTCACCCTTTGTAATTGAGTGTCACTGGGCTGAGGCCGACAGCTCACTGCATAATGTTATTCTGGGATTGAACTCAAAATCAATGCAAAGTCAACTGGACGATTAAGATGGGCATGTACGCTGACACTCTGTCTACGATTATATACAGCTGCTGGTGGATCATTTTCAACAAATGTTCTGGTCCACTTTCACTCAGATAGTCCACTCAATGTTATTTGTTTATAAGATAGATAAAGACAGATAAATCAACATAATCATGACTAGTCCACTAATAACAGTAATGTAAATGTATTTCAGGAGGCACTGATACGATACTGGTATCGGATTATAATAGTTATGAAACACAGTTGTATAATTTACCTTAAACTGTTTGTGTTTAAAGGAAATATATTTTCAGTCACTGCCCTAGAATTGGTTGATATCGGGTATTGGCAGATACTTAAAGCCAAAATATTGGTATTGGCACAGAAAAACCTGGATCTGTGCATCCGTAATAGTATTTTGATAATTGTAATTGTTATCTGGACAATAAAGACTCCAAAAATTATGCCAAAAGACCTTTATATCAAAGACGAAAATGTATTATACAAATATTTTTCATTCTTCCTTAAGTCAACATATTTCAGCCTTAATTTGGTTGAAAATGTATTTAAAATGCAGTAGCAGTAATGGTTTGACTACCTCTAAAATTGTTTGTTGCAGCCCTTAAATATTATTATAATGAAGTCTTATACAGTCTTTTGTTTATTTGAAGGTACCTTAAGACACTTTAAGTGTGTGGGTTTTTGGCTGATACCATACAGATGTTCCTGTCATTATTTTTAATTATGTTGGCAGGAGACCTAATCAAGAAGAAATAATTGTTATGCACATTGTCATACAAAATCTGCTCCCACTGTCTGCACAGTTTGAATAAAGCTTCATCAGCTCTTAAAACAGTAGAGTATCTTACAACAGCACTCAAGGCAGCAGACAGTAAATTAATGATGCTTAAGTAAACTATGGATTAATTATAGATAGTCCACTGTGTAACTATCATATGCAAATGCAGTGTCCTACCTGCAGCCTTACTTCCTGAATCAAACTAAATTGCTGACTGACAAAAAACAATTGGCACACAGATGCTCTCACACATATTATTGCTCTTGAGAAGAAACTAGCCCTGTTTAGGGTAAGTTAGTCTGCCTGGAGCTATTACACCATCATGCCAAACTGAAAGGGCAAAACACCCACAATGCCTTGCCTGGCACATAACATGACAAATTAACTGCTTATGAGTTTTGTCCCCTACAGCTATTTAATAAACATGATGTCACTGATCTTAAGTAGCCTAAACCTGAGTAAACAATGTTGGAAAAAAAAATAGAAGTGGGTCTCTGCCTCACAGGGGTGCGAGTTGCAAACTAAAATGAAAACTGCATTGATTTTATACATAAATGTGTGTATCTGCCGGTCACATGATTTTAATGTCTTGTTCAGGCTACAATACAACAAAGAAACCTGAATTATTGTGGCAGGTAAGGTAGGTGGCACACAAAGAGATCTACTTCAAAGTGCTCTATAATCTCAATACAAGATTTGCATCATGAAGGCAAAAATGTTGCTTAAATTCGACTACATAAAACTTGAAACTGAGGATGTCTGTTAAATTGGATTAGATAAAAGTAAGGTCGCCTATTGGTGCTGCAGGAGACACAAGTAGATTCAGGTTGATAACACTTTACAACAAGATCTAAACAGGACGTGGTTAAACGCGCTCTTACCGTCCACAGCCATTCCCGGTCTGAGCGTGTACCTCTCCGTGGTGTCAGCAGGACTCTATCATCCTTGTAGAAAACGGGGAAAACGGTCACGTTACGAGCCAAACAGTGCGTCCTCGTCTTCTTTATTTACTACATATGAGTGTGTAGTGTAGTGTCCGCGTAGCAACTGAACTGTGAGAAGCGGAGAAAGAAAGGATGTACCAAACGGAGTCCTCCTCCTCCTCCTCCTCTTCTCGCGCACAGCCAGTTGTTGTCCCGGACGCTGTGAAGGGAGCCCGGGATGAAGCGGCTTCTTTCCAGGCCCCGCCTCCTGGTTCCGGAGCTCGTACCTGACCGCCGCCAGACAAAAGGTCATTACGCATCCAGAGTCCGCACCGGCCGCTCTCGCGTCTCAGCGGCACGTCTGCCCACTACACGCGCGTGTTATTATGTCATAACGTGGCATCGTTTCATCCTTTCAAGGTTTATCTGATGTCAAGTTTAAATGGGGAAAGATCACGGATTTATTTTGGGAAATGAGAAACAAAACCAAAAATGGACTAGATAAAAACGTTGAATTAAAAAAAACAAAACAAAACCCTAGCGTTAAAACGAAATCTACAAACACAAACGGTTATCACGATATTTCACTGTTGAAAAGGTTCTTTATGGCATGACAAAAGCTTTAATAGAATTAAATGTATTTTTAATATTGTATCTGATGAGTTTTCTTTAAGAGTGCATTCACACTTGTCCTGGTTTGAGCCCAATTTAATCCTGATGTTTTGGTCCTAGTCTAGTCCAGGTTTAGTCCCAGTCAGTGATGGGAAGAATACTTAAATGTATGTAGTTATAGAATACTGAATACCCAAATTAAAATGTATTTTGTAACTTATTCTGATACATGGTCCAGTCAGTATACTGTATTTAGAATACTTTTACACTAAGTTACATTTGAATTATATATTTAGTGTAAAAACATGATATATAATTACAAACAGCTTAATTTTTTTTTGTTTTGCATTAGTTTATGTCTAATTCGAGAAGGAAAAATCCCACGCACACACATTACAAGAGCTATGTTAGCTTTTTTTTTCTCACTAATACCATGCAGTCAGTTATTTTAATGTATTCCTTTTAATTTAGAAAAGTAACCAAATCACCAAATGAAAAAGTATCTGTATCAAATACAGTTACTCAAAATCAGAATATGTATTTTTGGTACATATTCAATTACTTTCCAACACTGGTCACAGTGGTCTTAATTTTGGTGTTTTGTATGAACGCACCCTAAGAAGCCTTTTTAAGAAGAGCCCTTGTACAGCAGTGAATAACAGTGCATGAGTATGACTTAAAAAGTTGCTCACTCCTAATAAAAAGTAAGCGAAATTCTCTTCACGCTCACAATCCTCTTTTTTTAGTCCTGCTCCACTTGTCTGTCACACACTTTCACAGCACTTCAAAGAGCCACATTTCTAAGGTTTAGTGTGTCTTTTGCAGTGTGCCATCTCCAAACATATTCAGCTAATTGATTCTGCTTCCTTCCCAATTCTCTATTCAGACGACTCAGCACTTGAGCTGCACTTTCCCTACAGTTAAAGAAATAAAATAAGTTATAAAGGCTTGAGAGTGAGTCGAGGAATTTGAATGCTCCGAATCATCAAAGTGTGAACAAGCAGACAGGGAAGGGCATAGAGACATACGGGGCTGTTTCTGTTCTTCATTCATCCCTATAGTTTATTTACAACTCAGCTACTTGCGAATACTCTTTGTCTGGGAGAAGTACTTTGTATCATTAATTCAGAGGATAGACAGTGGTATAGTGAAACATACATGGGACTTGCAGCAGACCTAAAATGTAGATAAAGTAGGTCCCTGCTGATTTTTGTAAGCTTTGTATTTTATTTAAATTTTACTGTTTCTTTCAAATAAATGATAAACTGTATATACATTTATATAACTGTACATTTCCATTGGAAAAAAAACCAAAAACATTATTGGTTATTGGTTGCATTGCAGTTTCCAGATTGATTGACTCATTTAGCAGTCTTATTTCAGCTGCTCAATAGGGGATGCACTGTGAGCCTTAGAATGATACACATTGATTAAGAAAGCAAGAAAATAATATCAGAGGTAAAGCATATTCGTAGCCAGCCAAGATTACAAGTTTCTCTAATACTTTATAAAGATGTGAAGTCAGTTTTATGTCCCAGAATTCAGATGGGTGAGAGTTTTTTGTTGCTAATTGGGATGTGCATGGTCCACTCATGTTAAAAGCAGCGGCTCTACACCAAGCTCCTCTCGTGTGACTAAGCTCCTCACCCTATCTCTAAGGGAGCACCCAGCCACCCTGTGACTGTATCAGTGATCTGGTCCTTTCGGTCATTACCCAAAGCTCATGACCATAGGTGAGAGTAGGAACATAGATTGACAAGAGCGTTGCCTTTTGACTCAGCTCCTTCTTCACCACAACAGCCTGACACAGCGACACATCACTGTTGACACTGCACCGATCCACCTGTCAATATTACTCTCCAGATACACCAAAGAGAGCCAGTCTGGATGCCAGGCTAGAGGGCACATGCTGAAACCCAAACCTTTTTTAGAGATGCGTGTCATAAAAGAGTTTTCTGTGGTACATAAGAGCACTTGAGAGTGTACGCATGTTGAAAAGTTACTCAGTGCTTCTTTAAGGGCCTGAGTTGGAGCAGAGTGTCACTTTGGCAAAGTTTACCTGATGGGATTAGAGCCACCGAGAGAAAAAAGAGAGAGAAGGGGCTGCTGAGAAAACTTGGAGTAACCCTGTGTGCATCTAAATGCATAAAAACAGCCCATTCAAAGAGAGTGGATTTCAATGGAACTTAAGAGGCTCTCGTATGCCTGTATGTAGTGAGTGTGATCTGAACCAAGCAGCTCTTTCAGGTTCAAGTGAATAGAAATCTAATGAATTCCCACAGGAAGCTATTTACTCAGTTGAGATGAGTGTGGATGATAGAGAAGGATCCACTTTATAGTGTTAAGTTGTGGCCCTGAGCTGTTTTCCTAATCACCAACCTAGGGGAGTTTACCATGCTTCTGTGGAAAGCCTGCGTCCCCTCTTTAGATTTATTCAGCGCAAAGAGCAAAATATGACAGAACCCATTTAAGAGATATATTTCCCTGGCACTCCCTGCTCGTCCTCACACACGCTCCTCTGCAGCCCCTTGTCTGTGTGTGTGTTAATGAGTGTGTCTCCTGCGAGTGGTGGTTTGATACGCCATTGTCATTGTAGTCTTTCTCGCATGGTGACTTCACTCTTATGCAAATCACATCTATCTATTTTGTCAAAGGTTTCAAAACAGCATCTTGATCTGCTCAAGATGTGTTCATAAAACCATGTCAAAATCCAGTGTGCAAAAGCTGTCCTCTATGATCAAATGGCTGAATGATCTTGTTTATAGCTGGAATAATAAAAGTCATATTCTATAGTGTCATTTTTAGCAAAAAAAAATAATAAGAGAGAGACATTTATGAGGCAAAATACTGAATATATTGGCTCTAATATATGAAACATGCAGATATTGTTGAGGTATTCTTGAGGTAGTCCTCATGAATTGCTAAACCTGGTCTAGACCTTAGTCTTGACTTTGATTTAGACCCCATTATGGTCCAAGTATTGACTTTAGATAATCCTGATTTTGACAACATTGGGTCCATTGGCGTTGGAGTGGTTCTTAAAAAGACAGTTCTCTTGATATATAGAACTACTTTAATTCACTATATTTTCAGCTCATTTTCAACGTCTTCTAGCTGTCTGTTCCTGTTCAACATTATACTATTGGCTTACTCAGCTGAACAAAACAACAAATCAAAAAGATGTCATTATCACTGTCTTAATATGTATGAAATTAGTGCTGCCTTTGACATGTTAGTTGTCACGCCAATTATATATTTCATCTGCCCATTTAACCACATGGTTTATGACAATAGGAATCATATTATTATTATTATTCATGGACTTGAGTCAAGGTGACCTCTAAGAAGCCCTCAGCAATTAGGCTAATGAATTATTTCCAAACTGCCTGCCCTTTAATTTGAAATGTCATGTTTATCAAATCATTAGCATTCCAAACATCTCATATTTCTATTGAAAGTTCTTGATTTGGTCTCATTATTTACTGCTTTCATATGGATCAATGCTTTACATATTGCTGCATCTGTTTTACTGTTGTTGGCTACAAAGAAAAAAGCCCTGCTGACCTGCTCCTGTTGTCCCTTTTAATTTGTTAGGGAATAATGCATGCTGCGTAATCAAAGTTAAATAAATCATTAGTAATCCGCTCAGACAAATAAGTCAGGCTTTGTGTTCAACGAAGGCCTGTAACTAAGAGATGATAATTGGGTCCAACTTGTGCCCAATGGTGAAAAACAATGTTGTCCGTGTTCTGTTTTCTATTTTAGCATGTATCTGGTGATAATGCAAATATGCTTTTTGCTTGGATTTGTCGGAGATCCAAGAAAATATGTCTTTCATCTAATATCTTCTAATCACCTCTCACAAACCGCTTTTGTGGATCTTCTCATTTGTCTCTCATTTGTGTTCAACTCAGCATCTGTAGAATTCCCTTTGCTTCCATCTCAATCCTGCCTTTGTTTCTATCTATGTCTAATGTATTTCTATTGGTGCATTCACATTTGCACAAACACCGCACAATTGGGACTAATCACAGAACTAAACCTAGACTAGACCAGGACTAAAACTATAATACCAGGGTAAGACTCAAACTGAGCACATCCTAAATGACATATTGCTACTCCATCCAGCCTCATTAGTACTTAAAGAACTTCAACATTTCCCCTGAGGGCCATCTTATACACTGAATAAACATGAATGCAAGGCGATGCAGATGACCACCTGACAGGTAACATTGTTCATACACAAGAACTTAACAAACTTACATATGTGGACCCAGATTTTGTTGTACTTTTAAATAGTACTGGTTAAGGCAATACATAGTAATAATAGCAATCATTTGATATGTAACAAATAATACTACAATAAATTACTATAAAAGTTGAATATTGCCGTTTCCCCCATTAACCCAAAACATACATGTTAGCCCAACAGTACTGAAGAATGGGTCAAATGCAGCGCGCAAATTTCCCTATGGGTATGATAAAGGCTAATCTTAGCCTTATTCACCGTTTAAGAATCACTTCAAAAATAAAGGTTAACAATACCTCTTTATTCAGAAACAGTTAAAGCAAAATGAAGTAACAGGCTCTTGTTTCTTCTTCACTACAATCATTATCTCTTCTCACATCATGTTCTGTGTACATTTTCCTTGTTAATTTCTAATCAGTTCATAAATGAAAAATAAAACGGATGACTCATTAAACTGCAGATTTATGTAATGACAGTTTGCCCTCAGTGTTCAGGGCAGCAGAAATAATTATCTGTAATGCATCATATTGAATTGCCCTTGTTCTGTCTGCTAATGTCTGCTTTCCATTATTAGAATTTATGTCTTTCAGACCTACAGATTAACTGGTTAATATATAACAATGGACAGTACCGTCACTCCCCATTACGCACATTACGCACAGCGCGTAGGGCACACACTAGATAGATAGACAGACAGACAAACAGACAGATATATGGATAGATAGATAGACAGATAGATAGAAGTTTAAATGCCAAAAATATCAGCCAACCAGCATGATTAATTAGACTAATTAATTACACAATAGTTCACTCAGCATAATCAATATGAAATGCCACCCTGTTAGGGACATTCTCTCAGGAAAGAGGTGCTATCTGCCCTGAAGACACATGAAGAAAGAATCTGAATATGGCTCAGGAAGCAAATGGCTAGTGTTAAATATGACTGAAAGTAATTGATAAATGGCTCTCTAAAGATTAAGCCCAAAAATATCACATCTAATTTTAATTATTTGCAATTATCTGCAAGTGACATGGTTTAAATATGCCTATGTGACTAACGATATGAATTAGGCCAAGGTTACCTATAGTTCTACATAAGTAAAATGCTGAAGAATTATAGGCCTATAGGCCTACTGAGTCCCTGAGATAATAATTAAGATGAAAATAAATAAAAGTCACTATTCCAAGCTATTGTATCAGATATTGATAGGCCACTGTTAAGAAGTTTTCTGACTTAATTGTTCCCAAATATATAAAAAAAAAAATCACAGTTATTTTAAGTATAATTTCTAGTCCTTTGGGCCAATCAACAGCGTAAGAGTCAGTATTTCTTTTAAACCCTTGCGACCTCATGTGGCCATTTTAAAAACTGCACCAGGGATGGCACATTTCACAAATCTCGAATTTTATTTTTTATATTATGTTATTAAAGATTAGACAAAAGGAAATTTATTTTATGCTGACGTGAATTTATAGCAAAATGACAAAAACAGGACAAAAATAAGCATGGTAGCGCTGTCACAGATTTTTATTATTATTTTTTTTAAACACCTAGACGTCACTTCCTGCTACCAACGGAAGTCCGTCTGTTTATTTGGCGGTGTGGATTTTCGTCGTGGTAGCAACAATGGCTACCGCTGCAAAACAAGCCCCTAAAACTGCCACCAAATCATCTGCAGGGGCCACCGGGGCGGCCAGCACACCCGGTGCCCCTCCGGTGATGCCCTTGGCCTCGCCTCTGATGGGAAAAAAGAAGAAACCGTTCCTGGGGATGCCCGCACCTCTCGGATACGTCCCTGGTTTAGGCAGAGGGTAATTCATTAGCAGCATAAATAGCTAGCAACCCCAGAATAATGCATAAACATAGTTGTATTGGCTTAGTAAATATTAGACAGATAAACGCACATGTATCGTTTTCAAATGCAACGTCTCTGGTGAGACATAATTTAAGACACCTTGGATACTGATGAAATTTTTTTTTTTTAGTGCTACTGGCTTTACCACTCGATCTGATATCGGCCCTGCACGTGATGCCAATGATCCCGTTGATGACCGACATGCCCCCCCGGGGAAGAGGACAGTGGGGGACCAAATGAAAAAAAGTCAAGATGATGATGATGAAGATCTCAACGATACCAACTATGACGAGGTAACTATAATGTTTAGTTAGTTACGTTCACACCTGTCGAATTACATACCATTTTATTGTAATTGTAATTAATTGTAACTCTTCAATAGTTCAATGGGTATGCAGGCAGCTTGTTCTCCAGTGGGCCGTATGAGAAAGATGATGAAGAAGCAGACGCGATATATGCCGCACTGGACAAAAGGATGGATGAAAGACGAAAAGAGAGACGGTGTGGAGATGTTCAGCAATACAGATTTGTAAATAACCGTATATAACCTATATATAAACTGTTTTTAGGGAACTGAGAGAAAAAGAAGAAATTGAGAAATATCGTATGGAGCGTCCCAAAATCCAGCAGCAGTTTTCAGATTTAAAGGTTTGTTATAACACTCAAACAGAATGCTTGTATAAAATTGTCCCATTTTAAATTCTAAGACAAAGGGAACCTTAAAATTCTATTTACTCTTATTTGAAGTTTGTTTTGACATAAACAAAAGAGGAAACATCTTTATGCCTGACAGGTTCTTGTTCAAGTCAATAATAACAGGAGTGAGAGTAATAGACAAAAGCAAGTTATTTAAAATTGTATTTAACAAAACCTCCAACTCATTCAAATATTAAAACCATAGCATTTGGATTGTACCTTTTGTAACAAAGAACAAATAGAACCAAATTGTAATTAAAAATATATCTTGCTTAACACAAGTGTATAAAATTACACTGTCTGCATTTTGTTTGCTGGTCAATGTTTGTTACATTTCACATTTCCCCCCTTTTGAAAAATACAGAGAAAGTTGGCTGAGGTGTCAGAGGAGGAGTGGCTGAGTATCCCTGAAGTAGGCGATGCCAGAAACAAACGTCAAAGAAACCCTCGGCATGAAAAACTCACCCCCGTCCCGGACAGTTTCTTCTCCAAACACCTGCAGACTGGAGAGAACCACACAACAGTGGACCCTCTTCAGGGGGTGAGTATCATTGGTGCTAAAATATACAATGCATATTGGCCTTTCACAATCTTTACTGTATAAGTTCAGCTGAATTATAGTAGAATCCACAATATATTACACATCAAAAATGTTATATGTGACCAGCCCATTTATAACAGGATTGTATGGCTTGTTCACATGATGTAATTACATTCTCTGCCAGGAGGAGTCAGTAGAATTCACATTTTCATATACATCTTATAAATATAAATATAAATATAAATATAATCACCTTATTATGAATTTAAGACTGTTTATCATTTTAATGATCATCTGTTGATTAGTTGTTGTTTTTCTAATTAACTAAATTGCTGATTAGTCAACTAGAAGCAGATTGGTCTTTTGATGACTATATTTGACTGTGCCACTGAAGTTTGCAGACAAAAGTTTTCATCAAAAACACCAAAGTGCACATATCCTGTGTCATTTTATAGTATTACTTTCTTTGTGCCAAAAATTTCTTCTTTCAGCTCATGGAATGTTTTGGGGTCAATATATTGACCAGATAACAGTTATTTAATTACTAAATTAGTTCTGTTCTTCACAAGGCTAATATAATTCTTATTATATGGCACACTATTAGCAACATTTGTTATTATTAAGTACTTCAAATTTCTTTCTTGCATTTCTAAACCAAACACATTTGTTTATTTGTTAAACTAGCTTGGAGGATTGAACACACCCTATCCTGGAAGTATGACTCCAGGATTGATGACCCCAGCATCAGGAGATCTGGACATGAGGAAGATTGGTCAGGCCAGAAATACTCTGATGGACATGAGGCTAAGCCAGGTGTCAGACTCTGTCAGTGGACAAACTGTTGTGGATCCAAAGGGTTACTTGACAGACTTGAACTCTATGATACCGACACATGGAGGAGACATCAGGTAGAAATTCTTTAGTAAATTAATGTGTGTAGTTTGCAAACACACCCTCTGACTGTATATTTGTGTGTTATTAGTGATATCAAAAAAGCCAGACTGCTTCTTAAATCTGTGAGGGAGACCAACCCCCATCACCCACCTGCGTGGATTGCTTCTGCCAGGCTTGAGGAGGTAACGGGTAAACTTCAAGTGGCCAGAAACCTGATAATGAAGGGTACAGAAATGTGTCCTAAGGTAAAATATTTTGTTATGTGGCTAATAGAGAGCTTGGGTGGTGCTTTTGAGTGGTTTTACTTTTAATCTTTGTTCTATTTTCAAGAGTGAGGATGTGTGGCTGGAGGCTGCCAGGCTACAACCAGGTGACACAGCCAAAGCTGTGGTGGCGCAGGCTGTTCGCCATCTCCCACAGTCAGTTCGAATCTACATCAGAGCTGCTGAGCTGGAGACAGATGTCAGAGCCAAGAAGAGAGTCCTCAGAAAAGGTAATGATAACGTTGTTTATTCAATGAAAGAGCAAGTAGACTTTGGTATAAACACATTTTATTGATGAATTAGGGAAAATCCTTGGATACCATAGCTCACAAATAATAATATAAGGGTAGTTCTTATTAACAGAGAGCAGGTATCTTTGTGTAAAAATAGCATGGGAACAAACAAGTACAAATAAAATATATTTATGTAATTGTGTTGATGCTTCAAATGTGCGCCATGGTCTCCAGAAATTAATATCAGCCAAAACATTCTGTACTTGTCTCAAGTTGTTAATAGTTACATAAAAACACCCACTAAGACATCCTACACTGGAATATCATATTATGCAGCTATAATTCTGGCTCCTATTCAACAACCCATATGAACTTTGTGTCACTGGCCTAACAGATGCACATACACATTCAGGTTCACACCATTTTTCCCCACCCGCATACTCCACTGACAGAGATGAATGGGCTGTTTCCTGTAGTAGTTCTCTCTAGCCTCTACATGTTCTGCTATCACACTCTCACAAGGGCTTTCTCCGCATGCTCTCTTTTGATACAAACAAATGTGGTTTTGTAGTACTGTAGGCGATAGAGTTGTAAATTATAGGGAGGACATGTATGCAGCAGTAATATAAATATTATTAGTATTTGCTGAATCAGCAATGAAATAATTATGTAATTGAAGAATCTTTCAATTTTTTAACTGT
This sequence comes from Taenioides sp. WSHXM2023, assembly GCA_029959045.1. Classification (NCBI taxonomy): domain Eukaryota; kingdom Metazoa; phylum Chordata; class Actinopteri; order Gobiiformes; family Gobiidae; genus Taenioides; species Taenioides sp. WSHXM2023. The sequence continues at coordinate 20,648,312 of CM057086.1, read as the reverse complement.
GTGTGGGTATTTGTTGTAGCTCTGGAAAATGTGTCCAAATCAGTGCGACTGTGGAAGACCGCTGTAGAGCTGGAGGAGCCAGAAGATGCCAGAATCATGCTTAGCCGAGCTGTAGAGTGCTGCCCTACAAGTGTTGAGGTATTGCCATACAAGTGTTGAGGTATTGCCATACATGGAGGATATCGCTATTAAGTGACCTATTAAGTGACCTATTAAGTGACCTATTAAGTGACCTATTAAGTGACCTAATGCCAAACTAGATATTGACTCTATGCCAATGTAACACATATGTCTTCATTTTATGATCTCTGTGCAGCACTTTGGAAAAGGTTTTGTTTGTAAAATATGCTTTATAAATAAAGTGGATTTGTCTCGCCCAATCCATATTTTTTTCATTCTTTCAGCTTTGGCTCGCTCTTGCTCGGTTAGAGACTTATGAAAACGCCCGCCGTGTTCTGAACAAGGCTCGTGAGAACATCCCCACTGACCGGCACATCTGGATCACTGCTGCGAAGCTGGAGGAGGCCAATGGCAATACTCAGATGGTGGAGAAGATTATTGACAGAGCTATCACCTCGCTACGAGCCAACGGGGTGGAGATAAACAGAGAACAGTGGATTCAGGTACTGTAAGATTTGTCACTGGCGTTTGTGTGGGAATTCAAGATGACTGACACACACATGCGTCATTGCTGTTGTATTTGAATGGTGCATTTGCCAGCTCTGGTATGCTGCCAGATTCAATACCAGCTATTTGTTTTGGCAAGTTATTTTTCACCTCAGGCAAAAGTTGTGTATTTATGATATTTACTTTTATCATAACAGTAATAACCGATTTATCATTTGGCAGGGCCTCAAAAGGTGTGTCATTTTGAGTCACACACATATTTGTCATATTACAAATCACAATTTTCCACATTCTTATTTTTCTCGTTTTCATCTGTTTTGACTTGTTAGATTAAATAATTCAGAATAATGGTTTGCTATGCAGGATGCAGAGGAGTGCGATAAAGCAGGCAGTGTGGCCACATGCCAGGCTGTGATAAGGGCTGTCATTGGGATTGGCATTGAAGAGGAAGACTGTAAACACACCTGGATGGAGGATGCAGACAGTGTATGTTTTACAAGTTACAACCTTACATAAGATCTTTATAATTTCATGACTGCTATTTTTGTTTCAGTGTGTTGCACATGGAGCTTTGGAGTGTGCCAGAGCCATCTATGCACACGCTCTCCAAGTTTTCCCCAGTAAAAAAAGTGTTTGGCTCAGAGCTGCGTACTTCGAGAAAAACCATGGTACAAGGTAAACTCACTGGCTCCATTATGTGTTTTTAATATCTTTTATACACCTATCAGGTGTTACATCTGGAAGGTTATATTTCTTTATAATGGCACCCCTTAGGCTGTTCATACGTAGTGTTATTCCTGATGATTGGAGCTGTTCGTTCTAATGTACCACTTGTTCCCAGGGAGTCTTTGGAGGCCCTTCTGCAGAGGGCTGTTGCTCACTGTCCCAAAGCCGAGGTTTTATGGCTGATGGGGGCTAAGTCCAAATGGCTGGCTGGAGACGTGCCTGCTGCCAGAAGTATTCTGGCTTTGGCTTTTCAGGTAAAAAAGAATCCAAAAAGTTATATGACACTGTAAATAGTCATAACGATTTAACTTTTTTTTTTTTTCTTTTTTTTTTTTTTACTTTCAGGCCAACCCCAACAGCGAGGAAATCTGGTTAGCTGCGGTCAAGCTAGAGTCTGAAAACAATGAGTATGAGCGAGCACGTCGACTGTTGGCCAAGGCCCGGAGCAGTGCCCCTACAGCTCGGGTAGGTTTTAAACTAAATCATCTAGAATATAGTGTAGGCCAGAACTGAAGAAGCAGCTTGGATGAGCTGCGAAATGTCTTCAATCAAAAAATTTTATAAACTAGCTACTTTATTATATTGTTGACATATTTGCAAAGTGTCTTAATGTATATGGATGGAGTTCCAGTTAATTTAAGTTGTGTTTAATTACCTGTGTTTCTACCTGGGAGAATGTTGCTATCGATCTATTTGTGTTTTTTTGTGTATTCAGGTCTTTATGAAGTCAGTGAAATTAGAATGGGTTCTTGGAAACATTGAAGCTGCGCATGACTTGTGCACTGAAGCTCTGAAACATTACGAGGACTTCCCCAAACTGTGGATGATGAGAGGCCAGATAGAAGAACAGTGTGAAAACATGGACAAAGCCAGAGAGGCCTACAACCAGGGGGTGAGCTAATGCTTACTACTGGAAATTGTATTATTTGTCTGTTTTGAACGATTATGTTGTATATGAAATTTGTTTGATCGGTTTTAGCTTAAAAAGTGCCCTCATTCGATGCCGCTGTGGTTGCTGTTGTCTCGCCTTGAAGAAAGAGTGGGTCAGCTGACGAGAGCCAGAGCAATTCTTGAAAAGGCTCGTCTTAAGAACCCTCAGAGCCCCGAACTTTGGTGCGGAACTTTGCGTACATTACATCCATTGATCCATTCTTATAGTCATTTATACAACGTCTTTTTATGTTTCTTTTATTTCAATTTGTCTGTTAGGTTGGAGTCAGTGAGACTAGAATTCCGGGGTGGATTAAAAAACATTGCAAACACACTGATGGCAAAAGCCCTGCAGGAGTGTCCAAATTCAGGTATGCAATATTTGTTCTTACACCAATCTGCTGAAGAAATCTGCTGAAGAAATCTGCTGCTTCAAGAAACATACTGCATAAGACACATATTCATCCCCCTTTTTTTTGTAGGTATCCTGTGGGCAGAGGCAGTGTTTTTAGAGGCCAGACCCCAGAGAAAGACCAAGAGTGTGGATGCTTTGAAGAAGTGTGAACATGATCCTCATGTATTGCTTGCTGTGGCCAAGTGTGTCCCATATATAATGAATAATACTTTGCTGTGGCATATTTGCTCATGAAATATTGTCTCTTGTCGTGTGTTGTAGATTGTTCTGGAGTGAACGCAAAATCACCAAAGCTAGAGAATGGTTCCTGAGAACAGTGAAGATTGAGCCAGATCTCGGAGATGCTTGGGCTCTTTTTTACAAGTTTGAATTGCAACACGGTACAGAGGTGAGGCTTACCATCATTTAAAGTCAATATCTGTCTTTAAGTTCAAATGTTTAGCGTTTGAATAGCTTTCTGCCGAATAGCTGTCCACCGAAGGAATTATATGTGCATATTTTATCTTGTCTTTTCCATTCTCGCTCCTCAGGAGCAGCAGGAGGAGGTGCGCAAACGCTGTGAAAATGCTGAGCCTCGTCACGGGGAGTTGTGGTGTGCAGAGTCTAAACATGTCCTGAACTGGCAGAAAAACACCGGAGAGATACTAGCTCTGGTTGCCAGCAAAATCAAGAACACTTTCTAATTTGAAAGCTCTGATGGACTACTGTTGGCTGGACCACCTTCAAGAAGTCATCCAGATTATCATCCCACTGCAATATGCAAAATCTGTATGTGCCCTGGATAAAGCAGCGAGTTTTGTCATTCACACATGGCTTCTGTTTCATGTATACAATGTACTTGTTAGCTGTTGCTTTTTAAAACATGAAATTATTAAAATAACTGTGTATATACTATGGAAACATCTTTAGATTTTGAGAATTCTCTAAATTACTAAAATGAAAACGGATTTGTATAAAATGTCATGCATTTCGTTGCTTAAAAACAAAGTTGTTTTTTCTACATGGTTGTTTTCATTTGTCATGGAAGCCAATAAACAAGTCAGTCAGGGCACATTACGTGAGGTGACGGCTTCATTGCTTCATGCCTTTTATATCCGCGTCTATAAAGCGATTTGGATGAACCTATTCCACCGGAAAAGTTGAAAGCAGGTGATTAATGGCAAAAATTTCCATGGTAGTAGTGACCCTGGAGTTTGGTGAAATTTAAAGCCAAGCGGTGACAGTCCGTGACGAGAGGCAAAAGCGCGCCAGTGATGTTGGAAAGATCGCCGCACCATAACGGAAGTACGCAGTCTCAAAAGTAACCAATCTGCCACACAACCCTCCAAATACAAGAAACCATCGGAGCTGGAGAAAGTTAGGATGTGTCTCCGTGTGGCAGTGATGGCTTTAGACGTTTGAGGATCCCACGAACTACATGATAAATGGTAATGGCTCGGAAATACGCAAATTAATGACATCTTTAGCGCGCGTGGAAGTATTTTTATGTGCTTTTATTTTTCATTTGTGCTTTCATTCTCTTCTAATTTAAAGTTGTTTTAACAATTATTTTTTTGTTCTCAGTGTGTGACCAGAGCTCTATTCCGAATTGTCGTCTTGTTAGTCCTTTTGGTGAACTCTGGTGGAAAACGTAGGTGTAATTATCCCGAAATCCTTGGCACATACAGAAGACTGATCAGCATTGAGTTTCAAAATCTGGTGTGTTCACGCTTTTGTATGGGAAACTATGAATTTTCCACTATACTGTGGTGCCCTCTAGTGTTTGAAAGTGAAATTCAAACATATGCTTTATATTTATTTTAAATCAGTGTATGAGTATTTTTGTCTTTTACTTTATTCTCTTTTTGTAGAATATAACAACTTCCCATAACAGCTCCAAAGGGAAAAGCCTTTGTTCCTCTCTGAAGGTAATTGATGGTAGCCTAAATGTATCACTTTCAGCACCATGGATAGAGAAATCAATAATGACATTTTTAACTTTTCAAAAAAATTGTTATTGACGTGTTCATTATGATAATAGATTTGTTTCACACACAGGCGCACCGTATCTTAGGCTCAATTTATAATATGACATTGAGGATGCGATGTCAAATTGGAGACAAAAAGTCTGACCTGAAACAGCCACTGGAAAGCATGGAGCAAGTTATTATTCACAACTGCAGCCCAGATTATTTGGTGAGGAACAATCATTTACAAATCTGATTTGATGAATAATAGAAATATTCTGATTCTTGTGTTCTTGTGGAATCAGGGCAAACCCCTTCCTTGTGCATCTGTCAAAAAAATTCAACGAAAGAAAAAAAAGAGGATATGGCTCATTGGAATGATTAAAGCTCTTACAGTTTGTTGGCAGAAACTTCACAGTGTATTTACAGCAAGAGTAGCATAGAGTATTTTTTGTTAAAGAAGACATATGCATTCTTGTATTAAGGACCACCTATAGATCATTATTTTACATTTTGTTTGTTAATTTTAAAATGGAACATTGATCTAAAATGGCTTGATAATAGAACTGGGTCAAAACTACATTGCAGTAAGCATTTAGGCTGTTACAATATTTATTTTTGAAAAAGGCCTAATGCAACTTAATTTTGTGTATGACAAATCACATAATCTAACATATTTACAAGTTACAAGGAAACCCATGATTCTGGGCTGTGATAGGGGGTAGGTAAAAACATTCAAATATGCATGAATCAGTCCAAATACAATTCTAAGCATCTAATAATGGAGGAACGTAAATTTTGCACAATATGCATATATATATATATATATATATATATATATATATATATATATATATATATATATATATATATATATATATATATATATATATATATATACATACACACACACACACACACATATATATATATACATATACACACACATACACACACACACACACACACACACACACACACACACACATATATATATATATATATATATATATATATATATATATATATATATATATATATATATATATATATATATATGTCTTTTGTCTAAAGATCTGAACAATATTTTACTAGGTGCTCCATAAAATGTACGTTTTATATTTGTGTGTCTTTGCCGTACTCTGTTATGCTAATAATATCTCTGCATATCAATGGTTTTCTATCGTGTTTGTATTATTTTTTTTTTTTATTATTATTTAGTACAAGTTTTAAAAGCTGTAAAATAGTACAAAGTGAAGTGCCAATATTTTAAATAAGTTCAGGAAATATATTCTTTTAGACATTTTATATACATATTATTTAAATTCTGCTCAGGTATTTGAAAATAGTCAGCGCGGAACCATTGTTGTGTCATGTTTCAGCCCGGAACATGGTAGGCATCGTACTCAAACTACGACGCACTCACGATTCAACATAACTTTGCCTTTTACACAGCATATTTCTTAAGCTTTACATTTTTGGATGCATTTACCATGGGAAACACTACTTATCTCTGATATAAGCTTCATTTTAAGTTGAGTAACACATTTTTATCATCAAAAATAATCTCGCTCAAACTAGAGTTTTGCCTTTGTCTTTGTCTTTTGATTTTGTCTTCAATTTTGATCGATAACGATATCCGCTGCTAAGAAATGGCCAGTAGCAGCGTGGAGATGGATCCAGATGTTGCCCGGAATCTCTTTGTAGAAGGCGCGACCCTGGTGCTGCTCGGGGTCCCGCGGGGCACGGAACTGGGCATCGACTGCCAGAGCTGGCAGGTTGGCCCGAAATTCCGCGGGGTGAAGATGATTCCTCCAGGCCTTCACTTTCTCCACTACTCTTCTGTTAACTCTCCCAATTGTGGCAGTGAGATTGGACCAAAGACTGGCCTTTTCCTCACGCTAAAACCAAGGGAAGTTCTTCTGGCCAAATGGGATGCTAAGGAGGAAGACTTGGACTTTTCAGCTTCTGAGAATGAGGAAGAGGTAAGCAAGATTAGAGCAAATCTACAGGAGCTAGACCCTCATCTAGGCCCCTATCCTTATGATGTCATGAGAAAATGGGTCTCCCTCACTGACCGTCTCAATGAAGAGGTTGCCACCAAGCTACAGCCTCTTTCAGGTCGAATCTGTGCCTTCAGTGATGTGATTCCCGAACTCCAGTTTACCCACACCAAGGACAGAGCCGAGCAGCCGAGGAATGACACGGCCTGCCAGAGCATGAGAGAAGGACTGGACAGGCTACCTAAAATGAAGCAGAGAGAAGGAACTGAGTTACGGTTTTCTGTTATTCCCACGAAAACTTACCCTCCAGGAGCAACCCCAGCAGAGATTACACAGTGCAGCATGGACCATAGCTATGCCCTTGATGTGGTACTGGAAAACTACTATCAGACTCAACCTCTCAACTTATTGGGTACATTGTATGACATTTTACACCACTGTCATTCTAAATTTCACTTAATAATGACACTTATTTTTGTCTTTTCTGTCAGGGGAGCTACAGTTTGCCTTTGTGTGTTTCCTGATTGGTAATGTCTATGAAGGATTTGAACACTGGAAAAGACTGTTGGCTTTGCTATGTCGCTCAGAGGACGCCATGAGAAAACATAAAGATTTGTATCTAGGACTTATTGCTGTGCTGTACCACCAGCTTGGAGAAATCCCACCTGATTTCTTTGTTGACATTGTGTCACAGAATAATTTCCTCACATCAACTCTGCAGGTACTAAATAATATAAAATGTTCTAAACACTTAATACTTAGTACTTAATACATTATTATGGTTTTCAGTTTTGAGAATTTTGAGAGTAAGAGAATTTATACCAAGTGACAGAATGGTCCACCAAAAAAAAGGAATAACTCCTTGGACTTGGAAATTTAGCACCTTTGAAGTACGTCTTCTCTACTAATTGTTTGTTCTCTCACTCAGGACTTCTTCCAGTTTGCTTCTGGACCTGGAGTGGATAGCATGCTGCGTAAAAGAGCAGAGAAGTTCAAAGCTCATTTGACCAAAAAGTTCCGATGGGACTTTGATGCTGACCTGGATGACTGTGCTCCTGTTGTAGTAGAGCTGCCTGAGGGATTCGCACTTAACTAAAAGACATTGCATTGTTTTTATAGTGCAAATGTGGAAAGGGGAAATCACTTTCTATTGACTACATTGAATTCAATGACCAGTGCACCTACAGCTACACAGCATATTGTTCTTTGATATTGGTGATGAACTTGCTGCGTTTGTTGAATGAAAATACATCTCTTGTTTAACTGTATTCAATATATTTGATGTATTGTGCACTTATAGTAAAAATCTCATTGCCCACGAGAATTAATTTGGATGCTTTATACCTACATTTTTTTAAGCTGGTATTCTTGATCACAACTATTTCAATGAATGCATTTGCCCATATACGTATTTTGACATGACCATTAGATGGCGACAGCGAGCCATGACGCAGCACTTGTATTTCTGCTGCTGTTGAGCAATGTTTTAACAATTTTAAGTGTTGCTACTAGAGTGGACTGTGATAGATTTTTTTTTTCCACACAAGTCTTTCTTTTGACAAACCACCCAAAAACATTTTAGTACAACAGCTGGAGACAGGAAGCTCACAAAAGCATAACAAAGTCACATGTTTTGTGAGCAAAGAGAGTGTGTAATCGCCATGACAGTGATGGATGGACCAGCCCTTGCTATTGTCGTCTGCTCCATCAGTAGATTTGATTAATTTATTTTTCAAGCATTCATCTTTCCAGCTTGTCTTTGTGACTGGAACTCCTCTCTTATAGAGACTAGAGAGTCTGAGAAAAGAATGAATGCTTCTAATAAAATAAAATCATTGCTGTTGGAATGATTGAGTGATTCAGGGAATAAAAAGGAACAAATAAATCAACCTTCATACATATAATAGTTGCTAGTAGTGCTATTGAATTCTTGTCTGCTCTCTAAAGCTAAGCAGGCCTGGGCCTGGTTAGAACTTGGATGGGATACTCAAGTATGATAGTGGGGCAGCAGTTGCTCTAGTGCATTCTGTTCTAGGCAAGACACTTCACCCGCCTTGCATGAATGTTGTGTGTGATTGGTTGCGTTGCTTCTGTCAGTCTACCCCAGCACAACTATGGCTTCAATAGTATCTTACCGCCACCCTAACCCAGTATGGAATAAAATTAATACTGCATGAAATTCTAAAGCTACTTTGAGCATCTGGAAAAGCATGATATAAGACTAATGCATTAGTATTATGGTAACTGCCTTTGTCAAAGGTATCTTTTTAGAAAGCACAATTTTGCAAAGTTTGATTTAAAGTGTAATTTTAATCTAATGAAAAATAGCCTACATGTAGGTTAGAAAGGCTTACTTACTAAGATGAAGAAAAAGGGGCTTGGGGCTGGTTTAGTTAGTTAAATACTTTGACATTTTACCAAATTTACAACAGAAGAGTTCTTTTCTCTTGAAACAAATTCTCTTGTGAAAAAGCGTGGTAATACTGGGCTTCATACAGAGAACTCTTTTTAAAGACATCCTCTGATCTTAAGAGAAGATCAATGCAGTTTGTGGTTGACTCCGGGACCACAGGGACCCAGCACTGGTTTGTTCTTTTGCCTTTGAATGCACTGATGGAGAGAGAGTGGCTTGGAACACATGGTGGAAACATATCAGTGGGACCTAGCAGGAAATGTACCCCAATTATGTGGAGACACTGGAGATAATCTGGGATGAAGAAATGTGTGCTGTGAACAAAAGGGTGCTTGGTTTTGAACCCCTTATTTAGCAATGAAATTTGTGGTAAACACAAATCCGCTGTTAGGAACTGATAATGTGACTCACCATTAATTCTTAATCTCAACATTTTGCATTACTAAAAAGAAGTAAAAACCTTCCTCCACCTGTAAATAAGGTCAATGCCAGAAAAAGTATCAGTTTAAGTAGGATTAAATCATTTAGTGTATGGACTTGAACCGCAAGACCCAAACTACCAACAGCCTTTTTTTTGTACCTTATTGGCCCATATAGCAGTGTGTAAAACTATTCCTTCAAAACCTCTGACCCTCACTGTTCTGTCTTGTCATATCTCTAGTATGGTCACCTCTTTTTGTTCACTTTGACGTAGAGCTGCTGGTGCATGCTGGGAAACTGACCGCATTGACAGTGCAAAACCCGAGGCCTTGCAGTTACCCTGTCAATCATGGCATGGCCTCATGATCTTATTATACTTCCATATGTGGTGTAAGCTGCTGTCTTTAAGCTAACACTGAGCTGCCAGTGCTAACACAAGCCTCTCTATTCTGTCCCAGTCTGTCTCCCACTCGCCTCCTCCTGAGTTCTGTGGCTGTGTACGTATGGAGGAGGGAGCAGACGTCTTGACCTGGCCCTGAGATGACTGTGGTTTATATTAAACACTGCTGACTGAGCAAATCTCATCTTTGATAAGAGGGGGATCTTAATTATTAATAGGTCAGTGTCTGCAAATGAGGAATATTTTATATGCTAGTATAGTTATCCAAGAGACCATCTGAACACCAGACGATAGGTACTTTTTTGTAATTCAGAAAACTCAGTTTCCAGCATTTGGAAATGCTTTTCATGCTTTTCATTTTTGGACAGAGATGAATAATTATGAGCAAAAACATAAAAAGTAAATTGATGAAGTCCATCCATCCATCCATCCATCCATCCATTTTCTTCCGCTTATCTGGGGCTGGGTTGTGGGGGCCACAGTCTAAGCAGACTTCCTTCACCCCAGACACTTTCTCAAGCTCCTCCGGGGGGACCCCAAGGCGTTCCCAGGCTGGCCGAGAGACATAGTCCTTCCAGCGTGTCCTGGGTCTTCCCCGGGGCCTCCTCCTGGTGGGACATGCCCGGAACACCTCCCGAGGAAGGCGTACAGGAGGCATCCGGAACAGATGCCCGAGCCACCTCAGCTGGCTCCGCTCAACGTGAAGGAGCAGTGGTTCTACTCCGAGCTCCTCCCGTGTGACAGAGCTCCTCACATTTCAGCCGCTTGTATCCGCAATCTTGTGCTTTCGGTCATTACCCAAAGCTCATGACCATAGGTGAGGGTAGGAACGTAGACTGACAGTAAATTGAGAGCTTTGTCTTTCGGCTCAGCTCCCTCTTCACCACAAAGGTCCGATACAGCGACCGCATCACTGCTGACGCTGCACCGATCCTCCTTTCAATCTCATGCTCCATCCTCCTCGCACTCGTGAACAAGACCCTGAGATACGTGAACTCCTCCACTTGAGGCAGGGAGGCTCCACCCACCCGGAGAAGGCAAGTCACATTTTTCCGGTCAAGAACCATGGCCTCGGATATGGAGGAGCTGATCCTCATCCCAGCCACTTCACACTCGGCTGTAAACCGCCCCAGTGCACATTTTAGGTCCTGGTCAGATGAAGTAATCAGGACAACATCATCTACAAACAGCAGAGATGAGATCCTGTGGGCCCCAAACCGGATCCCCTCCGGACCCTGACTGCGCCTAGAAATTCTGTCCATAAATACAATGAACAGAACCGGCGACAAAGGGCTGCCCTGGCGGAGTCCAACATGCACCGGAAACAGGCCCGATTTACTGCTGGCCATGCAAACACAACTCCTGCTCCGGTCATACAGGGACTGGACAGCCCTTAGCAAAGAGCCCCGGACCCCATACACCCAGAGCACTCACCAGGACCCCATGAGGGACACGGTCGAATGCCTTCTCCAGATCCACAAAGCACATGTGGACATGTGGTTGGGAAAACTCCCATGAACCCTTGAGCACCCGATGGAGAGTATAGAGCTTGCCCAGTGTTCCACGGCCGGGACGAAAACCACACTGCACCTCCTGAATCTGAGGTTCGACCATCGGTCAGATTCTCCTCTCCAGTACCCTGGAATAGACCTTACCGGGGAGGCTGAGGAGTGTGATTCCCCTGTAGTTGGAACAGAGGGACCACCACCCCGGTCTGCCAGTCCAGAGGTACTGTCCCCGACCGCCATACGATGTTGCAGAGACGTGTCAGCCAAGACAGCCTCACAACATCCAGAGACTTAAGATAATCAGGACGGATCTCATCCACCCCCAGAGCCTTTCCAACCACCTCAGTGACTTCAGCCTTTGTCCACCTCTGAGTCCTCAGCCTCTGCTTCCTCCTCAGAAGATGTGATGGTGGAATTGAGGAGATCCTCAAAGTATTCCTTCCACCGTCTGACAATATCCCCAGTCGACGTCAACAGCTCTCCACCCGCACTGTAAACAGTGTTGGTGAAGCACTGCTTCCCCCTCCTGAGGCGTCGGATGGTTTGCCAGAATTTCTTTGAGGCCGTCCAATAGTCCTCCATGGCCTTTCCGAACACTTGCCTCTGCGACCGCCCAGTCTGCAGCACGCTTGGCCTGCCGGTACCTGTCAGCTGCCTCAGGAGTCCCACAAGCCAACAAGGCCCGATAAGACTCCTTCTTCAGCCTGACAGCATCCTTTACTTTCAGTGACCACCACCGGGTTCCACAGACCTTAAGACCACAGCTACGAGCAGCTGCATCGACAATAGAGGACAAAAACAAAGCCCACTTGGATTCCGTGTCCCCAACCTCCCCTGGAATCTGGGAGAAGCTCTCCCGTAGGTGTAAGTTGAAGGTCCCCTGACAGAGGGCTCTGCCAGACGTTCCCAACAGACCTTCACTATACGCTTGGGTGATGACACGACAACAAAGTCGATCATTGACCTCCGGCCTAGGGTGTCATGGTGCCACGTGCACTGATGGACACTCTTGTGTTCAAATATGTTGTTCATTATGGACAGACCGTGGCTAGCACAGAAGTGCAATAACAGGACACCGCTCTGGTTCAGATCAGATGAAGTCACTAAGTTTTAAAGCAGATATTTTAAAGGTCCTATATTACCATGTTAGCCATGTTATATGTTGTTACCTCATCAAAGATACCTGGAGTTCTGTTTTGTTTCATTCACACATGTTTGAGTAAACCTTTAATATTAATCTGTCTGCATCCCCAAAGCTCAAAATGCTCTGCTCAACTTTGTGATGTTGTGTAGTGGTAGTTTTCAAGTTAACAGCTACTTTATACCTTTTGTTCAGTAGAGACTGGCAATTCCAGGGTTGAAATGATCCAAATGATTCTAGTGAAGGTATATAGAGTTTAAAAACACAGTGGAGCACTTCTTGTATTACCACATGACATGAGACAAGGTGGAACAGTGTTTTCTGTTTGAGAGAAAAACTCAGCCTAAATATGCAGAGTTTGTGTGTTAAACATGTGTGAATGAAAGAAAACACAACTCCAGGTATGTTTGAAAGAAAACACAACTTCAGGTATGTTTCTGATGAGGAAACAACATTATAACATAGATCATAAAAGAATATGGGCCCTTTAAGGATTATAAACATCTTTTCAATTCCGTCATATTGTGGAGGCCTCACTTGGCACCAGTATTTGTTGCCACATACTAAATAGACTCTGAAATGTCAATATCCCTGGCCAGAGCACTATGGCCATTACTGTGCACAGCCTGGGCAGCAAAGGTCAGTAAATGTCTCTTGCTGATTGCTCTATTCTTCTGTTGCTATGGACTGGTTTTAACACTCCTGTTTTCACATGTCTGACCCATGTGACCCCAGTGTTAGACTGACACGTGCTCTCACCCCCATCATGAATATAGCTGTTAAGATCTGCTGGACCGGGGTATTAAAAGCCTGTATGCATGAGATTAAAATCCCTTTTGGAAACTCCATCCCCAGCAGTGACGAGTGAGCATGTGCGAATAGTACTTTGTGTTACAGTGATCTGTTTCTGTGATTAGCGCAGGGGCTAAAAACAAAGCGTCAAGAGCTCTGAGGCCTGTTTCTGTCAGTGGCAAAGTGTCTGTCTTTCAAATCATGTACAACACAAGCCCCCAAACAGCTGGCCAATAAATTTGCTCTTACTGCTTGAGAGCGTCGAGGTTTCACTATAGCGATTGTTAGCAACACAACATTTCACTGAAGACACGTCTGCTTGTCTTGTCACAGAGGTAATAAAAGTGTCTACACCTCTGCTATAGATCTTCCTTGAAAGCTAAACTAACATTTGATATTTCATTTTGACTTAGATAAACCACAGCAAAGACTCATTTCCATTGAACTCCCAGGCCACAGTCTATCAGATCCCTATCACCCACCTGCCCGTAGATGACTGATCTCTGACTTCCATTTTTAGTGGATATGTGTGTTGTCTTTGGCTGTAGATGGAAAGCTCATGAACTCTGGCAGACCTTGTAGCGGCAGAGTGGATTTGAATATCCATGCACCATGAATACACACAGTCTGAAAAGGCTAATCGGCTTCCTTGATCATGACTGAGTGAAGTTTTTGGAGTTTTTTTGGAAGCAGGGCCCTCTCTGCCTCACACCCAGGGGAGCACAGCTGAATGGAGAGGAAGGGCGAGAGAGGAGTCTGATTGAGCGGCTATATAAAAACCCTCATCTGTCAATGTTTTCTATCAGCTATTCAGGCTATTACTGATGTGCTTTCCGGCTCACTTCAATTGTCCCTATTTTTATTCGCGCCGTCCTCACTTCCCACCACTCGCACAAAGCCGTCCAGTGTTTGAATAATGCAACGATTCTTGATTTGTTATTCTGGCATTTCCCACAAACCCACTGCTGTTGTCTGTTACTGTCTGAGTTCAAAATATTACCTAAATGTGACATAACTGAGCAAAATTGGAAATAGACTTGACTTTTACAGCAAAATAGCTCACCCACAGGGTATCTGTCATTCGGAAAGACTACCTTGGCATTGAATTAGCCTTATTTCTGATTCTTTAAACGTCCTATATTATGTAAAATTGACTCTTGTGAACTTTAAGCCATGTTAGAATGTTGTTACCTCATCAGAATCATATCTGGAGTTGTGTTTTGTTTCATTCACTCATGTTTGAGTAATCCTTTATTATTAATCTGTCTACGTCCACCTTGTGATATCATGAAGTCTTGGAAAAACATACATTCTTATTGTGAGTAGTATGTCTTTCACAGATCTGACTTGTAATTTGGCCAGGTGGCACCGCTTCTCTCCATCGAGATAGATATGAGTTAACATTCCAGATAAAGTTACATCTCAATGGCATGGACACAAGCAGGTGGCAGACCCTCCATTAGATTACAAATTACAACCCAATTAAATGAATAATCTAAAACAGTTGTTCTCAAACTTTTCATACCAGTGATACACATACCACAGTTTGAGAAACACTAATCATTGACTCTTGCCTCACACACTTTTTATTTTATATTGGCTTGGGTCACAAACCTAGTGCTACTGTCTGCTTTCATTTCCTCCTTCTTTCTTTGCTAAAATGGGAAATCCTCTTCCACCAGTCACCAGTGTAATCCTGCTATGAGCTTCTGCTGCCAATAAAGCGTCAGACTCCATGGACATTGTGAGCAGGTGACAGGTGTTTCCACTGTGCAGCTAAACTCAATATAAAACTTATCATTAAGAAAAGTGCTGTAATGAGGAGCCACTTAATGGATTTTCCCCTGAAAGCACTATAATACCCTGCTGCTGCCTTCATGGGATTTCTCTGTGTGTGTCACTGATTCCATGTTTGGCTGAACTTATCTGGAGTCTCCATCCAACAGGAAATTCCTCACACTTATTCATCGAAAGCACCTCTCAGCTGTTTCACTAATGAAAAGTAGGCCTGCTGAAGGACTGTAAATTCTACAATGCATAGATCCAGGCTATGAGTCCAAGAAACTATTCATATCAATCTGTCTGATGTATGTGATGTGATTTCCATAATCCTGCTTAAAGGACCCATATACTTTATCTATGTTACAATATTTCCACATCACAAACATACCTAGAGTTGTATTTTGTTTCATTCACACACAAGTCTTGTGTATTTAGGCTGTGTTCTCTCAAACTGAAAACACTCTGTTCCACCCTGTGACGTCAATACAGGAAGTGCTCCAGTGTGTTTTTAAACTCCGTACATCTTTGCTTTGCTCTTAACTTGAAAATTACAAATTCATTTTAAGCTTTGGATATGTAGACAGACTAATAATGCAGGATTACTCAAACATGTGCCAATGAAACAAAATACAACTCCAGATATGTTTTTGATGAAGAAACAGCATTCTAACATGACTAAAGTTCACAAGAGTCAGTTTTGCGTAATATAGGACCTTTAATCACCAAATTATTTACAGTAATTAAAGTTATTCGATTCAATATATTTTAGCACAGACCTAGCAGTCACAACAGTGGTCACCTTTCACTATTTAACCAACAAAAATCAAACAATGAAACAAGTAAAGTTCTGTCATGATGATGGCAATTTAAAGGTGCAGTATGTAACTTTTCTGGTTGAGGGTCTGCCAACTGCGTGTCCTCATGGAAATTTTATTCCACAGTATGTCATTAAACACATCTATCTCCATGGAAACAAGCAGTTGACGCTCCCAGGCCCAGATACAGGTTCAGATGTGTGTATAATTTCAGCAATAAAATCTCCATGGAACACAAGCATTTTCCGATGGGATACCCTACACCAGAAAATGTACATAGCGCACCTTTAAGTAACCTATAACACAGCCTTTTGAATGACTTTTGACACAGCATCTTAAAATATTTCTTAAAGTATTGCATATGGAAAACCTTAGAGTCTATTTGTTCCTGTGCAACGCCAACATCAGCAGACAGCAGGAGTTTGAGTAGCATCCCCACATGACCTAAGAAATAGTAACACAAATGTTACACAAATAATAAACATCTGTTATAGATTCCAAGTGACAACACAGTTCTTCTATAGAGAGCATTTATTTGTAAGATATGGAAACATACAGTATTCCCAGTGTTTCCTCTCCTCTTCCTCCTCTATCTCAGAGCTCAGTACAGGTGTGTAGTCTAGGGCCCATTTATCACTCAGCAGCTCATTCCTTAAGGCCTGGGATTTGTTTTGTGACACTTGGAGATTTTAGAAGACATCGGAAGCCTCCCCTCTTCTTCAATACTATTTCCGCATCCCTTTTAAGAACCTGTAAATCTCTCTCCTCCTGTCTCTCTTCAGGACGTTATTCACTGTGGCTGAGTCTCTTACTGTATCCCACTGGCTTTGCCCCATCACTTGTGCCTGTCCTGACCGGATCTGAATTATGGATGTGTTCTGGAGAGCAGCAGGAAGAGCTGTTATCATGACTTCCCTGTTATGTCTGTGAAAGGGTGAAATGTGACAAAACTATAATGGGTTCTATATGTATTTTAGTTATATTTTACGTAAGTTACACAAAACACCTTATTCACCATTATTAGACTCTGAAAACACAGCACTGATTTAGATCAATAAATTTGGATGGTAGCAGTCAGATCCACTAAGCCACAGGTTGGAGGTTTGACCACAGGTGAATATTGCTGTTGTGTCCCTGAGCTAGACACTTAACCTGCCTCAACCAGTGTTTGTTTGAATGCAAAGTTCTCCATTTATGAAGAGTATAAGGAGTGGTAAAAAGTTCACAGTTGTTGCTATAACCACACAATATCTATCTGCACATCTAGGTCCTTACAGATTTATTTACATACTTTGAATCAAGCCACAAGTCCCAAGCCTTGATAAACGGTCATTTCATCAGGAAGGACATTCAGTTTAAAGTATATGCCAAAGACCCCGCAAACCAGAAATTAGAAAGAGAGCTACATTCTTTAATTCCAGCAGTTTTATAAAAAAATTCATGCATCAAAAAGCTAAGGGCTGGATAAAATTACAACTTGTACCAAAATTCTATCTTTCCCAACATTCCATAATGGTGAGCAGCCCCTGAGAAACAATGGCTCTTCATTTGGGGTATGTTTAACAGGGATATTAAGTAAATGACTCTTAATTACCGTTCTTTATAAATCCTCAGTGTTGTTGGCCCTGATCCCAGACCGGGTCTCAGCTCAGGAGCCCCGACTGTCTCTGGTCTGATACAGCTGCTCTCAACACTGCAATTATGTGTGTCTGAAGGGACCAGCTCCTGTCAGTGTGTGAAGGGACCAGCTCCTGTCAGTGTGAGGGGACCAGCTCCTGTCAGTGTGAGGGGACCAGCTCCTGTCAGTGTGAGGGGACCAGCTCCTGTCAGTGTGTGAAGGGACCAGCTCCTGTCAGTGTGAGGGGACCAGCTCCTGTCAGTGTGTGAAGGGACCAGCTCCTGTCAGTGTGTGAAGGGACCAGCTCCTGTCAGTGTGTGAAGGGACCAGCTCCTGTCAGTGTGAGGGGACCAGCTCCTGTCAGTGTGAAGGGACCAGCTCCTGCCAGTGTGTGAAGGGACCAGCTCCTGTCAGTGTGAGGGGACCAGCTCCTGTCAGTGTGTGAAGGGACCGGCTCCTGTCAGAGTGTGAAGGGACCAGCTCCTGTCAGTGTGTGAAGGGACCATCTCCTGTCAGAGTGTGAAGAGACTAGCTCCTGTCAGTGTGAGGGGACCAGCTCCTGTCAGTGTGTGAAGGGTCCAGCTCCTGTCAGTGTGAGGGGACCAGCTCCTGTCAGTGTGTGAAGGGACCGGCTCCTGTCAGAGTGTGAAGGGACCAGCTCCTGTCAGAGTGTGAAGGGACCATCTCCTGTCAGAGTGTGAAGAGACTAGCTCCTGTCAGTGTGAGGGGACCAGCTCCTGTCAGTGTGTGAAGGGTCCAGCTCCTGTCAGTATGAAGGAACCAGCTCCTGTCAATGTGAGGGGACCATCTCCTCTCAGTGTGAGGGGACCATCTCCTCTCAGTGTGAGGGGACCATCTCCTCTCAGTGTGAGGGGACCATCTCCTCTCAGTGTGAGGGGACCATCTCCTGTCAGTGTGTGAAGGGACCAACTCCTGTCAGTGTTTTTTCCATATTGATACTGACAACAAAACAATCAAGTTCAGTTCCTCCACTGTGTATTTTTCTTTCAAAAGTTTTTCAAAACTGTGATAGTATCTGCATCAAAAATGACCTCAAGCCTTCTGGGGTTATCAGAATTATATGAGCAAGTCTGGCTCATTGTCAGGTGCTAGAGGATTTCAAGAGGGTACACAGCAGGTACAAAAAGATACTGAGGTGAAGACACAGTGGGAGACACCACAGGTAGCACAGGATACTGAAGGGGATAGACCACAGGTACCAGAGCTTACCAAAGTGGACACACTAGTATGGTAGCTTGTACCCCCCAGGAGCTGCTTCTTTTCACTTTGGGACCGTACTGATCTGCTCCAAATTGTGTGCCAAACACACATGAAGACATAGGGTTAGGGTTAGTTGGCTGTAGGTTAGGTCAAATGTTCAATCATTTGAAATGAAAGTATAATCCTGTGTTTTATAAGCAAATGTATTTATAAATAAACTACCAATACATGTCTCTACAATGGTCCAAGAAGGTTGAGGGTTGACTCTTTGTGTGTAATGAAAGTGGCTGCTCATGGTTCTTGCTATTGCTGCACTGCCCCAAAGTTTCATCACTAACTGAATGCCTTTTGATTTTTTTTGTTTTCATAAGATGAAGAATTTTCCCAGAAATACATCCATTACAGACAGTGACATCTTAAAAACACGTCATTGTAAATTCTGGTTTTAACATCCTTGAAGTGTGATTCAACCAGGCCTTATGCAATTTTACCCATAGTCACTAACAAGCTACAACACAATCAATACTGTATTTACATCACCACAGCTTGTCTCTCCATTAATTCACTTTTGCATTCTGTCAATATGTATTTTTTTTTTTTTTACCTTTTTCATGCTGTCTTGTCAATAAACACTATATGAATCTAGTTTTGGCTCAGTTCCTTGTTTGAGTCTCATAAATATCTTTCTTAACCACCAACCACAGCAGTAATGTCATGCTTTAGAGCCGTGTAGACAGACTAGTGCAATGTGCATTACAGTGTTTGATGACGACCAATGTAGACATGCCAGGAACTTTTCAAATTACAATATAAACATCATGGGCTGGATTTCATGTATACCATTGCTATGTGATTATCCTCGGCACATTTAAATATCTTTTCAAATATTCACTGGCCGAATTATTTGTACAGAAAGATTTTCATATGTATTTAATTGTTTCCTTATCTTGAAAAAGTGCTTCTGTTTATTTGAATCCCTCTTTATTTGTATGTGGCAGAAGTCTGAATGTGCTTGGCAGTGAGTTTATTATGTTATGAGGACACTAATCTGACATGCCACAAGCCATGGGATGGGGGCCCACTATTGTGTAAGAGAACCACAAATTGGCTAAACTTGGGACCATTCGACACTGTGCAAAGTAGTCAAGCCATAGGGTTTGAGGGCAAATTCATGTTTAAAGTGTATTCAAACAAGAATTGTAGAATTGGAACTGTATGTAGCCTGCACTCTTACTGTCACAAACAGGTTTTTCTCAGTATATGGACAGACCATGGCTCATGTGAAAGCTCAGAACCTCCAGAATTCACTCACTGAGCTGTAGAGGCTGCAAGAGTTGGGGTTTAGGTAGTGACAATTCAGATCAGAGACATTCATTTTAGGTTTAAACCAACTGGATTTTTCTCATAAAAAAGTAATCACCAAACAACAAGAGATGAATTTCCAATAAAATCAAAAACAGCTTTTATTTTATCAAAGTGTGATCGTGACAGTTTGTCAGTTTAAACTTTTTAAATACAGCACTTAGTGACTGTCTGTCATCTGTTCAAAACTTGTAAATTATATGCAATTCAAAAGTAGATAGATAGATTGATAATACTTTATTATCCCAAAGGAAATTCATTTAAAACATAGCTCAGCTTCTGTTTGGTTTGCACAGACAGAAAAGCTGCCAATGCCAGGAAATATAACATACAGGTCAAATATAATGGACTCTTCTAACACCTGAAACATGGCTGGTAAGTGCTGAAACTTTTCTTGTGTGTGGCAATTGTGTGATAATAGTGCCACACTAAATACATTTTTCAAGTTATTTTGACCTTCCAGTGTTTAGATTCAGAACAGTCTCTATATGTTATAAGTTTGTGTAAAGCCCTTCAAAAGCCTCTAAACCTGCATTGACTGCTCTGCATGACATTTGGCAACAAAACAACACATTTCACATATTTTTGCAGTTATAGGGGCGAAGTAGAAAAATGTCCATCCATCCATTTTCTTCCGCTTTATCTGGGGCCGCGTTGTGGGAGCAGTAGTCTGAGCAAGAGGCCCAGAATTCCCTCTCTACATGCACTTCCTCCAGCTCTTCCAAGGAGATCCCGAGGCGTTCCCAGGCCAACCTAGAGACAGTCCCTCCAGCGTGTCCTGGGTCTTCCCCGAGACCTTCTCCCGGTGGGACGTGCCCAGATCACCTCCCGAGGGAGGCGTCCAGGAGGCATCCGGAACAGATGCCCGAGCCACCTCAGCTGGCTCCACTCCGAGTTCCTCCCATGTGACTGAGCTCCTCACCCTCTAAGGGACTACCCAGCCACCCTGCAGAGGAAACTCATTTCAGCTGCTTGTATCTGAGATCTTGTTCTTTCGGTCATTACCCAAAGCTCATGACCACAGGTGAGGGTAGGAACGTAGATTGACCGGTAAATCGAGAGCTTTGCCTTTCGTCTCAGCTCCTTCTTTACCTTCTTTGCTCAGACACCACACACACGAGGAGCACAGAGGCTTCATAATTGCATACAAACACCTAATGTCAGGTCACGCCTCTCCGACATCAGGAAGAAGCAAATCAGGCCTTAAATTGAACAAGTTATCCTGTAGTGTGTAGCACCCATTACTCCAGCCACGAGGGGCCAGTGTAGGAACAAATCATTATCTAGATTGCCATATAATGCTTTAGTGGAGGTCTACACTGACAGAACGCAACTACAATATTTCTCCCCATGGATTCTGTCTCATTTTAAACATGAATAAAAACCATTAGACTAGGTGTGTTATGCTAAATGCCGGATCCTGCCAAATGAATACGTCTCGAGAGCTTGGAGGAAACACAGAGCTCCACATAGATGAGAGGAGCACTGTGTTTTGCCAGGTGTGGTGTCAGAGCTGACAGGAGTACTCACCTCTATGTCCAGATCCATGCTTCGTAAAGAGGAGGTGACTGGTCCAAAACAAACATGTAAGGAGAGTAGCTGAGTTTAGACACAGACATGAGGATTGAAGATCTGCCTCCAGCTAATCGTATTCCATTCACACAGCCTCCAGTCTGGATCCTTTCCTGCACCTCCTGGCACCCAAGATAGCAGGATTTGTGGGTAGACAAACAGAGAGCTGCACGGAGACGGAAACCCCTGCTGCGCACTAGTCATGTTTAATGGGCAGATTGGGGAAGTTTTCATACGGATGGATTGTTTTAGCTGTCAATGCTTAATCTGCTAAGAGCACTGAAAACATGCCCCTGTCTTGTAAAAAGAGGCGTGTAGGTTTGAGAGAGACTGCCAATGGAATAACCTCATGGGATAAACAATTCAGTAATAATAATAGATGGTTTCATGATTTTGAATGTGCTTGAATGAAGCCTGGTAATTCTTAAAGGGCCCGTGTTAGGCTGTTTTTTTATCTATGTTATAATGCTGTTTCCTCATCACAAACATACCTGGAGTTGTGTTTTGTTTCATTCACACATGTTTGACACACAAACTCTCCATATTTAGGCTGAGTTCTTCTCTCAAATGGAAAACACTCTGTTCCACCTTGTGATGTCATGTGGTAATACAGGAAGTGCTCCACTGTGATTTTAATCTGCACACACCTTCACTAGAATCATTTGGATCATTTCAGCCCTGGAATTGGAAATGTCCAAAAAGGTAGGTAAAAGGAGCTGTTAACTTGAAAAATGCTGCTTCATGACATCACAAGGTGGAACAGAGCATTTGGAGCTTTGAAGATATAGATAGACTAATAATAAGGGGTTACTCAAACATTTGTGAATGAAACAAAACACAACTCCAGGTATGTTTTTGAGGAAGAAACAACATTATAACATGGCTTAAAGCTCACAAGGTGTAATATAGGACCTTTAACACAGGTGCTCTATGTGAGAGACTAACTAAGCATAATTATTTTTGCTATTTGTTTGTTTTAGCTTGAAATATAATATTGTACTTTTTATATGTATATTTGGTATATTCAGTGTCCAACAATGTCTTCTCATCAGATGGAGTGTTTCTCTCAGTCTTTTCACACGTCCAAGTCTCGTTTCATGGAAAGAATAAAAATCCTCACTTACTTTTAAGTCACAGGAGCCAATACAGATTCAAGAGAGGACAATATATCAAACGTGTTTACCAGCGCCAGTACTGCAACCCCTCTCCCATCGGGACTCTCCACAGACGCCTTCATGCTTAGGGGAGATTGAGAGCTAATCTACAAGAATTCCAGACTTCTCCACTTGGGAATAGCTTCCCTCCAACTCCTTTATAAAGTGTGATTCAAGCAGATATAGTGTTCCTAACGTCAGCGTCTAGTGATGTATGTGTACTAAGAATGATGGGTTAAAACTTTATATCATGAAACACATGAAAGAACCATATCAGTATGAATGAAAATTACTCACTGAAATGATGAATTACATTTGATATTGGTCAACTTTTTCAAATGCCTTTACAGCAGGTAAATGCCTTTGCTGTTACCAGTTGTTTTGGATTATTATGTATTGATATTTACTGAACAATTCTTGGAAATGCCACATCAGAATACCCTCTATAATGCAATTGTATTATAGAGGGTAGTGTTTTGTTAAGTGAACCAAGATTAACTTGAATACTGATTCACATTGAACATCTTAAATGTATGGATATTGTAGTATGTTTTTTTTGTTGTTTTTTTTACAAGCCAAATAGATGCAGAGTGGTTCTCACACATGTGCCCACATGTTGGCCAGTGGCTGCAGCAGAGATCCCTAATATCCTGCTGGGTAAAGAGCACAGATTTGTTCGTTTTAAAGATGCCCAGAGGACCTGCTCAAATCTGCCCTGTCACTCCTCTGCAGTCTAATCATTTTTCACTTTATGAAACAACCTCAGGCACATAAAAGTGAGCTCTTAAAGCCAACAGGAACAGGATCAACCTGGCCAATAAACCTCTCACTGCCAAAGTCTGCAGGACCAGAAGGTGGCACTGAAAAAAACATCTACAGTATAGACGCATGGAACAGATGGACACACCACACACTCTCCTGCAGCTTTGTTTTATTTAGAAAATGAATACAACTTCAACAGAGGACCTGGGGCACAAGAAAGAATCCATCAAGGGGAAACATTGATGAATATGAAACCTTAATGAAAGATGATGTTCGTTAGTGCTGCAGCTCTGGAGCACATGTTGTAATAGGCATAAAGGTATGTTATGACTAATTGACTCAGTGCACAGGGGGCTGAGGGTCATGTGCTCTTTACAAGATTGAAAGACTGTACTGGATCTGAATGCCGGCCTGGAGATGTGGGTGCATTGTCGTCAAGTGTTTGCTTTAATTTGTAAATGTATTTATTTCTAAAGATATTGCTAAATTTAAATAAATAAATAAACTGTAATTTTATCTAACTTGGGAGAAGCAATATTGATATCTCTGTTCTAAACTTATACACATTATCAGTCTGGGATAGTTCCTGTTAAAAGTTGACTTCCTTCAAGCAGACTGGTTAACACTCAACAACATTACCTTTTGTACTGTATATCTTACTGTTGCTTCTTTCCTTTATAACATTCACAATACATTCTCAGTTTATAATGATCCAATTGACTCTGAGACCCCAGGGACAATAGAGGCCCCACTAAACACACATTTCTAGTCCTCTCTGGAGACTCACACTCGCCCAGCTCTGATTGCCTCTTAGTCCACAGTAGAATTCCTGTCTTTATTAAAACGTGAGATTTGTTTGGCTTGTACTGACTCATATGAAGGATTACACTGTCCTACAAAAGAACCCGTTCATACCTCTCTGACCTTTTGTTTTCTTTCAAATCGATATTTCACTGTGGACGCCTCAGTATTGATTTAATGACCGTAATACGCCGATTACATTCCTCTCTACATTATGGCCACAGCCCTCCAGCGCTGAGGGGAAATCAGATGTCAAACAAGCAGGCTCCTGCTAACTCAGCTGTGTGAACGTTAGATATTCAATGGATTGTTTTTCTTTGGTTAATGGAGTTTAAGAGAGTTGCCACATGGGTAATCAAATTCAACACTGATAAGGTATAAAGTTGATTTTATTTAGTGTGGTGTCACATTGTCATGGTCATGCTCACATTTTTATATAGCACTTTTCCATCTTTCACCTTACACCAAGGAACCACAACCAGATTCATACGTCAATGTGCGTAAGACACTAGGGGTGAGGTGGATTAAGTGTCTTGCCCAAGGACACAACAACAGCATTCATCTGTGGGAGCTGGAATAGCACCAGCAACCTGGTTGAGTGGATCTCACTGCTCAACCAATGATGTTTATGTCGAGATTGGGATTCGAACTGCCAACCTACAGATCAGTGAACACTTTACCAGCTGAGATACTGTTACATCTGTACATAATTTACTTAATTTATTGTTATTTTTAATGTACGTCCCTGTACTACAGTTAAAGACACAACTAGACACAGACGGACGGACAGACAGACACACACACACACGCACACACAGTTAACACCTCATGATAGGATATTAACCTCAGTCAGTGTTGCACCACTTCTCTGACCCAGAACAGGAGGATCTGGAATGAGCTGATTAGGTACAAAATGAAGCACTTATAATCCAAACTCGACAAATCAGGGTTAAACACATACATCAGATTAGAGTGAGATAGCCATTTAAGGAAAGGGCAGAATACCCAGCCAACTACTTATGCTTGCATTTATTTACCAATCTATAGCCTGCAAGAGGAAAAGCAATCTAGATAGTGTGATAGCAGTAAACTCATCTCTTCCAGCGTGGTTTCAATGCTAAATGAAGTCAGGTTGAACAAATATTCTTGGAGGCCCCAACTGTGATTCCTCTCACTGTAATGGCATTCCCCACATACCTGCGTCTCTTCTGACAGGGGCACATGCACAGGTCACAAAGGAACACTGGGGAGCGGATATATGTGCGTTAAACCTGATCTCCAATGACAAGAACATGTTCCCATTTTGACAGAAGCAGCTTTCCCAGGATGCAGTAGTACAAGGGTCATGAGCAGAAAGGTGGCCGGGCACTGTGGGAGGGCATCTGGGTTGTATGTTTGAGCTAGAACTTGCATTTTCATGTTTCATGGCAGCGAAACATGGGAAAGAAGCAAGCTAATGTATCCTTTAGTGGCTTAATTAGCTTGAACAATAAAGTATGATTTGTTACGGTTAGATTAGTTTGGGGTTGTCTTTAAAAGGCGTGACAAAGTGGTTCAGAGAGATGGCACTGTTTAGAACATAAGTTAATGTACTTCAGGGGCCACACTAGCAAATAACTTGGGACCACAGGCAGGAAAGACACTGGATAATGGTTATATGATATATATATGATCATTTGAAATATTTTATAAATTCATTAACTATTGGCAATCTTTAGGACTTTTAGGACTACTTAAACCTGCGTATTTTCGGACAATTGTAATTTAAGGAGACAAGCAGAGAATGTCAAACCTTAGGTAAATACACAGTTTTTTCAGGGAATATAAGTTTAAATCTTTTTGATGTTTTTCCATTAACTTTTTCAAATGATATTTCATGCTCTATCTCAGGAAACAACAGTTATATGGAGCAACATTGTATGCAGAGAAGCTTTGCTAAAAGAAAACAGACTAAACAACCGCATGTCCTGTTATTGCAATATGTTGGCAACTGACAAACATAATTTGTAATTAGGCCTACAGGCCAGTATCGCTCAAAATAATATAAATATATATTTTCAATGTAGATTAATAAAATGAACTTCAGTTGAATCTTACTGAATCTAATATGTCTAATACGCCTTTTAGCCGCATACACCCACAAGGACCATATAACCTTCTCTGGCTTATAGTGTGGCCAGAGCAAACAACTGTAATACATTAAGAAAAGAAGCAGCTCTGTTTCACCCCGGTCTGATCCCGAGACTCTGCATTGGTCTGCTATATCCCCCCAATCCTCCCACTCTGTCCCATTCAACCCACCAGACCTCAAACACCCAGAGAATACAATAATAACTACCTTATTCTTTCAGGAGACATGCTTAATTGAAATATCTTCCTGGGAATATAATATTAAAGCAGCTCCATATTTTATTTAGCCACAACATTGCATTGTAAGCCATATATAACTTGACGATCCCCACGGTACATCATACCATTTTGTGTTGGTGTATTTATTATTTGCTTGGTACAAATGATAAGGTGATTACTTTTACAATGTGTACTCCTCTAAACTGCAGAGGTAATAGGCTGTGTTTAGTTCTTTGAGTGGAGACTGATTGCAGCCCTCTGTGTTTACTGTTGTGCAGTCCATTCCAATGTTATTAACAGAACCGTCCAGACTCTGACCAGAAAGCCATTTGTTCCTGTTTTTTTTCCACATCAGCAGCAAACCTACTCCAACTTTCCCCCATTCACTTAAAAGCACAGAATGGTTAAGAAAATCCACTCCAACATTTTAAGTGCGTTGGCAGACTATGATTCTGGTATAGAAAAAGGCACCTCTATCATTTAGTTCAGGCAGGGTCAGTCTATTAAACCTAGGGTGACCACATGTCCCTATTCGAACCATTCAAAACCAGTGATTTGTCCCATTTTTATGCAAGAAATGTCCCAGGAGTCCCTATTTCTATTCTATTTCTGATACCAACAGAGGTGAATATATTATCATATATTATCATATATTATCATTATCATTATCATTATCATTATCATTATCATTTGTTTAGATAAAATGTAACCATGCTAACACACACACCTACACACACCTACACACACCTACTCGCCTTACGCAGCAGACCAGTGTGTATCTCATGTGTTCCCCATCCCACAGCAGACTCACTGCTCTCCCCCGGTCGCACCCGCTCCCACCTGTCCCGGCAGTCTGCTACCGCGTCTCTCACTTGAAGTATGAGTGTCCACTGCTGCTACTGCCGACTGCTCACATTCTCGTCTCACAGGTGTCCACTGCATTTAGTCCCACACAGGTGGATGTCTCACAGATTATGGAATACATTTATTGTCACATAAATGTTTCTGATTTTACTGCTTTGCACACGGACATGGATTAAACCATTAACACACAAGGAGGGTAACTACATGACCTCCATTTGCCCCGCACAACTGACTGATAAGCGCCATGAGCACATGGAGCAGGACGTGCAGGTGTCTGTACAGAGCAGTGCTCATGTGCACTATACATCTCTTGAGCCGCTGTACAAAGCTCTACTGACCGCTGCTGACAAGAGAGCAACACTTGAGAGATGTGCATCTGCTCCGCTCAGCTGTCACAGGCCCGAGCTGTCAATGAATGTGCGCACTGATCTCTGTCAGAGTCCGGCCTCTCCTCGGCTCTGTGCCAAGCCCCGGGATCTAAAATGGCCGCCCATTCAAGTCAATGCGCTGAGCTCAATGGCGCATGTCTCCAGATTAGCCTAGCCCAGCTACCAAACCAAACTATAGATCAGTGCTAAGCCGATACATAAAGCGGGCGAGGGGCTGTGCTCTGCTGCGGAAGGGCATCCAGAAGGCGCAGGAACATACCGCACGACACACGAACATGTTATGAATGTTAAGCATTTATTGTCCTAATATATTTCCAAATAAAAGAAGTCTTGAGCATGTTACATGCTGTTTTTCAGTGGACTAATTTTATATTTATTTTTACAATTTTGGCAATTCACTGAACGCGCCACGTCCTCAATCTGCTCCACTCCACCTGATATTCAGGCACGGCACATCTCTTGTTTAGAGCTCCACGCCCCACACGTCCTTTATTACACTGACTTGAATCTTGTGAGCTTTAAGCTGTGTTATAATGCTGTTACCTCATCAAAAACATACCTAGAGTTGTATTTTGTTTCATTCACCAGTGTTTGAGTAATCTCTTTATTATCAGTCTGTTTACATCCAAAGCTCAAAATGCACACTGTCATGTAGTGGTAGTTTTCAAGTTAACAGCAACATTTATCATTTTGTTCAATGGAGACTGGCAATTCCAGGGCTGAAATCATCCAAATGATTCTACTGAAAACACAATGGAGCACTTCCTGTATTACCACATGACATCACAAGGTGGAACAGAGTGTTTCATGTTTGAGAGAAAAACTCAAAATATGCAGGATTTGTGTGTTAAACATGTGCGAATGAAACAAAACACAACTCCAAGTGTGTTTGTGATAAGGAAACATTATAACAGATCAGAAAATAGAGTAATACAGGCACTTTATCCTCTTGGCTGAACAACAACTCACTTGTGAGTCAGAATATAATCTGAGGGACTTCTGTCTGTGCATTTTGTTTTGCCTTCTGCTCATTTTCAAGCATGGTTTTCTTTATTTTAGCCAAACAAATGATAAAATATTCCCCATTGGGACAAATCAATGGTTTTGGATAAATCTGCAAGGACACGAGGGACATGTATAAAACTGGACTGGGTAAACAGGGATGGCTGGTCACCCTAATAATGACCTGAGGGGACTTGTACTTGACCGTGACTTGAACTACCTCTGACTTGTTTCAGGTGACTTACTCCCACCTCTGCTGAGCATGAGTCTACTTAAAATGGAATACATTCAAAATGTCTGTAACCATTGCGTGCAAGAGGTGTTTGTTCTAAAAACATTAACAATTAAATCATTTGGTTTTATTGAATATTCAACAAACCAGGAACAACAACAGACTAAACCATGTCTAAACCAAGTCTTGAGCATTAATACCGACCAAACATAATAGTTAAATACAGGACCAATCCATCTCCTATCTTTTGCAATCAACCTGAGGAAGTCTGAGTAATTGGATACAAGACCGATGGAGAAGTGTCCAGAAATCTTAGTTTACACAAACCTTACATAGCCAGGTAGAGTGCACATTTTATAGGGCAGTGTCATTAGCACACGGTGTCGGGGGAGAAATAGCCATTACCTCTGATTGGCAAGACTAAAATTATTTCCATTCCTCCATCAATTAAGTTCAACAAATCAAGATCCATCTGTCTGTGATTAAAGTATTTTGGCTCCAAACTTCATATCCCACACTGTATTACTTTTACATTTTTTCATAGTAGAAACAAAAAGAGCAGTTAATAGTTTATAGTAAACATAGTCTGATACTTGAAATGTGTCCAACAGCGCTATACTGTATTGAGTTTGGCTTCCACACAATAGAACAGTATGGTTTTGGTTTGGCCAGGAATGCTGTGTACCAACCAGCTTGTAAATCAAGTCTGTTAATGTTAGACAATGTTAATGAGGAGCTCTTTGGCCGAGAAGACTTAGAATTAATGAACGCATTTATTCCGATCAAGTGAACATTGTGTGCAGTGTTTAGAAACAGCTAGACCTCTATTAAGAACCAATAAATAGACTGATAATGTGATGCAAAAAGAGCAGAGCAGCAATAAAAATATGTACACTACCAGTCAAAAGTTTGAACTCACCTTCTCATTCAATGCTTTTTTTTATTCTACTTGTCCTGCCTCTGGGTTGCTATAAATCTACATGAGCATTGTGGTTATCCATTCATTTGTATACATTTTTATATAATACATGCCTTTCTAGATGTTAACCTCTTGTCCAAGCGTGGAATAGGAAAAAGTACACTTGTTGATTATCAATATCATACAGTGATGTGCAAAAATACTGAAATATCTAAATAACGTGATACTAAATTCGCTGCTGTATCGATATATCACCAAGAGTATCGTTTAGCGATTTCTTTGTGACCACACTATAATTTTGTTGCTTATTTCATTGAAGGAAACTTGTTCATGCAATACACCTGACATATTCTCTGAATAAAATAAATTTCACATAAACTTTGCACAAGAAGTGATTTAACAAAGAAATATTGTTACTAAAATATATTTGGTATTAATATAGACTAATGTGTAGTATATACTGACCAAAAACTAAATGTTCCACTTTGCGGAACATCACTCAAACAAATATTTCATGAATGAATTGTACTGACTGTATTGACTAATTCCTGGTTAGTCATTTTGCATTCTTTATTTAAGGCAGTGTGCCATGTGAATATGATTCACAGCACTAACAAGGGTTCTTCCCCTCAGCTGTTACAACAGTAAACCCTTTGAAATTAAAATAATTTCAATTGTAAATTATGTGGACATAAAAATGCATTAATTTCCCCTTTAATGATGCATTTCATGCCCCATCTGCATTTAGATAAACCCTATTTAGCGTCTACGCAATTAGTTGGCAAACTCACCACATATCACATTTGCAATTGTCCATTGCTCCATATGGAAGTCATATTGTGATGGAGGCAGGGCTGCTTGGCCTGTAGCTCATGTTAGGAGGAGCAGTGCACTAAAAACTTGAGGATTTTCGTTTCCAATTTGAGGTTTTAATCTTGATCCAGAGCTTATGTAACCTTATGGCCAGCGGTTCACATCAGCCATATGAACAGTGTCCTTCGAGCGGTCACTGAATGCACCGCACGTGTAGAGGCTAAATGGGGCCTGACTTTAACACCATTTAGGCTTGTCATTCGAAAGTGAGATTTATTTCAGCAAGCTTTTATCTACAAAAGATATGCCTGCTGCTTCAAACGGTGTCTTGGCAAATACAGCTCCCTCTGGACAACACAAGTCAGAGGTAAAAGTTTTCTGGAAACCCTTGGCTCTGTCCCTGAATGAGGTTATTAAATATGTTTATGGGTTTGAAAGGTTTGCATCTGGACTTTGTTTGACCAGCAGACCTCAGGGCCAGTGTGCATCTCCGGATCTCTACTGTCCCAATAAACAAGCCGCTGTATCAGTAACCATTATGGAAAGTCTGCCAGTCCAAACCAGATGAAAAATATACAGCGTGTAAGCAAGCAACAATATTAAAACTGTTGATCTCAAGTGAGTGCAATGGGGGTTAAGAGATCTTCTTGTGCAATATACTGTATTCTGTGTTTGTCACAATACCAAAATTTCTAATTCAATTTCTCTACTAGAAAATAGACTTGATTCTCGATACTGATTTCGATACCACAATAGAATGTAAACTTTTCAGCACAAAATAATACTGTCTTTATGTTACCATGTGGACTTATACTAGTTCAGGATCATTCTAAACTGTTCAGGAAGGTCAAATTTTGTCCTGTTTATGTCTTTTTTAAAAATATAATATACTTCAAATTAGTATCTGGTTTCAATACTACCTTTAGTATTGATTAGTATCTGATTTTTGATACTTTTGACAACCCCATTTCTTAATATTACAATTATTAAGAAATCAAGTCTGACTTTGATGTTAAATCATTTAAAGCTATATGAATAGATAAAGTGTTTTGTGATCCATGTGCACCATTCTTCAAGTTAACAAAGCTGTCCCAGAGCGACCCCAGTCACTTTCTCATGACGTTGCCGCTCCCCCTTGGCCTTCTCTGTCACATGGATAACAAACTGCTTACATACAGAAGGCCTTATTGGCAGTATTTGTCGGACATAAATAAAGTAACGTCACTGCTGTCTTCAACTGACCATAAAGTAGATATATAACAGTCATTTTCAAGCAGCCTGTCCAGTCTTTTAGTCCATCGTGATGCTAGATTTACGGTGTGTTAGCTTGAGTAAGGACTCCAAAGGATAACTCCAGTGACCAGTAAACACCCTCACAGCTTTTCCATCTTTGTCCTGTGCACCTGCATGGAGACAGTGGGCATACCTGTTGGATAATTGCGAGAGAGACAGAGAGAGGAGGGAGAGAGATAGAAAGAGTGGAGAGAGAGAGATAAAAAGAGAAATAGAGCTAGACTGAGATATAAAGAGAAAGAGATAGGGACATAGAGAGAGATCCCGAGGGAAATTCAGAAGTCTCAGTGCAGTTTAACAGGAGGACTGGTCAGGTAGGGTCAGCAGATTTGTGTCAGGGCAGCTTGAGGAGAACAGAAATTCCTCAAAGAGAAATGCAGAAATACATTCTTATGTTGTCATCGTACTGTTCCCGCCTTTTTAAGTGGATCTCTATAACCTCTAATAAGGGATGGCAGAGGGCCACGCCAATCCAGCTGTTCAATGTAGCGTCATAGCAACCGCAGAGACTGTTGAGAACATAACAGAGGAGTGGCACACATTTGTCCATCAACAAAACTCAGGAGAAATACTTCGAAATGAGAATGCTGAAGAGATGGAATGTTGCTAATACACAGCTCAGCAAAAAGAATAGATCATAGCAGTTACGTTTTACTCCTGAATGTTTTTATTTCTTATTCATTTAGCCTCATTTGTAGTGTAAGACTAGTGCAGTGGGAAATTTGTGCCTTAAAGGTCCTATTACACATGTTATAATGTTGTTACCTCCTCAAAAACATACCTGGAGTTGTGTTTTGTTTCATTCACACATGTTTGAGTAATTCTGCATTATTAGTCTGTCTGCATCTCCAAATCTCAGAATGCTCTCGTCCACCTTGTGGTGTCATGAAGCGATAGTTGACAGCTACCTTTTACATTTTGTTCAGTAGAGATTGGCATTTCCAGTTCTGACATCATCCAGTTCATTCTAGCTAAAGTGTATGGAGTTTAAAAACAGAGTGGAGCACTCCTGCATTACCACATGACATCACAAGTTGGATCTATAACATAGATCATACTGATCTAATAATTTTACAGTGCCTGTTTTTAGGACTGTATTTGAATGGCTAAACTAACAGTCAACTATAGGTCAAAGTTCAGAACCGGGTGATACTTATGGGACCCTGTTCCAGTGAAGTCATCTCAACCTTTGGACCTCATTAGCAAATAATTAGGAAAAATCTAAGCTCAACATGTATTACTTTGTTGAAGAAAGACGAACATGGCAGGTGAAAATTAGACAGTGGGACAGCTCACGAGATGTTTATGAGTGAATGAGCTCTGAGACAGTGAGGCTAACAGCTCCCCAGCAGGACGGCCTCCATAAAACACAAGCACTGGTCATCAGAGATGGACAGATAGCACGAAAAAACACACTATATATTTTCCCTAAAGAAAGATGAGACTTGGAGGAAGGAAATACGGGTGTTACTGGTGTCACCCAGACAGGAAACCGTTTGGAATGCCATGATTCTGTCCCCCACAGAGAACCACTGGGAATCACTGCAAACTGAGATACTACAGCTTTATGTATGACAACAATTCTCCTTTAATGCTCGCCATATGGCCATGTTTGCAAATGTGCCTTTTAGAACCGTACCAAAACCATAGTTCTGTGTACTACTACATGTCCATACAGGTTATTTAACTAATGAATCAATTACAATCAGATTATTTTATTTATTTTACTTACCAGAAAAACTGGACATCGGGGGTCTTTGAAAGTCTATTAGCACAATTAAATGCCGAACAAGCCATGATGAACTCTAAATGAAACTATATTGCTATATTTTAAGACTAATAGAACAAATTAAAAAGTACAACAACCTGAAGAAAAAAAAGTTGTTAGATGCAGTCAACACAGTTAAATCCACAAACAAAATGGCAGGGGTCCACTGATAGTTTTATTAAATGCCTTTATCCACTTGTTTATCCACAGCCCAGAAAAGTTGTGCTGTCATTGGATAAATGTAAATGTCATTCAAACCTGTCAAAACGGGGTGACCCCCTGTCAATCAAATCTGTTGCTAACACTAGCAGGAGAGACCTCGGGGAATGAAGGCATCTGATTGGTCTGTTATTTATGTTCATGTCTTGATTTAGGGACAAAATAGTGAAATTAAAAATTCAGGATCATATAGAGCGGGTTAATACAAACATTTTAAGACCAAAATGACGAGGCTCACAGCAGCAGTTACAGAGAGAGGGGCAACAAGATCCCAGTGTAAGTCAATTGGAGCCAGGGTCAGAAGGAACTGGAAGAGCCCCCTGACGCACTTCCTACTTGGAAAGCGCCAGCTAGCACGTTACCTATGCCGGTGTATGCTTGCGATAGATTTAATCTCATCCGTGGAACAAAGCAAAAACATCTCCATAAAGACAAGCAGATAACGGACCCTTTACCAGAAAAGTTGCTCAATGCACCTTTAAGCTACATACCAATATTGATCGGAAATTAGCCAAGATACATTAAATCCAGGACACGGAATCATTGTGAGTTAGGTCCAAAATAGCAGGCTTACAACTCCAACCATAAGAAGTCAGCAAAAGAACAGATGTCATGTTTTGGGTGGACATTTGGATCAATGAATTCCTTATTACTTTCATACAAAAGGACTCAACTGGATATTTTCCCTGTGGTGATTGAACTGACACTCACTATATCATCTTCAGCTAAATTGGATCTACTTTGGAAAGATTTGTGCTCTCAGTTCATCTATTATGAATGTGTCATCATGGGTTTTTATTCAGGACTGACTGATAAAACTTTAACAGATACAATGTGATTTTTTTTTTGTTTGTTTTTACATATACTGCTTTTTCAACCATTTTCATTCTGTTCATTGATTCTGACGCCATCAGAACCACAGAGAACACCAGCCTGTCCTGTGGCCAAACACTTTGTTTGTGGAAGCGATAATTGGGTGGTCCTCACTGGAGCTCCTTTAACACAAGTGTAAACATAAGGGTCCAGTTAGAGCGGCTTTAACTTGCCATAAGTTATAAATACAAGCTTGAGTTGAAATGTGAGTGTAGGAAAGCTTTCTGTTTGAGTGATTGTGACTGGTGATATTAGCATGTTAGATCACCAATGACAAAACAAACCAGAGCCAAGCCAAAGACAATATACCTAATTCATTTAAAAAAGAGATTACTTCTGATTTACAGTTTGAAGTGCTTTTTAATATTGTTATCAATTGCCCTGGGCACTTATCAAACATATGGAACTGGTATGTGACAAAAATGTGTTGGCCGGACATAAAAGGAAAAAATTCAGAGAATGAAATGTGAAAACCTCTGCTGTAAATTCTGAGGATGGACTGGTAGAAGTGTAGGTCACATAGTTTAGCTCGGACACTTTGGTGTGGAGTCACTCTCTCATATTTCACTTAAGTCTTAACTATTGGAGAGCATTTCCAATACTTGACATGTATCTAGGCATCCTCTGACCCACATGTAAGGTCTTGAGTCTTTTGCGTTTTTGGGTGGATCCTGATTTTTGGCAACGATGATGTATATTCTCTCTTCAGACTGTAAAACAACACCACAATGTGCCCTTGACCACAAATCATTTTGAAGCATTGGCCAGTGCCTTTCTTTTCAGTTTTTAAAATGTATTTGGGTTTATATGCCATGAAGTGAGATTACCTTTAACAATGTGGATGAGTTTAAAATGATGCTTTTGGTTTTTCCACATGGTTTAGTTATGCTGGACTTTAAGTTTTTGTTTTATTATTTTTATTTTTAATCACACTTTAGCATTGTAGTTTTCTATCGTCACTGTCCTCTTCGCACAATGGTAAAAGATAGCTGTCTACAACTTCATGGGACAAATAATGTGATCTATCAGTTTCATCACAAAAGCAATTCAGCAATTTATTATTTACTACATTAAACCCCTGGAGTTTGTACTTAGATTTAAAAAAGCAATTTTAATTAATGTTTTAGTTGGGTTTGTAAATGCTCTAAATGAAGGCAGACTGGTATCATTGGCACTACTGAAAACCACAACTTTATTAGCAAGCTTAATGGTTTATTGGGTTATTTTACATCCACAGCATAATCTTTCTCCTGTGGCCTACTAGAAGTGTTGTAGATTTTTTTTTATATTACACAATGTTTCCAATGAAATGTAAGTGCAGTTCTAATTGCTTTACTGTGTGCATTCACTGATGGTGTTGCAAGTCACATTTTGCACTGCTGAGTAATCTTGTTTTTAATTGGTCCACTTGACATTTAGTGTCAGTGTTGAACCAGCGCCCGACAGGTGTTACAGCCAGGTGTGTGTCGGTTTCCTCATCAAACATTTTCCCACAGGCAAACATTGACAAAAAAACAAGAGGTGCCTTTTAACACTTTTTTTTTCTCTATTTTCCATTCTTCAAAATGCACCAGAGGATTGAGGGCTACTGGCACGTCCAAATCTCCCAGTCACCACTGCAGGCTGTATGTGTCAAGGCAGCTTAGAGTCATCACCTCCCACTGAACACAACTGTCCTCCTGCATTAAAATCCAAATCTAACCCCAGGCTCTAGGCCCATAACACACACCATGGTGAACCTGTCCAATGATGTTGGCTTTGATTGGACTGAGCGGATGAAAATTGGCCTTTAAATGATGAATTGACCAAAGTTAAATTTCATAACCTTTAAGCTACTGAAGTCATTTTGGTTCCACAAAGTATCTGGGATAACCTTTTGCCTTTTAACCTTCTGACTCAACTGAGCACTATGCAACTTTTCTGTCTGGCATTTTCCACAGTATGGCCTTAAACAATTGTATTGCTATGGAGTCAAGCATGGTGGTGCAACAATGACAAGTCAGGTCTATGGAGAGACAAGTAGTCTGCTCACAGTAAGAATGCATGGTTTTTTTTTTAGCAATCAAAATACCCGTACTTGAGGAAACCTTTGGCTTCTGCCCAAAATTCAATGCTGGCCTGTGACCGTTCTGAACCACTTGTTAACTGGCAATCACAAAAGTGGGAGGTGGGCTACATGAATTCTCTGGAGTTTGTGATCTCACAGATAACGCAAGAAGTCATTTTTCTGGCCAAGTTGACTGAGCATAGTAATAACTGACTAACTCTATGGCCCATATTGCACTATTAGCTGATCTATGTGATGATGTTGTTTCCTCATCAAAAACATACCTGGAGTTGTGTTTTGTTTCATTCACACATGTTTAACACACAAACCTGACATATTTAGGCTGAGTTCCTCTCTCAGACTGAAAACACTCTCTTCCACCTTGTGATAATAATGTGTTTTTAAACTCTATACAACTTCAGCAGAATAATTTGGATAATTTAAAATCTGGAAGTGTGAACTCTACTGACGAAAAGATAAAAGGTAGTTAGCATAAAAACTACCTCTTCATGACATCACAAGGTGAAACAGAGCATTTTGAGCTTTGGAGATTTAGACTAGACTAATAATAAAGGGTTACTCAAACGTGTGAATGAAACAAAACACAACTCCAGGTATGTTTGTGATGAGATAACAAAGTTGTAACATGGCTTAAAGCTTACAACAGTCAATTTTGCATAGTATAGGACCTTTAAGTACGTCTGATTTGCATTGTGTCCGCCATGTTTATGTCCCCTTTTAACTCTTGTGAAAGAGGTTAGTGCTGAGGACAGGTCCAATAGTCCTAAAAAACAGCAGGTTGGCTAGTGTCCTGGGCCCTAATACGATCCAGCTGCCTCCCCCTCACCTCTCTCAAGGGTCCAATGCAACCCAGATGTGAGCTCTGCCAGGCTGGACACTCTGACATCTGGCCTGCAAAGAGATAAAATACCTGCTAGGGCCATGCTTGTCAATGCCCGCTCTCCATCTCTCTGCTCTGTATTATGACTACAAAAGTCAAATATGATTGCGATGTGCCCTTATGGAATTTGTTTGAGCTATAATTGGTCATGCTTGTTGCTGCACAGGACACTTTGCATGTTCAGAAACAAAACAAAAATCACATTGCATTTCTTTCATTTCCACTTGTAGTTGTCTTCTGGTCTTCATTAGTCAGTTGCTTTTGTGCTCTGTGTCCAATCTGCCTTTACATAATATGATGCTAACAGGCTTTTAAAACTTGTCTTCCTGTTTCTTGGGAAACATTTTGTTATTCTGAGCTGCTGCAGTGTCTCTAAAATATAACAGAGATGAACCCTGGCAAAAGACAGTGTCTGTATCCAAAGTCAATGTGCTACTTCATAGTCATTTTTTAGTGAATGGTAGTACATCAAAGCTTGTCCAAACTAACAAAATCCTGGCAGCAGTAACCAATGGAGTTTTTGTTGTATATGTAAATTGCAATATACATTTGTTGTAAATGTATATTGCAGTTGAACCACTATCTTGAATCTTTCATTTCTTATCAGATAATCCCATTGCCTCTCTTAAAGGTGCACTATGTAACTTTTCAGTTGGGGGTCCGTCACCTGTTTGTTTCTATGGATATGTCATTGCTCTGTTTAGAATGTTCCACAATATGGCATTTAACAGCTCTACCTAAAAGCAGGTGATGGACCTTCTACCAGAAAAGTTACACAATGCACCTTTAAGAAGATCATCAAAATCTGACCATCTTTCAATATTTTCTTTCAAACCAACTAACTCCAGGGTTGATGAGGCTTTGTAGTTTTATGATTTGCAAAGTGTATTTCTTTTTATTGAATGTTGACAGCTAACATAAACCACCACTATCAGCTGTTTCCTGTTTTTATCTACTGCAGATAAAGCTATCAGTACAGGATAGTGGGAAAAAACTGAACTTGACTATGTCATAGGGCCGATATTTGCACTTTTTAACAGATATTGGCCTTAAATCTCCAGCACAGGCCAATATTTTGTTTTCCTCGACTTGCTGCCTCAAAAGTACGCAGAAAACTTTATTTTAACACTTTAGTAACTGCCCAAAATGTGACTACCCAGCTCTCTTAAATGTTTGTGGCAAAAAAAAGACCTGTGGGTGAGTTTGTTGTAAATTTAAATAACAGAATTTACAGAAAATAATCTAAATTGGCCCTACATATTGGCCAAAAAATATCAGCAGAGCTCAGAGCTTCTCTGGATTCTAAACTATTGGTATTGACATTGGCCATGAAAAAACACATATCAGTGAATCTCTACTAAAAGTATTTTCTCTGTTATTTTTGTAATCTAACTTGTGGATTTGAAGTGCTTTTCATCAACACAGGCAGTGCAATTTGCTATCTCTGTTCTAGATACAGCACATTGCAATATAAATCATTGTAACAACACACTACCTTTGACCAACTCTATGAAACAATTCTAGTGCTTTAGGGCACACCATGACTTTGCTCATGTTCAGCAGATCTGTACAGTAACTTTACAGTTCCCTCACCTCTGCTAAAGCTACGCAGACTTACCATCTATAGTCAGGCTTCAGCTCGGGCCAGTCCCATGCGCTTTAGTCTGGAACAACCTATAAAAGTGCCTCAATAGGTCTTTGGGGGATGATATCTAATGCACATTTCATTAACTGCTTTGACATGCTGTTGTTTTATTTATGTGCGCTGTCATGAGAAAGCGTTCATTTGACGTCTTCTTCCATTGGATCGGGCAGATGTCTGTGTGTGCAAGGCATTGTGGGGTATGGGTTGTCAGGACCAATGGCTTAAAAAATTCAGATTCACCCGTTTTATATCGGTTCAGTGAAGAGTTACAGATGTTTTTGAACAAATGGTGGCTCTTTTTAACGTCTCAAAATCCAGCAATGGGAGATGGATTCCAAATCTTACTTAAAGGGCTCATGTTATGCTATTTTATCTACAATATGTTATAATGTTGCTTCCTCGTAAAAATAAAAATAAAAAAATACCTGGAGTTATGTCTTCTTTAATTCATGCATACACCTTCACTCATTTTAATAATTTCAAGCCTGGAATTGCCAATCTTTACTAAACCAACGCTAAAAGGTAGCTATTAACTTGACATCAAAAGGTGGAACAGAACATCTTGAACTTTGGAGAAGTAGACAGACTAATAACCAAAGAAGTAAGTCAAATGAAAGTAACATTTTAAGTGAGTAGAAATCACTTTGAATATTATACTGGTGTAATGTTTTGATAAGTCTTCGAAGCTGATAGTACTAATTCATAAATCCATTCTTCATCCTTCAATAATTTGCTTGCACAATATTTCTCAAGTGTGTGACATAGTTGTAATCTTAAGGGACCTCTCTGAACTTTCATCCATATTCGCAGAAAGGCTTGCACTTGCTTCCCTTTATTCACACCACACGTTTTGCAGCTCCTCTGGGGTCTCTCCGATCATCACCATTTTACAACAGTGCGTGCTTCCCTGGTTGGGTCAGATGTTTGGGCTTTGACTGGTTTGAAGGCGTGCGTGTGACTCCGATCTCCCCGCTCCTCCCTGGGATCCTGTACAGTCTTTGCCATTAGACTTCCAGCGTCAATAGGGGCCCTGTCTAACCAGATGGTCCGTCCATTACTTTGCCAAAACTTGGACCCACGTGGGACACTGGCCCGAGAGCACATGGGGCGCTGCTAATGAAATGTTGACATGAGATGTAATGAGGAGGAATTTGTTTAGTGCCTCTGTTTCATATTGGGAGCAGATTTGTTTATCATGGGCAAATTCAATTTAATTTTGGGAATTGTTAGGGTGTCCAAGAATGACATGAATGAAAAATGTGAATGGATAAAAGCCTAATTAGTTTTTCTTATAAAAATCATTGAAACTGGTGAGATGTGTATTTGTTCTGCAGTATTTCCAAATGTCAAGTTGACTGAAGTTTATTAGTTTTTAAGCCAAAATCACAAATGTAAATCTGGGTATGACTTATGGATTCATCAGAGATATATAAATACAATGGAATACAATGAAAACTTGATTCAAAACTGCACTTAAAGGCCTTATATTATGCAAAAATGACTCATGTGAGTTATAATGCTGCTACCTCCTCAAAACACACCTAGTGTTCTGTTTCATTCACACATGTTTGAGTTATCATTTATTATTAGTTTGTCTACATCTCCAAAGCTCAAAATACTTATTACCTTGTGATGGCATGCAGTTTTACTCTTGTTCAGTAAAGATCGGCAATTCCAGGGCTGAAATTATCCAGATGAATCTAGTGAAGGTGTATGGAGCTTTAAAAGCACAGTAAAGCACTTCCTGTATTACCACATGACATCACAAGGTGGAGTGTCTTATATCTGAGAGAAGAACTCAGCCTAAATATGCAGGGTTTGTGTGTTAAACATGTGTGAATGAAACAACACAATTCCAGGTATGTTTTTGATGAGGAAACAACGTTGTAATATAGCTCAGAAAATAGCGTAATGTGGGCCCTTTAAATTAAGAGTAAAAAAGTGGTTAGATCTGTGAGTTCAATCCTATATGGTTAGCATGTTGTTGGACTGCTGCCTCAGTTACTTAATGCAGGCATAAAAACATTCATTTCTCATTAATGTGTTTTAGAAGACAGGGAAAAATATACTGTAATTGTACTGCTAATTCAGTACCAATATATTTGATGGTCATGGGTAACTATATCCTTACGACCTCTTGTATATAGCTGAAATATATTTGTATTACTATTTCTTTATTTTATTTTTACTTGTACATATACATTTATATAATTATGCCTTATTTGATACCAGTCTCTTGCTGTTTTTGCAACCTATTTTGAATGTATTATTACCGTTTATATTTTTACTCTTTGTTGTTATAATATATTGGGATGTGTGAGCTACTGTGTTCGTAATTTCTCGTGTGGATCAATAAATTTCTCTAACTAAGTCTAATGAGTCTGCTATTAAAA
This sequence comes from Taenioides sp. WSHXM2023, assembly GCA_029959045.1. Lineage (NCBI taxonomy): Eukaryota > Metazoa > Chordata > Actinopteri > Gobiiformes > Gobiidae > Taenioides > Taenioides sp. WSHXM2023. The sequence goes on along the minus strand of CM057086.1, from coordinate 20,606,197 downwards.
TCCCCTATACTCGTTATCAAGGTTCACTGAAAAAATAACAGTGCTAGCATTACAATACATCAATATAAACATATCAGTGTTTGTTATCAGCTGAGGGGTGAGCGAGGAGCACAGAGTGAAGAGAGAGACGGAGGAGGTGGAATGCAGCAGGAATGTTTTGTGATGGACGGATTCCTGAGATCACATGTAGCTAGCTGTAAGCAGCGACTGCATGTGTGAAAGAGCTCTTTGTCCAAGGCCCAGGTTCTTGAGTTCAGCTAATCAAATGGATTAGAGACGGCTTTGAAAGTCCACCCACTGGACTGGAGCCATCCACAGAAAACAAACAGAGTGGAGTGGCTGCATGCAGACGCCCACTTTCACTTAGGTGTTTGTGTGTCTACATACCAGAGCACTGGACTGTGGCATGTATGTGAGAGTTATAAAGGGAGGCGGGGCTAAGGGCCACATGTTCACACTCCACAGAGAGGCTCATTAGCAGTGGCTTAATTGCAATTCATAAGAAAAACATTCATGAAAATATGTTAGATCAAAACACATGGGGGGTTCTGGCCATGATCCTAAACATGCATGAAATCTCCACATAGTATTATTACTAAAGTACAGCTCCAAATCATTGTAATGTGAAAGAGCAGCTAACATATCCACTAATGAAATAATTGTTTTACTCTTAATACATAAAAACTTAAAGGTCCTATATTACACAAAATTGACTCTTATGAGCTTTAAGCCATGTTATAATGCTGTTACTTCCTCAAAAACATACCCGGAGTTGTGTTTTGTTTCATTCACACATGTCTGAATGCTCTGTTCCACCTTGTGATGTCATGTAGTGGTAGTATTCAAATTACCTGATACCTTTTTACCTTTAGTTAAGTAAAGAGAGGCATTTCCATGGCTGAAATTAACCAAATATTCTAATGAAGGTTTACACAATGACATCACAAGCCTAAATATGCTGGATTTGTGTTTTTACCATGCGCAAATGAAACAAATCAGAACTCCGGGCGTGTCTTTGGTGAGGAAACAACATTATAATGTTGCGCATGATGAGAAAATAGCGCAATATAGGCACTTTAATCAAGATACAGAGAGCAGTGTACTTTTTCTGCCAGTCCCAAATCTGGTTAAATGAGGACTTCATTGTGGAGGGCAAAGCGGTTTGTCAAGTTGGTATGCAAATAACTCTTGAGTTGATCTGAAACTTTGACAGTACTTTAATCACAGTAAAACATTCTTCAAGCATGTGCACTGATTGCATTGACATTGTTCTTCAGTAAAATATGTAAATAAAAGAAACCACACCAGTGCTATAGCAGTTGACCTTTGGATGCTGAGAGGTCGTGTGTTATCAGTGCGGATACAGACTCCTGATCCTAAAGCTTGATTACAGCTCAGCATGGACCACAGTGAGAACACTATAGGACTTTCCACATGGGTCCCTCTGCACGTGTGACTGTTTGTGTTTTCTTTCCACTGATTTTCCACTGACTGTTTTCTTAAGAGAAGAAAAGGTCAAATACTGTTGGCGCTTTTTGCAGGATTACGCTCCACTGTTGTTTTTCAGGCATCAATTCAGGGATCAGGCCTCTGACTTATTTCTATTCCCACTAACCAGACCTTACTGTTTTTATGATCACAACCAACTGCAGTACACACTGAACACGATGAACCCTTTACTGCATTTTTACTGGAAGTGATGAAATGTGGAAGCTCGGGGGACAATCAAAGATGGGAAAATGAACGTTATTTCTAACACATGTACTTTGTGATTAGACTGAATTTGGTTACTGTTGCTGCAAACTTGGAAAAGGATGACACAAACATTGAGATAAATGCCTTGCTCGTTCCATTTGTTTACAAAAGTTCAAAGCTGAAATTGTCTATTTATTTAAACGTCCTTTTATATTTGTATTATGCAAAATTGACTTTTGTGTGCTTTAAGCCATGTTATAATGTTACCTCATCAAAAACATTCCTGGAATTGTGTTTTGTTTAAGTCACGCATGTTTGATCCTTCATTATTAACCTGTATAAAGCTCAGCTTTTTTTTTTTTACAGCTATTTTTTTTTTACCTTTAGTTTAGTAGAGATTGGCAATTCCAGAGCTGATATTATCCAGATGATTCTAGTGAAGGTGTATGGAGTTTAAAAAACAGTTTAGCACTTCCTGTATTACCACATGACATCACAAAGTGGAACAAAATGTTTTCTGTTTGAGAGAAGAACTCAGTCTAAATATGCAGGGTGTGTGTGTTAAACATGTGTGAGTGAAACAAAACACAGCTCCAGGTATGTTTTTGATGAGGAAACAAAATCAGATCAGAAAGTATATGGGCCCTTTAATTCTTATCCAAGTGATATTATCATCACAAAGATTTTCATTTGAAAATTATGAAAATTCAACAACGCCTACAAGCTTTTTTAAAAAAGAAAAAAAAAAAAAAAAAAAAAAAAAAAAAACTGTCAGGCTGATGATTGCTTGAGTTAAACCCTGTTTCTAATCTTCTCTGTGTCTCTGTAATTGTCATGTTTTAATGTTTATTTGTGGTATCTGATATCACACAGTGTAACAAGAACCTTCCCTGACTCTCACTTTCTGCCTGTAATTGCATTAGGAAATGTAAACCTGTCAGCTGCCTGCATCCATGATACTCACTGGTTGTTGATGTTTACTTGCATTTCTGGTACGCATATGTGGGCCTTCATACAAGTAAAACAACAACCATCTTACACTTAACTGGGCCCCGGTGGAGTCATGCAGGATCTCAGCAGGGACACATAGGCTCGTCCACATGAGAGGAGCCCATGTGAAGGCAGAGCTGTTATTTATCTCTGGAGTAACGACAGAACAGCTTTGTGTAAATAAAGTCCAAACATTGTGAGACTTTCTGATCCGAGTACGACCGGTAAATAGTCTTATTACATCAGTGTACATGTCCAACCAGGATGTTGACTGAACCAATATTAGGAAGCAGATATCCGATTCAGCAAATTTTTCAGTATAAGTGGATCCCTACTCTGAACACACTTGGACACCCTGTCTGTATGAGGACCATGCAACAAATGTGATCTTCATCTTAACCAAACCTAACCTTTTCAAATATTATGCACATAATTAGAGAAGACAAAAAGGTTAATGTGGAAAATTACTTTCTCCCAAATAAATGTCAAAAGACCCAAAATATCTGTCAGCACACAATCTTTTATAATAAAAACTGGCTTCAGTAGGCTCATCATAATTCACCGACAATGTGTCATTATACATGTGAACTCACTGCACATGTTCAGAAGTCATGGAGGCAAACAAACTCAGAACAGCCACGTAGCTCTCCATGTAAGCAAATGCACCATGTTGTATGCTGTAAACAGATACAGATACTGGGGGACTGGGATCTCGTGCTGTGCTTTAGGGCCTGCGCCTGGTGCTAGTTACATAATCTTCTGTAATTGGGGTAATATGTATCAGTGATGCTAAAATTGAAGCGGGAATGTGATACAACTTATGGACTTTATGGAAGTTTGTCAAATATGGCATTGATTGGAATAATATGTTTTGCTACAAGAACAAAATGATATAAAATGCCTTCTTTTCACCAATGGATGAGTCTTCTTAGGAGACTAACGGCACAAACATCACCTTGCTGAAAAGGCATTGTGATACATAGAAAGATGGATGACTAACAAATCAGCGAGGAAATTTGCTAATTAGCAGAGCCTGTCTTGTATGAATCTTTGGATGCTTCTGATGTATATTCCCGGAACATTGTTTCCCCACATGTTACCAAATCAGCGCCAAGTATTAATTTTCAATCAGTTTGTTCTGAATTCATTTTCGAAGAGATACAACAAAACTCTTCCTTTCCTACCGCTAATAAAGTAAATGAGTCTTCAGTGTTTGGCCCAAGTCCCTGTGGTCCCAGTGGCCAAGACCCTGTGGTCACCCGAGGTCTTGGTTTGTCCAACTGGCATAGTCCAAAACGGGACAGCTGGAGAAGCTTTGGCCACCCGGATTATACAACAAGCTACTCACTTTCATCAGCAGCCCATCAAGAACCAGAACTCTGAATTCTGTAGTAATCTCTCCAAGTTCTCAGAGGTAGGCTCCAAATTGTTGTTTAATATTTGGAAATGAAACAGAAGTTTTCCGAGCCCACTTCCCAAAGCCCTGACTTTCCCTAACCACTTTCTTGAGCGAGTAAGTCATTTGGATAGATTTCTGATTTGTATACCTCCTGTATACCTGCTATTATGGGTTCCTGGTTGGTATCCAATGTTGAGACAATGAGAAGGTTTTGGCATCAATGTCTTCACTAGATATGGTTGTAAGCACTGTTGATCTCAGCAAAGCAAAGACAGGAAAGGCCTTTCATCATCTAAACACCCATCCAAATCAGGGAAGCTCTCTGCTTGAGAAAATGGCATTTATGGATCATGATAAGTCTGGCTCAGAGACAGGATGCAGGGCTGCCAGCTCGCCATCTGTCTTTGAACTTTGGATTGCTGCACAAGTAAGAGGCTGTGTTTAGACGAACGATGAACTTTCTACCATACTACTGGCTCCAGTAACATTATTCAAAGTGGACATGGTTTGTGTCTCTGGAACAAGAATGTTAGAATATGTCATGCAATTGTAACATTCAAAGGTATACAGTAGTACTTGACTTTTCCCATCTTTATGGAGATGACATTTCTTTTTCCACAGCATTGCATCTATTATATCTGTACCATTTATTTAAATTGCATGCCTTGAATTACATGCATTATACAGTAAACCAGCTCGAGTATTAACCTTTAACAGCCTTGTGGCATCACTTGCTTCTCCCCATGGAGAAAAGATAAGTTAAATACCACTATGGAATATTCTAAGCAAAGCAATAACATCTCTATAGACACAAGCAGGTGGCAAACCATCACATTACATTGTGCACCTTTAATGAAAATGTATTATTTTATTGGGAGTAGTTGTAGTAGACTGATTCTCCACAGGCTCTATCTATTGTGTATCCCTCTACTGATCACCTATACTCCATCTGTCCTTGTAGAGTTCAGTGCTCTCTGTCCTGGTTTGTCCTTGGTGGTCACACATGGGCGGAGGACATAAATGCAGTGACCCTGGGCCCCTGTTTGGGCATTGCTAGGGGCCTCTCGCTCTGTGCAGACAGCCTGACTCCTGCTTTTGTTAAAGTCTACTCCGACCCTGAGAAAGTCTGACATCCATGGTCTGAATGTTGCCCCCATGCGCTAATAGTAAACAGCACCGAAATGCCACACAAACAATGCAAGATGGAGAACTACAGTCGTGTTGGTAATGGGCCCTCATCCTCCATAGATCTGGAAGCTACTGTGGTCAAAGATAATTGTACATGTGAAAGAGGAGCAACCCAAGTATTGGCAGTAAGCCTGCATGGAAATCTTGCCTATGCCATTGGAACAATAATGGGACTAAACCAGGATGGAACAAGGACCCCAAGGCTTAATTGTCCTATATCCATGCATTTTCCCCACCTCACAGTATATAAGCAGCAGTACTTATATTTATTTATAATTCTCATATGCTTTTTTGTGAATGAATAACTTAACCAGAACTTGGACTGAAAAGATAAAAAAAAAAAATAAATCCACCTCAAACTGTCCTGACACATATCTGCTGACCCTACCAGATCAGTGTAAATGATGCTGCAGCAAAACTTGAATTTCCTTCAACATCAATGAAGTATCTCTCTCTCCAGATCTAAACAAGACTAAGTTACTTTGACTAATTGACTAATTACATAATAACTTCTAGCACATACAAATTTTCTAAATTAAAGAAATAGTTTTTTTCTTATCTGCAAGAAGAAGGATGGAGCCAGACTAAATGCTGATTCAAACTAATGGTCAGATAATCACAGCCCGTCTGGCCTCACACTGCCAAGAAAAACAATAATTTAGATTATGACTTTGAAAACTGCAGTACTCTGAGTAGTCTCACTAGATCTGCACAGTAGTCTTGGTGCTTGGCCTCTGTCTCTCATCCCCCTGTGGATCTATGACCAGTGGTGGAAGAGGTAATCGATATTGTTACTTAAGTAAAAGTACAGATACTGGAGCAAATAGCTACTCAAGTAAAAGTGTCACATGAAAAAAGTATTAAAGTACCAGTTTAAAAATGTTATTAAAGCGTAAAAAGTAAAAGTAAAAGTATTTTGTGCAGTTGAGGTTTAAGAAAGCTTTAGTAGCAAGGAAGAAAGCAAGGGAGAAACTTCAAATTTAGTGATTTTAATAAGAAGATTTGTGTTGAATTTTGTTCAACAGAAAGAACTGAATGGCTTTTTTCTATAGGTTTTTAATTTATATATTTTTGTTTGTTCAAACTACTAACATGTTAAAAACAAACTCTTCAGTCTTTTCAGCAGGTCTCAAACAATCATGAAAAATACTTTTAGCTTTCAGTCCTGTTCAGAAATGTAGTGGATTAGAAAGTACAGAAGTACAGATACCTGCTCTCAGATGTAGTGAAGTAAAAATAAAAAGCCTCAACTTAAAAATGTACTTAAGTAAAGCACATATACCTTTTTTTTTTTTACTTAAAGGTGCATTGTGTAACTTTTCTGGTGGAGGGTCCGTCAGATTCTTTTCTCCATGGAAATGTTATTGCTCTGTCTGGAATGTTTCACAGTATGGTATTAAACCTTTCTATCTTTACAGAAACCAAACCAGACCAAGTTACAGGTCAAATCTGTGGAGAGGCAACCCCGCTCACAGTCAGAATGCCTGTTTTTCCAGGTATATTTGAGCTATAAAAACATCTGGAATTGAATAAATGTCAGGTAGAGCTGTTTAATGTTGTACTGTGGAACATTCCAGGGAAAGCAATGACATCTCCATGGAAACAAGCGGCTGACGGCCCCCCCAACCAAAAAGTTACACAGTGCACCTTTAAGTACAGTACTTTACTACTTTTACTTCTCTTCATTCTACCACTGCCTATGACCCATTGTGGTTAGCTATAATGGCATATTTGGACATACAGAAGTGCAAGGCGAGCATTAGCTGTTAGCCACAGTTCATTCAAATGTCTCATGTACAGTAAATCCTGCTCCACCATATTCTTTGAAGACAGATTTGGCCCTCTTGGTCTTGATGTAGCTTTTCTTCTCCCTTTCCTCTCCATTTAATGCTCTGGGTTTGGACTTGAACTCGCCTTTCTGCCAGAGAGTCTCCAAGGACTCAGTGCACATGTGATGAATGTGGAGTTCCTCTAGCACCATCACAGCTGCCATAATGGTTAATAGCCCATAGCTTGGTCTGTATGAGCGCTCTCCCATATAAACATCCACAGAAAATGCCAGATAGCACGCCAGTTTGTGGTTATGAGGTAGTCTAGTCATTTTCAAGGCTTTTTCACCATCTCAGCAAATATTTGGGTTTTCAAAACCATGAGCCTAAACCAAATCTAAAACAGATTAAGATAAAACAAGAACTAAACTAGAATAATAAATATGAACTGAACTAGAAACAGGATCAAATGAACAAACTACTAAGCCTGAAGTAAAGCAAATCACCCACCTTTAATTTATCATTATTTTTTATTTATTATTTACTACAGAAGATCAGAAGAATAAGACCAGTACTCAATTTTGATACTTAAGTAAAAGTACAGATACCGGAGCATCAAATCAAATGCTTTTGTCCATGGAGATGTTATTGCTTTGTCTGGAATGTTTCACAGTATGGCATTAAACTTTTCTATCTTCATGCAGACCAAATAAAACTATGTTACAGGTCAGATCTGTGGAGAGGCAACTCTGCTCAGAATGCCTGTTTTAGGTATTTTTGAGCTATAAAACCACCTGTAATTGAATAAATGTTAAGAAGAGCTGTTTAATGTCACACAACACAACCTCCAAGCAAAAAGTTACACAGTGCACCTTTAAGTAAAAGTCTTAAAGTACCCCAAAATGTACTTAAAAAGTAAAAAGAAAAATATTTTGTGCAAAATTTAAGATCAAATAAAGCTTCAAATTTAATGATTTTGATTCAGATTTGTGTTGATTTTTGTTCAAACCACTGAATTATTATTTTTTTCCTAGCTGTTTTTGTATTGCTGTATTTGTATATTTTTGTTTGCTCAAATTATAAACATGTTAAAATTTTTACTTAAGTTCAATTCTTTTCTGCTTTTGTTTTGTTATGTTCCACCACTGAACAAGACCCGTAGGACATGGTTTTAAATCATATCAGAAGTAGAACTGCCAAAGTCTGTACCTGCACCACATGTTGAGAACCACTGATCCATGGCAGGGCTCCATTAGTAGTTTCACAGAGGCCCAGTGATCCGAACTGGCCCACTGCCTCCAGACGCTGAGCTCTGTGGTCCTGGCCAATGCCCACAGGATTTGCACTGATTGAGAGAGTAACCACACTCTTCCGACATTCCACTTTCCCCCTGTAACGGACACTAATCCTGTAAATCCTAATAGATATTATCACTTTACTTGGAAAACCCGGAAAACCACAGGGCATTTAATTAAAGACGGCTGCTTGCATCCCTCAGAAAGTACCTGGTGCTGATTGTTTGTAATAGAATTAATTAGGAATTATACTAAAACTAATTTCATCTCAAAATTATTTACATGTTTCTTCAACATTGTAACTGTTCTTATCTAATTTAGTGTTCAGAGATGCATTTTGTTTGGGGGCAAGGTGGATGAATTGACATGAAACACTTTATTACTGTTTAGTACGTTTTGGTTCATGATATCTCAGTAAAACAAATTATGCAGTTGCTAAACACTGATAGTAGTAGTAATAGCAATGGTAATGGTAATATTAGTAACAATGGCAATAGAAATACTCAGTGTTGGGAAGAAACTGAATACATGTACTGAGAATATGCATTTTGAATACTAATTTTGAGTACCTGTATTCAGGTACAATTACTTTTTCATTTGGTGGTAATCAGAATACAGTTACTTTTCTTAATTCATTGTAATGAAATACAATGTTGTGCTTGATTTCACAATTTAGGCTTAAAATTAAAATAGCTCTTGTGGTGAGTGCATGTGACATTTTTCCTTCTACAATTAGTGATAAATAAATGCAGGGGGGACAAAGGGGTCTGGTGTTCTGAGCTCCAGGATCCTAGGGGCCCAGAACTGGAACCTCTGCCTATTAATTAATATTAGAGGGAGCCTTCTTGCCCCAAATTTCTGTCTTCGGGCCTGAATAAATGCATAACGAACAGTCAAACAAACATACAGCTGTTTTTAATCTTACATTGCTTTTTTACACTATAACTTAAATGCAACTCGATGTAAAAGTATTCAAAGTATTCAGAATACAGTACTCTGATTGGACCGTGTATCAGAATATGTTACAATATACATTTTAATGCATTCAGTATTCTGTAACTAAATACATGTATTTTCAAATTCAAGAGTAATAGCAATAGTAATTGTAATTGTAATAGTACTATAATAGTAATAATAACAGTATTGGTAATAATAACAATAGTAGTAGTAGTAGTAATAGTGATTTCCCCTCATCTGCCTGCTCCTGCTGTGTTGAACCTCTGCTTTTCATTGGCTTCTTGTGGACTATAAATTCCTGAATGTGTTGTGTCTCACTGTGGGACATGATCCAGTTTTCCCTCCGCTCGTTGGATCCTCGAGCTCTGCCTGCTCTCACTATAACGGGCTGGTGAAGGTTTGGCCCCGCAGCACACCTTTAAAACTGCTCTTGGCTTGTGAAACATGGACAACTAATTATGAGGTGATAATTACACGGCTACAGCTGATGGAGGCTGCAGTGGCGGAGCTGGAGTCCCCTGTTGTAAATTTCTCCAGAGAAGGGTTATGATTCAAACAGAAAAGTAGTTGGATTGAGGACAATACTACCAAATGCAAATCTAATTTTCATATAATTTATACAGTGTAAAAGTTTGGTGTATCATTGGGATAGGAAATCACCAACTTAAATGTGCATTTTGTAACTTTTCTGTCAGAGGGTCTGTCAAATGCTTTTCTTTGTGGAAACGTTATTGCTTTGTTTGGAATGTTTCACACCATGATATTAAACCTTTTTGTCGTCATGGAGACCAAACCAGACGAAGTTACAGGCCAGATCTGTAGAGAGACAACCCTGCTCACAGTCAGAATGCCTGTTTTTCTGGATATTTTTAAGCTGTAAAACTACCTGTAATTTAATAAATGTTAGGCAGAGCTGTTTAATGTCATACTGTGGAACATTCCAGGCAGAGCAATATCCATAGAAACAAGCACCCTCTACCAAAAAAGTCATATAGTGCACACACAGTATGATTTAGGGCTTCATATGACATTATAGCTATAGGGGCACAGTAAAAAAAAAGTCATTTTAGGAGATTATTGACTAAGCCAAAGATGTCGTAATTTCATGTGAAGGCAACTGTAACCCTATGAGAATAATGTGAAAACAAAAACAATATACTGGGAAAATTAAGAAAAAAGAAATCTGTCTTTGTTTGCATTTTGTCCATTTCAGTATTGATTTATTGAAATTGATGTAGCATAAAATAAATTCAGATTTTATAAATTAAAAGTTTAGTTGTGCGGTTGTGTGATAAATGTTTGTTAAGTGATAGGTTAAGTGATATTACTGATTATTTTCCTGTGTAGAGCTGTAAAATGAGAAATGTTGTCTAAAGAAGTGATTGACCCTGAACCATCACATTGTGGTCTTATTTCTCTATGTACTGGTATTATTACAGGTAAGTGCCATATACACCTGATATATCAAGACAAAATCATACGAGCGACCTCATTATAAATAAAAGTTAACTTTAGTGCAGCTTAGACCAACAACAAAACAACTGCTTGTTTTTATCAAAGTGTGAATGTGGAGAAGAGAGGACTGTCCCATAGACAGAGGACACACACAGCTGCTGTCAACATGCTGGATCATATTCTTTTTACGGATAATCGTTTTGAGTCAGGATTAAAACGACACTTATTTGTGAAGACTTGTGATCTGAGAGGAGTCTGTGTGAGTGATGAGTGTTGCAAATGTGTTGTTTTTGAAGCTACGTTTGGTTCTTTCTCACTGGTTAGCGCTTAGCTGCTGTGAACTACCACATACACTCAAGGAAAAAAGAAACGCAACACTCAGTTTTGGGAGTTTTGGGGGGGGCAGAATAATTTTATTTTTGAGATCCGCCAGTTTTATATGAACCCTAGATCCATTTCTAATCCTCAGGCCAACTTTTTCGGCGTTTACACATTTTCGAGTCCAATAACACAACCAAACAATAGAGCACCCCCCAAACCAAAAGTGACAGGAATGACAATTACGGATGGTTCTGGCCGACACTGGCCTGTGGTGTGTCCCAATGGTCTCGGCTGCGGACCTGGTGGCGGGCCGGAACCTGTCATGGAGATGTGCCAGCTGGTTGGCGAGGTCTTGTGCAGCAGTCGTTACACGGGGGCGACCAGTACGAGGGCGGTCGTTAGAGGAACCAGTGGCGCGGTATCGCTCAGCGAGACGAGTAATGGTAGAGCGGTGGACTCCAAACACCCTGGCGACAGCAAGACAACCCCGTCCAGCTTGGAGCATGCCAATAGCTCGATCTCTCTCTGGTTGCGACAATCGTGGCATCGTGAATAAGTGTGTTTTTGGCTTCATTCTGGTGCCCTTTTATAGAGAAGGCTTGAGCACAGTTAACCAGTGGTAAAACTCAACTCTGAGTTTCAAACATGAGTTTGTGTGCATAAACAATCCTGAAATGCACTCTTTATTGTCCTCACAATCAGTCAAGCGGAACCAAGAAATCTGTTCACCTGTCTTCAGCCTAATTTGGAGTGACATCATGATGCTAAGCCATTTTTCCAAATGCACCCGTATTTCTTAGGAATTTTTAAAAATTAAAATGTTGCATTTCTTTTTTCCTTGAGTGTATAAACAGACTGTTTTCTCTTACATTGGCTTACAGTAAAGTAACTATAGTGGCTGTATACATGTTACTGGACACACATTGATATGTAAATGAGCTGAGAAGTATGAATTGTCCGCATTTACATATTTAATACCGCGGCACGCACACATTTACTGCTAAAGGCTAATAGCGATAGTTTACTTACTTTGTTTACAGGCTAAAATGTCATACAAAAATGCCATTAGGCCGACCTACTGTCTTTAAATATGAATGGAAAGAGGCAGAATAACTGTAAATATAGCCTAAATAAACCCAATTTACAATTTAGAGTCAAACCTAAGTTTCAGAATCAGTTGAAGATTTACAGTACATTTTTAGATCACTAAATATATCGGCTATCAGCACCTCCAAAGCCCCTTTAATCGGTATTATATCAGAAATCCATATCGGTCAGACCCTAATAATAACTGTAGTTGCACATTTTTACCGGGCCATTGCAATATAACAAAAGATGTGAAGGTAAACCAGAATCTTTAGCATACTCCTAAATTTAGACAGACTTCTTAACACCTAATTAATTGTAGTCCACAGAGCCATTTCTCATAGTTTTCTGTGAATCCCCTTCATTACAAAGGAGAACTAGAGAAAAGTCTTGATGCTAAAATATTATATTAAGTATAGGATTATTTATGTAAAATGTTCATGTTCAACAAGTCAACAGTGCACCTTATATAGTATAACTTGTTGATATTTGCAGCCCCATGCTAAACAAGGTGAATAGAAGTTACAGATTTTTTAATATAGTAACTGCACATTCTTTAAAACCTTAAAATCCTTTTGCCCCAATAAATTCCTAATCCTGTAGGTGTTGGAGGTGCTACAGTGGTTTCATTCCTTGACAGTTGAGCCAAGTTCAGGCACTCAGTTGACCTTTACTTTTTACTTTGTACTTTGCGTATTGTATTTTTCTCTGGGAATGTTTCTGTGTCCAAAGTGAACATGCATGAGAGCGCTGCAGATGGGAGAGAGGAAATGCAAGGGATCATGGCCAGACGTGGTGACTGAGGAGACCGAATAATATTGTGAAGTTGAGAGCGAGTGTGTTTGTGATATTGCCGGTCAAAGGAGCCTCTTTGACATCTGCTAATGATTTTGACTGTGCGCATTGGGGACACTGAGGGGTGAGTTTGACTGTAACAACAGAAGCCGCTTTGTGCTTTTGGTCTAATTTCAGCGCATTATGTTCTTTCTCCTAAACCAGAAGCTCCAACAGCCCTTTATTACCACTAGCATTAGCTGAAGTCAAGATGTAACTACCATGAAAATGCTTGAGGATAGCCTAAACAGAAATGTAATCCTTCATATTGCAGTAATGCTGGTAATGCAGAAGGTATGCTAACGCTTACCCTTTGAGTTTGCCGTTGCAGTCTTCTACTAATAGCTGGAGGTCAAAGGTCGTTGTTAAAGGCAGTTAGCAAGAGAATATAACATTTGGGCTTGAAGTATAGGTTAATATAAGCAAGAAATCTGTCTACAAAAGATTTTCTGTATTTTCTGTATTTCTTTAATCCAAGATAAGAAGTACATTATATGTGAATTATGTTGTAATATAATGAAAGTTTTGAAAATCAAGTTGTAATATTGTGAGAATGAAGCCTACATTTTAAATTGGGCAGACCCATTTATATCAAAGTTGCTTTATTCTTCCAAGCAAAAGTTATTCCCTTATTTTTTATGACTTTATTTCCATAGTGCGTGAGTAACCGTAGTAACCATATGGAGGATATTACAAGTCACTGTTATTTATTAATTAACTGTTCACTGTAGAAGAAAGCGCAAGTGTGATATTGGCTGGGGGAAATAGAAATCTAGAAATAGACTAAATGTTCAATATCATTCAAATTGCTCAAGCTATATCTTCACCACCTCAGTAACTTTAAATTAAAAAAAGACTTCCTGTTGTATACATAGAAATTCTTGCCTGCATAGTACAGAATATAATGGAAACAAAAAGGCCCAGAAGTGAATGAAAGCGGGTTGGGTTGTCGATGGGCTTGAGTCAAATGGTTGGATATGCATCACTGATAGCCTGGCCCTCTTTTCACACATTGTTCCAGTGTGAAGGCCAAAGCCCCGTTATAGTAAAGTGTGGTGCTATTGTCCTTTGTTTGCTGTGGAAATAGATGGTTCTACGCCTCAAGGACAAGCCCTTTTCAAACTACCTGCCTCTGCATTTAGTTTTATCAAAGGAGAACCATGTCAATCCTACTTGAAGAATGCTTCTACACACTTTTATCTTTATTGTTGCAGGTGCACGCTATAGCCAGTTCTGTGCCCCATGACTTTGAAGAACCAGACCAGGAAATCCTGAGAAGTTTTTGATGAATGAGTTAAAAGTGAAGCTGACCATGTGGAATGTACACTGTAGTCTGTTTTAACCATAAGACTTTCAATTAAGGTTTATGGAGAGCAGTTTCTTTAGAACGGACCTGAGCAGCGTCTCATTCACCCGTGCCTTTAGTGGGTATAATGGGGTTGGGCTGGGGACAGTAGCTCTGCTGTGTGACCCCTCTGTTAAAACACCTAAAGGTAGTTATACAGAGACAGGAAACAGCTGCAGTGATTAGTCTCCTATTGGGGTTTATCTCAGAGGAAGAAATGGACAAGCTTGAAGGACAAGAGGTTTGTGTCAAAATGAAAGTGAAATTAAAACTGTACTTTTTAGCCAAACAATAGCATGTGTTTTTCATTTTTGAAGTTAGCCTTAGAGAGTCTTAGAGAGCCTCCGTACGGTTTTAACTTTCTTTTTCAGTGGAATCATGCAGGTGACGTACCACCTCCAGAAAGTTACAGTGTCGCTTTAAAGGTCCTATATTAGGCAAAATTGACTCTTGTGAGCTATTAGCCATGTTAGATTGTTGTTACCTCATCAAAAACATACCTAGATTTGTATTTTGTTTAATTTCATTTCACACATTTGCCTAATCCTGCATTATTAGTCTGTCTACATCTCCAGAGCTCAAAATGCTCTGTTCAACCTTGTGATGTCATGAAGTGGTAGTTTTCAAGTTAACAGCTACATTTTAGTTCACTGGCAATTCCAGAGCTAAAATTATCCAAATAATTATGAAGGTGAATGGAGTTTAAATGAGAGCACTTCCTATACTGTATTACCAAATGACATCACAAGGTGGGACTGAGTGTTTTCTGTTTGAGAGAAGAACTCTGCCTAAATATGCAGGGTTTGTGTGTTAAGCATGTGAGAATGAAACAAAACACAACTCCAGGTATGTTAGTGATGAGGAAACAACATTACAATATAGATCAGAAAATAGCTTAATATGGGCCCTTAAATTTACCTTTCAAGAAATGTGCAATGGTAATAAGAAACAAAAGCTTGGAGGCTGAAAAATATTCCTACTTTTGTATGCATCAACAATGATTCCTGGCTTTGACAATTTGCTGTATGTCTCACCCACTCTTCACAGTGCCATATGTCCCAACTTTGAGTATACAGATAGAATTTTTCCTTCGTTCAAATCCCAAACTGTGGTTCCATTTGGAATTGGTCACACACAGAGCAACGACTGGCATCAGGAAGTTATAGGGTGTAACAAAGGAAGATCTATTTTAGCTTTTGGCTTCTATCACTTGAATAATGACACAAAAAGGTCTGGGTCAGGAAGTGGAGCACAGAGACAAATTTCATTTTTATATCCTTGTCTCTCTCATACGATATGGAATTAAGGATGAGTATCCATTATGTTGCACACGTATGTCAAACAAATCTTGAATAATTACAACATTTACCAGCTATAACATTATTTCTTTATTAAGTCAAATTTTGGTGGCTGCGTAATCCTGTAATGTCCACCAAGTGACAGTGTGAGGGCTGGTCTCTGTTGTCCAATCCAAAAATCTGGTTAGGATTGCTGTAACGTACATTATTGTTCTGTTTAAGACTTATGTGAACAAGCTTTGGTCAAATCATAAAACTCAAATTCCCATGATCTTTTTAAAAACAATGATGTCACCCCCAGTGCCATGTATTTATGGTCCATAGTTCATTTTTCATAGCAGTTCTGAGATCCCAAAGTCTTTCTGTGGTGGTGTTTAATATAGCCATGAGCACTGGCACCAGCTAATATGGCCTTTCTTTGGTTTCCTGGTTTTCTTTTATACCTAATTACTCACCACATATGTGACAAATGACGCCAGATGCCACGCTGGGGTAGAAATCCAGCTTTTGGAGATTTATGAGTTGAAGGGGAACAGTTGGCTGTATATTTATAGGGGCCGTTTTACTAGAGTTGGCCCCAGGGAATCGAGAGTGACTGGACCAAGTGCCAACACAGGACCTGGCACGTGTGGGCAGTTAATGTGGAATAACGCAGTCAGGTGTGTGAGAGGCTGCAGGTCATGTTATGAGGCTCTGGAGTTAAAAGGCAAAGTGCAGAGTCAGGTTTTAATCGGTTTGACATATGGGCTCACATACAGTATATACTTTCTCTCTTGAAAAAGTTCTTAAAATGTCAACAATTAGAGGGGCTTTCAGAGAACAATGGTTGAACCGCTAGTGCTCTTGCTTCACCACAAGTGAAGGTCCCAAGTTTGATTCCTGGATCTGATGGGGCTTTTCTTTGTAGAGTTTGTTCTTTCTGTGTCCTCTGGGTGATCCCCTATTAGCCTAGAACATTCAGAATAGACTAATCAACTGGGACTCTTGACCAAAGCTGGCTCAGTATCTGGAGATATTCAGTAGAGATAGACCACTATAGCAGCCAAATGATGTATCGATATTTGCGCTTTTTAGCATATAGACTATCAGCCTTACATCTCTAGCACAGGTCGGTATATGTTTAAATCAACCTGTTGCCAGAAAAATAGACACAAAACCATGACTGCAGAAAACATGACTGCACAGCTCTCTTAAATGTTTATGATAAAATAAAGGGCAGTTGGTGAGTTTGTAGTAAATTTAAATTACAGTCTTTGGGGGAAATAATCAAAATCAGCCCTGCATACTGGCCCAAAAATATCGGCAGAGCTTATCGGCCATCAGCATCTCTGGATTCTAAACATTTGGTATTAGCATCAACCATGAAAAAAACTCATTGGTCGATCTCTAGTCCCCAGGCACATTTCTATAGTACCATTCAAGGAAGGGTCAAATGAGGGAAAATTTCCCATGGGCTCATGAATATTGCCTTAGCTTACCTAAAACATTAACTTATTTTGCAAGTCATCTATTGAAAGTGAGAGCCAGTGTCTTCATGCGTGCTATTATCTTTGTATAAGCATTGTAGATATCAAAGTGTTTTTACTCCATACTCCCTATGACCTGCTCTCCTCCTGTTAAAGCCCCTCTCCTTATGAACCATGTGATGTGCATTGGTCTGAGAGCTCCAGAGGACCAGGGCATGGCTCAGATCTAATGAAGCCGTTTGATCTGAAAGCCTCTGCTGTCTCCTCCATCTCCTCGGCCCCTCTGGATTTCACTCCTGTCTAATGCTGCTCGAAGTTCAACTTAAAGACTGTATTGTCACCCGCTTTATTCAATGAATTTAAAATGAATGACACCCACTGTAAACTCTTGAAATATGCAGGCGACATGGCCCTCATTTGTTTCCTGCATCAAAACAATGTCTCAGTTGAGGAGACGCTCCCATTGGCAATAAAGTCTGTTTTAAAAAGTCAGTTTTAAAAAATCTTTTGTCCTCTGTTCTGTGGATATTCTAAATACAGCAGGGGTTGAAACGTTAGCCACAGTAATTAATTGATGTTTTTATAATGTATTTAATTAATGTATTTAACCAGGGGTACTGCTACTTTCATTTGTTTTCATTTGTTGTCCTTGTGCTATTTTTAGAGAGAGAGAGAGAACAAAAGAGATTTTTCTATTGATCCCAAGGGAAATTCAGACTATTTTAGTGGTGAGCCAAAGATTAATTTCTACCTCGGTTAGACAATGAATTAGGTAAAAGGGCAGAAAGGGATAAATAGCGCACAGACAATTAAAACATTTTATTTTAAGTCCATTTTTACATCTGCTATTAAAGAGTTGTGGCTGTATTAAATTGCTGGGTTGTGTGGTCTATAGGAGGAGACAAGTGTTGAAACCCTGGGCTTACCTCAAAGAGGAGTTAACCCAATTGATGATTTGTGGTGTGGAAAGTAAACTCAGCAGTTTTCCTATGCAGCCTCGTAAATGTCGTGGACAGCTAGCTTCTGTAGTGTGACTTAAACAGAGTGCATTTTGGGTATTTTGGGGAGTGAAGCGTGGGTGGTCTGATTATTATACAGGCCTAGGTGACTGATAAATCCTCAGCCAACACTGCATCGGCCCACTGTTAATCTCACTCTCAAAAGACCGCGTCTGCCAAATGTTTTCTTGATGCTGTTTTCAAACTGTGCTGTTGATAAATCATCAAGTCAGCACATGGGCCTCTGCAGACTGATATAAACTGTGGCCGAAAAAAATGAATGGAACGTTCTAATTTTTTTTTATTTTATTGAACCTTTATTTCACCAGGAAAGTCCCATTGAGATTCAAGATGTCTTTTTCAAAGGAGTCCTGGCCAAGAAGCATCAGCAACATCTACAGACAAAATATTCTTTCACTTTACATTTTTTCATGCATTCTTTAGAAGACTATTGCTTTTATTGTTTTGCCTGGAGTGTTTCACCGTGTTGCATTAAACTTATCTATCTCTATGGAGACAAGCATGTGACCCCACCATACCAAGTTACAGTCATATCTGTGAAGATGGGAGCCTGCTCAAGAAAAAAATGAATGTTATTTTTTGCAATACAAACACCTGCAATGGAATGAATGCAAAATCAATACGTGTTATGCCACACTATTAAACATTACCAGCAAAAGAATAGAGACGTAGATGGAGTCTCCTCAATATTACACTGTTGATCTTTAATGTTTGTACCAGACGGTATGAGAGCAGCACCTGTACCATAACTGAAAGTCATGGGCCTGAATCTGGGTGACAAAAATACAAATCACAGCAAATGACTAACTGCGTCAGGAAGAGCATCTGTAACCAACAAAAGAAAAACAAAACATTTTTAGGTGTGTAATTTTCAGTAAATTATAAATTACAACTATGGGTTTGTTCTTTTGCATTTTTCTCAACTCAGCACTCCTTATTGTGCTCTGCTTTCTCTTTATTCTGTGTAATATGTTTGGTTTGGGACTCTTTGCTATTCTGTAATGCTTCCCATTGAGACTATAACTTACACAATTGCCGTTCACACATCGGCTCGGCTTTAATCATGGACACTTGTGAAGAGTCACTGCCAAAAGCACATATTTTACATTCTTATTGCAGCAAACTCTGATCTGGACAGCTGTGCTTCATTCAATTAAGAAATACTCTGTTTGCTGGATCCTCTTCTTTGGACAGATCTGTTTTAATTATGGTCTAATAAATCATTGAAGATTCCTGCTGGAGATTTTGCAAGTTAACTGTGAATTATTGTTAATTACCGCAAACACGGAGGTATTCCTTTGTAGTTTGGCCTGTTGGTCTACTGTCTATAAATAAATTAGAAATGTTGTAATTTAGATTAGAGAAATGAGATGGGAAAAAATATGAACATTTCTGTCTAGTGCTTACTGAATAAAATACATTATACTTCAAAATGGGAGATCAAGTAAAACACAATTGTATGTTTTGGAAGAGTGAAAAAAAAAAAACTTCCAATATAATACGTCTATTGGATATAACCCCTTTCAGATGTATGGAAAATGTCACTTTTATTGCAAGTTCAGTGTAATTGTTTTGAGCAAATCACTGCATTGGATCCCCTGTACTAAATATAAACCATAAAATTCCAAAACTAAGTGGCAGAAAGTTTTCCTGTTTTGACAGACTCTCAAAGAGACATTTTGCATGCAGGAGCAGAGACCAGTTGGCACCACCCATCAGCACTGGAAATCTCATTCCCAAAGGGCGGATTTGGCAGGTGCCCAAACCGAATGTCACTGATTACAGTGGCTGCACTTAAGACTAGAGCCATTAGAAATCCAAGAGCTGACCAGGAGGTGCATTCCGCTGTTATAATGCGGTGATGAAGGAGAGAGAGGGCAAGAAGTGCCATAGTACAGATGCACAGTATTAACTGGGCCCTATGTGCAGTGGACTAAACTACTTAACAACATGGTGAGTGATGCCAGTGGATATACAAGAGGAAAAGGTAACGCTGGCTTAAAGACCCTACAAAGAGATGACCTTAACTGAACCATTAACGACCCCCTGTGTGTTGAGTGATAATGTCCAAATATATCATTCTGGCTTGTAAGAGTAATTAGCCTGTTCCTGTTTGCAGCGAAAGTGGCTATTGTGAGTTGTGGTCTCTAAGAAAGATAAGGGATAGTACAGCGTGTATCAAAAAAGAGATTAACTTCTTATGCAGTGTGATAACAAACATGGAATGTTTGGCAGCTGTTACAGCTAAATTATCCGTAGTCAAAACATAATAATCATAGTACTTTGATGTATTTTAAACTTGATGACTATACATGAGGCATTTGGTAAATAAAGTGGAGGACAATGGGAAATATTACACTACCAGTCAAACTTACACTACCACTCCTTTGAGGACAGCGAGGTCCAGATCTTGGCCAGAGAAAAGAACTGGTTTGAGAGGGGAGTTAAAGAAGCTATTTTTGTCAAGAAAGAGAATCCTTCCTTGAACAGAAATGGAGGTGTCAGACATCATTTGTCTCCCATCTATAACTCTATCCTCAAACCTAAATCAAAACAAACTGGGAAAACAATGGGACTAGCCAGGACATGTCCAGAGGTGTGAAAACACCCATCATGGCCCTGAATGGATATGCTAACTACTCCCCCACTCCCACTCCATATTGAATAGACTCACCTGACTAACAGAAACTGTAACGAAATATGTGTTGTCTCAGAGTAATTTTCATTGTAATTAAGCTCCTCCCTTCAAGCAGATATAAAGCAGTGTCCGCCAGCATCTGACCAGAACTGAGGAAGCAGCCTGGATGAGCTGCAAATAAACTCTGTCCAGTTGACAAATTAAATTTCTCCTTTTGCTATGGATTCTACCTGGACGACTGAGGGATTCTACACACATACCAGTCAAAAGTTTGGACTCACCCTCTCATTGAATGTTTTTCTTTTTTCTTACTACTTTCTACATTTGATACACATACGGAAAACATCAAATATATGAAGCAAGATATATACAAAACAGAAAATATTTATTTATTATAACTTTCATTTTCTTTGATACATAATTCCATACACCTTACTTCATATATTTGATGTGTTCTGTATGTACATCAAAGGTGGAAAGCAATAAATGTAGAAAAAATATTGAATGAGAGGATGAGTCCAAACTTTTAACTAGTAGTGTATATAAAAGCAATATTTGTTTTTTATAAGTACACATTGTAATGTAAAACTTCTCAATTGAAATAAGATCATGTTTAACTTTTGCTTTCAGAGAATCCTTATATCCAACTCCATAGCTTTTGCCAGGACCTCATAACTTGCATTTCACACACCACACTGATAACGTATTGCAATGAACCAATAATATTTAACCTCCAAATATACGTGTACTCAAATCATCTGCTCCTGTTGAAATAAAGGGTGGTGGTTTGTTTTTCTGCTGGCACCACTGACTAGATGAGTATTATTTTGTGGTAATATTACACAAGAAAAATATGAAAATATCTATTACTCTAATAATTGAGAGTCAGTGGGAACTACATCCATTATTTAATACTGAAAGAAAGCATTATTTAATCAATAAGAATACTTTATAGAGCAAGGATGTTGCTAGAGGCCTTGTGTAAATGAAACAATAACTGCTGCAGTGAGTCTCATCATTTTAGTCTTAAATGTTCATATTATATGATCCTGGTGTTTTTATTTCTCTGTTTTGGCCTTCACCCCTGTAGCTGCTAGCCTTGTGAGCTTCATTTGACTGGAGCTGAACACTATGGACGTCATCACACTCACTTAGTCCACTTCTTTATACAGTCTATGGCTATGGGTGAAATGTACAAAAGACATTTCAGGAGTGTTGGACTTTCCTCTATTAGACATACGTGGAGCAGCTCATCTTAACCATTGTCAGATACAGTGGAATAAAGCAGATGTCTCTATGAGGTTCAGCCACGGCCAATACAACTGTGACTGTTGCTACCACCAAACACTACGTCAGGGCCACACATTATATTGAAAATCATTATGTTCGCGAATGTCTAATATACCAAATATGCGTTCTGACATTTTTATGAGTTTTTGGTCAGAGGGCATTATGGGTGATCAGGTGGAGCTGACATCTCACTCCACCCTTATATTTAAGTCCACAGCTGATGTTTAACACTGGGACCTCTATTCCCAAAGTCAGAGCAGCATCTTAATGAGCACTTTTCTACTGTAAAATGTCTTATGGCTTCGTCGTCATCATTACAAGCTATTACCCAGGCCATACCAGAGTTGAAGCAATATAGTGGAGTACCCAAGCCAAGTCCTTGTGGGCTAAATAATGTTTGGGCATTCCAGAATGAACTTTTTTGCACTACAAAAACTAAAATCAAATGGCTTGAATTAAGAGCATGTTATAATGACGTGAGTAAATTTCAAATGACAAGTAAAATTATCTACCAATGGAACAAGTCTTTTTGTTGTTTCTAATAGGAAAATACATGTAGTTATACTGAGGATAAGAAAAACAACAACTCTTTGTACTTAAAGGTGCTCTGTGTAACTTTTTGGTTGGGGGTCTGTCACCTGCATGTTTCTATGGTGATGTCATTGCTCTTCCTGGAATGTTCCACAGTATGACCTTAAACAGCTCTACCTTATATTTATTCAGTTACAGGTGATTTTATAGCTCAAAAATACGTAGAAAAACAGGCATTCTGACTGTGAGCGGGGTTGCCTCACCACAGATCTGACCTGTAACTTGATTTGGTTTAGCCTCCACGAAGATAGAAAGGTTTAATACTATACTGTGAAACATTCTAGACAAAGCAATAACATCTCCATGGAGAAAAGCATTTTGACGCACCAGAAAAGTTACACAATGCGCTTTTAAAATAAGAAATTAAATCATGTGTTGTTTGAATTAAGAAAAAATACTTCCATTGGTAGATAACTTTACTTGTCAAGTGAAATCTACTCAAATCATGTTAAATCTTTTTAATTTGAGTAAATGGAACTTACTTTTTGCAGTGTGTGTGTATCTGTATCTACCAAAATACACAAAATTCCACAACTTAATATGAAATGATCCTCTAACTTAGTAAAATGCACTTTCTCGTTATCCTTATCTTCCTTTGTTTCATGAAATGTCTTTATGCATGTCTCTAAATGGTGCATGCTGCAGAATCTAAACAGTGATCTGGATCCCGCTGGCTTGCGTCACCTCCAGAAGAGCAGTCTTGGCCAGTAAACTGGTCTTTAATTGCTTTGCACATTTTTGAGGAAACAAGGGGCTCATTGTTAAACCGTGTTCATCTCAGCACACCTCATATTTTCTGCAGACTGCTCTGACCCCCACCAGGCCAAACATTCAAAATAAAACAAAATGCAATTAAAACCAGGGCTTTTAAAACAAGAACTAGCTTTGAAAAGATTTGGTGCTTTGAGTATGATTTTAATAGAACAAAATGAGGTAAAACCCAAGGAGAGAAAGCAAAGAAAGGAATGAGGCTTAACTCTGCACAAAAGCCACCAACAGTTCACATGTCTTGATCATTTCTAACTAAAACTAAATACATTTTAAACTAGAAAAGCACTCAGAGAGCGCAGACCTCCGCCAAGCCCCATTTAACGCAATGCTAACGAAATTTTCAAAGTGATCCAGAATCCAGGATTTCTTCTGGATCATCACCAAAATTTAATCATCTATTGGATTTACCATTCGGAACATTTCATCAAGATCCGTCCATAACTTTTTGAGTTATCTTGCTAACTAACAAACAAACAAACAAACAAACAGACAGACTCAGGCGAAAACATAACCTCCTTGGCGGAGGTAATCAGAACTTAAACTGGTCTTCTTTGATCCAGGGCAAAGCCAGTTAAAGATGCACTATGTAACCTTTCTGGTCTGCCACCTGTTTGTAATGAATGAGTTGCTAGTGCTGCTTTGTCAGGAATGTTCCAGAGGATGGCATTAAACTAATCTATATTTTATTTATTTATTTATTTATTTATTTATTTATTTATTTATAAAAAAAAAAAATACCTTGAAACAAGCAGTGTGATCTGGATCACTGCTCCACAGATCTAACCTGGAAATTGATAGAAATAGAAAAGTTTATGCCGTACTGTGGAATATGACAAGCAAAAACATCTCCATGCCAACAAGCAGGATGGCATGGAGTTGGCACTCTCTAAAAACATTACAGAGTGCCTATTTAAGTAATAAAACTAGATTTAACTTAAAGAGGCCTTAAAGAAGGAGAAGTTTATAAGTATAATTTCTATTGCATGTTAACTGATAACATCTATATAACAAATACAGATCACCATGTTATCTTTTATTGTTTTGAAAATGCTATATTCACTCATTAACATGTTTTATAAGTTTTAGTTTTGTTTTTCATGCTTTGAGTCCCTCCTCCATTTACTCCCTCTTCACAGCGCTGTCATATTAATGAAACTACTGCACATTCCATTAGGTTTGTGAAGTTGTAGTGTATAAAATGATATGTATTATTAAAAATGAATGGATTGTAGTCTTTTGGGCAGGGCATTGGACAGAAACATAGTGCTAACCGTGCAGGAGGCTTCAAATAGTGCCCAAGAGAGATCACTAAATTACTCAAACATGCATGAATGACATAAAACCTCTACAAGCATGTTTTTGATGAGGGAACAGCATTATAAAGTGGCAGAAAGTTCCAAAAAGTTGATTTTGCCAAAACCAAAGAACAAACATTAGTGTACATGAGCTGTAAACAAGAACAAAGCTTAGTCCACTCTAAACATCCAAATCTAATCCAAGGAAAGACCATAAAACCAGGTCAAAAACAAAACTTAACCTTGTCTAAACCAAGAAGTCCCCAAAAGCCAACCAGCACTCTCCACTGTAAAGGCCCCCCACCCTCAATTTTGGAACGCACACTCGTGTCTTTGCCTTGACATATTCCAACAGCAGTCCAATGTTTTGGATTTAAACCCAAGTCAGTTTGCTTTCCGGTGTATGAAGCAACGCATTGTGCTTCTGTGTTTCGCTGTGAATTGGCGAAGTATGACGCCGTATTAAAAGCGAAGGAGATTGAAGCGCACGTGGGACGGGTGGTGGTGGTGGTCCCTCTCTGATGCAAACCAGATGTGCCCATAGAGCCAGCGTGGATCGTACCCACTGGAGCTGTATGCGTGCCTGCGCGTGATAGCATTGATTACAGATGCAGTGTAATTTTGCAGTGAACCCACCGCACTTGGCAGGGCGGGAGATGGCGCTTTTGGTTGGAGTGATCTCATGCTTTATACGTCTGTCCCATAAATCATAGAGACTGTATTTGTCCCAGCACAGGGCGGACAGGGGATACAGATAGCATTATGGTTGTTTTAAAGGCTGCTATGTCAGGATATGGTGATTCAGCTCAACCTGTGCACTTCCATGCGAAAACTAAATTACATTCAAAGTGGAGATAAAACAGACAAGCGATGATGAGATTATTTAAGAGCTCCCGGTGGACACACGCAGAGGGTTTCCAAACTATAGATCTCCTTAACAGACTGGAGCTAATAACTGTAATAGCTCTGAATAAATGTGTACTTAAAACATGTCAATCAAACCTTGTGTTTATAAAAACTTAAATGTTGTTTTGCTTGGAACAAGATGTGAATCACTAATCAATCATAGCTTAATAGGAAGATAGAATTGTTCCCGACTAATCAAAGCCTGGGGGCTGAAATTCAGCTGTTCTTAGTTCTCTGTATTGAGGCCTTATGTGAACAAAGGCAGCCACATCTCCAGTTTGCCACAAGGTAGCTGTAGTTATGCAGTTCCCTCTTGAATATCTTTTTAAAATTCAGAATTAAGAGCTTTTCTTGTTTATTATGAAGAAATCTGCGTTGTGATTCTTTTGTTTTTTACTGTAAACCACTTACTTTGTTTTGACACAAAAAGAACATGCATTTCTCTGATTGGTTAATCACAGCCATTGGAACTCACAGAGTCAAGATTTGGTTCAAGACTTTAGTCTTTGTAAAGTATTGCAAAAGCAGGTGGTTGTGCAGGCAGTTACCCTGCTGTCCATCCCCACATGGAAAATAAAATAATCATATAAGGTAAAGTTTTTTCTATTTTTGTAACACACAGTTTACTTTAATCTAGTCTGGTCTCTTTCATGTGTGTTTTTTGTGTGTGCTGTTTACACTCTTAGGTCTTTATTTGCGTGGCCACAGACTGTAAACAGTGGTGCATACCTGACACAGACTGGCCACAACATGGAGACAGGACCTGAGTGAAGCGGAGGAGAGGAGAGTGTTCATGTGTGCTCTGAAATGCTTTGCCTTTCCCTCACCTCCGTCTTTATGAGTTCATATCCTCCTGTTGCTTTTGTGGAAAATACTGCAGTTTCCATCGCAGGAAGGTCCCCTTGACCCCAGTAAAGTGTCCATATTTGACCAGCTTTGTCTAAAAATGGCTGCTCTTGTGGTGTATTATTTAAAGACATTTCTACAAACAAGGCTGTGTTTCCCCAGTCATTTTGATGAATGAAACATTTCCTTTCGCCATATTTCTTTTAAAATGTCCTGTTGGGTCCTTAAAGTCCATTGTAAAGAGGATATGGTTTTATTTGCAATTCCTAAGTGTTGTCAGCCTGGTTTACTGCATGTTTTAAGGTCAAAGTGGTAGAGACTGCATTTTATGAATCAAGAGAGAAAGTGGTGAGGTCCTATATACTGTATTTCTAACAATGGAAAAACTATGGAAACTGGTATTTTGCTCCCCAAAACAAATACATTTTTAGCTCTGCATCTGTTTAGGTAGCAGCTGTGAGGCATCTGCGCTCAGATGCTTAAAGTCTGGACACAATGGACCTCCTCCTGTTTCACCTCGGTCACAGTTTAAAAATTAATTCATTCAAATGTTATTGTTAGCCACCTGTGATTAATTCTCTCTCAAAGCTAGGGTTTGTTGCATGAAAATAGTAACATTAACCCAAAAACTATTTTACGACAGAATGGAAAAATAACAAAATAATTATTAACATTAATTTGTATTTTTAATTGTATTATTTTGGCGTATTTAACTGATCCTTGTCACAACTATACCTGGAGTTGTGTTTTGTTTCATTCACACTTTTAATACACAAATCTGGAATATTTAGGCATATTTGAGTTCTTCTTTCAAACTAAAAACACTCTGTTCCACCTTGTGATGTCATGTGATGTGCTCCACTGTGTTTTTAAACTCCGTACACCTTCACTAGAATCATTTAGATAATTTCAACCCTGGAATTGCCAATCTCTACTGAACTACAGGTAAAAGGCACCTGCTGACATGAAAACTACCACTACATGACATCGCAAGGTGGAACAAAGCATTTTGTGCTTTGGAGATGTAGACAGACTAATTATTCAGGTTTACTCAAACATGTGTGAATGAAACAAAACACATCTCCTGGTATGTTTTTGATGAGGAAACAATATTCTAACATGGCTTAAATCTCAAAAGAATCCATTTTGTGTAATATAGGACTTTTAACCAAAGTAGAAGCAATCTGTATACCATAACCTCTTTAACTATTTGTGCTGGTTAAGGACGCACCATGTTGTTTTGCTTCTATTGATTCTTCTGTTTCTTCCTACAAAATCTACTTCAGATACTACATGCTCTAGTATTAGTATCTATGTGTTCTTTTACGGTGAAATAATGACCTACTTGGCTAATTTGGACTTTTCCACTTTGGGTTTAAGTTACCAGAAAGCCCCGCCCCCCTCTCCATCACCCAGACAGACGAGAGGAGACAGAGATGGAGTCTGGGGCAGGTGTCCAGGATTGACCCTTTGTTTGAGCTGTGTTCTTTTCACCCGAGTGAGGACAGTGCACCATTTACTCTTCTCTACAAACTCTTCATTTTCAGGCCAGTGTGAAAACAAAACACTAAAGATCACACAAGAGCTACAATCCACAATGTGCCGTCCATCAGACTGTAAGATTAGACTTCAGCAAAAGCTCGGAATAGTTTGCTTTTATCTCCGTCCATGGTATGCTCCACTTTGACAACCTTATGGGCTCTTTGGTTTGGTTTAATACAGGATTCAGAAAGTGATCCAGATTTGGCCAGAACAGCTAGCAGTAACTACGTGTCTTTCTGGCGGACAGCTGTGAGAAATGTTTCAAAGAAGTGCAGAAGATTTTCAAAGTAAAAGCATTAATTCAATTATGAATTGTTAATGAAAAAATAATCGAAAATTTGCAAGGATGGACAAAATCAAAGCATCTCTACATCTGTACTGTCTTGTGATCTTTCTGGCGGACAGCTGTTATCTCACATGTCTCAGAGGAAAGTATAAAGTTTCTCTCTCTGGACAGTGAACCCATAAAATGATTGATTGTTTGTGATATATTTAATAAAACTGTTATGTCATGATGTACAGCAGACATTGCACTATACTGGTATCAGGCGTGCAAGACCGTTACCATAAAATGTAATAAAATAACTTCTTTTAACCTTTATCTCACTTCTCTGAATTAATGCGCTGTGTCCAGTAGAGTCAGTGTCCAGTTGCATCTGTACCAAAGACTTTAGTGATAAAAGACTATGTTAATGAGTCCACTTCAGGGTAAGGAGACACCAAAAGTCAGTCTTTTTCAACGCTTTAATCCTTTAAAGGTGCATTGTGTAACTTTTCTGGTGGAGGGTCCGTCAAATGCTTTTCTCCATGGAGGTGATGTTGCAGTATGGTATTAAAACTTTCTATCATCATAGAGACCAAACCAAACCAAGTTACAGGTCAGATATTTGGAGAGGCAATCCAAATAATAAATATATATACTACTACTAATACTAATAAATATTCTCGGTATTTTTGAGCCATAAAACCACCCTTAATTGAATAAATGTAAAGTAGAGCTGTTTAATGTTATACTGTAGAGCACTCCAGGCAGAGCAGTGACATCTCCATAGAAACAAGCAGGTGACGGACCCTCAACCAAAAAGTTGCATAGTGCATCTTTAATGAACTATACTATTAAATCTGCCATAGATTCATGGGGAAAAAAAAATAATAATAATTAAAAAAAAAATCAATCAAAATAGAACACTGATTGACACAGAAATCTCCTTGGTATCTATGATCTTTGATTGCAGGAATAGAGTCAATTGGTCTAATCTGTAACTTTATAGGGCAAAATGGAAAAAACATTTGAATTGTCTATTGTAATTGTCATTTGAAAAATAATAATATTTTCCTTGCATTTTGGGGGCATTGTCTTGCATTAATTTCCTAGAAATTGATCCAAACCTTAACCATAGTTGCCTAACCTCAACCTAGTAAAAGTGAGCGTGTACACAGATTTTAGTTTCCACAATGTGATAAATACCTACTTATATATTCGTAAGGAAAAGCACAGAAGTTATAAGACTAGTAACTAATTTGGCAAGGCAAAACCAGTTTATTTGTATTGTACAATTTGTACACCAAGCAATTTAAAGCTGCTTTACAGAAACAGAAAGACATTAAAATCACATTCAATAATACAAACAAATCAAAACAGAAATAATCATCATTAAATTAACATTAAAAGAGAAGAGTATTGAATAAAAACCTTTCAGTCATCTGCACAGCTAAACGGAACAGTTTTGAGCCTGAATTTAAACATTGTAATAAATCAAACTTGTGGATAACATAGTTTAAAGATTCTGTATTACCCAAAATGGATTATTGTTAATCATGTTATAATGTTGTTACCTCATCAAAAAACATACCTGGAGTTGTGTTTTGTTTCATTCACACACCCTTTATCGTTAGTCTGTCTACATCTCCAAAGCCCAAAATGCTTTGTTCCACCTTGTGATGTCATGCAGCAGTAGTTTTCAAGTTAATAGTGACTTTTTACCAATAGTTCAGTAGAGCTTGACATTTCTAGGGTTGAAATCATTCAAATGATTCTAATGAAGGTGTACGGAGTTTAAAAATACATTGGAGCACTTCCTGTTCTTTGCCATATTACATCACAAGTTGGAACAGTGTTTTCTGTTGGAGAGAAGAACTCAGCCTAAATATGCAGGATTTGTGTGGTAAACATGTGTGGATAAAACAAAACAAAACTCCAGGCCTGTTTCTGATGAGGAAACAACATTTTAACTTAGATCAGAAAATCACATAATATGGTCTCTTTAAACAACTTAAAGTGTTAACCAATTGTATAAACCTTGATTAT
The DNA here is from genome assembly GCA_029959045.1 of Taenioides sp. WSHXM2023. Taxonomy (NCBI): domain Eukaryota; kingdom Metazoa; phylum Chordata; class Actinopteri; order Gobiiformes; family Gobiidae; genus Taenioides; species Taenioides sp. WSHXM2023. The sequence continues at coordinate 20,575,893 of CM057086.1, read as the reverse complement.
GAACAGACATGAGCACCCTAAAAACACCATTCGGGTCCGTGTTTGCACATATTTTGGGGTTACTATCTGGGACCAGAGCAGGAGCCTCCCCCCTGTCCCTGCACGTGGAGGGCTGGAGTTTGGGGAGGGCTATGCAAATGCTGTCAGCCTGCCCCTTTAGGCTCACTGCTGCTCCACGCTGCTCTCACTCTCTCAGAGCACTACAGGAGCCTACACTGCCCCTGTCCCGTGCACGCATACAGCTCCCAGTTTAGGCACACTCTGGACTGGACCCTGCAATCCCACCTCCTGCACACCTTTTCTCTGCACTCCTCCTCCTCTCATCTGCCTATGGACTATTCATTTTGCCACATCCTAAACACTGAGCTGGAGGAGATGCTGCTGGTGCATCGACTGTTTGGGCTCCCTATCTCCATCTGGGACCTATGAAGAAGACTGTACAACTTCTGCAACTTTTCTCAGCTTTTTCTTGGATTTGTTTAGGCTTTAACCAACAAACAAAATGAGGACCAGTTCATGTTTTGCACAGCTGTTGCTTTTAGGAGCACTTCTAACTTTGGTGCACAGTAAAGGGACATATTATGGAGGACATGTCAACCCTTACTATGGAAGCAGATACAACCTGTACAAGGCTGGACTGACTCCCCAGCACCTGCCAAACAAACCAATGTCAAGACACAAGTAAGTGCTTTTGTAACATAGATAAATAGATAGATAGATTTGGTTACAAAAAAAAAAAATTCAGATGTGGCTTACTCCTCATCTTGTATTGTTTTAGTTTCCATTTGGTCCTGGTTTAGACTTTGTCAGGTTCCAAATAGTTTTGTCCACAGTATCTACAGTTTTCTGGTGAATGGTCAGTTTTGGTCTTGACTTGATTTCGTCCTTGTGCAAAAAGAAATAATGGTGCCATGACATTCTTCAGTTTTTAGTCCAGATTTAGTCACGGCCTCTTCCAATCCTTACTTATACTAATCCTTAACTACTGTTTTATTTGACATTCAGTCTGGCTCTAAAAAGTCTAATATTGAAGTTAAGAAATCACTGTTCTAAAAGCGTCTTCACCTTTTGTAGCATTGTAGCAGAAGCAGGTGAGATGCACATGTATGGCACTGCTTATTGCCCTGCAGCCTCTTTCCACTGGTTCACACCTCAAACCATCTGTGGCCCAAAGGCTCAACATTATACAGCAACTGTTGCACCTCATATTAGGGAAACAAAGACATAATTTGAGGTGTCCAGGGCAGCCTTTGAAAATGATCACCTAATTATTGACCCATCTCAGTCTGACTAGTGTAGTGCTAGAATATATGGAGTAAAGGATAGTGGCATCAGTATCACAAATCAATACCAAAACAGTTTACACAGTTGTTCAAATTGAGAGTGCTTCATAACATGTTAAAAGAATGGTTAACTCCTGCAAGAAATTCAAGAAATTAAACTACGTTTACTATTTCAAAGCTACAAAATGCAATACAAAACAACCATATTTCACATAACATTCTTTGTTAAAGGTCCTGTAGTACACAAGATTGAATCTTGTGAGCTTTAAGCAATGTTATAGTGCTGTGCCCTCCTCAAAAACACACCTGGAGTTGTGTTTTGTTTCATTCCATTCACACACGTTTGAGTAATCCTTTATTATTAGTCTGCCTACATCTCTAAAGCTGAAAATGCTCTGTTCCGCCTTGTGATGTGATGTTTTTTTTGTCAGTTTTCTTAACTTTGCTTAAATCATCCAAATGGTTCTAGTCAAGGCGTATGGAGTTAAAAAAACAAAACAAAAACAAAAAAACAACAGTGGCACTTCCTGTATTACATCATGAGGTGGAATAGAGTGTTTTCTGTTTGAGAGAAGAACTCAGCCTAACTATGCAGGGTTTGTGTGTTAAACATTTTGTGAATTAAACAAAACACAACTCCGGGTAAGTTTTTCATGAGAAAATAACATTATAAGATAGTTCAGAAAATAGTGAAATATGGGCTCCTTTAATCATCTTAACATTATAATAATATGCACAAGCATACTTATCTCATCTGTCAGGTTTGACCTGAAGGTCTTTGCTCTCTTGTCTCTTTTGCTTGGCTTATCTCGAGAGCTGTTATCCATTTGGACAGCTCCCTTGGCTACCTGCTGCTTCACTACATCTGCTACAAGAGTGGTTCTCAAACTGTGGAAGGCGTGCATGGGATCCTCGTTTAGTCATTCCTGTTTAACTTCTGCTGTAGTTAAAAGGACTTAATGGCATGCTTTGATTTAGTTAAGAATTGCTTGGATGACCCTCGTTTACTCCTATGTAGACCTATTTAGGCTAGTTAGAAATTAGTTCAGTTATACCAGCTTTGATTTTATAAGTTGTATTAAAAGGCCCCATATTACGCTATTTTCTGATCTATGTTTTAAAGATGTTTCCTCATCAAAAACGTACCTGGAGTTGTGTTTTATTTCATTCACACATGTTTAACACATAAACTGAGCATATTTAGGCTGAGTTCTTCTCTCAAAATGAAAACACTTCCACTTTGTGATGTCATATGGTAATACAGGAAGTGCTCCACTGTGTTTTTAAATGTCATACACCTTCACTAGAATCATTTAGATGATTTTAGCACTGGAATTGCCAATCTCATCTGAACTAAATGTAAAAGATATCTGTTAACCTGAAAACTACTACATGACATCAGAAGGTGGAACAGAGCATTTTGAGCTTCCGAGATGTCGACAGACTAATAATAAAGGATTACTCAAACATTTGTGAATGAGAAAAAACACAACTCTGGGTATGTTTTTGATGAGATAACAGCATTATAACATGGCTTAAAGCTCATAGGATTCAATGTTGTGTAATATAGGACTTTTAAATGTGGGTTGGTCCTTCTGGTGGTCCTGGTTTGAATCTAGTTTAGACCCTTGTTTCCACCTTGTTGGTTAAATCCAGTATGCACCTGCTTTATACTAAAATTAGTCATGCACTCTTAAGTTTTAGTTTTTTAAATGTAAAAAAAATATATATGATTAATTAAATAAATGCTGCCTGGCCCATTGGGTTCACAGTACTCCCATAGGTCTCTTGAATGGTATGGTCTTTAACATCATCATCACTTTAGTTATTAGGATAGGGAATTCTTTTATTTTTCTTGCCTGGGACCACCTCTACTTTAAGATTGAGTCGTCATAATTCCCAACCACTACTGTACATTTACGTGCAAAACCTCGCTATCATCACAGCAATAGGTTTACCAGCTGGCCTGAAAATCTACCCTCTGACACTGGCTCCATATTCTTTATTTATAACGCCACATACCAAATTATGACAGCTATATTACACAGAGTGGCTGTGACAGATGTTGCTGATGCTGGTACGGCCTGTATATTGAACGATGAAAGGGCCATACTACTGTGTAAAACATGAATGGTAGAAAATATATGTAAAAACACAATATATCCAATCCACTTTATTAATATAGCAAATTTTACAAACATGACAGTTTCCAGTTTCCAAACTCAGACAAATTAAGACAATAAAATAGAGTAAATCATAAATACAAACAACAAATAAAAACATCTTAAAATACATAAAGCCAAAAATGGTTATAACTATAAAATGAATCAAATCAGTCTCACGTATGTATTGTTTTGTTGTTGTTATACACTATAGTTGTGTATATGTTGTGTTATGTTAGAGCCTTGTAAGAGATTCTGAAACTCAGTGGGAAGTCCTGGTTAAAAATAAAAATGAATAACTAGATAAACACTAAATGTCAATCTTTACTAACTAAACTAATATACTTTGTTGATTCTAGTTGTTTTTTGCAGTGAAGAGAGCATTTTCCCCTGAACTAGAACAGAAAATTGGGTACCACTTTATCATAACTGCACAGTGATTAGCCTTAGTAAAGTGATCAACGCCTTAATTCAGAATGAAATGATTAAGAATGATTCAGGCTTAGTAACAACTTAATTAAAGGGTTAAGGTTACAAGTCAGGGTTATGAATTACGGTAAATCTTTGTAAATCTCGTGTTTTATTAAAGGTTGGTTGGGATCTTTTTTATAGATATGCCATTGCTTGGCCTGGAATGTTACACAGTATGACATTAAACAGCTCTACCTTACATTTCTTCAATTACAGCTGGTTTTATTGTTCAGAAAATACCTAGAAAAACGTGCATTTTGACTGTGAGCGGGGGTTGCCTCTCCACAGATCTGACTGTCTTGGACTGGTTTGGTTTCCATGAAGATATTCCATACTGTGAAACATTCCAGAGAAAGCAATAACAACTCCATGGAGAAAAACATTTGACAGACCCTCCACTAGAAAAGTTACACAATTCACCTTTAGGGCTCTATATCTTCACCTTTGGAACATGCAGTGTCATGCTTTAGTGGAGATCTACTTTATATTTTCTTTTATTTAATTTGCCTTGTCCATTTTTGTGTATTTTCCTTCTTCCTTAGCCTCCTTCACTGTTGAGCTTTGATTGCAAGTCTGAGGCTAGTCTGTGCACAGGCCCTAGTGACCCTGGCTGGACACTTGGCACCCTCGAGACCTGTTTGTCAGAGTCAGACCACCTCAGCACAGTTATATGAGCTCAGTTGTTGTGGTCTGCAGTGGTCAGTGGAAAGAGGGGCTTAAAAATAACACACACCCCGCAGTTTAAGTGTGCGCTCCCAGTGGTGTGTACATGTTTATTTGTTCCTGGTAAGAGTTTTGCTTGTAAAATCTGAGAGGCCACAAGCGTCACATGCTACAAACGTGATTTTCAGTGACATTTTCTGAAGCATTCTCAGCTGTTGGCAGGTCTTTTGTTCTTCCTCATGAAAGATTGTCTGTGTTTTGGAAGCAGAGCAAGTCATTTGATTTAGCAGTCATAGCAGTCAAACTCGACCACTGACTGCTCCCCAGAAAATATATTGTCCCCAAGAGAACACCAACGCTTAAATTATAATGTCTTCCATGGCCTTGTTGTCATGGGAGATTCTCTTCAACTCAGTGTACAAAATAAATTCATTGTTTCACTGTGCTTCTTAAAATGATATATACAGGTTTCATCTCTTGGTGAAAATATTTGAATTCTTCCACTGTGGCTCAAAGATGCAGTGGTCCTTTCTTGTAATTGGAAAGGCTTTGAATCTGAGTTCCTTTAAAATTCATTAGATTTGACAAAGAACGAACAATCCTGAATCAAGAGACTGGTCATGATCCAAACGAAATAATTCAAACATAAGCTCAAATTTTCTGCAGGCCATGTTTTAAATTGAGGAAATATCAAATTTCCATTTTATTAACAGATTATCCAACCAAGAGGCTTAAAGGTGCACTGTGTAACATTTCTAGTGGAGGGTCTGCCACCTGCTTGTCTCCATGGAAATATTATTGCTTTGTCTAAAATGTTGCACAGTATAGATCCTATCGACACACACAAGGGAGACAAGCAGGTTACAGCACTACACTACATTACAGTTCAGATCTGTGGAGAGTCGCCTCTATTCACAGACGGAATTATTGTATTTTTGAGCAGTAGAAACACACGTAATGAATAAATCCCAAATGTATATGTTTAAAGTCATACCATGGAACATTCCAGGCAAAGTAATAACATCTCCACAGAGACAAGTAGGTAGTGGAACCCTCCACCAGAAAAGTTGCGCAGTGCACCTTTAACCACTGGCAAAATATAAGTCTTTATGTTTTGCTAAAAGAGCGACCCAGATGAGTTCCCTTCATCCCCATTAAATTATTTCGATGTCACTGGTGTTGGCAAGTGTAAAGAACTAACAGCTGTTCACTGAATCCGTAATTGCTCTCACAAATTCCTGTCATTACTGCTGGAATCTCCAAGTGCAGCATCAGACACATTTAGGACTGTCACTGTTCATTCTCCCATAAAACCCCGAGCTGGGCTACAGCGTCACCATTTCACCAAATCTCTTTAGTACGACTTGATTATGCCGCATGTCTTGTCTGATAAGATTAGGCTTATATGCATGGGCTTTCATGTGATGTATGAGATGGAGATCAGGGGGTAAGGGTCGCGGAGTTGAGAGAGGTTAAAGGTTGAAGTTCGTTGTTGTAACTTTGTGTGACACATCCAGTGGAGGACAAGAATGGAGCCAGTGTCCTGCTATGGGGTCACACGGGCTTGGCAGTAAACCATGTATTTATCAGCTGATCTTTGTGGTGGTTCGGCTTTGAAAACTGGGAGAAGATGAATTTGATACATGACATGGCAACATAATACTACTCTATGGGGTTACAGACTTGTCTTGAGGTCAATAGTTTTGTTTTTAATTTGGAGAATGAATGATGGAAAGGTGACACTGAGGTCATTTTTGTCAATGAGATATATAAGTGTTTTAAGTGGATCATTTGTCAGCCTTGAAAAACAACCATTAAACCCTGAACTTGTGAATATTAACAATAGAGATGAGTCAGTGGTTGCCAGTCACAGTGTCATCAGTAACAGAAAATGCACTATTAGCAAGATTTATTGACCGTGTAATGAAAATTTGCTAATGACCTTATTCTACCTCAACAGTTAAAGTTCCTATATTACACAAAACTGACTCTTTAGCTTTAACCATGTTAGAATGTTGTTACCTGTGTTTTGTTTCATTCCCACATTTTTCATCTCCAAAAATCAAAATGCTCTGTTGTGATATCATGTAGCTACCTTTTACCTTTTGTTTAGTAAAGATTAGCAGTTCCAGATCTGAAATTATGCAAATGATTCTAGTGAATGTGTATGAAGTTTGAAGCACTTCCTGTTCCACAGCACTTCCACATGACATCACAAGGTAGAACAGAGTGTTTTGCATATGAGAGAAGAAGAACTAAATATGCAGGATGTGTGTGTTAAACATGAATGAAACAAAATACAACTCCAGGTATGTTTTTGATGAGGAAAGAACATTATAACATAGGTCAGAAAATAATGTAAAATGGGCCCTTAGCGATAACAACAACAAGAGTGTGTTTCCACATAAAGTAGATTATAAACTTGTTGAAATGCCTGGGGATAGGTTTGTAATTTTTCACTACAGGTCCTGATCCGCTTGCTGTGCTCCCAGTGAAAATACACATTATTTCAAAACAACATTAACGACTGATATGTCTCGAGCCAAACATTCTGCTTGATTTACTGAGGTTAGCATTGACGCCTTTTAGCCAAATTCTTAGCATTTGTTGGGGTAATAGTGAGCCTCTGAGCTATAATAACAGTTATCTTAACGTGTGACCTTATTTATGGAAGATCTCCTCTGTCCTAAATCTGGCCTGTCCTCCCTTTAAGGCTAATCAGTATCCACAAGAGCAAACTGTGCTCTATAGGGGCGTAACATGGTCAAGAATAGGCAAGTATATATATGGAAAAATATGAGCCATGGAAAGGGAGTTGTTATTGATAAAAGTCCCAATAAAGATGTATGCTTTTGTATACGGTTCATCGGTGCTCGTAAATCTCTCAGGGTTTACCCCATGGGCTTGAGTTCAAACAGTCACGGAGCTTGCAGGTGAGAAAGCCATCAGCGACGAGGAACTAAAAGTGTCAAAAATAAGCCACGTAATTGGAGGAAACGGCTGAACCGTGAAGCTAGCCCCCCAAAAAAGAATTCAATTTAAAATGTACTCAAGTTAAAGTGACTGTAGTTAAGCAAAATTTATCTTTCTCTAGTACAGATAATTTGTAAATGCAGCTCTTGAGGTCAAAATGAGACCACTGTGTGCGGTGGTTAGAGATCCAAATATGATCGTCATGAGATTTATTTGGACCAGGTTCAACAAAAATTTGCAAGGCATGACATATTTTAGTCAAGTAATATAAAAATGAAGTTGAGCTCACCTGAAGCTGCTCATGGTGCAGAGCTGAAGCCTGCACCAGGAGGTTATGAGAAAGAAGCAGGGGATGAAAGGTGAGTTGTTTTGGGCCCTGCGCGGGGTGGAGGTCCAGCAGTAATAATATTTGCCGAAACCCTCCACATGAGAATCCGAGATGGGAATTCTGCTGTTTCCCCAGGGAGCTTGTGAAGGGATTTAGGAACTGTAATGCTATACTGGAAATATTTACAGTGAGACTAGACCTGCAATAAAATGACATGATGTGATGACAAAACAAGACAATATGAGAGATGATGGAAGTGGGGACATATGCAGTACAGTCTTATCCTGTGAAAGTGTGTGTTAAAACTTTGAGAAGCAGCTGAATAATCTCTGCAGTAACGTGACAGGGAGGAATGCTTTGGCAGATAAATTGGATTCAACAATCAGACACTATATGGAGTTTCCAAAAAAAAACAAAAAACAACAACAACACTACTCTTATTTATTGTGGAATATTAAATAGATCTAAGGCTTGGGCCACTGGTGAACATGAAGGGCAATTGAAGGCTGCCATATACCCTTGACTAATGGCAGCACCACCTCTGAGAAATACCAGCAATAATAAGAAGAAGAAAGAAAAGAACAAATGAGGAGTGATGATGCTCTCAATCGGTTAAATGATGTTATGTTTGAGCAATCCTGCACATTGTATGTACTCCATGATTGGATCTGATCATGTCAGTGCTAAACATTTAGATGGCATCAGCTATCGTTTTCTGCTTCATACAAGCTACTTGCAGTCCGAGTGCCCTCTCCTGGTGTTTTGTATGGACAAATTTCATGTCAGCTAAGGCTTTGGGGTATTTTTCCAAGACATACATTATTTTGTTTTACTATGGAAATTAGGCTACATATGCGAAGAAGTGGCAAGTTTAAAACTTCTGAAACGTAAAGGTCAGGACCTTAAAAAGGCACATGATTTGCTGATTCCACCGACTGAGACACTACCTCAGACCAAGGAGGCAGTAGAAGGAGAAGGTGTCCTTGAGTGCTTCTTTTTTGCTTCAAAGATTTTGGACACACTTAATATTCCAATAATAATTGTATGAATGAGGTAATTGTACATGTGTCCTTCACACGCATATTAAATCTCATCTCGCATTCTGAAATCTGAAAATGTGGAATAAAGTTTGAGAATAACTTTGGGAATATGACAGTGAGGTAAGGTGAGGTCCTGGACTTGCCTAATCACTAGAGCTTGGGTGGACCAATCAGGGTGGATTTCTGGGCTGATTATTGGGAGTTCCTTTGTATTTGCTTGTTGTTTTGGCTAATTTAGCTCGGTCATTGCGGTGAAAGCCTGTAAGGTCGCAGCACTTAAACAGTCATAAACTATCACTGAAGCTAAAGGGGTTGAGTGGATCCCTAACTTCCCTTTTTAGTGACCTTCTCTGCTCTTCTATTTTGGGGTCATGTCCGAGCTGAAGCTGTTTTCTGTCCTGTGGGCAAAGTTAAAGTGTCATCGTGCCTTTTGTGGTTCTACTTCTCGGTAATATTTCACCTACTTATTCTATTTCCATCCAGTGGCTTATATCCTGCTAATGATATCCCTTGGGTCACCTTGGACAATTTCTAAAATTGGCATGCTAACAAAGTAACTTCTAATGTTTTATTTTATTTAGTTTCAGATTGACAGGAAGCTTCAGCCCTATTATGACATCTTAGAATAGTTCAGGGATAAATGACATTGACCCACAGTACAAAGCATTATAGTTTTAGACCCGCACCTGTTTGTTTCCATGGAACAAACCCCATGGAGTCTGATGCTGTACTGTGGAACATTCCACTCAAAGCAATACCACCTCCATGGAGATTAGCAGATGGTGGACATTGGAAAATTAAAAAAAAAAGTGCACCTTTAATATATTTGTGCTCTGGACTGACTCATTTTCAAGTGACCTGCTTCTCACAATGATCGAAAGCACTCCAAAACATGGTGATGACTGCAACTGTTCCATTCCCACAATTCCATTGGAAAACTAGGAGTTAGAACCAAGAAATCACTCATCTGAGCAACTACACACCTGCTTGGCTAACCCTGACTCTGTTACTTGGCATTACATGGGGTTTATTCTTTGTCCTGTGGTGCTGCACTATTCTCGTCGCTCTCAATATCAAAGTGGAGTTAGGTTTGCTATCTCCCTCTCACTATCTCTAGTCCACTCTCAGCTTGTTTGGCAGTAAACGTTTGTTTTTACACAATAGAGGAGGGGAGCTGCTGCTGGCCCATTCACCAGTGCAGTTCACCCTTGGTCCCATTCTGTCAAGGCCCAGCCCCGAATCTTTAGTGGAAGGAGCAGGGATAAAATGTCAGTCCCAGACACAAATGACATGGACAGATATGTGAACGCAGGGCCAGGATCTGGACTGTGTTTTCTTTGTACATCTGGATTCTTGGAGCAGCTACAGCATGTGTGTTTTGGTCTGAGGGTCAAATAAGGGTCCTCCAACCAAACTGCATAAACACAAGGAAGTATTGACTACTTTATTGTATGAATGGTAATTATTATTTATGGACGGAATCAAAGAATGATTTAAATGATGTGCTAAATTGCCATAATTTAGAGACTTAGGCTAGCAGTATTACACATTTGTATGAGTCTGTGTTGCGCTTTTAAAATAGGTGACTGTATATACATATTTTGTATTTATTTATCAATTTATTGACATAATCTATTTAATTGTGTGTAACTTCATAAATGTTGTAACTATGTAGTGTTCTCAACTGATGTGGCTTCAAGATATTATAATTAGCTATACCCCAAATAAGAATGACATTTTCAATATACAAAAACAGTTGCGCATTACTTTCATAGAATAGTATCATTTCAAAACAGTAACATGGGATGGACTGAACACTCAGGGGAGCACCTCTCTTTTGTTATGTTTCTGAGAAGTTTCTGGAGAAAGGTACAATACAAAATCCAACATCTTGAGAAAAGTTTTTGATTTTCTGTCAGCTGTCATCTCCCCAAAAGCTGTGACAACGTTCCATAATTCCTCATACGCATGATGCAACCCTGTGTGTCAGCCATACCACCCATGTGCTCAAATGAGGGTTTACAAGTCTGAAATTGAGAATTGGCGTTAAAGCTTGATGCGTTCACTTGTATTGAGGAGCGTATGAGAGCACAGGGAGTGATCGTCACGGCGACGTCTCTGTGGGATTGTAAAGCACAAAGCCAGCAGGTGGAGTTGTTGACGTAACAGAGCATGACAGCGATGCTGAAATTCAATCAACATTTTTGTACTAACACAACAAATGAATGCAGTGTTGTGAAATATTATGACTCTGGTGAAATGTTATGCTTTTGTTTACTTCATAATGATTGGAGCATTGTAAGTGAATGTGAACCAGAGCTTTTTGACTGGCTGCACGTGTTAGACCTCATGTAACCTGATCTGTCTACTGGCCTGCATCACACTGTGGAAGATTGGTAGCAAAGAGTCTGCAGTAACAATTCAACACAATGATGGAAACCATGATAGTTGCTATTTTAATTTGCTTTTGAAAGCTTGTGTGAGTTTTTTTGTGAGCAGAATACTTTCACACCTGCAGTTTGGTAATCTATATTGTGTCTACATTTTTTGCAATGATTAATTTTGATTATTAGATGCTCCTTCGCTGACCTTTAAAAAACTGTAAAACTGTAAAAAACTGTACTGAGAAGCACCTTATAATCAAGATAGATACATTTGACACACAAGGTATTCACCAGTGAAAAATTACCCCATGTGGATTTGTACTAATAGAACACCACGCAGTGCTCTGTGAATGAAAATGAGATTTAATAATAATAATAAATAATAATATTTCTAAACTTTTATATAGCACCTTGCAAGATACCCAAAGCACTTGACAATGCAATGATTCACGCCACACTGGTGATAAGGACACAACATTCACATTCACACATGTTTAACACACAGACCTTGCAGATTTAAGCTAAGTTGTTCTCTGAAACAGGAAACACTCTCTTCCACTTTGTGGTAATACAGGAAGTGCTCCACTGTGTTTTTAAACTCCATACCCCTTCACCAGAATCATTTGGATAATTTTAGCCCTGGGATTCCCTGCCTCTACTAAACTCAATGTAAAAGGCTGGAACAGAACATTTTGAGCTTTGGAGGTATCGACAGCCCAATAATGCAGTGTTACTCAAACATGTGTGAATGAAATAAAACACCACTCACAAGAGAATTTTGCATAATATGGAACCTTTAAATAAATGAAATAAAAAAGTAATGGCACTATTACAAATCTGGCAATGGCAATGCAAACACAGTTGACCATAGACTGACCAACATGCACTGTAACACAAATCTGTCCATTTGACAGGTCAGTAAGCGCTTCATGTGCCCAAAGGCATCTCCTCACACCACATCAGTTGTGCTCACATCCACATTTCCTCGCACAGCTCAGACTGGGCAGCAGGCTATCAGACGTGGATGAAAGAGGCTCTGTCACTGAGAACCCCTCCCCCTGCTCTCCTTCTGCTCCCCCTGCTCCCCCCTCTATTAACATATGTTCTCTGAGTGGGCACACAGACTGACACACTGCTCCCTGTCAACACAGCTGTGATGTGTACAAGGCAGTAGTGCTGGGATTTCGGAGTTTGTTCCACTGTACTGAATTCTTCTGATAAGATCCAAATGTAATGTAAAAAGTACATAAGCTGGATGGATTTTTGCTTTTGTGGTAGAGGCAGTGATTCCAACTTCACCCATGAGAACCCAGTAATGGTGGACTCAATAAACTGGCAGTATATGCCACTTTGCTTATAACCAGAAGATTTGTGGTTTGATCCATCACACCAGTGCATAGGGTATGTGTGCCGTTCTGTGCATATGTATGAATGTGACGAGAGAATGAGTGATTGTGGTGGTTGGATGGTCCTCAGCTGTTGCTACAGGCCCTGTCAGCATACCGCCAAGAGTGAAGAGTGAATCATCTAAAGTCGAATTTTAGTATCTAAATATAGCACTGTATACATGGAATGTCCTGTTATCATTTTGCAGGGGAGGTCTTGGAATATTTATCAAATCAAATCATCAAAAAGTTGACTCATGAGCTGCCAACTAAAATGTTTGTGAATGTTGATGGCATTGCGAGTCTATTAAAAAACATAGCTCAAACTGTCAGTATCTAATTAAGTGATGCTTGGAGCAATCCAGGAACTGAAGATTTATAAACCAAGTTCTTACTGTACCACGTTCAAACCCAAATGAACACATACAAATCAATTCCAAATCAATTAGCAAATTATGTCCGTAGAAGTTCTAACTCCGCCCACCAGGGGGCAACCTTGCACACCATCTCATCCATTCTCCACAGATGAGGTTTGCAGAAAGGACTCGTGCAGAGCTTTCTCACACTTTTGGACATGCCATACTGTCTGGATAAGCCCACTGAATTTGTTCACTTGGCATTCGGCCTCCACTCGCCCCTCTCCCTCCCTCTGCCTGCCAATCAGAGTCCTTGTATTTGTCCAGAAACAGCTGTGGAGCAAAGCTAAGTGGTGCATGTGCTGCTAAACGCTCCCCTCAGGATGGGAGAGACTTCACGTGAGGCTGGGGAGCGCAGATCATCGTTTCCTGTGCAGCGGAGAGAAAGGCCAAGGGAACATAAGGCAGTTGCTGTTGCTGCACTGGCAATGAATGGAGCGCAATAGAAGAAGACAGTCAGGACATAAAAATGATGCAACAACTGCTCTAAGTGGATACAGTGGAGTTATTATGTGTGGGACTCACATTACACGAATAAACACTTCCACAATTGAAAACAGCCATGAGCATTTCAAATCTAATTCTCCTTAACCCAGAGACACGTCACAGATACAGTGCTGATAATGGCTTTAGAACAATAGGCCCCGCTGTGATCCACTGGAATTTAACATGCCTAAACCTCCCCATAACCTTGTGACAGGCCAGTTCAATAAATGATGCAATATGTGCACATTAAAAACACTTTTATCACATTCACCCTTAAAAAAAACGATAGCACTATTTGATCAAGTTATTCAGATTGCATTTATTGTTTACAGTTCACAAAGCAAATTCCTTATTAGCTTTCAACTTTCAACAACTGATTCTTATCAATGTTTCATAAGCTAAGCAAGGCGGGCCTGGTTAGTACTTGCCATTTATTATTCATGTAAAGCACTTTGTAATTTTTATCTGTGAAAAGCGCTGTACAAATAAAACTGTATTACTTCCTTACTTGTGAGTGAGAGACGGCTGGGAATATCAGCTGCAGCAGTGGGGGAAGAAGTGGCTCGAGTCGAAACTGTTGTTGTGTCCTTAGGCAAGACACTTCATCCACATTGTCAAGTTTAAATTGTTGTGTGTATGTGGGGGGAAGAGAGGAGTCTCAATTTGTCTATATAAATGTAAATCTAAAGTAGCCTATTAAACTCTTAGATATAAATATATTCAATTGTGCTGGTACCAAGGCCATAAAGAGTGGTTAAATAGCATCAGGAACAGGAGTATAATCAACGTAAATGTATCAGTTAAACTGGGATACAGACAACCAGACAAACAGTGAAAGATGAATAACTTTCCATAAACTGTTTTGTAAGTGTGTGGAATCTGAATTGCTTTGTATAATTTTTCTATGATGATGATTAATAAAGTATCTTATCTTCTCTTCCCACAGAAACCACTGTGCCTATGTGGTCCAGAAGAACATCACCTGTATCATGCAGGATGGAGCCATCCCTTTTGTGAAGGCTGAGTACACCACCAAGTGCATCTGGGGCCAGAAGTGTCCCGTGGTTATGTAAGTGTTTCAATAAAAGATTATTTGGGTTGGTCAGCGAGAGGAGAACCTTCACATATGATACTGCTTTTAAATGCTGCCCTCTAGTGGCAACATGGTAACTTAGAATGTTCAGTTTTCAATTAATGCATTTCAGATCATTTAAAAATATTTGAATAGTGAAACCTTTTGCCAATACAGGAAGACACAAACACAAATTGAAGGGGTACAATAGATTTTAAAGTAGGTTATTAGTCTGTACATCAAAAGGCGTTTGGCACGCTATCAGAATCTATTTGGCTCAAACATGGTAAAGTGAAGTTTGCCACTGACTCGAGTCCAATCCTCTGATACCACATCATTTACATTACCACCACCTTAATCTCATAATCTCCCTCTAATCTGGTCAATCCCATCGCCAACAACTTCATCCTTTTATTTCTGCTCCACTAATTCCATCTTCCCTTCACCATCATTCTGATTCTACACACAACCTTGGAAAAATCAAGTGTTTCATTTATTTTCTCCACAGTTCTATATATTGCTATAAAATGGCGATCTTTTTAATAAATTCAGTCATAAAAGGGCCCATGCTACTATTTTTAATCTACGTTTTAATCTACAATGTTGTTACCTCATCAAAAACATACCTGGAGTTGTGTTTTGTTTAATTCACACATGTTTAGCAGACAAACCTTGCATGTTTAATTCTTTTCTCAAACTGAAAACATTGTTCCACCTTGTGATGTCATGCCATAATACAGGAAGTGGTCCACTTTTTAAACTCAAATGTGTGAAGGAAACAAAACACAACTCCAGGTAGGTTTTTGAGGATGTAACAATTATATAGCATTGCTTAAAGCTCACAGTTATCCATTTTGCATAATAAGAACTAATTTTGCCGTTTTGTATTCCTTTTTTAATTCAGGTATAGGACAATATACAAGCCAAAGT
The DNA here is from genome assembly GCA_029959045.1 of Taenioides sp. WSHXM2023. Taxonomy (NCBI): domain Eukaryota; kingdom Metazoa; phylum Chordata; class Actinopteri; order Gobiiformes; family Gobiidae; genus Taenioides; species Taenioides sp. WSHXM2023. Next base: position 20,560,300 of record CM057086.1, on the reverse strand, counting down.
ACAAAGTGGGTTATAAAACAGTGACAGAGCTGGAGTGGAGGTGTTGTCCTGGATACTCTGGGGATACCTGTGTGGAAGGTCCCACGTCTGAGCCCGGTGTGGTCATGCCCCCGTTCAAAGGAGCAGCTCTGCCCCATCGCCCCAGGGTGAAAGGCTTCCCCCATGGCCCCCGCCCCCCAGTGGACCACAAACCTGGAGAGGGCCAGATCGAACCAGGCAGACCACTTCCAAATGTGCCCGATTCAAGGCCCATACCGTCAGGACAACTGCCGGCTGGCACTGGAAAACCATTTGGTAACGTCTGACTTAAAGGGCTCATATTACGCTATTTTCTGATCTATGCTATTATGTTGTTTACTCATGACAAACATACCTGGAGTTGTGTTTTGTTTCATTCACACATGTTTAACACACAAATCCTGCATATTTAGAGTTCTTCCCTACATTGTAATGCCACATAGTAATACAGGAGGTGCTCCACTGTGTTTTTAAACTCCATACACCTTCAGTAGAATCATTTGTATAATTTAAGATCTGGAATTGTAAATCTCTACTGAACAAAAGCTAAAATGTAGCTGTTGGAACAGGGCATTTTGAGCTTACGCATACACATAAATATTCTCTAACTATAAGTATTCAGTTAGCATATTCACAACTTTTTCTGACTAAAATTGTATTTATCTGAAAATTTCAAAATACAATAAAAGTAATAGTTTGACTTGTCAAAGCCTAATTGAAAAAATATATATTGTTGACTTTTCAACTACTGGAATAATAAATTAGTTGCGGTCCTAATTATCTTGTAGATGATAAATTGACCACCACTACATTTTTATTTTGCTACACAATTTCTCTACCTCTGTCTTCAAATAGGAAATACATTTGGGGGATCTGGAGTGACAGGTGAGCGCTTGGACCGGATGGAGGCAGATCTGCGACGCCTCTCCCAGAGTTTGGACACCCTGAACGGTGTGGTGGCCGGACTAGAGGACCGTTTGAGGACTTCACTGAGAGAAGACACCAACAAGATCCTGGTGTCTCTGCTCCCAAACATGCCCCGGACCCCAGACTCTGGCGTGGGCTTTGGAGTGATCCCAGATGGCAGTCCAGATGGTTTAGAAGGCCAGGAGAGCTTTAATGGATTTGGAGACCTGGTTGGAAGAGTAACAGAAGTGAGGGATGAGCTGAGGGCCAAAACACACATCATAGAGGAGATCCAGGTAACATGAGTCAACCATGTCCTTTTACACTCCATATTTTAAGTGATTATAAATACATTTTTCAAATATTTGAAAAAGTAAATAGTAGTTGTTCAATAATCAATTCAAATAAAGGTTAACAAAGAAACAACTCCTTCCAGTAAACATAGTAACCACAAATACTTAAAGATACACTATGTAACTGGTGGATGGTCTCCATAGAGATATTGCTTTATTCCACAATATGGTATTAAACTTATCTCCATGGAGACAAACAGATGGTGTCATCAGGCAATAATAATAATGGAGATGGGCAGTTCTTTTTGTGTATGTGAAATTAGTTGACTGATATTTGAAATGTCCTTTTTCTTGTTATGAAACTAAACCTAATATCTAATCTTATCTCAAACCACAGTAGACCTGTAATACCATTCTACTCCTGTCTCTAGGGCGTGGTCCTTGGTCACGATGATCAACTGAAGAAGTTACTAGAAGGCCCCAGAGGAAGGCCCATCGCTGGCTCTAACCTGAATGTGGAGGAGATCGTGAATCAGAAGCTGGCCAGGGTGCGCTCGGAGATCCTGGATGGTTTTGAACGGCGTCTGACTGGTCTGGAGTCCCACTGTGACAAGAGGATCAGTGCCGTACAGCAGCAGTGTCACCAGGACCACATGAATGGACAGGAGCAGATGCAACAGTCTCTGGATGGACGAGAGACTGGTCTGAGGAAGGAGCTGGGGACACTGCAGGCCCAGATCCAAGGACTCACACTCACTGAGAGCTGCTGCGGACAGGTATGGATTTATGAGATGGACACTGTTTTGGGTAGTGATTTGACACAAAGATGTTCAGCTTGGCTATATATTGGAAACAGACTTTTGAAAACATTTGCAGCCAGAATTAGTCCCTTTAGTCCTATTTCTTATTATAATGGATGAAGGATGAAGTTTATAGAAGTCCACCCTTCCTTGATAAAATCCAGTCAATATTATTTTTACTGACAATATCTGTAGACAATGTAGCAAAATTTGTATATAACTTTTCAAAATGGAGTTACTAATTATTGGAATAATATTTAAATTGATTTGGTTTTTTTTTTAGATTACAGCAATATTTTTCAGACCAAGAGTATTTCACATACATTTCACATTTCGCATACAACACAGTCACTGCAAAGCAATATGTGTTCAATAGCAAACACAGATGTTGAAACACTGGCACAGTATTCTTATTTTTGTTATCTTAAACAGATATTATGAATGAAAAATGTAGGAATGGAATAATAAGTTGATTGCTGTAAAATATTTCTTCTGAAAACATTCCTATACAAAGAGTAAACTGCAAACGCACTGAAAACCTTTTAAAATATAAATTATCTGTTTATGCGAAGGAACTCTATACTACACGCATAAAAAGACATGAATAAATATAATCATTTGTTATTTCGACAGGTGAACAGCCTCTCCCAGCGCATGCTCTTGCTGGAGGACTCTGTGAAGGACCTTACGGAGTCTCAGAGGCAGATGCAGAGGGCACTGGTGGATCACGATATCGAGGTGGAGACCCTGATAGAGACCCGCCTCCTGGAGATCGAGAACCGCTTCAACACCACCACAGAGGGCGGCACCATCACCGCTGTATCCGGGCTCCCCTCTCAGCTGGACGGGTTCAAGACCATGCTGGAGGACAAGCTGAAGACTCTGGAGGAGAGAGTGTTTGTGGCTGTGGGAGAACTGAGCAATGCCACCTCTCCTGCTTTACTGGAGGGTCAGGTGATTCCTGCTCTGGAGATTGAATCTGTCAAAAGGCGATTTGAAGGTGAAATTGGTGGTATCCAAAATCAGCTCATAAACCTGGAGCTCCTGTGCACCTCATCTTGCGTTCCCTCTACCTCGCCAGCAGGGGGCATTGATGGCAAGGGGGTAGAAGACTGTGAGGATGTGGCGAAAAAGATGAATGGTAGATTAGACAACCAATCCAACCAACTGGATCAGCTAAATAACACATTACAAAATTTGCTTTTCAAGATTGCCCAAGAAGAACTGGAAGGATCAGTCAGTGGTGAGATTACACTACTTAAAGTCAACATTCACTCAGTAAACAAGACTCTGAGAGGGCTAAAAGACTCCATAAGGTTTATTGCAAGTGAGGTTGGACACGCTAACGCTACCTGGGAGCAGAGGGAGAACCAACTTGTCAACCAGGTGCAAGGAATATCAAAAGTAGTGGGTTACCAAGCTTCTCTCCTGGGTGCTGGGGAGAGGAGACTAGCACATCTGAAGGGAGAACTAGTGGCACTCAAACGACGCCTATCGGGTGAGCTTCAGGGCTGCAAGAGCACAGCGCTGGAGGTGAAGAAGGAGGTGAAGGATGTGGACAGTCGGGTTAGCCAGGTGGAGGGACAGTGTAGCGGTTTGGGAGAGCTAGCAGAACACTTGGAGCAGATCCGTGCAGAGTTGGAGAGACATTCAGATACATATCTTGCCAAAGTGAATGGGACCCTCACTGTGCATTCAGAACAACTGGCTGAACTTAAAGACGAGGTCAAAGAGTGTATCGCTAAGGAAGCCGCGAAAGGCCATAAAGGTGACCAGTAGCATCATTGTCAGTGCTGCAGAAAAAAACTTAAAGTGACTTCCTTTATTGTCATTTCAAATCAAAACCAGCACAGATGCAGATTAACTGAAGTATTAAAAGATATGGATGCGCTTCCTGCCCCAGTCCTCTAGTGCCTCCAGATGTGTGGGGAATTCTGACCAGACAAGTGGAAAGAACCGAAACAGAGACACGCCTATATTGTGCATAGTAATGTTTTTATATGGGGCATTTTCTGCTTGTACAAATGTTATGTTTTCATATGATTTCATTTTTTTTAACTTATATGAAGTGACTGCATTGTGTTATCATGATTAAGTGACAAATGTAAAAGAAATGTGTAATGTTGATGCGCAAAAAAACTAATACGCTGCTACGGGTCTCTACTGACAAGCACACCAGATCTGTGTGGACACTTTAATAATACTGTACTGTCAACTATGGTGCTATATATGTACATTGTGTATGAATTATAATTGTGTTCCTGCTTTAAAAATGCTTTCCAGGATATGTTGGTATGTACAAGGAATAAATTCTCAAACTATTGTGGTGTTTTTCAAAAAAAACAAGTTGAAGTTGTTGTATTTTTTAATAGAAATTCAATAAAGATATGACTTTATATATGATATGACTTCAATCATAAAATCATATGGTACGTTTAAAATTATAGTTATTAAAGATGCACTATGTAGGTTTTCTGGTGGTGAGGTTGACATTGTTAACGTACACGATTATTAAATTACACGTGTTGTTAAAGCAAAAAAAAACAACAAAAAACTGGAAAACCACGTATACATGTATTCTTATGAGGGTCTCTGTGGGGTCTCCTCTCCACAGATGTGACCTGTCACTTGGTCTGATGCCTGGACCTGCTTCTTTATGGAGGTAAGTTTAATGCAATAACATGTCATACATAGTGCACCTTTAAGGCAAAGACATTTCATCAACATGTCAACAGTTATAAGTGTCTGGGAAACACTGTGGCTTATATGCACAGTTTACAAGCAGGAAATTGTTCCAAATATTACCACAACATTGACATTGTCGCGGGTGAATAACCTTTTACCTTGTACCTCTTTCACAGTGTAACAATGTGTGGCATCCTCACCACTATCTGATCAGCTCAAACATGTACGGCATTTATCCCAGATAACAAGTCCTTGTGACAATGCACATCTGTTAAAATAAATCAACAAAACCTCGCAGTGTTGCTTAAGAGTCAGGTGCATGTGCTTTCTATTGATTCAATTTACTGATAAAATACTTTATCTGCAAACTGTATATCTAGCATAAAAATGTGAAAGTATTTGAGGGGATAAATTGTGGATTTGAACTATTAGTTAAAGGGCCCATATTTCTCATCACAAACTTACATACAGTTGTGTTTTGTTTCATTCACTCACTCATGTTAAACACACAAATCCTGCATATTTTAAGTACTCTCAAACAGAAAACACTCTTTTCCACCTTGTGATTTCATGTGGTAATACAAAAATTGCTCCACTGTGTTTTTACTCCACACACCTTCACTAGAATCATTTGGATAATTTCAACCCTGGAACTGCCTATCTCCACTGAACTGAAGGTACAAAGTAGATATTACCTTTAAAACTATCACTACATGACATCACAAGGTGGAACAGAGCATTTTGAGCTTTGGAGATGTAGACAGACTAATTAACCAGGATTACTCAAACATGTGTGAATAAAACAAAACACAGCTCCAGATATGTTTTTGATGAGGTAACAACATTATAACATGGCTTAAAGCTCACCAGAATCCACTTTGTATAATACAGGACCTTTAATATACGATTTATGTATATGGATTTTACACATTAGATTATTGTTATATATTTGAAACATATTTTAGGCTGACAGAACTTTAATAGACCAAAACTCAAGCTCAGTTTAGTACAAGCTTTTGCCTTTACTCGTCCCATTCCACAACATTCATCTCACAGTTGTTCCATTCCCTCTTTCCCTGTATCCCACCTTTGACCTCTGAACCCTTCATCCGCTCAATACTCTCGCACTGCCAGGATTTTTTTTAATTGTTATTATTTTTATACCTCGCTTCTGGTTTTCATTATGCTGTGACTGCTGCATCCTGCGCTGGCTCTTTCAGTAGGAGATGTTGTGTTTAAAGAACAAGAGCATAGTCTGATGTTGTCCAGAGATCCAGGTTTGTATGGCAAGTCTAACTTCATTTTATGGCTCATTTTAGTCAGCTTCATATATCAGGTACTTTTGACTCAACAAAATGCATCTGAAATACTAGGCCAAGTTACAGGTCAGATGAGGCAACCCGCTTCTAAAGAGAACGCATGTTTTTCAAGACACTGTGGAGCAATAAAGACACCTGTAATGGTATGTATTTCATACGGTGGAACATTCCAGGCAAAGCAATAAAAACTCCATGGAGACAAACAGGTGGGGGATCCTCTACCAGAAAAGTTGATAGTGTACCTTTAAATCATACTTTTATTAAGAGTAATAACACTTTCTTTTTCTTTTTTGTAATGTATTATTATGGGAATTAATGAATGAGTTAATGATGATTTGCTCAGTAGTATTTACAGTACTTTCAGTTCCAGTTTTACAAACATTTCTAGTACTACTACTAATAGTAGTAGTAGTAGTAGTAGTAGTAGTAGTAGTAGTAGTAGTAGTAGTAGTAGTAGTAGCAGTAATAGTAGTAGTACTAGTTATAGTAGAAAAAAAAATGCCATTCTTAAACAACACCAATTAAACATCAATTAAATATTATGAGCAAGTACTTTCTCATGAGACCACTTGAACTACAAAAAATCCATGACAACAGCATCTATGTCAATGTAATAAAATAAAACTGTTGTTAAACAGTTGGGTCTCTTCCTTGACAAAAATGCTTACGTCAACAGTGCATAGTTCTTATTCCCAAAGCCAATACGGTACGAGGCATATTAATAATGATACATTTCTGGATCCTATTACACACTGACAGGAAATTAATCAGAGAGGGATGTCGCTGTCTAAACTATGTGCTGATATTGGCTGAAATCTGCAGACAGAGCAGCCTGGCGTGGAGTTCCGTTGTAATTTAAAAATGTGTTTACGGTATCAAACCTGGGGACAGTGAGAAAGAAATGTAGCCCTTTGCAAACCTGCATGTATAACTCACTATTTGGAATTGACCAAAAGGAGAATCCAAAATGCAATACGATTTAGGGTGTAAGCCAATAATGTATGGAGTGAGAAGAGCTTGAATAGAAAAAAGATCCACCTAAGGTCCATGTAGTTGCTCAAACTTGATCCCTGATAATGTCAATACACACATAAATTATTAACAAGACATAATCTGAAGCACCATTGCAAAATAAGACCTTAAGATACTAAGTTCAGCCACAAGGGGTCAGCAACATGAAAAATTTTTAATATTGGAAATAGATGGATAAAATTAATGTTCACACTTGAGTGGATTTTAGTCCTAATGTGGAAATTCCAGGGCTTTAATCATCATAATCAAATGTGTGATTATAGTGAAGGTGCATGTAGTTTAAAAACACAGTGGAGCACTTCTTGTATTACAACATGACATCACAATGTGGAACAGAGTGATTTCCATTTGAAAGAAGAACTACATCTGCAATTGGTTTTGTCTTAGTTTTATTTAGTTTTAGTTCTGATTTACTGATTTAAGTTTATGTGGTGAATGTGCAGGTGTGTACACAGCCCCGTGTGTGTGAGTCTGAAAGTGGCCAGTGCACAGGCTAATGGGAGTGAGAAGTAAAGGAGAGCAGAACAGACAGAGCTGCAAACAACAATGAGAGTCAACAAAACAATGTCAAGGACATGTGAAGTGGAAGCTTGTACAGACAGGAGTCACAACATGCTGCTCATGACTGGAGCTCTGAGACTGACAATAAATATAACAAATAGAAAATACACCATTGATGATCAACATGGCACTGGACATGTTAAAGATGCAATATTTAACTCTTCTGTGTGTCTGAAACAGTAGCTCCTGAAACCTTATTTCTATGTGGGAATGTTGATGACATCAACTGCAAAGTATAAAAGTATAAACTGTTGGCAGGTTCAGGCTGCTGCACCTTTGACACATTAACAGTCAAATGAATGTCATAAAACATGAACAATAAGTTAACACAGAGACAAAGACTAAATGCAGCAGAAGGGTGCTCCAACACAGCACTGATCACTATAAAATAAAGAGAATAGCCTACATTGTTGGTCTGGAGCCAGAGAGGGCATCAAAACAGACTACACTTACTACCAAGGCACAACAATAAACGATAAAGTAGACAGGTGCATATGAGGTGAGGCTGACAGACGTCATGGAGCTGAGCCTGACGACAGTGGAGCTGGACTGACAGCCACACCACAGGAGCTTCTGCAACAGTATAACAGACACAGGTTTGACTGGAGTGAAGCACAGAGCTCTTGAGGTCTGTGGCAAACAGAGAGGAGGAGCACACAGCAAGACCTGGGAGTATGTAAGGTCAGAGGTCTGTGGAGTTTAACGTTGGCTTATGGGCGTGAGGCAAGAGGGAGTGCCCTTTTATAGGTGACACCTGGGTGCAGAAAGCAGTAAGCGCACACTGCTGTGTATAATGTTTATCAGGCCTGTCAACAGGAATTTGGGGGCCTAATTGTTTTTTTTGTTTTTCGGTTTTTTTTGTGAAATTTCCTGGGAAATTCTGTGATTGGTGGGACTCAAAAAACAGTAAATGTAAGACAAACCACATATGTTCTTGCTGTTATTCACACTTTTGGCATGATGCCCTTCAACCAAGCCCTGATTTGTAATGGATTAACAACTATGATGCAGATCCAGTTTAGATATTAATTTCTATTGTGTCATTTTTTTTCAAATATGTACTAATACCATGTAATACCACATTACAAACACTAGATTTCAGACCAGACATCATATTATTAGCTTTTTTTCTATGGATACATTTACGTAGTTGAAACCAGACAAACATGAGAGAAGCCCTCAGGCCGGTCAGGTGCCTGTACTGGGATATCCCATGGGAGACATCACAACACAAAGGATCAGCCTGTCAACCTGAAGTCAACATGTGCACGAACAAAACAACAGATATATGTATGTATGCATGTGTGTGTGTATGTGTGTGTATGTGTGTGCATACATGTGTTTGTGCGTGTGTTTGTGTGTGTGTAGGCAGGGGCACAGCTGTCTTCATGCTGTAACACTGAGCTCCTCTTTACACCTGACAGACCATGACAAACAGTTACATAACAGCCTGTGATGTGAATGCATATTACATTTGCACACATATAGAAACTCAGGGGATCCCGTGAGGCACTATTGTCCTATATTCTTCAAACCTCTGATTGAAGCTGATAGGAGAGAGCCCTGAATGCATGATGTCAGCACACATATCATAGAGAACCAAGAGGAAAGCTAAAAACTGCAGCAGGCTAAAGGGCATTTCTGGCTGGTTGAATCTCAGAGCTGAGCTACTGTGTTTGGCAGAAGGACACAGGCGGAAACGTAGGCCTGTTTTCACTGCGTCTGCACAAGAATTAGCAAATATAATGAATACACAGGCAGGATCTTTATTATTCAACCGTAATAAGGAATTGAAGCTGATCAAAACGATTACATTTCTGTTCACCAGTGCACATATTGATTTATGTATGCATGTAGGTAGACTTATAGGTACTACATTAGCAAAATTGACTCTTGTGAGCTTTTATTCATGTTAGAATGTTGTTACGCCCTCAAAAACATATCTCAAGTGGTGTCTTGTTTCATTCACACATGTTTATTATTACTCTGTCTACATGTCCAGAGCTCAGAATGCTCTGTTCCACCTTGTGATATCATCAAGTGGTAGTTTTTAAGTTAACAGCTACCTTTTACATTTTGCTCAGTAGAGATTGTCAATTCCAGGGATGAAATCACCCAAATGATTCTAGAGAAGGTGTATGGAGTGGAGTGGAGAACTTCCTGTACTACCACATGACATCACAAGGTGGAACAGTGTGTTTTCTATGTGAGAGAAGAGAAATATGGGCCCTTTAATCATGTAATAGTGTCTCTCTCAGTGCGGAAGTTTGTAGAAATGGATTGTAAGGTTTAATGATTAATGGGGATTAATGGAATTTTCCTTCTTGTTGCATAGTGATGACTAAAAGAGTTTTCCAACTGTCCATGACCATGTCATTTTAATTCTGAGTTTTGTTTTAGCTCAAATAGAGAAGAAAAAATCTATAGATCTGGTGACAGATGGTTTTCCAAGTACCACCATATGCCTCTCAATTTATCCATTCAAAAAAATCACATTTAGTTATCATACATAGTTGTCATAGATTTAGTTCATACATAAAGTTCATACTGCACAAGTAATTTATAACATTAAGAGTTTGATAATCAATAAAAAGGTGAGAGTGACAAACTGAAAACCTGTTGGTTAATGGTAGTTTGTTTAACAGCACAAATCAACTCACCTGTTGCAGTTCCCACTAAAGCAGCTTTTTGGGTCAGATTTAGTTAAAATAAAGCTCAAATTAAAGTATAACTTGAGTAACAGCTGTAACAGCTGAGTAGTGCTTAATAGCATTTTCCTAAGATAGTAACAGCTCAATAGTACATAAAAGATTTCTTCCTCTAAAAATGGGTGGATGATTAGTGACAATAGGGAATTCAGCCCTCCCAGTGCGTACATAGTTTATATTTAACTTAAACGCAGTCTAAGTGGAGCTGTTTGAAGTCAGCTGATGGACCCTGTGCTGTTTACTTGATTTTTTCTTTATCTTTCACTGTCAATGGGTTGCCGCCCAGTGCATACAGTAAATCTCACTATCTTGTTCTTGTAATGGCCAGAAATGTCATGAAATAATGATTAATGTGTGATCATTTAGAAACAGAGACATGTGCAGCTCTGGCACTCAAAACTAAAGGAAGTGTTATGTAAGGTTTATTTAAAAGGATCCTTGTGGAGTTGCAGATCATGGAGCTCTGTTGGGAAAAGTGCAGTAGAACAACAAACAGCATACAAAGACGAAGATGGATACATCAAAGACAGAAAGAGAGAGGGCTGGAGACTGAGAAGTGCTGTGAACATGAATTAATGTGGGCAGAATCATGTGCATACCAGAACAGCTCTTGACATCTGATGAGGCTCCTCCTTATGTGTACAAACGGGCAGTGTTTGGGTGAAGAAAATATATTGTTGAATGAATTGAGTAATTGAACAGCACTGAACAGCAAGCAGTGGTATTGACTTTTCTCTGCACCATCATTTCTTTAAGCCAGTCACTTTGAATACTTATGTTATTAAATATAACTGAATATCATATTGCCCCTTTAAAGCTGATCATCAACATTCCCTCGGGATGTGATGCTCACTGTAGACTAACTGCTCCATCTGAAACTTTTACTCCAGTTAGACTTTAATCTGAGCTTTATTTTAACACAATCAGACCATAAAGGCACACGGTCTTTATGGTCTGATTGCTAAACCATAAAGGTCACAAGCTAGCTAGCATTACCCAACCGTAAACAGCACCCTGAATGCTTTTATGGATCACAGAAAATGTGTTGTTTAAATCCATTTTGTATTTTTGTTGAGTTTTCAGACAGCCATAAAACATTTTTGACATTGTTTGCTAATGTGTGTATTTTGTCTCCATGATAACAGACTGAACATTCCACCATAGAGATATGTGTAGAACACCCCCCAGAGCGCTACTGTAAAGTAACAATTGTGGAATGTTCCATCCATATAAATGACACGGTATGTGGGGAAGCAGCTGGCGGACCCACCATCAAGAAACCACAGCACCGTATTGTCATATACTTTTGATTGTGTAGTTTTGACACCTCACAGCAGTTCAAACAGTTTCAAATGGAGCGTTTCTTCTCTTCTGTTCTCTCCTTACAGCCCTGATGGTGTAACAGAGTGGAGAGGCGATGTCTGGGCAAATAAGTCCACCAGTGTGCTTGTGCCAGAGCAGCTCTCACATCTGAAGAGGCTGCTCCTTGTGTGGCTCTGTCTGAGGAGTGAGGGCCAAACAGTCTCTGCCAATGATCCTTCACACATTGGTCACACTGAGGCACCAGCAGAAGGGTCTTTTAAAACACAAGATTGTATTGTTGGAGAACAATACACCACACTTCTTTTGACACTTCTAAAATGAAACTAGCTATTTAATGGTCTTGTAGCTGCTGTCCAAAAAGGAAAAAAAAAACGGAAGGAGTGGCTTGTGCTGAATGGAGAATTTGTTGAGTCCATGGAGCTTGAGAAAAAAAAATGTGTTGCTGATTTGATGTATTGTACAGTATTTTCATCTATTTGAGCTATATACTGTATATAGAGTCCTCATCAAAACTTGAACATTACTGTTTTTGGCTCTCCCTCTTTAGAGCTAAAAAAGGCTCAGTCGGTTGGGTTGCGTTCATGGCATCACATCATTCAAGAATAGTTTGAAATGGATCGGGTCACAATTCTGTGGTGGGATTTGCTGTTTAACTGTCAGGTTGCAGATTTGTTGACGTGGATATCTCTGTCATCATGAAACAGACACTGGCACAATGTTTACCATCTTTTCTGACATCAGTGCTTTGGACTGCAGACATAAGCTTATGCCTGACGAGAATCATTCTGTGTCGATTCCTGAGAAAAACAATTTTGATTTGGGTCACGGAAATTCCCTCCAATGCCTTTTTTGCAGATTTATGTGGGTGGGCAAACAGACTAATGACGGCGCAGGCTGCATTAGAAATCCCCCTCCTCTTTGGTGTGCTTTTGTTTTTGTCGGGGGGTAATTGAATCAGTTGTCACTCACTAACGGGCCGAGATGTGCAGTTAATGTGCTAATCGCTACAGGGCTGCAGCTGTTTGGATTAAATGGATCTCAAGTGACCTCCACAGTCAAAGCTCCTCATTCTGCCTTTTGCTCTGCTCTCCAAGTGTCCATATTTGGGAGATAGAGTGGACATCAAAGACAAGTCCTGCTTTGTACACTTCTTAAAAATGTCCAGATGTCCAGTGTCCAGATCGATGACTCTTTATAAACATTTAGCTGAATCTATTGAGGTGATCTGCATATACATACTTTTACTTTCAGTAGTTCTCCATGTGAGAAGATGTGTTCATGGGATCTGGAATTTGAATCAAGATCAAAATCATGCATTCTGAAAATCCTGTTCAAATAGGATTTCAATCTGATTTTATATTTATTTAGACAAGGGACAGTACATATCAAAGGCACTATACTAAAATTGTCTTATAATGTAAAAAACAGAACTAGTTCATTTTTGCAGTGGTGCAAAGTTATTCCTCACTTACCTTATGCACTCTGATCATCCTAATCATTCACAGTAATGAGTTTATGGGGCATTTTCAGAGAACTGAGTGGAGTTTTACTGTCACAGTAAAGCTAACAACTGATTATTGGACAATAAAACACTTTATAATTAGATGCAGACAACATAAAGCAGATAAAGCAGACTTGTTTTGACCTCAAGAGCTGCTTATTCAATATATCTGTACTGGGGCAAGACAAATTTAGCTCATACAAAAATTTGGTTACAGAGCCTATAATGAACATATGTACCATATGTAAATATGCCACAGGCTCATTTCCATAGGCAGTTATTCGGTCAGGCTTTCTCTGGAAACTCCAATTACACCCAAAAACATAAAATTCTACAAACCTAGCCCATAGCCTGGAGATGGGTGGGCATTAAATACTGGGTCAAATGCAGATGATAAATTGCCATACAAGGACAATAAAGTACATCCTTACACCTTTTACACAGTTACACAATTACACAACATGCACAATCATGCATGGTGTGAGTGCTTCCAAAAATCTTAAACAATAATTTTGTTTTGTGCTTTTGTTTTTACTCTAAGAGGATGAGGTGCTATCTATATCTGTGCCTGTTAGCAGAACACTTTCTCTGCTCGAGCTACTGCTGTTTCATCTGCACAATAAAATCAGGGCTATTTTTAAACAAACCTCCAACTCTTCTGTCAACATCTAAAGTGTTCAAATGCTTTTTACCTTTTTTCTTTTTCATCATTTTGAAGCATTACCTCATAATTCAACACAGTGATAGCAACGTTTGTTGTGGATTTCTTTTGGCTGCTTTATTTGAGCTCTGTGTTTTATGGATGTTATAAATGTCTCCTAACAGGAAGAAGATCTGTGCACACTATAACCACAACACAGAAGTAGAAGCAACTATGTCGACTATAGTACACAATGGTGCATTGTGTCACTTTTTTTCTCTATAGAGATGTTATTGCTTTGCCTGAAATCCTCCACAGTACGGGATTAAAATAATCTATTTATTTTATATATATTTTTCAATTAAATTATGCATTCTTATTGTGAGAACATCTGATCTGTAATTTGGCCTGGTGGAGTCACGTTGTCCTGTTTAATGCCATACTGTGGAACATTCCAGGCAAGGCAGACGCCCCACCAGAAAAAAAGTACATAGCATATTTGACATTGTTATATCATTTTGTTTTGTGTTTTTGTTTTTACTCTAAGAGGATGAGGTGCTATCTATATCTGCGCCTGTTAGCAGAACACTTTCTCTGCTCGAGCTACTGCTGTTTCATTACAGTTTGTACCATTACGGGTGAAGTGGCAGTATTTCGCAATATATTTTAATGACTTTTGACTCTTGCTATGTCATCGATTTGAAAACTATATATATATATATATATATATATATATATATATATATATATATATATATATATATATATATATATATATATATATATATATATATATATATATATATATGATTTCATTAATAAAAAGCATTCAGTCCACAATGTGAATCTTTACAAGTTTCTCTTTTATTATCGGTGTACTCTGACAATAACAATGATGGTATAAAAAAAAAAAATCTCCATCATACAAATTTTCAATAATCAAAAAATAATATGCCAATACACAAACAGATACACATAAGGCTGACATCAAACTTTGACAAGTGGCTTCAAATGGCTTCAGGTCAAGGAGGACTAACCCTCCTTACAATCAGGTATAACGGTATATGTAGCAGTATTTTTTCATATTTTTATTACAGTTTCCTTTCCTACAAAATATGTGTTTTTGGAGTGGGTTGTGGCTCTAGTTTTGGTGTCATTTTCAGTACTGTACTCCTCATTGCAATCCTACAATAGTTGAAAGACATTACACAAAGATGGACATAATTACACTAATTTATGATACTTCTGGGACACTGGGATGAAGTAATGGGAGGAAATGAAGTACTAGAAAGTATTTTGAGTACTTCTAAATGATACCATGACTTGTCCACAACCCCTCCAAAGTCTTGTTCTCTAGCATCTGTAGTGATTTAAGTCTTTATAATAAGCTAAAACACTACACACAATATTTACAATGATTTTTTTTCTTGATATCAACATTTTTTCTCAATTTAAACATTTCTCTTATAAAAATAAAAACTTAAATGTAAAAAAACAAAAACACTGCAATAAATTAATAAGCTTAAGGCTGCCAGTTTCATCAGGTGCATGGTAAAACAGCATACCGTCATTGAAACTAGCACAGAATGGAGAGCTCAACAGGTGTCAAAGGTCAAGTTTGTTTTCAAATGAGCAGCAGGAAGCCTGGTTTGGGTCTGCCATGAGACCACAAGATAAAAAATATATTTTGGCATGCTCTTAGAGGGGTTGCCATCCATTTCCTTATTTAGATTTTGCAGAAAGGTAAAACATGCTCCTATTTGGTTACCCTTTTTTGAAATCACGTGGATTGCTTTGATAACATGGCAATGGCTAATGAAGCTGCAGGTTCATTGCAAATAAAGAGTTTTGTCTTTTTAGTTAACATTTGGCTTCTGTTATAAATCCATCTTGCTTTTAATTTAAAGCAATGAAAAAGAAACATGTGAATAAAATAATAGAAAGGTGAATTTGTTATCAACTATACATTAGCCATTTCACTCAAACACACAAGGAAAAGAAAACTTAACACATACAGTAAGTCGCTAGGGTCCATGACTGTCACAGTCACCTCTTAGTGAGTGGCTACGAGGTATACAACGTGCTTTTGAAGCGGCATTGAGCCACCAACCAAATATACATATGCAGCTTATGACTGCATAATGAAAAGGAAACAGCTGAATGAACAGACAAAGCACAAGATTTACCCAGTGTAAGATACTAACTGTGCAAGTAGGAAGGAACATGTACTGGGGATTCAGTAAACAGTATTTTAGTATTTGTTAATTTATGTATTTAGTTTAGAATAGCTTAATTTGTCACTTACATTGATTTATTGTGGTAATAAATGAGGTGATGTGGATGCAATATGACAACTAGTAAAATCTTCACACTGGGTGTGCGCTAGGAATTTGAAGTGGACATCTAGTGAAGCATGTATAGCACAGAGCAGCCATTGCAAAAGGTTAGCTCTGGAAAGTCAGCACCATTGATTATCAATTAGTCCACAAGGTGCTTAGTGAAAGACAGGGACCACTAGCTCTTTTAGGCGTCTTGCTTTTCCTGTGGTTGTCACACAAAATGGCTTTATCAGATATAATACATGTCAGGCTACAAGGGCAGGTCCATTTCATTACAATGTATCAAAAATGTAAAATTTTGGTAAAATACATACAGCTGTGGTTGCTAAGTTTTTACAGCAAAACAACGTTAAGAATCCAAGTCACCTACACTATACTCTGCTTTAATACATTTTATACAGGAAAACATTCTGCCAACCACAGCTGCCATTATTTTACTGTAAAAATTTTAGCTTTTCATTGCACAATGTAGATAAGATAGACCACTTCCTGTTTAGCCTCAAAAGCCCACATAAATACATATTAGGAACTACAGGTTTCAGTGCATCTAACACAGTCTGTCATGTGAGCCGCCTACTTAATTATCATATCAACCACAAGATAACGGAACTCAACAATTACACAAAATAATTCTTAAAAGATCAAATAAATAAAAACGAGGTCCAGCCTCTTGTTATTTCATTGTGGTAACATAAACAATTAGCCACATATTTCCCCCAAAAGACACATCTTATAAATGCATACAAGGCGATTTGTGTGAAGTATAGCTTCATGACTAAAGACACACTCTGATGGTGAAGAAGATGTGTTGGTGAAAAATTAACTAAAGTTAATTTAGTGGTCAAATTACTGAATGTCAACACTGTTATACACACAAATCAAAAACACACTGTGCACTGCTGTTAGTCCACTGCATGCCATTTCAATAAAATCTCCAGTCTGACATTAGGGCTTTGAGCTAACACGCTAACAGGCTAATGAGTAGTGGATCACCTGATGTCTGTTATAGCATCTACATGTGCGCTTCCCCTGTGTATTTTGAACACACTTTATCATACAAGTGGAATTATTTCAATATTTACAGTATACATGCCTACAGACGTTAAACTTGAAAACTGCCAACGTAATTGTGATTATTAGTGGCCATACCGGCTTGTCAAACCCTTATCCCGTCAGATCTCAGAAGCTCAGCAGGGCCGGGCCTGGTTAGTACTTGGATGGGAGACGCCGGGAATATCAGGTCCCACAGTGGGGCGCCAGTCACAAAAACTGTCATTGTGTCCATAGGCAAGGCACTTTACCCACATTGCCTAGTATGAAAGTGGTGTGTGAGTGAGTGATGGTGGTGGTCGGAGGGGCCGATGGCGCAGACTGATAGCCTTGCTTCCGTCAGTCTGCCCCAGGGCAGCTGTGGCTACAATAGTAGCTTACCACCACCAAGTGTGGAATGAATGAATAATGATCTGTAAAGCATCTTTGAGTGTCCAGAAAAGGACTAAATAAAACTGATGCATTATTATTGTTGTTGTTGTTATTATTAATCCGAGTGTCTATCCTACAACCTTAATGCCAACTCTATGTTCAAAGGATCTAGAGTTATGTTATCTGCTAATTAGATCAGATAATGAATCCTGTGTTGAGCAGGAAATTACCTTTTGAAATAACATTGAGATAATTCCACAATTTCTATGATGTGTAGTGTGTCTGGGAACACTTTTTTTGGCTGC
Source organism: Taenioides sp. WSHXM2023 (assembly GCA_029959045.1). Classification (NCBI taxonomy): domain Eukaryota; kingdom Metazoa; phylum Chordata; class Actinopteri; order Gobiiformes; family Gobiidae; genus Taenioides; species Taenioides sp. WSHXM2023. The sequence continues at coordinate 20,542,448 of CM057086.1, read as the reverse complement.
AGTGAAGCAAGCCCCAACCATTTTACCAACAAACGACTAATGGAAAAACATCCAAGCTTCAAAACAGCTTTGGTAAACACCAGTGACAATGACAGCAATCAAGTATAGTCTCCAGATCCTCCTAAAACTGAAAATGAGTAAACATTATGGAACCTAAAATAGCCATCTCATCCTCTTCCTCCCTCGTCTGTTTCTACACACTATAAACGCACGCACGCACGCACACACACACACACACACACACACACACACACACACACACACACACACACACACAAACCAGCACAAAGCTATCATTGGTGCCACTCGTGCACTGGCAGGCCCTTTGCATAGCTCCCCCTCGCCTCCCCAAACACACATGCATGCACACACACAGGGTTGTAGGGGATGGTTATGTTTGTTAGGCAAAGGTGTGTTCGGTGGAAACGTTTGCATACACACAGTCACTCCTTTTGAAGTCCACTGGCTAAGCTAGCACCCGGCTATTGCATCTGTATTCAGAGAGGAAGTCAGCTAAGTTCGGAGCTGTGTGGTATATTACAGCTTATTATTATTATTGCTAACATTGAAACAGTCACATATGCAAGCCCGAATATCCAATTCTCCTATGCAAAGACGAAGACATCACAGTAATTAAATGGAGCGATGAATATATTAACTATTTCAATAAAACAGTCTTTCTATATCTTGTTTCTAATATAATTTGGCGTACTATCTGCAGAACCAGCTGCAGGAGTCCAGGCTTCAATCCCACGGCTGTGTATTATATGTGTACATGCAAATATCTTTACTGCATTTGTGAAAATAAGAAGTGCAAGAGCAGAGCAAAATCCCCAGGACAACGTCAGCCCAGTAAAATGTGTGCATGTATGTATGAGGGACTATTTTTTAGCAAAGACGGAGCTGAGGCTTATTTCATAAGGAAACTGATGCTGAAGGCCAAAATGGTCTGAAAAGGCATGTGAAGACTACAATAAACCCGAATGAGTAGAGTGATGGGGACAATGGCACAAATTAGCGCAACATTGATCCACATTTTTGTATGATTTACCAAACATACTTGTTTTGGTCATCCATTTTTTGCATACAAAAAAAAAAAAAAGAATGAAATTAAATTTCCTAAACAGTGCTGTGACTATGGTGACATTATGGCTGCTGTCCCAGGGGACTTCCAGTGAGGGTCTTGTTTTTTGCAGTCCAGCTGACAGGGTAGGTCAGTAATCAGCAACTGGAGCTAGTTTCCTGCTCAGGCTGACTGTGATGTTGGTGTAGAGAGGCCTCCTGGACACCAGGGGGGAGTAGTTTAGGTTGTTGAGGCCATCCACTTTCTGACGCTCCTTCGAATGGCGCAAAAGACTATACCTGTAGGAAAGTAACAGATATTACAAATTCAATAGAGGGTACAATAAGGATAAATTAAAGTTACATAGTACAACTTTAATTTACAATAATTTAGGAGTAAGGGTGTGTTACAGTACAAACACGCATGTGGTTTGAAGTGAGAGTGAGGTGAGTAACAGTTGTTGTTTATTTAGTTGTAATAAACAAAACTATGAACCTGGCAGACTGGTTTTCACGCCACACACGTGGAGACTACATATCTCCCTGAGTGTGATTTTACATGTAGATTACACAGCTACAGTGGACATATACAGTTGGTTACATATTTTAATTGAGGAAAAAATACAAACAAAAATTTGATTTCATTATTTAAATGATTGTAGATCATTTGCAGTGTACACTTTACCAACACTTTATAATTACATTTTCACAAATTTTACTTTTTAATCTTACTTTTAAGTGTTCTTTTTACCAAATCAGACTTTCATGTCTGTTATATTGAATTCCCAAATTGAGTAAAAGTGCAAAAGTATGACTGGAATCCAGCCCTGACACATGATCACATGATTACATGCAAAGTCTTTAAAGGTTTCAAAACTTTAAAAGTCACTGCTCTGGGCCTTTCATGTGACTGGCTTACATCACATGAGCCTAAGCCCACAGTGCAATTATCAGATGCCACTTTTCACCATAGACCAGAGTTTATTTCAAACTGGCAGACTCACCTCCCCAAGAACTGGACCTCTCCGCGATGGTGGTGTGTGATAGACTTATAGCGCCCCTGGTTTCCTTGTGGGCGGCTCACTGTGTAATTGGCGTAATGCACCCTGTACAAACAAAGTTACTCCTTGTCAGTCTATACAGCACACAGCAGGCTTTGAATGGCAACATTCTAGTAAACACAGTTATCTCAAAGGATATGCATAGAGTTTAATTTAAATGTTCTCCCATGAGATAATCTACAGATAAAACAGACAAATACAATACTAGATAATCATTATAGTTAAATGCAAACACAGCTTAATAAAGTACTGCCTTTAAGCTGATAGCTGGACAACAATGTAGTGTACCAAAGACAAACATTATCTGTCAAGCTGCCAAAACCATTGGTTTGCAAACTGTCCAGGCAATGTTGATTGTGCTTATTCTCTCTAATGACACACAAAAAAACTAGTTTGGTCCTAGGTTAACTAGGTGACACAAAATAAATATTTGCTTTCTTTAAAGTAGCCAGTGCTCTTACAGTTATAAAAAAGGTCTTACAATCACAATGCCAATGCCTTAACCTGTATATAGAGGACATATACATTTTTCTCATTCTCAAAGCTCAGAACCTCCAGAATTCACTCACTGAGCTGCAGAGGCTGCACTAGCACTGAATAATGATTGGCTGCAGGTATTGGGGTTCAGATAGTGAAGATTCAGATGATTTATTTTTTTTTAAACCAACTGGATGTCAGTATTGAAATTGGCAACCCAAACGAGAGATTCATGTGAGGCTCATTTTGCTCATTTGGATTTGAACATATTGTATCTGGGGATACAGTTAGGGAATATTAAATTAATTTAAAATCCAAATCTTACATACGGTTCTTTTAATCGGCTGAAATGAACCTCATTATGCACTAACAAAATAACAAATAGCTGAGATTAACATGACAAGATGGCCTATGGGTTAGCTGGACAAATTTGTCAACTGTCTTCCCCCATTCTCCACCCCATCCCATGCTGTATGGTCAATAAGTAAAGCCTAGATCCTAAGAAAATTAATAGATTTGTGTGCGATGGTGAGATTTTTGACCCTGGAAAGACAAATATTTTTTGTTGTTGTATCTGGAGTCAATAGCTTGATGTGCAGGTCTCACTAAAGTCAATGAGTCACATGGTGGGTGTGGGTCAATGCCTCTTTTTGTCAGCACTTGCTTACCTGTTCCAGAGGTCGTCGTCCTCTCCTCCCCAGCCCCAGAACGCATTAGGAAATCCATTAATCTTTTTGAACTGCTTCACTGTGAGGCCACTGACACCGCCGAAGAATTCATTATATGGAAGCCTTGGAGGGACAATAGCATTAAACACTACAGATTAAGGAAATAGATACTGATAAATCTGAATGCGAACAGGAGGGAAATACTTACATGTAGGAGTACTTGTCCAGTTGTACTGCAAAGTGGCGGGGCATGTCAGTGCAGCCATAGTAGTTTCTGTCATTCTCCATGAGGTGGTCTACGTCATGAAAGATCAGGCAGTCCCAGTCGAAGTCCTTCATGGCCTCCTTATAGCCGACGTTAAATAGCATAGCTCTGTTGAATGGCTCTGTACCCCCCTGGAGAAAAAAATGTATCAACATTGAAGTTAATATTTTGTATGTATAATTTCTGCATGATTTGTTTTTTACCAGTTCTCTGAAAATTTGCAAATTTTGTGTTCACATAATAAAAATGTTTGAAATGTACCCATTAAATTGGAAAAATATCTTGTGTATACCAGTGAATGTTTAAAGGGCCCATATTGCACTATTTTCTGATCTGTTATAATGTTGTTATCTCATCAAAAAACAGTTCTTCTCTCAAACTGAAAGATACAAACTGGAGATATTAGACAGACTAATAATAAAGTGTTACTCAAACGTGTGTGAATGAAACAAAACACAACTCCAGGGATGTTTTTGAGAAGCAGCATTCTAACATGGCTTATAGCGCACAAGAATTCATTTCATGTAATACTGGACCTTTAAAGAACAATGAGAAGATTTTTACATTATTACAATAGTGGTATTGCACTACTTTCACTGCAACTATGGGAAGTAGTCAGTTGTATGGTTCCACATTTGTTTAGAGAGTTGCAGAATATTCAAACTACAGAAATGCTATATACTGCTGATTTGCTGCTATGCATAAGTACACATTGTCTTGTGCATTTTTTTTTTTACATTTGAACAGTGTTTTGTGTTAGTAGAGGGTATGTACCTGCTCTATTACATAAAAGGCAAATTGGAGTCTTTGTTTTTGCAGCACGGGCACCAGGTGTCTCAGGAGGATGGGTAAGTGTTCATGACGATTTCTAAATGGAACTAGAATTGCCACCTTAAAAAACAACAGAAAAACACAGAATTCATGACACTGTAAAAAAGATAAGCATATAGTAACAGTATAGTAAGATGAAAGCAGTGGTATAGCTGTAAATCAATTATGAAAAGAAGGTTACAGAGCAGAAAAGCTAAAGAGCATTTGGCTGCTGAAGAAAGGTAATCATTGACACTGCTCTAGGGCACTGTGTATATAAAAAACACTGACAGATGGTATGTATTCAGTATAAAACTGGAGCATAGAATGAATAGTGCTCACGTTTAAACAGGTTTGAACATCACTGGCATTTGCAGAATTAATGTGCTGGGTAAACACATTTTTCTTATTCAGTAGTCATAAATAAAATTAATGATTATAAACATGCCCGTATATTGTATAATTTCAATTTTGAGTTGTTGCTGAGAAATGCTATTATTGCAAACTTCATTAAATTCATTCATGTGGTCAGAGGAAATATTAATCTACAGTATCCAAATTCTAGTATCCAAGTATTTGGCAGGATTCAGGCTTTCAAGCATAAAAAAGTAGTAGTGAACAAATACATGCTTGTAAAATGGCAGTCTTGTAATAGGTTTATAATATTTAGTAAATATCTGAGATATATTTGTATTACTATATTTCTATATTTTATTTCAACTTGTACATTTATATAATTATGGCTATTTTTGACACCCAGTCTCTTGCTATTGTTGCTACTTATTTTTAATTTATTTCAAATTTAATATTACCGTTTATATTTCTGCTCTTTGTTATTATAATATTTTGTGATGTGTGAGCTACTGTGTCTAAATAACATTACTCAAAATTACTAAGATTGTGTTTATTATTAGTATCTACATTATATATTCATGACTTTCTTACTTTCCATCGAGGTAAACAATCTTGGGGTTTCCAGTACCCTCCCATAGTTATTCCAGGCTGCACCTCCAACAGTGACTGCTCCACCTCCTCCAAAGACACCTCGCTCATGTTCACTTCGATTCTGCCCACTGAGAGAGCAAAAACAAATGGCAGAAATTACAATCTGACTCACTGACTGTGCATCGTAAAAGAACTGAGCCACAACTAATTGCCCTGGCACATACATTGCCAATCCATTAGTTGCAATAACCCCAATTTGCATGCATTGTAAGTGTAATAATACGTTTGGTCTATTAAAAAGATGTGTCATTAGAAGGAGCAGCACAATAAATCCCATAAAGCAATCTTGTTAGGGTGGTTTGAATGACTAGGAGATATTGCAAGATAAGCCACAAGTGTGATGTTGAAAGCTAAACGGTAAAACTGTACTTACTCATAGAGGGCAGTCTCTCAGGGCAGGGCTGTGACGGGAGGTAAGTGAAGCCCTCTGGAAGGTATGTGGTGGGTGGAGCATCACTGTCGCTCATGTTAAAGTCATAGGAGTAGTCTTGAATATGGAATCAAAAGAAATGCCTTAATCATACTGACGTTTCAATATGTGTGATTACGTATTAGGGATGGGACGGGATCTTGGGAGATAAAATTGGTACAAAATTGCGCACACAATACAAATGACCTTGTGAGATTTTATATATAGAGAGATATATAGATATAGATGTTTTTTGTTTTTTTTTTTCATTTAGGTTTACATCTAGATTGGACAAAAAAAAGTTAAGTGCTGGTAAGTTACATCGCTTGAGAAGCTGTGGTTCCACAAGTAGGGCTACTACTACAATAAAAATATTAAATAAAAAAATGTCTCATCCCACCCCTAATGATTATGGATGGGATTATATCTTACCTGTGCCATTGCTGTAGGCGCCCCTCACCACCTGCTCCAAGACCTGAGCTCCGATGTTCTTCACGTTCTCCCTGATCTGGATCCCTCTGGCTTGGACCATGAACACATACTCATTCACTGCAGACACAAGAGACAACAGGGGGTGATGTTGAGACACAGCAAATGTCAATTACAAGCACCAATAATAATAATGCATTGGATTCATATAGCACCTTATCCATCTTATTTCATCTTGCCACTATAAACCAGCAAATGGGGGAAACCCTTTAACTTGATTAGCTGGGATAACAACAACCAACAGCAAGTCCAAATCTAAATACATTTGGGCACAACAGTTTCTGGCTATGTATAAATGTAAACAATTATTTTTTACAAAAACAACCTAATCTGAATGCTTTACAATTGTAACTGTGCCATTTTCTCTGTCCTAATTCTTGGTCTTTATAGAAAATGAATAATCCATATCAGTGACGTGCGGTCAGAGGAGGCAGGGGAGGCAGTGCCTCCCTTGTCAATCATGAAAAGAAGAAAGGATTTATTATAAATTCAAATAAAAAATAATAATTATCAGCTTGTATGTATTTATTATTAACCCCTTCTCCAGTCGAAAATTTTTTTTTTTTCTTGTTTCAATAATTGAATATGGCAGAATTTTCGTTTGTCCCGTTCAAATGCAAGGAGAAGGTGCGCCGTGAGGCACCAGCCTCCAGTGCCTCCAGCCGCTCGATCCCGAGCAAAGTGGCTAAGTTGGCTAACCCACTGTATATTGCCGATAAATGGCCCTCAAACTCTCTGATTATTTGCTCTGTCTTTACGGAATCTTTATAATGTATGAAATGTATTTCTGTAATGTGTTCAGGCTCGCAGATCAATCATAAAACCTCAGTAAAAAGCTCACCAGGGGAGGCAAACAGTACTCGTGCCTCAGCATAGAGGGCGCTTGTGAGCACAGAGATTCTTGGCCTGCCGCCGCTATGCGCCGAAACAACTACATCATCTTCTTCGTTCTTTTTTATATTGCATTGGGACACCTGTGTCTTTGATGATAAAGTCCACCAATGTGCAGAGGGATTGTAAACAGTGTAACAGTTTTCCTTGAGACGTGCTTTATTTTGATTTAGCCTAAATGAAATTAAAAGTCCTGCTCACGATATGCGCGAGTTGACCCAGGACCCGCGGATCGCTAAAAGTGCAAGTTGAGGAAGAGAAGAGAAATAGAGAAGGAGCGTGCTGTTTTCCGTGCTGATGAGCACCTACATTTTGTACAGTTTGTCCACAGCGTATCAATGAAATAACGTATCCAGCGTGAACGAGGCAAGCCGCGTGCCTTCATGGATTTGTTTTCACCTGCTGCAGTGCACAGGAGAGATGAGGGTGCGCTCACGATGACACAGGCAGACTCCCAGCATGATCCATGCTTATTTATTCACAAACTTACTTAAAAAGCGTGTTTTTCATGAGTGATTTGGAGATTTCAGACAAGATACAAAAAATCCAAGTATGACGCATCCATGTTACGCATAAATGCACAGCTACAGAGCGCGCGCGGGAGCTGCTTTGCTAAAAAGCATATAAATTAGTCTATTTATTGCAAAAAATACCTTGTTCCCAGTTTTGAAATACTGAACAACAATCATGACGCTAAAAGCGTTAGTGCCTCCCCAGCTGTCACTGATCCATATGGTGGGATGAGATAAACGGTTGAGTGCTCACGGCGGTTAGAGCCTGTCCACCTGATCTGCCCTGGTATTTAATGAGGGCTTCCCTTCCCCACACCAGGAACAGATATCAGCTCTGTGACAGGAATGTTAATATGTGATAAAACAGGAAGTCTGCAGGAGGGGAACTGTTGTCGAATTTAAAAATAACAGAAATTAAAGCCGCGCGCGGCTATGGTGGCCCTTGCCCCGGTTCGCCCACCCCCCAACGCGGTCGCCGGGGACCCACGACCGCTCCGGCTCGCCACTCGCTCTTCCCGACAGCCGCCCAGGCCGCCAGCTCCTCCGCCGGAAAAATTATATAATGCCCCTTTAAATATGCATCTTTCAATATATCGTAGGAGTCAGTGCGCCCCTGCTGGTGAACCATAAGAAATGCCACATGTCCAAAATATGTTTTTCTTGTAATCATTCATAGAATTTCATCCCCAAATTTGCACAGATCCTCCATCAGGAATATACATTATGCACCTTTAAATGGTTTTGAGGGAGTCCGTGCGCCCCTACTGGCCAACCGTGAAAAATACCCCATGTCTGTAATATATTTATTTGCTTGGAATCATGCATAGAATTTAATCCCTGAATTTGGTCCAAATCCGATAATGCTGACATTTTATGTCTATGGTAGGGGGCACTATAGTGTTCACTTTTCATATACTTTATAGTGTATTATATTCAGGCTGAGATCACACATTAGTGATTAAAATTTCAGCACGATAGGACAAAGCATGTGCTTGTAATAATTTTTAAACTATTTTTTTGGGGAGTCTGTGCGCCCCTACTGGCCAACTGTGAAAATTGCCCCATGTTCATAATACATTTATTTGCTTGTAATCATGCATAGAATTTATTCCCCGAATTTGGTCCAGATCCGATAATGTACTTGTTTTATGTCTATGGTAGGGGGCGCTATAGTGTTCACTTTTCATAAACTTTATATTGTTTTATAATCAGGTCAAAATCAAACATTAGTGATTCAAATTTCAGTGCTATAGGACAAAGCATGTGTGTGTAAGATATTTTAAAGTATTTTTTGGGGGAGTATTTGCGCCCCTGCTGGCCAACCGTGAAAAATTCCCCATGTCCGTAATACATTTATTTGCTTGCAATCATTCATAGTATTTAATCCCCGAATTTGGTCCAGATCCGATAACGTTGACATTTTATGCCTATGCTAGGGGGCGCTATAGTGTTCACTTTTATTATATTTCATATTTCATTACATTCAGGCCGGGGTCCCGCAGTTGTGATTTGAATTTGAGCTCTCTAGGCCAATGCCTGTGGCCGTGAGAGGTCATCAAAAAAACAAGGCGTGCTACGGGCAAACCGTAAAGAGTTAAGAAAAAACAATGCACACTTTTGTGAACCCATGTCTGTAGATGTGACATGTCAAATCTGAGCTCATTTGGACTAAACACAAAAGACTTGAATCTTTTTGCACACACCTAAGTCAAAACGGCACCGAATTTTTGATCCAATATGGCCGACTTCCTGTACGTCACTGGGCAGTGTGACCATGACATTTTGTGTTTGTCTCCCTGAGCTCTATCACTGCTCCGAATTTCGTCAGCCTACGCCAAAATATGCTTTTCGGTTGCCCATAGACTTTGAAATTTTGCATTTTCAAGGGGGCGCTGTCGAGTGGGGTCACTTTGGTCATTGCCGCGATGCCCATTTTATCAAATTTTTCACCGGACTGGTCGATCTGATACTCCCATGTGGGACTTTTCATCGATGTTCAGGGGGTCAAAATCGCGATCGTTTGCAAAGAAAAATAGTAAAAGAGTGTAAGAAACTGAGCAAGAACAATAACCCTCCAAAAAAGAGCGGAAGAAACCCACGAAGAACAATGACCCTCGCCATTGACTTTGTCACTGGCGAGGGCCAAATAAGCTCCGCAACGGTCAAATGCAGTGCTGTCGCTAAGCACACACACACATTACACACACCACGTACGCCACCAAGTGCCTGCGGGGGCACCACCAAAAAAATCAGGCTTGTGAATCCTCACAAAAATATCATTCCAAAGTGTGCGGAGAAAGGCGAGAAGCTGGTGACAGCGTGAAGAGAATCCCCCGAAATCTCTCTTTCTCTGTCTCTTCCTCCCTTACTTTCTCTTTCCCTCCAGCTCTCTCCCTCGATGTCCGGACCTCTTTGCAGAGAAATTTTCACTTTCAAATTCTTATTTAAAGTTCCTTGATTGAGTAAATTCTATTGTGCAATTATTAGTACTTATGTACATTATTTACCAAAGAAATTTGCACATTGTTACTTACAAGAATATATACTTGTTTACAATGTTCAGTTCAATGTTCAGTCTGTTGTCATTGCACAAATCTTTATTTATAACAATGGTGGTGGTATTTATTTATTAACCTTTTTTAATAATTTATTATTTTAACTTTCATTTTTGGTGTATTTGTTTTGGAAATAAAGTGAATTGCACTGATAAATTCTGAATTATTGTTCATTCCAGGCGAGGTGGGATGGTGTGGTGGGGCACCACAAAGCATTTGTGCTTAGGGCACCCAAATGGTCAAATGTGTGGGAAGTGGGTTGGAGTAAAATGTTCCCTCTAAATGAATGGTGAAGGAAGTTGTTGTTAGTTAACTGTTAGTCAGCAAAATGATGAACTTGCCATTGTCCAGACTGTACCCCACCTAAAGCTTATAATTGGTGGGATAGGTTCAGCCAAGTGTCAGAAGTATGATTAAAGTATGTGAACAAATTCAGTGTTTTAAATATGCTTCTTGAATGCCCATAAGATCAAATCAATGTGAAAGTATCAAAATCTATAAGAAGTTGTAACCCAACAATGAAAGTTAAGATCTAAGCTCTAAGCTTTTGTTTTACTTTCTGTGTCTAACTTGTGTAGCTTGTTCGCACACAGCAACCACAAAACCAGAGAGATGTGTGATCATGTAACTGTTCGTGCACTTTTTTCTCATTTGTAATCCATTTGCATGAGAGTAATTATAAGAAATTTTGCCAAATTCTCTTTGCATGCATGCATTGTCTCTGGTTCCATCCTATGAAGTGCATGGCCTGACCCAGATTCAACCACAACAGACTAGTCTGCAGAGCGTTTTCAGAGTACTGGAACAAAGAGGAGGGATGTGGTCCAACCGTGAGTCACCCTGATACTCCAGACACCTACTGTCTCTCTCCCTCGTGCCACTTCACAGGAAAGCAGTGCCACTACGTCAGAAAAATGAGTCAATTCAGAGTAAATAATCTGAGACTCAGACAGGTGTAGCTCACATGACGCTGCCTCTCTGCCATTGGTAGAAACTGTGGACTGACTTCTCATTTGACTCAATCTGACATCGGAAGAAGGAAAAGAAGCTAAAATTTGTATCAAAGCAAGAATAATGTTACTATCAAATAATATTCCTCAGAAGTAAAAAAGTAGTAACCAATAAATTACTCAAGTAAGAGTAAAATGTATTTGGAGAAACATCTGATCTATGTGGTAATGTAATATGAGCCTGGTATTTCCAAAAAATAGACCCCTAAATATAAAAACAAAACAAATCTGATGCGTAGGTGTAAGGAAGCGCAACAGTTAGAACCAACTTGCATTGTGGAGTTCTGCTTGATTTATAGCAGCATACTGATCTGATCCAATCCAGGCACATGCAACACAGAAAGATAAAACAACAAAGAGCACCACAACCAAAGTTATTCAGCTAACACATAAAAACATAATAATTTGTGCCAATGACAGACTACAAAAATGTCAAAAGTCATATTTCATGGAGAGCATCTGTATAAAACCAATACATAAACCAGAGCTTGTGAGTCAGATTGTTTGCTGTGGAATGAGACCAGAAAATTACTAGTGTATTTGCAAACCCAAATGTCAACAGTCTGATGAACACATCTTTTGTGCAACACCACACACAATTATCTGCTAATTTATTTATTCAGCAATATCTTTACCTGCAAAGCACACCTGCTTTCATGGACCTATATGACCTTATTCAATTCAGATTTTAGCCCATTGTTTAGTTTTATTTTTTCTGCTTTTGTACAGACTTTAGTTCTTTGACACACTACTTTGAGAGACAATTATTTTTTGAGGTGATACTATAGACTTGAACCTCCACATCTTTTTCCTTTAATATCTTGTGCTGCCCTGCTCCAAGCTACAGTATGTAATATTTGAGATAAAATGAGAACATTGCACATGTTCTCATGTTCTCAGTTAGCACATATAGCCTGTTGGAGTTGCCGTGCAAGTGAGGCACTTTGTATTGAAACAAGACAAATGTGATGGGAAAGTAATGCATTTGCTAATGCAGAAAAAATAAAACTGAATTGAATAAGGTCAAAACCAGCATTGTCTTAAAAGTACACAGATTTAATCTTCCTGATTCTGCAGCTAAGCTTTTGTTTTACTTTCCATGTCTAACTTTTGTAACAAACAAAACCATGGCATCAGACCATGCCATTATCTGCTAATTTATTTATTCAGCAGCATCTTTACCTGCAAATCACGCCTGCTCTCATGGACCTACATGCCTTGCAAGTAAAGCAAAGCTAGCAATGCACTGGATACCATTAGCAAATGCATTACTTTCCCATCATATTTGTCTTGTTTCAACGCAAAGTCCCTCGCTTGCAGGGCAACTCCTACAGGCTATATGTGCTAACTGAAATCAATGTTCTCATTTTATCTCAAATATTACGTACTGTAGCTTGGAGCAGGGCAGCACAAGATATTAAAGGAAAAAGATGCAGAAGTTCAAGTCTATGGTATCACCTCAAAAAATAATTGTCTCTCAAAGTAGTGTGTCAAGGAACTAAAGTCTGTACAAAAGCAGAAAAAATAAAACTAAACAATGGGCTAAAATCTGAATTGAATAATGTCGAAACCAGCATTGTCTTAAAAGTAAACTGATTTAATCTTCCTGGTTCTGCCTAAATCAGGACTAAAACAGTCTCTTTTAAAGGGCTCATATTACGCTATTTTCTGATCGATGTTATGTTGTTTCCTCATCAAAAACATATGTGGAGTTGTGTTTTGTTTTATTTGCACATGTTTAACACACAAACCCTGCATATTTAGGCTGAGTTCTTTTCTCAAACAGAAAACACTGTGTTCCACCTTATGATGTCATGTGGTAATACAGGAAGTGCTCCACTGTGTATACACCTTCGCTAGAATCATTTGAATGATTTCTGCCCTGGAATTGCTCACCTCTACATAACAAAAGATAAAGTAGCTGTTAACTTGAAAACTAACTCTAACTTGAAAACTAACTCGCTTCATGACATCACAAGGTGGAACAGAGCATTCTGAGCTTTGGCGATGTAGACAATAATAAATGGTTACTCAAACGTGTGAATGAAACAGAACTAAACTTAACAAGGTATATTTTTGAGGCGGTAACAACATTCTAACACGGCTTAAAGCTCACAAGAGTCAATTTTGTGTACGTTTTTTACTCTTTGTTATTGTAATATAATGTGATGTGTGAGCTACTGTGTCCAAGTAATTTCCCTTGTGGATCAGTAAAGTCTGTCAAGTATAATATGGGACCTTTAAGCCAGCTGTCTGAACTAAACCTGGGAACACTGCATAATATTACCGTCTCTTGTCTTATATTCTTTAAGAACAACAAAACAACTACTAATATATAATAGCTTGAGTCCACTATCATAAGTAGAGCAGGAGCCACGTGGGCAGACACATGGCATGGCTCACTGATGCCCTCTGAGGCGCCATATGATGGGAAAACGCTAAGAGGCTGTGGGTGAGGCCAGTCCTGCAGGCACCCACACATCTAACACAGTGCTGTCCTGTCTGAATGCCCATCGGACATATGGAAATGCATTATTGAAGCAGGCATGCAGCGCATACGTACATAAGCACAGTAAAAGCTCCAAAAAGAAAGTCATGTGACGCTCTTGGCTGAGGTTCAAAAATCACACATATATCATACAATGTCTAGGGATGCAGTGATCCAACTTTTTGAGTTCCGATACCGATTAAAATACTATAGTATTAATAATCTGCCAATACCCGATATTGACCGATACCAGTGCAGAGACTGAAAACAGCATTTATTTCCTTTAAACAAAAAGTACGAGACAAAACTGATCCAAATGTGTTATGTAGCTGTTTTTTTTTTACTCCTCGAGTAACCATAGAAAGGTTTTGTGTTAATACAAATTCATTAAATCCAAACAAGACAACAAGACTTTCTGGGCAGAGCATAAGACCAGTCAATAGTTTTATTACATCAATTTATATGTCCAACCAGGATATCCGCTGAACTGATATTTGGAAACCAGGCAATTTTTCAATAATGGCGCCAATATCCAATACCAGAATCAGATCAGTGCATTCCTAACAATGTCTGCGTAAGTGCAGACATATTACTTTAACCCTTATTATTATAGTGCATAAATCTTCATTTATCAAGACATTTAATGGGCTCCTTCCACCTCCCATCTCAGCTACAAAACTATACAGCATGATAGACAGTATAGCACTTATCCACTGTAGCACAACCAAGAAACCCACAGCAATTTAATGTAAGTCCATTATCATAATGACAGCCAGCTCTGAATACATACGCACAACATCTTTACAGTGGGCTAACGCATTACTACTCCATATATATCCCACCACCCCCACTGTAACCATCACGCCTGACAGAGGACCTTGAACGACCTTGTCCTCCTCAATAGGACAGGCTGTGCTCGTGCCAAGTCCAACCCACCTCCTCTGTACACCCCCCACTCCACCCACCCTCTCTCTCTCTCTCTCCCTACATATTTCTGCCTCTTCTAGTTTATCTATTCTCCTCCTATCTCCCCTCTTCATCTCATTGTGTCGCTGTCGAGGTAATGTGGTTTGTATCATTTGTGTCAAGTCTGTTTGGGGCTAACTAAATAAAGTGCATGATGGATAGATAGCAGGCTTACGCACATGCAGACCCAGTAGATATGCACTCTAAGGTTTGTATTGTATTGTTACTGTAGCAGAGCCAGTATAGCAAAATACCAAAGCCTGTACAGCTCAGTCAGACATGTCACGGATAGACTTATAAATACTGAGTGGTTCTGACATAGTTTATTTCCACTTATCAACACATATGGGAGTACAGGAATGTATAGGGCCCAGAGCGTCAGGGTCTGCAGAATTCAAAATAAGTGTTACATTCCTCTATATTCCATACAAGTTAATTGTTACCTCAAAGTAGTGCAAGTAGTACTCCAGTCTATAGTGCAACATAAATTATCAATATATACAGAAATTAGAAACGGAAGGATCGTACTGTGAATTTAAAGACGCCATTCATTTGCATGTGACCAGAACTAAAATATTGTTCAATAGTTATCAAACTGAATCATGTTTTGATTGATTTGATATTGATTCCTTGTTTCTCAAACTGTGGTACATACTCTCATCTCTGATATTGTCCAGGTTAACATCTGGTGGTACTTGAAAAGCTAATTTTATCTTAAAGCTTGAGAAACTGCCTTATACTAAGCTATTGTAGAAAATTCACCACAACACAATAACAATCAGCATAAAACATGAAACTTGACTCAAGCCTATCACAGTTGCAGTGATGGGAGGAATACTTGAAAATGTATTTGGCTAGAGAATACTGAATGCCTGCATTAAAATGTATTTTGTAACGTATTCCAATACATGGTCCACGCAGAGTTGTTTTAAAATTCTATGTTGAGTTTAAATTCTATGTTGAGTTATTATGCATTTATTTATTGCTGATAAGAGAAGGAAAGATCACCCTTGCACGTACCACTAACCACTAATTCTGTGTAGTTTGAAGCCTAAATTGTGTGATCTAGTACCAGCATGTATTCCTTTGATTTTAGAAAAGTAACCACCAAATGAAAAAATGACTGAAATACAAAATGAGTATTCAGAATATGTATTCTCTGTACATATATTCCCAACACTGCACAGTTGATCTTTGTCATATTGAACTTCGCCCTCTTAATCATAGCACAGACCTTCCTCACAGCTGAAACGCATCTGGACTTTCTTTCTTTCTTTCTTTCTTTCTTTCTTTCACACACGCAGGTGCTTTCCCCTTAGACAGAGCATAAACACCACATTCAGATTTGGAGGAACATGCTGAAATCTCCCCTGACCACAGCTGCTGCAGTGGTGTAGGCCTCAAAAAGAAAACGCAATTAACTTCACATTGATAGCTCAGCAGTGGGAGGCCATCTCTGCTTTTCTGCTGGCTCCCTGATAAGCACTATACCAGCACTTTCCCCTCCTCTCGACTATACCTCTCCACAAAATGCCTTCTACAGTGTAGTACGTGCACGCTCGCTCAGACACATGTGCATGCTCCCACACACACACACATACCCATGTAGCTTTCAGACATTAAAGCTGTCACACATTTTTAGCACCAATGCATATCGGTGACACTCATAGCCACACGTGCATACAATTACGAGCTAGGAAGTGGGGCAAGCATACAAATGAATGTACAGTAAGTATGCCAGCGTTTAAAATAAATAGACATTGCTATCCAGGAAATACAAGTCAAAATGAGCCCATTTGAATCCCATATTGGAAAGTAAACAGCTGATTACTCAAAGCATTAGCTCTAAATCCCTCATAATTAGCAACTACAATGCCACTAATTCCATATTATTGACAAAGCAAACGTGCAGAGTTAAAGATTTTCAATTGAAGTTTTTTCTTCTCCTTTTTTTCCAGAGCGGCATGTGAAATATGCGTGGAGTTGCTGCATTATTATTGGACATCATCAGTACAGGAACAGCGTCTACCTCTCGTGACCCTGGGTAAGTGATGCCAAGGAGGCCCTGAGGCGCTAATCAATACAAACGCACACACGCAGCATCTGGTCAGTCAATACTAAAACATGCGGTCACTAATGCCATATGTGTTAGTCAGCGCCAGTAAATCCTTCTTTTATGACTTTAACAGCAAATGATGTAGGACAAGGGAAAGGCTGAGGCTGGTATTTATGAGGGTATTTACAAAAATAAATAAATAAATTATACACACACACACACACACACACAACTTTATGAGTTTGGATTATGGTTTGGATTATTTGGATTATGCTTTGTGTATACTACTAGTATTGTTGTGACAATGCTAAAATTTCAAACTCGATTTAGATACAATGGAATAGATTCGATACTCATTACTGTTTCTGATACCACGATGATAATAAAAAAAACTTTAGACAATAGAATATGATTTTCAACTTTAAATCATGGTACTTTCAATAAAACGAAGAGAGCCAAGAAACAGGACAACAGAGAACCAGAGCCCAGAAGAAGGGGTGTAACTATTCCTTACCTGGCTGGCGTTTCCGAAAAACTACAGAGGATCTTCAGACAACATGAAATCCCAGTCTATTTCAAACCCACAAACACTTTAAGACAAAAACTGGTCCATCCTAAGGACAAAACACCGAGCCACAAACAAAGCAATGTGGTCTACTCCATTCAGTGTAGTGAAGACTGCAGTGAGCGCTACATTGGACAAACAAAACAGCCACTTCACAAAAGGATGTATCAACACAGACGGGAAAACCAGGGTGGGCCGCAATCTGCCGTACATCTCCACCTAAAAGCCACAGGCCACTCCTTTGAGGACAGCGAGGTCCAGATCTTGGCCAGAGAAAAGAACTGGTTTGAGAGGGGAGTTAAAGAAGCTATTTTTGTCAAGAAAGAGAATCCTTCCTTGAACAGAAATGGAGGTCTCAGACATCATTTGTCTCCCATCTATAACTCTATCCTCAAACCTAAATCAAAACAAACTGGGAAAACAATGGGACCAGCCAGGACATGTCCAGAGGTGTGAAAACACCATCATGGCCCTGAATGGATATGCTAACTACTCCCCCACTCCCACTCCATATTGAATAGACACACCTAACTAACAGAAACTATAAACAACTCCATATTGAATAGACTCACCTGACTAACAGAAACTGTAAACAAATATGTGTTGTCTCAGAGTAATTTTCATTGTAATTAAGCTCCTCCCTTCAAGCAGATATAAAGCAGTGTCCGCCAGCATCTGACCAGAACTGAGGAAGCAGCTTGGATGAGCTGCGAAACGTATTTGACCAAATAAACTCTGTCCAGTTGACAAATTAAATTTCTCCTTTTGCTACTTTCTATTATATTACCATGTTGTGTTATACTGTATCTATGCTATACCTTGTACAGGTATGTTCCATAATGATCCATGGGCGTAAATCTATGCGGTCTTAAACTTGTTCTGATACAGCTCAAGATCATTCTAAAGGTTTCTGCCCTGTGAATGTGGCTTCTTAATATTGATACTTGTTCAAATGAGTATCTAGTTTCGATACTAGTTTTAGTATAGATTGGTATCTGATTTTTAAATTTTTTGACAAACCTGGTATATAAGGAATCAGAGATTCCTGTAAGGCTCAATGAAAAAGCCATACTAAAATGAACCCCCAGTTTAGGGTTATATTCTGGGCAGAGATCACACATAACAACCAGGTTCATCGGTGAGAGGAACACATTGGTTTTGTGATGCACTTCCTGTCCTGGAAAAAGAGTAGAGTTTGTGGTTTGATCAACAACGGACACTAAAGAAAAGTTCACATGGCTCGCTGTTGAGATTCATTTCACCAAAAGTATATATTTTTCATATTGAATAATCTCTATGTATTATTTATTTATTTGTCTTATTATCTTATTAAAAACAAATAAATATGACCTCCTGAACAGAAACAATACAGACCTTTTTGTCCCTCCTAAGTCTGACTTCTGCTTCAAACCACATGCTTCACAGACAAGACTGACTGTAGATCACTCGAATCAAAAGACCAAAGCATATTATTGACAAAGAATTTAATCTCAACTGAAATTTGATTAACTGCACAGCCCTATAAAAGAACTATAGAACAAATGTTGTGAGTCTGTCAGTAACAGAGTTCAGTCCCTCTTTGATTAGGATAGTTAGTGCAGGTTTTATGTCATGTGAGGAGAGCATTCAATGCCAAGTCTTTTTTCCCTTGTTGTCACCAGGTTAGTCATTGTTTAACTAAAATTTAGAATAATACACCTATTGTTAAGTGACTTTGCCCAGATGTGATAAGAAAAGTTGGAATACAAAGACTAAAATGTATCCACAAAAACTACTAATTTCTTCCTGTCAGTGGAGATTTCCCATAATCACCCCCAGAACTTGTTTCACCTTTTGTCTGATGACACAAACTCTTTGGAAACCACAAGTTAGCACTTCCTGCTTGACTTGAGCCGAGTCATTCTCTCTCATCTTTGTCATTATTTCTCTTGTCTCCTGTGTCCATTTCCCCTATTACTCTCCAGGCCTGTTGTCATGGGTAGCTTAAGGTTATGCAAGCAGCACTGGACTGTCCCAAGAGCCCACTCAGCGCACACCTTAGGGACTCTCCACACTTACTGTACAAGGGTATTTACACCACTGGTGCAACGAAATCACACTTTTAAACAGAACAGAGCAACATTGAGCATATTTTTCGATTTAGTGTGAACCAGAGTACAATTGGGTTGATTTGTGTTGTCATGGCTTAAAGGACTTAAAAGATGACAAGATTACCAGGCAAATACACATGCAGTGTGCTGTGCTTGTTAACCTGAAGTAGCATGCATGCAGAGGTCTAACTCCAGTAATATATAGTCACATGACCCTGGTCACATGACTGCTGGTCATAAGTGGATCATGCGGTTTCCTCCAAACCCACAGCTGCACTGCAGAGCTCTTTCACACCGCACCCATGTGCCTCCACAAAACACATCCTGAATGCATTAACCTGAATTCTTAAGTCTGCAAAAATATAATGGAGGCATTTTTGACAATAAGAGCAGTACTGTCAATTTAATCAAGTTTTAATCAAATAGTTTGGAGATCACAAGGTTGAACTCTTGGAACTCTTAATCGACTTCATCTAACAGTCCATGCCATTGCAAGCATATCGCTTGGCGGAGGGCTCATATTTTGGAGGAATACATTGCATTTTTGTGTTAAATGGCACAGACTAAACATCTATTTTGTGTATAACCATGTAAGTAGTTATTTATATTAAATAACAACATTTAAATTGAAATTATTGCATCATAATATTATGATTATGATCAGATTTATTATCAGTTATTAGTAAGGTTTTGTGACTCATGTTTCTAGAAGCCGTCCTTGAGATTAGATATTTGGCTTGCATCAAGATTTTAAAAGCCAGAACACAATAGCATAAGATAATTACTTTTTCAATTAGAGCAGTACTATTTAATGTGATTAATTGCACCAGCTGAACAGCGTACCCACAGCATCAAAAGGACAGACAATGAACATAAATGGTCATCTGATATGACGTCAGCACTTATCGCACAGGCCTGGCATTGGGCCCAGTTCCTCTTCAGAACATCCTCTCTATTCTGCTTTTACTTCTACTGGCCAACCTCACCTCACGCTCATTAATTCTCTCTTAGATTATATCTACAAATATTCCTCTTTCTCTAAAAGCAGGTACTGAACTTTTATAAACCCAGCACAGGAGAGAATTCACACTGTGGCGACATGTTGTTCAGTATTTTGTCAGAGATGACCTTGAGAAATCAAAGTACCGTACTTACATCAGTTGTAACATACCGTTTTCGCTTGTGTGGTGAGGGCTGGTTAATTGTCCACCACACACAGAGATCAGGCTGTAGGGCTGGCTAATATGGGTAAATATGATATAGAGAAATGATGATTCTTCTAAACATCTTCCCTATAAAAGTTCCCTTTTGAAATCAGGAACTTTGCATTTTGACTTGACACCTTATAGTGTAATGCAGATAACAAAATACACTAACAGTATTCAAAAGGTATCAAATTTAACATGTCAGAGTGTTTTGTCACAGTATGTGCTTTAAGGCATAGTATGTGCCATAGTATGTGCTTTAAGGCCCCTTGACTACATCATTTCTATACAAGATTAGAAATAATGCAGCTTTTAACTGTAAAACGGACCTTTAACATTCTATAAGTTCCCACTTCAAAACCAGGAAATTCACACTTGCATAGCTACAACATCAAGTCTGTGTCATTTTATATGAATAGATTTTTCTACTTCTGCTTTTAACAGGCCCCTGTTAATCAATGCCACTAATCATTTGATTAACCCGCAGTGTGGGAGCACATAATGCTATCGTAGGTAAAAGACAAAGCGGAGCATTTATCACTGTAAGCGATGCTGAACTTTTCCATTGATACTGAGAGGACTGTAGATAGTGGACTGGGAGTGGAGCTGATAACATACAGTCAAGGAAGAAAAATAACTGTAATGGGATTTTATTTTGGAGATAAGATAATGACTTATTACACAAGAGGAAGGTGCATTATTCCATAATGTAATCTGATTTCATTCTTTCAGCGGCCTGGAACCTGGAACTTACATTACAGTCTTTTTACTACAACTACTACAAACAACAACTAAAACAAACTAGGGCACTGAAATTAATCTAATTTTTAAATGAAGGTTGAGGTCTACAGCCAATCATCTGTCAGTAAAATCATATAGTTTGGAGCAGAGGTCTGACGCATTTTTAAAACAATAAAATTGAACTGAAATGTGTGATCTCTCTATTCAGGGAGAAAAAGTGAACAACTACTTCTATACTATTACCACTAATACAACACCAACATAATTAGTATAGACTAGGGGTGTCTATACTAATTATATTTTTTGTGACCGCACTACTATTTTGTTGCTTTTGTGGAAGGAAACTTATTTATGCAATACACTTGACGTATTATCTGTTCTGATGAGTAAAATAGATGTATTTCATATGAACTTTGCACAAGTAGTTACATAAATGTTATTGTACTGTATTTAAAATGTATTTGTTTCTTAAAAAACAGAATCAGAATACCATGAACAATATATCGACTACAGAACGTATCATATAATATTGCGATAATATCGTATAGGGAACCGTGTATCGTACATGGTATTGAATTGTGAGGAACCCAGTGATTCCCAGCCCTATACTGGTTAAACTTTGACTAAACATCAATAACACCTAAATGGAAACAACATAAAACAAAGTATTTCGAAGCTCAAACAAAAGGCCATATTATGCACCAGCAGGGACAGCATGGGTCCAGCTCAGTAGATTTTTTTCCTATCATGTATTCGTCTGTCTGTCCATCTGCTCCACTGTCCCTGTGTGGCTTTGGGTCTCCTGAGACTTCTACATGACACAGAAACAAACAGATGTACCACAGAACATTACATGAATGCTACAGTAATGTCAAGAGTCACGGCTTGTTGTTTAAAATGGAAATCACATCAGAATGAAGGCCTGAATGACACTAAGTTACAGAGCAAATGTAACACTGGTTCATTTTAATTCTTTTATCATACTAATGTTTTATTTTGTGTACTTCCTATAATGGTTGATGGGGGAAAGCAGATCACCCAAAGGAAACCCAGCCAGACACAGGGGTAACATGAAAAATCCACAGAGAAAATATATATATATAAAAAAAAAGTTTGATTACATAAAGTGTAATGTTTTGGTAACACTAAAATTCAGTGCTATGAACCTATTTCCAACCTTACTTTGAATCATTGTGTGGGAGCTGGACAATGTTACTATGACATTGTAATGAGTTGACAACATGGCTAAATGTTTCCTCCAAGACTGTGGAGTCTCTTCACTACCATTCTTGGATTTGAGGTTTGACTATTGCTCTTTGTAAATTGTTTAGATAATAACCAAGTGCAGCATGTCGGTACAGTACAGCCATATCTCGGGGTCAAAGGCTTTTAAATCAACTTTTATCTTACCTGACACTGACACAGAGGAACAACAAAACCACTGTGAATAAATAATACAATTTCCTCTTGACAGTGATAAACCTTGTGCTGATCAAGGCCTTGTGCAGAAATGTTGCTATTTTTATAGATCAGTAAAAAAATCTCATAACTTTTACCAACCCAGGGTTCTGATTTGAGATGATTTACCAGTACATATCTTGGGTAGTTTTTCTCTTGGGGCAATTATTGTGGATTGTGAGGTAAAAGAAAGATATGATAGGATAAAGCTTCTAGGCATTCAAAGCTATTTACCAATGACTCGAGATTTGACTCGGACTTGAGCCCTATGACTTGAGAATACTTTATGTTTCTATTTAAAAAATATATACAAATATTTTGCTCTTTACAGTTGATACATATGGTGCTTCAGTTTACAGGAACAAACTGTCCCTCACACTTTGTGTATTTGTTACTATGGATGTAACAGTGACTGAAGTACGGTGATATGGTAATATACAAAATATTAAATGTCTTACAGTAATATACAGTATAATACAGTAAAACTGAGGGAACTGCATAAAACATGATCCTATAAAATAACTTTTATGCACTTTGACTTAATCATTTCTATTCTGACTGTAATGATTTGCACTGAGGTCTTGTCAAGACATTTAAAAAGGAAAAGTAGCATTTCTACAACTCTTTAAGCCTTTCCAAAATCTTGCATATATAAATATACCATTTTTTTTAGTACAATTTAGTTTAAAAATCATATAAATTGCAAAATAATGAGCTGTATTTGGTACTTCAGTTTAAATACTTGAAAGGACTTGAAGCTCAGAGCAAAGGACTTGGACTCAACTTGCGGGCCACTGACTTGGGACTTGACTTGGACAAAGACTTGAGACCTACTTGAGACTTGCAAAACAATGACTTGGTCCCACATCTGGCACTCACCCATTCACGCACAGATTCATACACAAGTGTACGCAGACCCTGGGGGTGGGTTAAGTGTCTTGCCCAAGGACACAGAATGGGAACCTTCAGATTAGTGGACAAACACTTCAACTAAGTACTGTACTAAAGCAAGTACTAATCTGGTAACCTTTTAAAATGCCAAACGTTTCTCATAGTGGAAGAAAAACTGAATTCTATGTATTTAAATCTGATATTAAAAGTTATCAGTTAAAGTCATCAGGCTCTTGGGCATTAAGCATCCTTGTTCTTAACTAAAATCACTGCCCAGCCTGGTCTAATCCTCTATCTGATTCATAACAACTATTTTAAACTATTGTCAAAAAGCACATTATCAGTGGAGAAGTTTGAATGATAAAAACTACAGTAATCTGCTGTGACCCTCTGCCTACCTGACTTCTGCCGGGCCAGCTCATTTCCCCTTGTGTTTTCATATTTGGCAGTCATTCAAAGCATTCTTCACTGTACACAGGTACACAGTTTCTAATGAAGTGTTTCCCGTAGGAGAGACTGGCCCCCATAGTCTCATTTTTGCCCTCATCTCAAACAAGCTAAGCATTAAGCAATAAATGGATATGGAAAATTATACTTTTTGCTTGTTGTATTTAATTTTATTTGATCTTTAATCAGTCTTGTTTTCTTAGTGGAGGAAATACTCGTAAATGTTGAATACTCCAAACGTTGTATTCAATAAAATTATTAAAATTTACCACCTATACCACCATACTAGTAGTCTCATATATAAACCTGTAGGAAACACTGACATATGAAACTACTGTTTATGTGAGGTCCCACTCAGTTAAAGAGGTGCACAGCTGGAGGTGGCCGGATAAATTAGTCTGTGTGCTACTGCTGCTACTACTTCTGCCAATAGTCCTATACTATACAGCCACTAATACTAAATGACAATGTATGACATGATTATAATGACTATAATGACTACAGCTACTATACTATTGCAAGTACAGTGCTATTTTTCCCACACAAAACAAATATTACTGCTTCAACTTTTGACCTGCTCTGCTCTTTCAGCTGATACTAGCTCCTTGAAAGAGCCTTTACCAAAATATGGTAAATGGCTTGACATGACTATCAAAATAAGGAGCATAAAAACTATAATATCCATCCAAACAAGTTACCTCTTCAGAACATGTTTTCAGTTACCATGCCATACATTTTGTTGTTGTGTGTTTTGTCTTATGTGGAATGTTCCACAGTATCGATTAATCCTAACTCTCAAGAGGGAGACAGGTTTCAGAACTGCACTACATTACAGTTCAGATCTGTGGAGAGGCGCCCTTATTCACCGAAGGAATTACTGAATTTCTGTGCCATAGAAACACCCATAATGAACAAATGCTAGTTGGATATGTTTAATGTCATACCATGGAACATTCCAGGCAATGCATCTCCATGGAGACAAGCAGGTGGCTGACCCTCCACCAGAAAAGCTGCACAGTGCACCTTTAATGTTGTCATATATAAAACAGTTGTTAGCCTAACGTTCACTTGCCTTATCAATTCAAGCACTTTTTTCTTATGCATGCAAATCAATGAAAGGAAAGCGTCGCTGTCCTGTATATTGATTTCTGTTCTAGTTGAAACCATTTGAAGTCAGCTGTTAAGTTGCCAGCTGCTTGGACTTAAAGATGCACTGTGTAACTTTTATGATAGTGGGTCACCTGCTTGTCTCATGTTGAGGTTATTGCTTAGCCTGGCATGTTCCACAGTATGGCATTAAACACATATATCTTGTATTTATTCTATTACAAGCATTTTTATTTCTCAAAACTATAGGAAAAAAAAAAAAAATTATTACTGTGAGTCGGCCCGCATCTCCACAGATGACGTGTAACTTGGCCTGGTGACGTGGCCTAGCTTGTCACCATGGAGAAGGTTAAATTATACTGTAGGAAATTACTAGAAAAAACCCTCTAAAAGACCCTCTACTGGAAAAGTTACACAGTGCACCTTTAACAATCCCATAGTATGAGTGCAGGAAACATAAATGCTTGGATAATCAACTTGAACTCACAAAGGATTTATTAAAGGCACTTCTAACAAGTCTCTTTGGTTGTGTGCTCATTGTTTATATTTGCTGCCATGGCTGACAAAAGCTTCTGATGTGGACACCTGAGAGCAAGCACTGTTGGTCGACTGGAAACTATGGCAACCCGGTTTCTAATGACAACCTTTTGTGTAGGTTTTATGGGGATTTTATGGCCAAAGCAGTACAGCAGTGGCAGCAATATTTTAGAAATCAATCTCTCAAAGCCACTGTGGAATGACATGCCAAAGGAGAAAACTGACCAGGCAGCATTGTTCTTGCAGTGCACAATATTTTGAGGACTAAACTATGAAATCCATCCTCTCAGGAAAATTAATAGAGCTTACCAAACATCCACAGAGATAATTAGTAAAAACAGTATTGAAAAGTAGGCTAATAGAAAGCTATGGAACAACCCGATAAGCTGACTAGGCCTGTCACGATAATTACAATATCTTATCATTCAATATAAGATGGAACAATATATTTTGGGGCTCAATATTTATTGTGGGTACGTTTTCTTTGCAATAGTGGGGAGATTTTAGCCTTTTTTTATTTTATTTTATGTAACGTAAGCTGGAGCTGTAAAGAGTAGAATAAATACCTGCTAAAGCTAATTATTGGTTAACTCTAATTTATTTGTTGCAGTTCAGGCTTTTTAATGATACCATCTCTTTAAAAATGGGTTTAATGGGATTATCCTGCTTTGTGTCAATGGCAGAAGATATACTTTCAATATTACCGTGCTTCAAAATATGTATTGTGACAGGCCTAGTCATTACGGGTAAATGATACTTGGAAACTGTCCTAATGTCCTTTGACACCCTTTCATTACAAAGTAAAACAATAGAAATGTTACAAGAGTACAAAAAATGCTCATTTGCCAGTGCTGTATGTAAGAGTGATAGAATTGAATTTGGAGAAAGCTTTCATGGTTAAACGCATTGTCCAGCGTCCAGCCAACAGGTTTTCACAGTTGGACCAGGAAACATAATACCTAGGTGCACAGTGTATTACGTCACCTGCTACTGGGAAGCGCACCTGTTGTCATAATGCGTTTCTGTAGTCCACCTCAGCCTTATCTTATGACCACTGTCACACATGACTCAGGTAACCACGGTAACACTCTCAACAACAAAGACAGACTTGGACCAGGACAGCAGAGACGGGATTCTCCTCAGGATGATTAGGTTACATAAATAATTAGTGCGCCAAACACAAGACTCCCATTGTGTCTGTGACAGGAGCCCTCCGCATATCCTCCCCTTATCACCTCTGCTACTGTGCCATCTGTCCTCCGAGCAAGACAAGGTGCTGGTCATCTTACAGCCAAACATACATACAATGGATTTGTGAAGATACAGTAACAGTACAGAACAGTACAGTCATTGAGTTGAATTTATCCTAATCACACAACGTCAGGCTTTACCAGTACCTTAAAGGCTAGAATATCTATTATTATTATTATTATCAGTATCAGTGCACAAAATTCATAAACTAAGAACAAAATTCATAAACTAGAAATATGCTTTAGTGGTATAATGCAGTATAAAACAACAAATAATACAATACTGACAGTAACATCTTACTATTTCTTGATTTCTCAATAAATCTTAATGCTGTGGAGGTGGAAATCATTTCAAAATGTTTAAATGGTAAATGGTCACATTTGTATAGGGCTTTTATACCTTCTAGGCACTCAAAATGCTTTACATCAAGGAACTGCTCACCCATTCATACAGCAGTGTTCGTAGACACTGGGGGTGAAATGTCTTGCCCAAGGACACAATGACAGCATTCATCTGTAGGAGCTGGAAATGCACCTCCAACCTGTGGGTCAGTGGACAAACAACTGAGCTACTGTTGCCCACTAGTCTAAAGTGAAATGCCACTTTAGACTTTAGGGCGCTAAAGCGTTAAAAGTCAAGTCCTGAGCTGATACTAATGACAACATGCTTTTTACTTATCTCTTAAATGCAGTGAACAGAGTGACAATGTTTAGACACAAACAACTTTAGTTACTTGTTAAAGCTGATATAAAGACACAAAGTAAATGTAGATTTACACAAACTAATCCACAGCAGCTCCACAGTCTCAAGACAATGAATGCCATGTCATGGTCTACTGCTTAGATAGAGGGTTGGGACAGGAAGAGCATCTGGAGCTAACACAAGAACATAGAGGTGCTATAAGGACAAATCTTTCCCCAGCAGAAGTCATGTGAGCTCCAGAGGATAAAAGGGGGGCTGAACTTAAAACTGCAGTCTATTCACACAACACACTCATGCTTGAAAACATTCTTATCACTGGTACACCGTGATGGAGAGGGTGCATTTCCCATGTCTTTTCAATACCAAAGCACCTTATCAGACTTTCTGAATAACTCAGGTTGAGCAAATACAACTATTTCAATAGCATAATAAAGAGACAACCCCATACAACTGTGACGTAGTAAAACTGGGCTTTAAGTATTTCCTACAACAAAGGCAGAAATCCCCACAGAAACTCAATGATGTAAGGCTCATAACGATACAGACTTGAACTGAGTGTCACTCAATGACAAATATGTTTTAGTATTAATGTTTAGTGCAGGATTAACTTATCATTCTTTAGTCTAAACATGAAGCAGTATTGTTACCTAGCAGAGAGTTCACTCATTTTCCTAAAAAGGGCATGTGTCTAAATTTAAACAGTGTCTCCTGGTCTGTCACAGACATAACAAAAAGGTTATGTCTTTATTGTGATTATTGCATGACATTTATGTAATTATACTCATTATAGACTCATCCTCAAGCACGGGCAGTTGTGGTTTGACAATGGCACAATGAAACTATTGTAACCCATATTAAGGATAATACTTATTGTACTTTTAGCATGTTCTGAACAAAGTATGTAAGTTGGTGTGTATAAGAGCATTCGAGACAGAGGGGTTAGGTATCACACGGTCAATCAAAGGCTGTAAGAGGATTGCTGCTGCTGCCTCTAAAAGACTCACAAGGTGCAATGAACTACCAGTCTATTGATGTTTAACTGAATTCCATTGTTAATAGAGTATTTAGGGTCACATGGCCTTGGACTGTGCACATGCATTTACAATGCACCACTCCCCCCAGCTAGCCAGCCAACAGATTTACAAGTCGAATAGAGGAAAAACACTTGACTTAATGTTTGTTTAAAATCTCGGACAAGGGGAGTACTGTGACACAAATTCGATTGTGCCCTAAGGTATTCAATTTGTATTTAAATTGTGTTACATTTAATTTTATACTCACTGCTCACAACTTGCTTATTTGAGACATACAAAAAACATAGTATAATATGTGTTGTCTTAAGCCATGTTAAAATGTTACCTCATCACAAACACACCTGGAGTTGTGTTTTGTTTCATTCACACATGTAATCCTGCATTATTAGTCTGTCTACATCACCAAAGCTCAAAATGCTCTGTTCTACCTTATGATGCCATGTAGTGGTGGTTTCCAAATACCTTTTACCTTTTGTAAAGATTGGCAATAGCAGGGCTGAAATTATCCAAATGTGTGTATGGAGTTTAAAAACACAGTGGAGCACATCCTGTATTACCACATGACAAGACAAGGAGGAAAAGTGTTCTCTGTTTGAGAAAGAACTCAGCCTAAATATGCAGGGTTTGTTAAACATGTGTGAATGTAACAAAACACAACTCCAGGTATGATTTTGATGAGGAAACCACATTAGAACAGATCAGAAAATAACATAATATAGGCCCTTTAAGTACAAACAACTTCATTAAATCCAGTCAAACCACTACAGTGTACCGAGAAGATGCCTGACGTGCAGTGGCCCTGTCCCAAATGACATTAATAGGGGTTTCTTAGGGGGACGAGGATGGCATGTTTTGGTGGTTGCTTTGACAATAAAAAAGGAGACAGTTCTGGATGGGAACACGTCCTCAGGGAACCATGGCAACTGCAGTGGAAATGTCAAACAGACAGAGACCTTAACAAGAGCAGTGGTGGTGGTGTGATATACTAGTAATGCTAAATTTACTTTAAAATGAGCAAATACTTCAAATACAGTACAGGTTCATTGTAAATGTGTGTATTACAAATATGAATCAGGACCCTTTTTTACTTCATCACAATATTCAACAATGCATGTTTGTTTGTTTTTAGAATATTATGTTGACCTAAAGATTAAATAGCACTTCACAGCAGTAACACAGTGAGTGGCTGCATAATTTATAACTTGCTTGTTTAGTCACAAAGGAGTCCATCTATAGCAGGCTGGCACCAAGTTAATATTTCACTCATGCTGACCATCCCTGTAGGACATTGGAAATTAGCCCAAAGGAAGTTGGTTTAAAATGGATAGATCAATTAGCCAGGTGGAGGATGGGGACAGTAGAGCGGGACAGCCCAAACAAAGGCCGTACTGCATACATACATGGTAAACATTGAGGCATTAGCACAATTACAATGAGTGGGTGGGCTTCAGTGTCTGTAGGCTCTTGTGACTATGGAAACCCATAAAACAGCTGCTTAGATCACATCAGCAGGGGGTTTAACTGTTTTCGTGTTGTTCTTGGAAGAGATGTAAAAAGTAGATTTATAGTTATTGGCCTTTAAGATGTAATCCAGGCTTGGAGTTACTTAAGTTTGTACTAATTTTAATTCTATATTACAAATGTTGAAATAGGCTACTTGAGCTTATGCATTAAAATAATAGTAGCAAAACTCAATGATCTGCGAGTCTGTGAGATCTTTATAACACAGTAGATTGAGTCACTGCTTGTGGGTCAGTTTTTACCCAAATTAGGATTCAAATGCAATGAGGGAAAGGCAGATGCGACTGTGACTGTGTGATTGTGCCATGATATAGGAAGTGTCTGCAAACACATAGGCTTTTGTTAAATGACACATTGCACATTAAATCTTCACAAAAGGACCATGTGTACTTTAAAGACATTTCCAATGAATTATTGCATCAGGAAATTGATATATACTAAACTAAACTAAGAGCTGACAAGGCTTTTTAAAGCCAGATGTTTGGTCTACCATTTGCTCATTTTTAAGGGTTAACGGTTAGCAATAAATCAGCCCAACGCTGAAACTTGCACATTGTTTTAGCCTTGCAGACTACCACTGGTTCAGACTTGCACCAGTCCTAGGTGTTAATTTGAACATAGTTTATGATGTAACTTTGACACTAAAAATCCAGATCTTCCTTCTTTCCTTTTGAATATGTTTAATATTTTGTGTTTTGCAAAAGTGCATTGCGTCATATGCTAGCTCAAATGTACTGAGCTCATTGTCAGAAGGGAGACTGTGGTCCCACATGACTAGTACCTGACGTTTTCTCCTTCGTCTCTCTGGACCTGGAGGTGTGTGTGTGTGCATGTCAAAACTATAAATAATGTGTGTGTCTTCCCTTCTGTTCACTCCAGTGGGATTCTCTCATGTTTTAATTAAATAAACTGCTCAGATCAGGCCCAGCTGTGGCCCGGCTCTCCTTGCCCACATCGCTCAGCATCCCGATCAGGAATCAGAGGCTCACTGAGGAGGAATAATACAGGAAAAGTGGGGCATGGCGCTCTCCACCACCTGGGTATAAGGCAGAGAGAGGAAGCCCTGTCAGGTGCTGTGGTTGGGTTCCCCCAGAGCGCAGCTCAGCTAATCTCATTCATCCAAACCACTTCCTCTTGCTATATAACCCTTTTAATCATACTGCTCTTTATGTTTATGTATAATAGGTCAGGTCTACATAAAAAGGTCAAAACACATTAGACTCAGACTTCAATAGATCCATTTACAGGATTCAACTATGACTGTATAAATGGACAAAGCTATCCCTCCAGCCACCGCCAGCGGGTTACATAGGGTTAAAAGGAAGAAAATATGAGGGTGCTTCCAGCTCCATCAACTCTGTTTCCATTTAACTTTACATAGAAAAATTGTCCTCTCTCTGTAATTGCCGCAGGGAGCCTTTTCATTTTGGTCTTAAAATGTTTCTATTAACCTGCTCTACATGATCCTGGTGTTTTTATTTCGCTATTTTATCCATAAATAAATTCCTAATCGTAAAATAAAACTGGGCTCCACATTTGCTCCTATAACCTCTAAGATAAGATAAGATATGCCTTTATTAGTCCCACAGTGGGGAAATTCCAAATTCCAAATTTCTCTAGCATCGTGAACTTCATTTGACTGGAACCGAGCGCTATGGGTGACGTCATACTCACTTTGTCCATTTCTTTATACAGTCTATGTAAACCAGGAGTGAAGTTATTAAGGTTTTAATGTTATAATAAAAAAAAAACTTGGTCCAAGCTATACAAGTGATACAAAACCCTAAAAATTTTGCGAAAGACTGATACACACCACCTCTAGATACCATTCATTCTTGACTTGTCTATGCACTTCACCTACCACCTTGACCTACGCTCTCAAATGTCAAATACAGGCCTGAGAGACGGTGGTTTTTCAGAGGTGCCTAACAGTCCAACGAAAATGTCAAACCGCTGAAGAATGCGGTATCTTTAGAGCTTAAGGTTAGGGTGAGTTTAAAATGCACACTAGTACCTATAACATCAAAACACAAAAATTGATGATTGGATATTATACGGTTCAATGTCCACACAATATTTTTTGTGACAAACTGTTTCCACAATGAGATGTCTTATTACACTGATGACTAACTTTATGCAGGCTTTACTTTACGCAAAGTTTTACGGCCGATCAGTGCTGGAAATTATTTTTTTCTCAGTCTCAACCCAATTTCTTTATCTCTCAATCTCTCTCTCTCATCTAGCTGCTTCTTCGTGTGTAAAAAACCATAACTGTAGCTTGTAGTAGCAGTAGCTAAAACTGTCTTTTCTGCTTGTTAACATCAATAAATGAAGAGAGTATTTAGTTCTCAGACTAGCTCACCCAGGCCACTACTAAAAGCCAGTACAAGACACTGGAGACTGTTTTTTTATGGTCAACTTCAAGAGCAGTAGTAAAGGAAGAATCATTTTTCATATTCTCCATTTGTTTTGCCTTTCAAAGCATCACTGACATGTTATTGGGAAGTACACGCCGGGCTATTCCTGTCAGTGAGGTGTACGGCGTATGAGAATTGATCGCGTTATTGATTACATTGTCAACAGCAGGTAAAAAGTGCGAATGGGTCGATGGCTATTCTAAAGCGTAAGAGATCCAAGGGTCCACTTTCCACACCTACATCACTCAAACACCAATTCAATCATACACTCGCTTTTCTTCTTCAAATTGGTAGATGAAACAAAAATCACTACTGCAGACAAGTAGACCGCAAACAGGCAGTATTTGGCTGGCAGGCTTGGAAAATCCCCTACTGGGTAGTACTCAATTTCCTGAATACACAAATAGTGGAAAAAAATATGCTAAAATATTGGATGCTTTCCTGATGCCTTCAGTAATCAGTAGCAGGCTATTTAAAAAGGAATAAAAACATGTGATAACTGATGTAGACTGTATTGTAAACATTAAGCCAAACTTAGGTTTTTCTTCTTTCACTCCTTTTTGAGAAATGTGCTTTTCTGTGGTTTTCAACATATATATGGTAATATGCATATGATTATTGTTTCTCTCTTGGCACAAACTTGAAATAAATACGAATCAATAAAAAAAACAAAAAAAACAACAACACAAAACTATTGGAATTACCCTATATGTGGTGATACAACCATAATCAATATCCCACACACAAACACAAAATGTTACCTAGTACATTCATTGTATTGTAATTAAACGGGGTTATCAAATTAAATATACTACTGCATATGGCCTACTTCACAATTTTGGATATGTGTGGTTCACATTGAAGGACAGTCAGATATGCAAACATGCATTTACATCCAACAAACACATTCCTGCCTCTCCTATAGATAAAAGTATATGCAAACCTATAAGGGAATGGACTGTGTACTCAAGAGGGCCACTCAGCAGAGATGATCGCCATGACTCACAGGGAAGTGTGTGAGTAGAGAAAAGGGTGATCAGGCACATTTGATGTAGTCATTGCTTCGGGAATTGAGGGAAGCTCAGCTAACATGTGCCAGAAACCATTTTTGTGATCTGTAGGCTATATAGTTTCGGTGTGCTATGTTCAGTGGAAACAGACCCATGCTATTAGCCTGTTATGCTGGCAAGATAGAAAGTACTACTGAAATATGTCCAGAAATAGCAGAACTTTTTAATGATATACAATGACCATGATAGCTTGATGGTTATGCTACCCCGTCCAGACGTGCAATCACAGCTTTTGGGCCTACTTACAGTAATTACAGTAGCATAATTCTCATAGGTAGCAGTAGCACTACTATTTCTTTGCAAGTCATGTAGGTCTACGTGTTATTATAGGAATTATAGGATCCAGCTTCTAGTAGCTATTAGAACAGATTGAGCCAGGCTGGAGACAGGCGCATGGACCCTTCCCTTGTCTTCTTCAATGAGGAGGAGAGCTGTCAAACACGACCTAACAGCGCATGGAAACAATCTCAGCGCGTCTACACTCATTTATGGTCAATTCAACATAATCATTGTCACAGTTATGTTGGCGTTTACTCACCGATACCAGGTGCTGAGTAGATGAAATACAACGCGGAGGTGGACAGCGAGAAGAGGAATAAAAGCCCAAGGAATGACCTTCTCCGAAACCGCATATGTGTCGGCATCATATAGGCAGCACGGGCACACACGCACACGGGCACGTATCTACAAGGACGGGAGAGTGGTTCCGATGTGTCCAGATGTCCAGAGCCAGTGGTCCCCCTCGCCGCCACGGAGAGCCCGGGTGAGATGGTCGGAGTACGGCGATAGATCTGCGGCAGCGGTGAGACACACAGCGGAACGACTGTAGGAAGTCAGTGTATTACCGCGGCAGGTCGAACACAGGAGAAGACCTCCAGATTAATGAGGACATTGAGAACCCATTCCTCGAGCGATGGTTTGGTTTTGATCTGAAAGTAAAATGTCTCAATTTCAAAGGCAGAAATGAGAGCCTATTCCACAGAGACCATCCTTCGGCTCACACGGTATGTTACTGACGGTGAAGTGCCGCTCCTGTGTTTCGCCTACCCGCCTATCAGCCGTATGAATGGAGCTTCCCCTTTGCAAAATGAGCAGTTCCTACGGGTGGGCGTTAACCATCCGTCCATGGCGCTCACAACAGCGCCCAGCTATGCCTTAATCAAACGGGCGCACGTAATACGACGTTAGGAGGTACTATAGTTAATCTGGTGAAAAAAGTAGGAATGGCTAATTGGCGTGAGCTTCCCTTTCTAGTACAAGATCACGAGGTTGCTAAGGCATCTGACTCACCAGGTTTCTACTGAACATAACACTCACTATTATGCGAAAAGATCCCTTTAAGCACATATAGCCTAACTAATCATTATTTTCTGTCTACACTCCGTTACATAATACAGACTAGCCTTTATAATTATAATAATAATAATAATAATAATAATAATAATGATGATGATGATGATGATGATGATGATGATGATGATGATAATAATAATAATAATAATAATAATAATAATAATAATAATAATAATAATAAAAACAATTTCATCTACTTCAGTGAAGATTTCGCAAAACTAGTAGAGCACGTCACTCTGATACGCTCTCTCAGAGTCTTGAACGAAACTACATAAACCTGAATGCCGTCTTCGCTGCATTGGTTCATGGGAAATGTAGTATCAGGTGACACTCGTTGGGCAAAATGACATGGCGTTCAACAATTAAGTGTAATTAAACATTTACATTTGTTTTTGACATATACATTGACATGCATTAATTCAAAACAAATATAATTTGCACTATACATATATTGATTTATTAGATTACACGTGGTATTCATTACACAACCGGACTACAATTTTCAACAAGCACTCATGCACGCACGTCACCAGGAAGTGGAGTAGCGATAGATACACGGAGCTGTCGACATGGAAGATGCAGGGTATTTTCTTGTTAAAGATCAATTTAAGTAGTAAAACATATCAACAGTTAGTTTTATCACAATGTTTGGCTTCCGTGGCCTAGTTTTGTTATCATCGGTAGCGCTGCTGCTGTTGCTAAATCCGTCTAGGCTAACGCTAGCTCAACAGCAGGAGAAAGCTGGAGCTGGAGAG
The DNA here is from genome assembly GCA_029959045.1 of Taenioides sp. WSHXM2023. Taxonomy (NCBI): domain Eukaryota; kingdom Metazoa; phylum Chordata; class Actinopteri; order Gobiiformes; family Gobiidae; genus Taenioides; species Taenioides sp. WSHXM2023. The sequence continues at coordinate 20,506,580 of CM057086.1, read as the reverse complement.
GCTGATGACCATGAGCCTGCTACAGTTAAAAAACACTCTTTATCAATAAACAATGAAGGAAACGATGGGCCAGCTGAAGGCGAAGAACCAAAGGACGGGCAGCCGGCCAGGTTTGAGAGTTTATTTATGTATCCTAACCCCAGCTGACTTCTTCCCTTGCCTTGGAAGTATTTTATTTATTTTATTTTTACAGTCAGTGTTGGTATTATGTCTTGTAATTTAGGATTACAAATGTTTATATTGTTAACATTTTATACATTTTATGCACCTATCTATAGTTTTCCTCTCCCTACGTTTATAGGCTTTGCAAGATTGTGTTTAGCTTGCTATTAACTGCACTTGTCATTCTGCAGCAAACCAAATGACACGGATATCTACAACAATGATACCCTTCATTCTCCAACAACAACAAATAAACCAACAACCATGTCACCCCCAACTGCCAAGCCAATCCTGCCTGTGCAGACTGGTGTCAAGGCCCAGGAAGAGGAGCAATCCAGTGGACTGACTATATTCTTTAGTCTACTAGTTATTGGTTTGTATTTAGCTATTATCATGTTTCATGATCAACATATGCTGAGGCAGAATGATGCCGCATAAGTATTCGATTGAATCAGATCGATTGTTTTTGTGGAAGTAAATGGACAAGGAAAGGAATGTGGTTATTATGTGTAACACCACAAACAATTTCCTCAACACATTTAAGTGCCCATTATGTTTTTTTGTTCTGAGCAGTCACATGTTTTTAACTGCAAAAGCTATGCATTGGACATAAATTATGAATAATGGTACCAATCCACCAAGTCAGAGTAGAAAATGCATGTTATTATTCCCCACTGTGGGACTAATAAAGGCATATCTTATCTTATTCCATTCAGCAGTTAACACAATATAATACTGTATTATTATCATATATTATTATATATATTTGTAAAATCACTCTTTTCCCCTTCACCACAGGTATCTGCATCATATTGGTGCATCTTCTTATTAAGTTCAAGCTGCATTTTCTTCCTGAAAGTGTTGCTGTCGTTTCACTAGGTGAGTGATGCACTAAATCAGTTTATTTCATTAATTTGCTTTTGGTCTTATAAAACTGTATTGACATTTTAGCTGAAACTCTTCCCTGATCTACAAATTATCATATTTAGAAATCCATCGATATGGGTCAAATTATGGTATTTCAATTTACTACATACTCACCCACTGCTAGACCTGTCACAATAACAAATTTGAAGTGCAATATATTGTTGAAGTAAATCTAGACTATAAACAATAATATTGAAACCAAGCAGAATTATTATAAAAAATATTATAAATGGACAATATTGTAATAAAATATGAGCTGCAATAAATGCAACACCTAAGTGTGTCTCTATAATGAAAATTTAAATTTTAAATTTTAAATCGCTACAGAACAATAACCAAAATTTTCTCACTAGAACTAAGAAAAGGTATATAAGGTAAGGTAAGGTATACTGATTGACCCCAAAAATGATTGTTCCATCTATCATGTATTGAACGATAAGTGGATATAGTATTTATTGTGACAGGCATCTGTTCCGGATGCCTCCTGGACGCCTCCCTCGGGAGGTGTTCCGGGCATGTCCCACCGGGAGAAGGCCCCGGGGAAGACCCAGGACACGCTGGAGGGACTATGTCTCTCGGCTGGCCTGGGAACGCCTTGGGGTCCCCCCCGGAGGAGCTGGAGGAAGTGTCCGGGGTGAAGGAAGTCTGGGAGTCCCTGCTTAGACTGTTGCCCCTGCGACCCGGCCCCGGATAAGCGGAAGAAAATGGATGGATGATAGGCATACCCACAGCCCTTTTTTTTACCACAAAACTTCAAGAGAACAGCATATTCAAATTCACAGTTATCTTTCCACACTAAAGTATCCAAATAAAGCTTTATGCACGATCTTTATCTAGCAGGTCGGCCAAGACAAAATAACGGCCTATGCTGAATATTTAAGTCCGACAGCTAAACAGTTTCAATATCAGCCTGATATGTCTGTCTCTAATATTTACCATTAACAAAGCACCTTTGTGTAATGAAATAAATGGAGTTTTGTTAGTTGATCCTAAAACCTTTCACTGCCTTGATGTTAACTGTGATAACTTGTACAACTTAAACACTCTCTTTATGTTTTTCCATATGCATGCCCTGTGTTTAACACCGGTGTACTCTGCCCAACAGAGATAACAGTCGTATAAACCAGGAAGTTCTGCTTTTCCTTCCTCGTGGTTTCCTTTTCTTTGTGCGTTTTCCTTTGCACTGTCCCTTTCCTTCGCCTCCTACACAGTTCTTTTCGTGCTTGAACTTAAATTCCAGCGTGTCATTTCTTTTTATGCCCTTTACACATGTTTTTTTTAGCCTTTTCCGCAGCTTTTTAATTGACGTTTTTATCTAGTAAGTGTAACATGAGAGTTGAGAGCCTAAGGGGACAATCTACAAAGACAAAACTACACAATAGTATTTTAAAAACACTTTTCATTCAATTGTGTGCAAAGCTGCCATTATCTTTTACTACCAAAATAGCGCCCACAGTTTAGATATGCAGCATTTTAACATTCAGACTCTGAAACTTTAATGATGTGATAAAAGTTTAAACACTTGTGGTGTTTTTCCTCTTAACAGTGTTCCTCTGTTCTCTCTAGGAATTCTAATGGGAGGGTTCATTAAGATTATTGAATTCCAGGAGCTGGCCAACTGGAAGGTACACAATCTGTCTATATTGTTTTGGGACTATTGATTTTCTATTGATTTCTTTACTTTAGTTTAAAAAAAAAGTTTTAGGCTTGAACATAGTTTGCATGATGGGTAAGAACGCCTTGTAAAGCTCTCTAACCCATAACCCTAACCCATAAAAAATCAGTTACCATGTTAAAAAAATATTAATTTATTGGTGCCTCCTCCCATTGTTTTGGGTCTTCATGGCTATTATTCAGTTATTAAATTTGCTATGGCTTTGATATAATTTCAAAACAATTTCAAGGACTAAATGGTTGCAAGAGAATTTAATATTTTTTTTGTTTCTCTGTTTCAGTTTTTTGTGTGTGTATATGTTTGCCATATTTGGTCTGACATTAGTGATTAATTACAAAAACATAAATCCAGACTGCAATCTTTCCCCACTCCCTGAAGTAATTATAATTACTGGGCAGGAACGGTCTATTGGTTAATACATTTCCTTGATAGCTTTAGCTTTTGACTTAAAACTTTTATCCTTGCTTCGTGCATGGTGTAACTGAAACCACTATGAAGCTTTCTGGAAATCCCCTCCCAAATCCTGTAAGCCACTGCTGACTGCCATGTTTTTTACAAATTTGCCTTTTTTCATAGCACCCACTCAGCCCATGCCTATTCTATCACTCATTCGTCATCCCTAACAAATTATTTTTATTTTTACTCACTACCTCTTTCCGCTATATTTCATGCAGCTATTCTTTTTCGTGCACATTCTCACAACCTTTAATTAACATTCCTTGTTCTTTGCCAGTGAGTGAGCAGAAGGGGGTGGGGGGAAAGCAGGACAGGTTGTGTCAATGCTTCTTGCACACAGGAACTCATTGTTTTTTCCCCCAGTGGGCCCCATGTGTGTGCTACTGAATCACTGGACCCAGTAACCAGAGCCCCCAGAGCCCCCTTTACCTCTTTGGCCTTGTCCTTTGAATATCTGAGCCACCATCACATGCTCACCTGTCCATAAAGGCAGCATTCTCTTCGTGACTCTGCAGCCCTTTGTCAAAGCCGGAGTATACAAGTTACTCAGTTACAATGGTTAGCTGTACCATTTCTCAGACAGTTTTTATTTGTATTGAAATGTGAAGCACAATTTAAAAAGTACAAAAGAGTTGGGAGGTCAAGAATACAGTGTGCAAGCGATGGTGGTGCTCCAGGAAATGTACTGCAGAAGATGCTCTTTGTTTAAGATCTGGATAGAAATGATTCAGAGTTGGAGAGCAGATGGTTTAGGGGCTGTGTGTGGTCTTTCAGGACATTTGGTGTGTTGCACAATTGGCCAAAAAGCTCATAGCAACAATGCAAACAAAAAATATATAATTCCAAACATTTGGCAACAGTTGTGCCAAATAGTTTGATAGTCTTTTTCTTTTAATTTTCCATTCTAAAACTACAATATATTAAAACATTTTAAAAAGTTTAGTTCTACATCTAGATTGTAACTTTGTTAGTAGAGTAGTAGAGTTATATTTTAAGGCTGTAGTTAAATCTGATGGGTTTTTGTGTCAGCCCTCCACAAGTGAATAATCATGTTATGTGCAGCATGTGTTAGCAGCTTGCATGGTGTCCCAATTGGCAAATCTTAACAAGCCCTTAGCGCCGGCCTGGAAACCACCAGGCGAGTCAAATCCCCAAAGGAAGCGTCCTTCTGTCGTCATCATAGTGACTATGACCTCCCCTATCGCAAATCAACTTTGTGTTGGTTAATGCTCTTGTTATATTCACATGTAAAAGTGCTACCTCTTTTTTTATTTTCTACACCTTCCTTGTCTCATCCTAGTAGTACCTGTAGTACAAGGAGTCCTGAAATGAAACTGAAACTATTTTAAAAGTTGATATATCACATCTCAAAAGCTTTAGTTTTTATATTGTGTAAGAAATCTCATCTGTGCTTGTATAATTGGTTGTAGTCAAACTTACCTGCATGTAATATTCAAAACAGCCTAACACAGAGTACAGCTATACATGTCAGATTATTGTGCATGGGTGGCCTGCTGCCTCCTTTTCTCTCTGCCTCTTTGTCTCTTTCTCCTTTTCTCTCTGCCTCTTCCTCTTTTTCTCTCTACCTCATGCTTTCTCTCTCTCTCTCCCTCATATTAATATTAATTTATGACCTTTCTCCTCCTGAAGGGTAAGGGCTACCAGGGAAATGCCAGGCTCTTATTTTAACAGCCTATGCACTGACCTCAATTTAATTGATTTAAAAGAGATGTAGCACTACAATTATATTTGCATTTTGTCTAAGCTTCATAAATTTTAACTTGCAACACTTTTCAATTGTTAGAGTTGCCACCAGCAAGAAATCATAATTTTAATCCTAATCAAAATAAGAATTAGGGATGCAACAAATACAGCGATATCATATCGTCAGACATCTCAGAATAGTATTGTGGGCCATCGCAATATATGTGGAATTACATTTGCTTAAATTCATTGATAATGGTGCAGCAATAGCTAAAAAAAAACAGGAAATCCAGGGGTTTTCAAATTGGGTGAATGTGAGCCTCCCCCCGATAATATATTCTTTTAATATTGTAGTTTCATATATTTTTTTTTAAAGTGCATTCATAAATGATTTTTTTTTCTACAACAAATCATTTCCAACTTCATGCAGGCCTAATTGAGGCTACTTTTAACATCACTGAACATCAGTAGGCCTATTCAAATCAACAGAACATGCTTAACATTTGTAATAGGTGCCAAAACTACCGCTGACGACACCTGATGACTGAAATCATAATATAATCATATAATATAATCATAATGCTTTTCTGTTACTACAAATCATCATGCGTCCTCTCAAAAAACTCAACTGACTTGTTCACTAAATTTGTGTGCTTTGTCTCAATGTGACACTGAAGTTTGCATGGTCTCATGCTGTCATTCACAAGCACTTTGCAGACCACACACTGGCAGAGGTGCAGTCTCGGAACCTGACCTGGTGAAACCGAACTTTAAATAATCAGGATCATATTTCCTACGTTTTTTGCTGGGTCCCTTGCTGCTGATTTCTGTTAAACGATGCATTTTACAGCTATTACATGCATGCACAATTACAGATATCAATACTGCTGCAGATGTGTACAGATGTGGACTAGTGTGGATCGGGCCGAAATCTTCTGTCCGAGCCCGGCCCGTGTCCGACAGAGCAGTGATCGAATCCAAACCCGATAGGCATTACGATATTTGTGTCCGAACCCGACACAATTAAAATCACACTATTTTCGTAGACCTACACGTAGGATAGTGTTTGTGTGGCTTCTAACGGATACAGAGACGCAAAATACAAACTCTGATAGAGCGAAAATAATGAGAAGACTTTATGACTCACCTCTCCTAAAGTGGTAAATTTAAAGTGCAGCATCTCATCCACATTATCCATAGAAATTGTCCTACACAAATAATGACATCTAGTCCACAAAACCGCGCTGTTAATCCAATTTGAGGCGTTACTTAAAAGTAAAAAGGTGAAAGTAGTTCACGTGTGTCTGTTTACATCCACACAGCGCACGGAGAGAGGTGAAGCTGCAAATTAGAGATTGTGACTCAACTTCCTGTGAACTTTATTGTCATTCTTTTATGCTTTAAAAATCATGTATCTGAAGTATTGCACCACATTTCACACATAATAATAACACAGTTGTGACTTGTATCTAAACTAGAAGTGCAGTGCTCTGATCTTTTGAACACTTAAAGAGTCTCAAAGCGAGTGGTTTTACTGTAGACAGGACACAGCAGATGCGCTGATGTGTCCGAGTCCGACCTGAGCCCAAACAGTTTGTCCGAACCTGTGGTGGGCCTATGTGTGCTCTAATGATTTGTGGGCCTATGTGTGCTCTAATGCCGACCGTGGTTGTCGCGCCTCCCCAGTGGGTCTTTGGCGCCCCCCAGGATTTCAGTGCAGACTACATGTAGAAATGTCTGTGAAGCGCTTATAAAACTTAATTCTTTGTATTTATAACAGAACCAAAGGACTGTCAAGGCATTTTAAAAGGACAAAGTAGCATAGTCACAATTTTGTTAGCCTCCACAAAATATCACATAAATATTGCACCGTGAGATGTATATCGTGAAAATATTGGATATCCCTAATAAGTATAGAAGCATAGATGAATGTGAAATGTGAAAGTGAAATCTGTTTTATCATGTCATTATGCAAGAGAGAGGTTTGCTGCGGTGAAAGGAGAAATCAGTAAAGGAAAGGGGAACAAAGCTTGAAATAAATTTACTATGTAAGAGAATTGTTCCTCATTTTCATATGAATTGCACAAAATAAAATAAAACTTCATTTCTCAGCATTTTCCTCATCCCATCTTGCAGAGAGTTGACACGCGCGCGCGCGCGCGCGCGCGCACGCACGCACACACACACACACACACACACACACACACACACACACACACACACACACACACACACACACACACACACACACACACACACACACACACACACACACACACACACACACACACACACACACACACACACACACACACACACACACACACACACACACACACACACACACACACACACACACACACACACACACACACAGAGGCTTGTGCTCAGACCACATGGTGCATCAAGCTCCGACACATTGGCACATGATTGCTACGCCTGATCTGGGAGGGCAGCCCATTTAGTCAACAAACAACAATGATTTCATTATATGCCTGAACTCATCAAGCACACAAAGGTCAAGATACCTCCCACATGTGTGTGTGTGTACGCGTGTGTGTACGCGTACATGGTCGGGAGATGTACACTGTAGCATGCATTGGCTGTCAGGGATTCCCTTCTGTAGAGTATGTCACCCACACGTCTAACAGAAATGCGTTTTGACAAGTTTGTTAGTCATAGCAAATGCTCCACTTCCCGCTGCTCCGTTTTCCTCGTACTATGACTGAGGTTTTTGTATCAGATGATTACCACAGAGCTTATCACAAATGATGCTTATATAATAGACCCATGCATTGCTTTATGGCAAGTTGAATATAATATAATTGAAGGAGACTTTTTATCACTACCCAAGTTACCCAATATTTGAATCCTTGCCTCTGAGCACTTTTGTTTCCATTAATAAGTATGTTCTTTTGTCTCTTTTTCTCTTTTTTAAATTAAAGGAAGAGGAGATGTTTCGTCCCAATATGTTCTTCCTTTTGCTGCTGCCACCAATCATTTTTGAATCAGGATACTCCTTGCACAAGGTACAAAAACACATCATAGTTAATAATGTATATAAAGCACAAAATAATATATATTATGATGTGTACCATTTTTCTTCAGGGTAATTTCTTCCAAAACATTGGTTCCATCACTCTCTTCGCTGTGATCGGAACAGCCATCTCTGCATTTATAGTTGGAGGAGGCATATATTTCCTGGGACAGGTGAGGACAGTTGGACAGTTGTCTTTTGTATTATACAAGTCACTGTAAATACTGTCCTGTAAAAGTCTAAATATAATGTCCTTACTTACTTTTGATATTTTCCCCTCTTTTAGGCTGATGTCATTTACAAAATGACCATGACCGACAGGTGCGTTGTTCTTGCTACAATCCTTGTAGTGCTTGTCCACAGTCTGCTTGGGGTCTTACTGGAGTTACTAGACTTCTTTCAACTGCTTATATAATAACTTTCTTATTATTATATGTGGCTTTCTGTTTGTGTTTTGACTTGTCTATTCTGTTCATTTAAAATGTCAGTGCTATTTTGGTATTTCAACGTGATTTTGAATATCAAGCAACAGTGTGTGTGCACCACCTCATATTCACTTTTGGCTTTTGATAAAATAATGTACATCATTGTAGTGTCAGGGGATATGTTGTTGGTTACATTGCATTCAGATTCCATTATTTTCTTTAATTGGCTGTGGAAGAGGAAAGTAAGTTGTTAGAACTTGTAACTCTTCAGGATAATTAATTCAGATTTAGACAGATATTATGATTACTGTAACATTTAATGTTTTGTCCTCTTTCCTCTGTAGCTTTGCCTTTGGATCCCTGATTTCAGCAGTGGATCCTGTAGCCACCATTGCCATCTTCAATGCCCTCAATGTGGACCCGGTGCTCAACATGCTGGTATTTGGAGAGAGCATTCTCAATGATGCTGTTTCTATTGTACTGACAAAGTAAGACACACTCATATAATTCCACCTTTGATTCTAACTAATGGAATGGATCCATCTCGTTGCACTTTGATAACTTTTGATTTACCTGCAAATATAAAGTTACCTCAGCAGCAAATACCTCAGCAAAAATGTAATTATGATCGGTTTTTAATGCATGAAATACATAGAAATGTATATTATGTATTTTATTTAATTTAACTTTTATTTAGACTGCTTAAAACATAATTATGGTAGTTGTAATGTTAATGGCAAAAGGTCAGCTACCTAGTAAGGAGACATTGTTTTGTGGAAACCCTCTAAACATTACCTTATTTATTACCAGCAAGTATCCGATGACTATGTAGTAAACCTTTCATAGAATCATTATGTGTGTCTTCTTGTGGTCACAAGAAATAGTTTGTACTAATCCTATGCCTCTGATGACTTGAATAGCAAGTTTGACAGAGAACCTGCCTGTGTGTGTGTGTGTGTGTGTGTGTGCGTGTGTGTGCGTGTGTGTGTGTGTGTGTGTGTGTGTGTGAGTGCGCGCGTGTGCACGTGCGTGCTTGTGTGTGTGTGTGTGTGTGTGTGTGCGCGTGTGTGTGAGAGGAAGCTGGTGTCGCATCTGTTTACGCCTACACATAGGCCTTATCTAGCTTACTTACGAGCAGCTAAATGTGCAAAGTGATCTCAAGTGTCTGAGCTGCACCCCTGCAGTAAATGAAGGCATAAATAATAGATAGGCTGGACCAGATCGACTGCCTTGGCCATTTACTTGTTTGTAGCACATCAGGGCATGTAAACAAGCTTCTTAGAAAGAGCAAGCCAAAGGTAAATAGAATACTGGTTACCCATTACAGATAGCCTCTATCCATTCTTTTTTGAGGGTTCAGAAGTTTGACACCAATTTGCATACCATTAAAATGGAACGGTATTGATCATTACTTTTTTTCAATAAGTTTTTAATGCTAGCAGCTGTTGTTTTTAGCCATTTTTAACTATTTCACCCCGTAGATGGAGACAAGACACCCTCTGTTGCAAGAGTGTCTTTTTCTGTACTTCTAAATTATGAGCAAGGGTGTGCTTTTACTTGTTTTTCCTCATATATGTGCAATTCATGTTATACAACATTACCACATTTATTTTATCCATAACTGAAGGTTCACTTCAATGTATTGTATATTGTTCTGGTTGGAATGGAATGTTTCTGCCCTCTAGAGGCAGGTATAGGTGCTACAATTTCATATATCTATCTATATATATATATATATATATATATATAGAAATTTTATTTATTTATTTTTCTTCCTATGTTTTTCAGCACTGCAGAAGGGTTCTTTTCACAGTCAGACAACTCGACAGTCACTGGCTGGGAGATCTTTATACAGGCTTTGGGCTATTTTCTCAAAATGTTTTTTGGTTCAGCTGCTCTGGGAACACTCACTGGATTGATCTCAGCTGTTGTATCCTCAAATAACCAAACAATTTCCCTCATTTACAATTGTAATATTGCTAGTTCATAGTTGGTGAATATATAGTGAATACTATTCAGTTTAAAGGGGACATATGATGCAAATTTCTCTTGTTTGAGTTTTTAATCATGTTATATTATTGTTCCCATTTCACCTGTCAACTTGGGTTCTCTATAACTGTAAATACATTAGCATGCCAGTCACTTTTCTACATGATTGCTTTGTTTTTTTCATGTCTATTGACAGGTCATGTCTATTGTTATCAGCAGAGGGAACTCAAACACAAATCTGATCATGTACAATATAGGCCTTTTGTATTTACAGCGCGTTTTCCAAATCAGTCATTATTTCAATACTATTTTATGTTTTGAAACATCAAATACAATTACAGAGGAAACCCCATGCATGTTTAGGCGCTATTAAAGGCTAAAATAAAGCATGATATGTCCACTTTAAAGTATTATAAATTAACTTGATGAACTTAACTCACTGGTCAGTTTTTGAAGCATTTTGACCTGAGGAAGACCCCCTCTCTAGAGTTTGGCATGATGCTAATCTTTGCGTATCTGCCATATGGACTTGCAGAAGGCATCCAGCTCTCTGGTGAGTGCACACTTTCAGAGAAATAAATGCAGTATATTTTTAACGATATCTTGTATCATCTCGTATTACTCCATGATGTTCTCCACCGCAGGGATTATGTCCATCCTATTTGCTGGTATTGCGATGTCCCACTACACCCATCACAACCTGTCTCCAGTCACCCAGATCCTCATGCAGCAAACCCTACGCACTGTGGCCTTCATGTGTGGTCAGTCGCACATCTTTAAACTCCAATTACTGCAGTACATGTCAAACAGTGCTAGACCAGCTTGTAATAATTACTGCTGTATTTCTCCTCTTTTCAGAAACATGTGTGTTTGCATTCCTCGGTCTCTCCATATTCAGCTTCCCACATAAATTTGAGATATCTTTTGTTATCTGGTGCATTGTGAGTATTTTAAATGTTTGTATAATATACTATGATGAAACAGCTAAAATAATATTTTTGGTTAATTTCAGGTGTTGGTCCTGCTTGGTCGTGCAGTCAATATCTTTCCGCTATCATTCTTGCTCAACTTCTTCAGAGACCACAAGATCACCCCTAAGATGATGTTCATTATGTGGTTTAGTGGTCAGTACTACATTGAAATTGTATATTTGTTTTATAATATTTAATGCCTATTTTACTTGTGTTCATATTTTTAACATAATTTGTTTTATTATAGGTTTGAGAGGTGCCATTCCATACGCTTTGAGCCTCCATCTTGGCCTGGAGCCTATAGAGAAGCGCCAGCTCATTGGCACCACGACCATCATCATTGTTCTTTTTACCATCCTCCTCCTCGGGGGCGGGACTATGCCTCTCATCCGCATCATGGACATTGAGGAAAGCCAATCACGACGCAAGAGCAAGAAAGACATCAATCTCAGCAAGACAGAGAAAATGGTAATTACTTTCTTTGATATTAGATTATGTTCTACCAGCAGATTAGAGTATTCATTTTTAGTTTGAAGATTTTATGCTTGTTTCATAACATCTTTCTGCCTTTTAGCAGTAGCTAATTCTGGTATAGTTCATCTTTTCATTAAGATGAATTTGTTGATGAATGGTTCTTGAGACATATACGAATAAACTAAACTAATGTGAATAAATTCAATTTACTGATGTCTCCAGTTAGACTGAGGTTAGGTCACTTGAGGTCACTTTTCTACCTTCTACAACTTTTCTACTTTTTTCATAGACATTTCCAGAAACATTAAAAAAAAACATAGTTGGGTAAATTGCTAACCAAGAACTTTTTTTGTCCATAATTTGCTATGGTTAATGCCATTTATGCCCTACACTGCTGAAATGTGTAAATTCAGCCATTAACTCTGGCATTACTTGCCATAATGTTTCATTATGCATTATGATTAACTGCAGTTACAGTACAATATTCATACATTTTCTTAATCATCAAACCTATCCCTGTTATGTAACAAGAAGAACTGAGGTTGTCTAAGGACTGCTGTTGTGTATGGGGTATTTGCATGTTTGATGTTTCCAAATCCTGTTAAGACCTTTGAGTAGCAGGTGTAGATCTCTCACTCTTGGCTGTTCCCCTGTTCCTCTTTGATGTACTTCCCTTCATGCCTCCTGTATTCCTGATGTGATCATCTCCATCATCCTCTGCAGACCACTCTTGTGACCTGGGCACTTCATCTTTTCGTTTCAGGTTCTGCTTTTTTTGCTTCTCTCATTTTATCCCATCTTTCTCTGTGTGTCCAGGGAAACACAATAGAGTCGGAGCACCTGTCAGAGCTGACAGAGGAGGAGTATGAAGCCCACATCTACCAAAGACAGGATCTGAAGGGCTTTATGTGGCTCGATGCAAAGTACCTTAACCCTTTCTTCACCCGCAGACTTACCCAAGAGGTACGCCACTGTCGATTCAAATCAATCACATACTGTACACACATGGAAAACGAGAATTTCTGCACGTTTTAATTAACAGAAACAAAAAAGCCATAAAATTAGTCTAAAACACATTAGAGTTATATAAAGGTCAAAAATTGCATTGCATTACATCATAAGGCTTTCAAGTTACTTTGAAAGGGAACCGGGCCTCAGAGGTAGTGTGACAGGGGACTGAATAAATAATTGAGTGTCTAGCAAGGCCATATATAAACATTCAATACATTATTTAAAAATGTCACAATATTAATTGGATATTATCTGACACATGAATGAAACTAAAATCCTGCATGACTCCTAACTTACTTAATATAAGGTTATGTATTATATCACCAGAATGTAGCTCGATGCCATCTCCACCCACCCAGTGAATCTTTATAATGTAAACAAGGGTTTCTTAAACTGAGGTGGCAGTATTTAAGTGTATCTTTTGCAATTCTATACGTAAAGGTGAAGTATGTAACTTTTATGCTGGGGGGTCCGCCACCTGCTTGCCTCCATAAAGATTTTATTGCTTTGCCTAAAATGTTCCACAGGTTGGCTATGTTCCAAGTGTAGTTAACATCTGCAGTAATACTTAATAATGCTGTTTCAGTATCAGGTCTGTGATCTGGTGAATGACCACCAGAGGGCGGTAAAAGTTAGTTAAAGAATAATAGAAAAAGAAAAAAACGGCAACAAGAAAAACAAACATGGAGGCACCTGTGGCTGTATTTACATTTGGACATTTGGAAAATTGGGTGAAAATTGCATTTCCAAAGCCTTTTCTACTCATGTTTTTGAAACTCTGTGATAACACGTGAAATGACGGACAGAAGCCTCGTGGAGCATAAATGAGCCTTTATTGTGAGTGGGCTCGCTCCCCCAATTTTGCTGGTGGTCAGGTCTGGTCATTTCCTTATCCCTATGAAAATAGAAAGGTTTACCGATGGTTGATGGTAGACTCTCCACCAAGCAGTTACATAATAATAGTGTCGTAATGTTCAACTATTTTTTGTCATGATTTAGTTTGTACTGGGCTTGGGCATCGCTGATGTTGTTGTGTTTAACAGGACCTCTTACACGGGCGAATTCAGATGAAAACTTTGACTAACAAATGGTACGAAGAGGTGCGCCAGGGCCCCTCTGGATCTGAAGACGATGAGGATGAGGCTGAACTACTGTAAAGTACTGCAGTATAATTACTGTACATGAGAACCTTAAACGGACAATGTGAATCCAGCTCATTTTCACTATGGCAACAGGACTTTCACTTGTGCCAGTACTGAAGGTTTTTACTGCAGGTTTGAATTTTTTGTACTGAATTTATTTTTTATAATCTTAAGATGAAGGATGATTCTGGGTAACAAAGTGAACAATTAAAACCCTTTGCTACTGGTGTTTTTGAAGTGTTCCTGCTGACACTGTCCAGTCTCTAAGGGAACTAATTGAGCCGTTGATGGGGATATTTTGTGAAGCAATACAAGAACACCTTTTTATTTAAATGTCATCTACTGTAAGTTGTCTTCAGCACTTTTGGTGGCTGTCGTTTGTTTGTTTGTTTGTTTGTTTGTTTGTTTGTTTGTCCAAGCCATGTTACAGTCACATATAATTTAATCTGTACATCTTTAATTGACAGATCATTGAAAGTGTTGTTTACCTGAAAGACAAATTAAGAAACGTGAACTGTAGCTTTCTGATCCAGTTTTGTTTAAAACTAAAGATTGCACTAGTTTCCATAGAGTTTAATTAATTTAGACAACAATGAATGTGTGGGTAATATGAGACTGTGAATGTGGTTTTATTTATCAAATATTTATGTTTAATGTGGGTTTACGTGGTATAAAGGCCTTTTATAAACGTGAAAAATATTTAAGAAGTGAGTATAAAGTGTATGGACAGAATTATAAACACATTAAAATGTATATTAAAATAATTTATTTGAATCCAGATTTTTTTTCCTTTTGCATTGTAAATATAGAAAAGGCAAAAACTGGTCTTTCTTTGCTTTATTCCCATAAAGGCTACGTACATTATTGACTTTTGGAACGTGGTGTCAAACTACAAAGCATTCTGGGAGGGGAGACGAGCTTGTTAATTCCAGTTATGAAGATTGCTTTGCTCTGCCAACATGAGCGCATCATACTTATGCAAAAGCTTTGTTTAAAGGTGGACTATGTAATTTTGCTGGTAAGAGTCCAGCACGTGGTTGTGTCCATGGAGATATGCTAGGGAGATTGCTTTCCCTGGAATGTACCACAATATGGCATTAAACATGCATTATGTAATTATTATTATTATTATTATTATTTTTTTTTTTTTTACAATAACATTTAAAAAAATATGCATCCGGATCTGTAAATTGGCATGGTGCTATAAATTGGCATGTCTCCATGGAAATAGTTAAAAATTCCAGGCAAAGCAGCATTTCCATGTTGACCCTCCACCCAGAAAGTTACACAGTGCACCTGAATAAAATTGTATTATACTAGCGGGTTGGGTTTAGTATTTGTAATTGTTTGTCAGAAGATTGTAAGGTTTTAAATTATTTGCAAGACTTAAACACAGTAATTACCAATATGCACTCTGAAGTACAGCTATACATTTGGCATAGGGCCATTCTGTAAAATGTAATGTGTGTTGGGAGATGGTGTGTAATGAGAGTTTATGGCCAGTAGGTGGAGAATATGGACCATGAAATATTAATAACCCCCATATACCCTGCTAAATTCAAGAGAGTGATGCATTATTCAGACCCCCAATTATAATGTGTTACTCAGACACTGGACATGGTTAAAAGCACATGGCTGTAATGAGGCCGTATGACCCTATTTGAACAGGTAGAGGAGGATTTGCAGTGTAAACATTCCATGGAGCAGTTCCTCAACACATAATTTATAAAACTGTTGTCTTCTTATAACCCCTTACATACATCTTGAAAAAAAAATCTTCTCTTTTTTTTTTTTTTTTCTTTTTTCAATATTTAAACGTAAGTTGAAACATTGAGTTGAAACAAAAAGCTTGGAGGGAGTCTATGAAAATATTGTCTAAACACGAAACAGCACTATAATCCAAAGTGTCTTGATGTTTAATGCACTGTACCACTGTCTCATAAAAAATACATTACAAAGTATTACTATAACTACCTCTTATTTTACATCTAAAGACTTTAAGATGCATTTATTTATAGATGCGGTAAAATACAACGCATTTAATTAAGAAAACAGTAAATTTAATGCAATTTTCCCACAAGAAATATAGCATGAACTTCATTAGCGTCATGCCTTATATAGATACACCTACTTTACACTTTCAGCTGTTTAAAATGAGCTTGTACATCTGCCCATTTTGACTCTCCAATTAAAATATCCACGACTCTGGAGGTAGTGAATGCTAGTACTCCCTGTGCTTCCTCATGAATAGTGATGTGATTGGCCCACAGGTGAACTCTGCGGCGTTGCTCTTGTAATAATATTCATTCATACTTGAGTAATGTACTTTTTAGTAACTTTCAAGGCTCAAGACGTTTTTTCTTCATGTGGAATATTTCAGAAATGTGTACTTCATGACTTAATGTAGCAATATAAAAGAAATATAATAATCAACATAATCAACTCGTCACCTGAATTAGACCCCAGTTTTAACTAGTCACCTGTATAAAAGACCCCTGTCCACTGAATCAGTCAATCAGACACCAAACTCTCATGGGAAAGACCAAAGAGCTGTCAAAGGATGTCTGGGACAAGATTGTAGACCTGTTTATTAGTTTATATATATTCTTTAAAGTTATTTTCTGGATTTTCTTTTTGATATTCTATCTCTCAAGGTTAAAATAAACCTACCATTCAAAGTATAGACTGTGGGCAAACCTACAAAATCAGCAAGGGATCAAATATTTATTTCCTCCACTGTACATGTTTTTCAGTTATATCCAAATGTACATAAAAGGCTGGTCACAACTTGCTTGGGGTAAGAAAAGGGGACATAAGGGTACAAATCATTATACAGCATATATTTTCATCTATTTTGTGCTCCCCGGTGGTGCAGTGGTTGCTCATACTGTATATTGTTGTCACCTTGGCCTCGGGTTCATCTCTGGCCACCATTGTGTGCTGAATGTCTCTACCTCTCTGTCCCCACTTCACGCTACAGCTGTCCTCTCTAGTAAAGCCTTTGGGCCAGGAAATCTATGATTGGAAACAATGTGTGCCGACCTCAACCAAAGCTCCCGGCCAAACCTCATTGTCAAAGCCTGAACTTGTCAGATCTCAGAAGCCAAGCTATAAGCCTGGTCAGTGCTTGATGCGAGACCACTGGGAATACCAGGAGCCACAGTGGGCCATTGTGTCCTTAGGTAAGAGGCTTCACCCACATTGCTTAGTATGAAGGAGGTGTGAGCTTGAAAGTTGTTATTGTTTTAACCTAAAACAAATCATTATTTATTCATTTTTTGTTTGTTTGATCTTTTGTCCAATGATAACTTTTGCTGACTTTTCCTGTGCATGTTCATTAATGTTAGCAAATGCATAACCAATCAGCAAGCCACTTAACCTTAACCTTGTTGGCATATGGTGAAGCATGTGGTTCACAGGAAAACAGATGCTGCTGTTCTGTAAGAAGGTCTATGGCAGAAAAAATCTGCGACCGGAAAGTCACCTGTCTCTGTATGTGTGGTAGACTTCTGAAGAGAGCAGCAGGAGAGGAGCAGGTCACTCACATGTGAAGGCTTTACGCATCGTCTGTAATGAACAAAAACCTCGGAACAATCCTGGAGGTTGAGGAGTGACCGGAGGTAAGGCTCTCTGCACGAACACCACACACGCAGGCACACACACACACACACACACACACACACACCTGCCATTGTCACTCCAGCTTTGTTTACACCTTTACTTTAAGGTGAGATGGGGCCTATGTGCACATTCACAACCATTACAAAGAATTCCATGGGTGATAAAAAACACACAGAGGATGAAAAAAAATGCTTGTTTATATATTTATTTATAACATATTCATTTATGTATTTATTTACTTAAAAGTGCACTATGTAACTTTTTGGTTGGGGGTCTGTTGCCTGCTTGTTTCTATGGATATGCCACTGGTGTGCCTGGAATGTTCCACAGCATGACATTAAACGTTACATTTATTAAATTACAGGTGGTTTTATAGCTCAAAAATACCTAGAAAAACTGGTATTCTGACTGTGAGCCGTGTTGCCTCTCCTCAGCTCTAACCTGTAACGTGGTGTGGTTTGGTTTCCATGGAGATAGAAAGCTTTAATGCCATACAGTGAAACATTCCAGACAAAGCAATGACATCTCCATGGAGAAAAGCATTTGATGGACCCTCCACCAGAAAAGTTACATAAGGCACTTTTAAAATTACAGAAAGTAGTGCTATGCTCTAAAATGGAATGCCTCCATATATGTCATCATCAATACATGCAAATCAGAGACAAATAAATGGTCAAAAAACACATTTTTCTAACTTCATATTCATTAAACAAAATATATTTTTGTCTGTCAAAACAAACTGTTATACAAATTAGACAGGCTTTGACCCTTGTTGACATATGGTTGCTATGTAACAATCATGCAATTATGTCTATGTCACATCTGCTGTTCATGTCCAACCAGGATGTAAAATTGTAGGTGTTTACAGAAAAAAACAGTACTAGGAAAGATTATGCACTTCTGGTAACACCTTAGTCCTGTTTAACTGAAGAAAGCTGCACCATTGTTTTGTGTTTAAGCTGCACTAGAAAATCCTGACGTTGATTCGCACTGATAAAATTCAATCTTTTCAGCTATTGTGTGTGTGTCAGATGTGAGAAGACGACTGTTCTAGTTTTCCTCAGTTTAGAACTAGCCCTTGCCTACTCTGGGTTCTTTTTATTTGTTTGCTCATGTTGCTGTGATTTTATCTGCTGTGCTACCTTGGAGTGAACGACTAACTAAACAAGGAGGAGGAGGAGCAGACTGAACTAATTGAACATTCCCTCCCGCTCAATACTATTGGCTATAGTTGGACCAGCATTTACTTAAAAGACAGACAGAGGGCACGAGCGAGGAGGAAGACTTGGGGCACGGGGTCACAAAAAAGGAAACAGAAAACAGAAAGCAGCAAGAGAGGTGGAAACAGGACGCAGGTGACAGGAAAACAGGAACGGGAGGGAGAGGGGGGCGGCATTAAAGGCGTGACTTGTCCCTGCCAGGCGATTGTGAGCGCGTGTGTGTGAGGTCAAGGTGGTCAATAGTTGAGGCACTGAACAGGACTTCTCTCTAGTCACAGTTAAATACGAGGCGTGGCGGCGGCATTTTTCTATTAACTTTAAATATATATTTTTAAGGACGCTTTTATGGACCTTTATCTGGGCATTGTAAATATGGTGCTTATTTTATCTAATTAAACTACTGCACGGTCTTTGGTTGAATAAATTGACAAAGAACCTGACGTATGCAGGAAGGTGCCACCAAAACAGACACAGTGCTGCAGCAGCCATATTCAAAGGTGCCATCATTCAAGTCTTTTTGAGGTAATTTAAGGGCAGGATGGGCTTATTATGTGATATTATGTCAGTTTAATGAAACCCTATCTTAAAATGACCGCTGTGGTCTTAAATGTTTAATGTGAAGTTGAGATGAATATAACAGTTGGCACTTCTCTAATCATTTTTATTGGAGAGAGAAATAGCTTCCATAAAAGGGATTGTGGGTGACCCGCCCCGTGGTTTATGTCATGTTGTAAAAATATTGAATTACAACCTGTACATGAGCAGCCACGTTACCTCCCCCTTTACCTTCACGTGTCATATAGACAACGGTTATGAAAATATTATTTGTCTTATCAACAGCTAGTCCCAAGGTCATAGCTATACGTGTATATGTTAATGTATTTACAACTTAAACAGTCATCACCAGTTTTTTGTGCTTATACTGGGCTGGCTATGTCTGCAGAGTCAGCTGTTAAACATGATGAAAGATTGATAACCCTATTAAAGGTGCAATATGTAACTTTTCTGTCACTTAACCTTACATAGCAAGATGGATTTTCACGATATTTGTGAGTTTGCAAACTCACGAGAGTCCATCTTGAATGGATTCCACTGTATGGTTACAAAACACACATGGTGACGTTGACAGATTTACTTTGTTTGTGGATTTATGGACAGGGAAGATCTGTGCCTGTCTCTCAACTGGATGTAACAACAGTCAGATTTTTCAGCTTGTTCCTCTGTTGTGGTCTTCAACCACTCAGATTCAAATAGTGATGATGACACTCTGCGTTTTCGGATCACGTTCAGAGAGAGCCACCCCAGACTGATAATGTGTAGAACTCAACTCAGAGTGACACACATATCAATGTGGTGAGCCGCTTATACACCACACGCATGTCTCCATGGAGATGCTGATGTTTTTCCTGATGTGTTTGACTACAGTGCCCTGAACTAAACATGGTACTCAACAGTGACCACTCACCCCTGGAAGTAAATGTCTCATTCATTTTTCCCCCCATACATTTTCTGGAAAAATGAATATTAAAAGTTTGAGTTTGCTCAGAGCTAATCAGCTATGTAGTAACTAATGACCACAAGACTTACCACATTATGGATTTTGGTTACCACATAGCTGCCTAGCCTCTGCGATGCCTTTAAACTCTTATATTTAAGATTTTCAAACAGTCCATGGGAAAAATGAATGGAAAATTTAATTCAGTCCCCAAAGCAGACCGTCACTGTTGAGCTCTCTATCTTGGATTTACTCAATTACAGGTGTTTTATTGCTTATAAAACATTCATTCTCGCTGTGACCTGAAACTTGGCCTGGTGGCCCCATGAACAAAGCAGTTAAAACCATACCATGGAACATTCCAGGCAAAGCAATAACATGTCCTGCAGAAAAGTTACATAGTGCAATTTAATAGTTGCACATAATTAGTGAAAGAAGTTTAATGCAGAGCTGTAGGTTTGACTTGGCACAGTGAGGAGTCGAGTGGACCAAAGCGGACCCCTCGCAGTTCTTCTGACAGAGGGAGCTTTGAAAGACAATGGCCCCAAGCAGCACAGTAGTGAAGAGCTTTGAACAGATGTAAGCTGATGTATCCAAGTCCAAACGCACAACTCCCACAAATAGCTGCAGAATCACACTTACAAATACTTTATTCATCGCATTCAACCGACACAGAGAGAAAAACACCACCTCAGCAAACGAGTTCTGTTTGTTCTTGAATACATTTTCTGATAATGTATAACAATATAACACACTTTCAGTGATGTTTATAGATATTTCAGTTTAATAGAGCTTTATAATGCATTTTCACTTTAGGCTTAGGTTAAGGTATTTGTTGTATTTGATCCATCCTTAATGCTGTTGTGCCTGTCAGGAGTAGTGAGCTCAAGAACTCTTCTTTAAATGTTGAGACGATTTTAAATGATAAATGCAGAGCAGTTGTTACAGAATATTGGAGTACTGCTTTACAGTAATCACACCGTAATTAGCCTTAGTAAAACTTGAACAAATACTTAATTCATAAAGAAAAAAAGCTTTAATTACTACTTAATTAAGGGTTTAGGAGTTAAGTGAAGTGAATCAGCTCTTTGTTCATTGAATTCAATTCTGTGCATGCTTTATTGGGGCTTATTAAAGTGTAGGTATTGTGCCAATCACACCCATCTGAAGTCTGAGAGATTCAGCAGTGACCAGTGTATATTCTGGATCTCAGGCAAGGAATATAATATAATCTGTTTTGTGCTGAGAAATTTCAACAATTAACATTTTACCAACAGGCCAGTTGTCTTCAGATCAATTCATTGCATTTTTCTGATAATTATTTTCAAATGTGGTTTTACTTTACTGTATTACTTTTTTTGTGTTGTAATTTGCATACAGATTTGCGTCTGACTTGCCCTCCTGTAGCTATAGATGCTTTTCACCAATAAAACAAGATGGCATCCTGAATACAAATGTGATGTTATTATTTGTATGAATATTTTGGGTAATATAATCTGGCCAGGAACGTCACTCCTCGATGATTCAGAGTGACAGTGACAAACTATTTCATTATCACCGTCCTTGTCAAAGACAATTATAATCCCTATCATCTTAATGTTTGGCTGTAATGTCCTCTGGGAGACCTCCTTTTACAATTTCCCCATATGTCCTGTGTTATCTAGATTAAACACTGCTAACGAGAGGTCATAG
This sequence comes from Taenioides sp. WSHXM2023, assembly GCA_029959045.1. Taxonomy (NCBI): domain Eukaryota; kingdom Metazoa; phylum Chordata; class Actinopteri; order Gobiiformes; family Gobiidae; genus Taenioides; species Taenioides sp. WSHXM2023. The sequence continues at coordinate 20,484,579 of CM057086.1, read as the reverse complement.
GGGGCCATGACCACGCGCATTGACCACTCGCCAGTGAGCGCAAAGTCGATGGTGGGGATGAAAGTAGTCGATGAGGCCTATAACACACCCTCCGTAAACGTTTGCGTGGTAATTAGATTGAATGGATAAAGACGCTCACAGTAGCTCACTGTATTGACATTTCATTAAACTTCTCTCCACGTGATGCCATAGCTAAAGGTTCATCCACATAAGGACCTCTGAGACGTTCTTAACAGTGTCCACAACCCGGCTGTCTATAGGAGCCAGATCATTAGACGAATTATAGTCTGAGGTTTACAGCTTTGACATTTGCTCAAGAAGCCCTGTTGGCTGGCACATGTCACTTTAAGCCTCTGGTAAATATATAAATATACGTAACATAGGCAAGGTGGTGTTACGACAAATAAGTCATGGATCTCTTGAGTGGTTGAGGCCAAATGTTTCGGATTTTAATTAGGATTATGAAGCTAGTCCCAAGGTTATACACAGTGGCTAGAAGCATGAATGAATTTGATGATTAAATTTAAATGGAGTGGGGTTATGCTAAATAGCTCCCAGTCAGGCCTCATGTTCCAAGAAATCAGTGGTTCTGTCATTAGTGGTTTTGTCACTAACATAGAGCAAAATCTGTCTTGCCTCAACACAAATATATTGTAAGCAGCTGTTGAGGTCAAAATAAATCAGCTGCTTTCTTCATCTAATTATAAAACACTTTTCAGGAAGTGCACATGAGCATGCTAGTTATTGTTAGCTTTTCAGTGACGCAAAACTCAGCTCTGGTCCTTGAAAGTTGTGAAGAGTGCGTGTAAACTCATCACAGTGAATTCATACAATGCTCAAAGTGTATAAGGAAAGTGTTAAGTAATTTTGGACCACTGCAAACCGTTTATATCGAACTAGTTTTATTTTTCACGTTTTAAGACCCTAAAGGTGGAACAAAGCATTTTGAGTGTTGGAGATGTAGACAGACTAATAATAAAGGGTTACTTAAACACAACTCCAGGTATGTGTTTAATGCGGTAACAACATTCTGACATGACTTACAAAAATTTTGTGTAATATATGATTTTTAAAAGTGATTCAGACTCTTGCAGAATCCTCTTAAGAGTTGGAGTATTTATTAAATAGTTACCAAACCTGAAACCTTCTTTATAAACTATGTGTTCATTCTGAATTCTGTCACTGTTCATGCTTTACTAAGGCCAATTAAAGTGTGTATAAAGTGTTACTTTTTCAGTTAAAATCAGTGGAATAAATAAGAAGATGCAGGTCATATATCACTGTTTTAATATCCCAGTATAATAATAATAATAATAATAATAATAATAATAATAATAATAATAATAACAATAATAATAATAATAATAATAATAATAATAATAATAATAATAATAATAATAATAATAATAATAATAATAATGTATGACATAAAGGCACAATTTTATTTTAATTGTCATTTACCAAAGTTATGATGGGATGATTGTGGTTGGTTTATGTGATCTGAGCTGCCTGTTATGATGGAGAGAAAAAACAAGGTTGAACTTGTAAAGGAGGGGTGAAGTGAAAGAGGTGAACTGAGTGTCTATATAAAACAGAACAACAAATGGTTCAATTTATTATAGCACATGTTTGAGCATGTTTGCCATAATCAGGGGAGACAAACAGAATGATTCATGAGTCATTTTAAAGTGTCTCAAAAGAGCATGAGGAGGACATCTAGAAAGAGTTGTTTCGCTAAAATTTAAACACGTAAGATGTGGCAAACTCTTTGGGCTACGACTTTTGTACAAATTCAAATGACAACCAAAGAGTTGACATGGACATTCTCTATCATAAATACATGTCTTTTTAGCATGACTTTTAATCACTATAAAGAAAGATCTAATTTCATTTGACTATTTTATTGTTATTGACTTAAATTATTCAGCTATGGATATGTGTGGTTGGCTGTTGAACATACCAGAAATACATGGAAAATATACAGGAGGATACAGGGCAAAAAATGTTCCACATGCACTACTTATAGCTTAGTAGAAAGTGTCAAATCCAGTGCTGAAATCATCCAAATGATTCTAGTGAAGATGTATGGAGTATAAAAACACAGTGGAGCACTTCTTGTATTACCACATGACATCACAGGGTGGAACAGAGTGTTTCCTGGTAGAAGAGCACAGCCTAAATATAATATGTGTGTATGAAACAAAACACAAATCCAGGTATGTTTTTTGTTTTTGGTGTGAAATGGCTTTTATGGAAACATGGTGCACCCTATACTTCTAAATGTAAAACAAGGGAAACCAATGATGCTCAACATTATAATTTAAAGTCCGAGATGAAAGCCACACCTGCACCTGTCAATCAAACAAGAATCCAATCTCACATCAATCACACCTTCAACGCAGAGGAGAAAAATGACCTCTGCTGTATTTATGGTTTACATTTTTATACGGACAACCCTAACCTTTGCCAGCGATAATCCCTGCAACATCTGCTCTGTCATCAAAGCCAACAAAACAGACCATGCAACCTATTGTCTACATGGTATTTTCTGCCAAATTACCAGGAAATGTATTTTTCACTAGAGCGTGCACCTTTCCACAACATGATGGAGCAAAAATGGTTCAAAATACGACATGGTGTCATGGCAAAACGGGCCTAATAAATATTCCTATTTGGTTACCTGCCACAGAATGTAATGATGTGCGATGTGTGCAGTGCATGCTGGTGGATTCTCCCAAATGCATTGATCAGACAGCAATCTCATCCTCCATTGGTATGCATAGATGCCTCTGAGGTCACTGGCCCCATATAAATATACGGCACAATCCTATGGTATACCTAAGGAAGCAGCCATTTCCAGCACCTCTCTACCATTACAATACACGTGGCTCTTACTACAGCTGATAGTATTTGACAATGGTTAGGATTGTACAGGATGCAGGCTGTGCTGTAAACACACATTGTTATTTGGACTATCAATTCAGATATGTGCTTTTGCATGGGAATATTCAAATGTGTTTTTAAAAAGTCACCACAGTTTTATAGTCCTATTCCCCTGCATCTTCTTTTCTTAAACTTTCTGTCCTCACAACATTCTTTTCTACATGCAGGTTTAACAGGGCTGTGGGAGGGAATAGTTGGTAGGTGATAATGACATTTTTCTGATGTGTGGAATTTTTTCCAGCAAGGCATTCAACATATCCATTTCCAAAGACCAAGTTACAGGTCAGATCTGTGGAGAGGTGACTATGCTGACAATGAGAATGCATGTTTTAAGGTATTTTTGAGCGATAAAATTTACAATAAAGATTGATATGTTTTATGGCATACTGTGGAACATTCTAGGCAAAGCATTTCCATGGAGACATGTGGTGGACCCTCTACCTGAAAAGTTGCATAGTGCACTTTTAAACTAAATTTTGCATACATTTTATTAATTTGCTGATACTTAAAATAGGATTATGAACACACATAACAACCATATTTGTTTATTTCCTGAATGCACTGTATTTGCAGGTGGTGATGGTAATAACCAGTGTGCGAAAAGTTTAACTTGAACCATCTCCAATGTGATATACGCACAGAACAAACTCACCATCAGCAGCACATCCCTCTGTCACAGGAAGAACACTCATATTCCACTGAGTCGTGATGCACTCTGTAGCTTTTGCTTGCTAGCCATTTTGACAGTATGTTGTTTTCAGTATCAAGTTGCTGGGCTAATCTTTGTTGTGTTTAGCCCGCACATGGCCAATTTGCATACGGACACGAGATTGGCTGACTCTGCTTGGCAAAAAATATTTTGTGAATATTGAATTCTTAATATTGGACATTATGAGCTTAGAAAACATTTTAGAGACCGTTAGTGACACTAGTGTATGTCACCCACATTAAACTCAAACAATATCAAGATTTTCTGTTTCTTTTAAACAAGAGAAACCACAGCTATGCATCCACACCCTCCCTCCCATCTTTCAGAGAAATTGTGCACTAAGAATATATCATAAGTCCATTAACCTGCTGTTTCAAGTGGCATTTGAAATTGAATTGGGGTCAAGGGGTCCTAGCTTCATATATGTTTTTGAGGAATATTGACAAATGAAATACCTCCACTAACTGAACCATGTCTGTGATGAATGAAGATGTTGTGATTGACCTTAAGGATGCCGGGACACACTGCTCACATGGGTCAGTGTGAATCTTATATTGTGACAGGTGAAGGGGTCAGTAGCAGTGGTTGTCACATTGTTTATAATAATAATAATAATAATAATAATAATAATAATAATAATAATAATAATAATACATTGGATTTATATAGCGCTTTTCAAGGTAGCTCAAAGACGCTTCACAATAAAGTAACTGTAAGGAAAAGGTGACTTTTGAGCTGTTTTTTGAAGGTGTTAAGTGAGTCTGAGAGGAAGAGAGTTACAGAGGGTGGAGACAGCAACGGCAAGGGCTTGGCCTCCCAAGGTCCAGTGCTCTGATTTGACTGGGGGAGGTAGGCAGTTAGAGTCAGCTGATTGGAGGAGGGAGGTTCGGACAAAGTCTGTGAGGTATGGAGGGGCCTGGTAATTGAAGGTGGTAGGTGATCATTAGGATCTTGAAGCTGATGTGCTGTTGGAGGGGAGCCAGTGGAGTTGTTGCAGAACAGGGCTGATATGGTCTTGTAAGCGGGTGTGGGTGAGGAGGTGGGCGGCAGAGTAGAGTAGTTTATCAAAGTGATACAAGCTGATCACTAAAATGGTCAGCTCAGTTCAGTGAAAAGACCTGTCCAGTCATACCCAAAACTCAATTTCGGCTGTAGTCCAAATCCACTAATCCTTATAATGTTAATACTTAGTCAACTGATAAAAAAAAAAATGTCAAATGACTAAATGGCTGCAGCCCTACTAAAATGAGCCTCAAATGAAATATTAAAATAATGAGTTTTAACTACGAGTCCAATACAGATTTCAAACAGGTATAAACCAGGACTGAAGCAAACTAGGCCAGGGCAAAACTCTCAAGTCTCTCTAAATCAGGAATGAAACACTTGCGTACACACCTCATCACAATTGGAACTAAACTCAGAATTAACCTGGATTGGACCAGGACTATTCAAGGACTAGATTCACTGTCTACATCAGGATTAAAGGGCCCATATTATGCTACTTTCTGATCCATGTTATAATGTTGTTTCCTCACCAACAACATACCTGGAGTTTTGTTTTTTTTATTCTTCTCTCAAACAGAGGTGGTAATAAAGTGTTCTACTGTGTTTTTAAACTCCATACTTCTTTAGAATCATGTGGATTATTTCAGACCCGTAATTGCCAATCTCTTCTGAATTAAAGGTAAAAAGAAGCTGTTACTTGAAAACTACCGCTTCATGACATCACAAGGTGCAACAGAGCATTTTGAGCTTTTGAAATGTAGACAGACTAATAAAGAATTACTCATACATGTGTGAATGAAACAAAACACAACTCCAGTTATGTTTTTGATGAGATAACCATTATAACATGCCTTAAAGCTTACAAGAGTCAATTTTGTGTAATATAGGATCTTTAAACTGGGACTTAAGCAGCAGTGGGCCTTTCTAATTGGCAAATAACAATCAAATTAAATGCAAATGAATCCAAAAATATGAAGTGAATAGTGCCCGTCCCACAGTTTGGGAACCCCAGCCTAAGTAGAAATAATCCGTGTATGACTGATATTAAAGGGCAGTTCCATGTCAGATTGTACTTGCATAAATAGATTAAGGACACATGTGAATCTGGTTTAACATTGTGATGGATGAGCCACCTTTACAAACACATTATTGAGTTCCTGCCCTTGCTCCGCTCCTTCGTCATCTCTCCTTCAAAACCACCAGCAATAATTTAAAGGGCATTCGTGAGAAGAAGCGAAGACCCTAAATATGAAAATCTACGCTGGGAATAGAAGCAGGAGATGTAGTGATAGGGTAAAAATAAAGCACATAGATTATGGAAAAGGATGTTGGCAGCATTGTGTAATCATTTTGGTATAAATGAAAAATAAATAAATAAAAATAAAATCTGTGGCTCGCTTGAGTAATGTGCAGCTATCCATAGGTCTTGCTGTGTGCTCCTCTGTTTGCTGTGATGATGTTTACAACGATGTCAGCTCCCACTGGGCACAGCAGTTTTCTGTTTATTTTATTAAGTCATTTTAAATTAATATTGGGATTTAAAATGTCCAAATTATAACATATTGATCCATGGGTGTCATAGATTATAACTATATAGCAGACACAAGCACAAGGCTACGTTCACTTACATGACTATTTAAACTAAACTGAGACTAAACCCAGAACCAAACCTGGACTAGACCAAGAATAGAACCAAACCAAATCTACATCAGGACTAAACTGGGCTAAAACCAGAACTAAACCTGGAATGCACCCTTGGTTTAGTCGCTCTCCATGGTGCTGATCACTTTCTCGTTTTCTTTAATCAGTATAAATTCAATTGTACAGTATTTTTGTGTATTTTTACTACTGTATTGGTCTTACCTGTACAGCACTTATGGTTGTTTTATATGCACTTTATAAATACATGTGACATTTCACCAATTGTGCCAATCTGAACTTTTGGAAAGAAAACAGCTGTGTATATTATTCAATTTCTTTTGAATGGCACTCTGTTTACTCTGCTCATGTTATTAGCAGCCCTTCTGAAAGTGAAACTGTAAGACATACAACAATTATTTTAAAAAACAAAAGTAATTAAACCCAGCTCAGACTTAAACATTCAGCTACGGGACTGCCTTATTATCTTCCACTTCCAAAGCAAAGACAAGTGCTTATGTTTATGAAAACAATGTATGCGTTGGCAAAACTTCTAAAGTAGCCTAATCTGCCTTTAACTTAAATTGGAAAAAAACAAAAAACAAAAACAAAAACGCATTGCTGTCAAAAGGAGACTCAGATTAAAGAGTTTACTCCCAATGAGAAAAAACACTGGCCTATAAGAAGCCGACAAAAGCAAAGGGTTAATGACAGGGATTAAATCAGATCTGTCAAGCCACAAGGCCATCCTCCTGCACAAGGGCATTCTTGGTACATGCTCAGTAATGCATTTGAACTGCACTGATATACAGGGCTGCATACATGGCAGGCTGTGGGCATCAAGTGCATCAATGTACAAGAGAAAGAGAAAACATCTTCCACCGCTCCTGTTTTACAATAACATCTGAACTCTGCCCAAGCCTCCACTCAAACATGAAGCTTTACAGGTTGAGGGCTAATTAACTCAAAATACTTTAAATGAAGGTTCCTTAGTAAAGGTGTTAATGAGAACTATTCATGTTTCTTAGCATGTGTAAACTTTTAATTGGAATGAACCCAGTAAAGCATGCGTGTAGATTTGGACACAGTGACATGCAAATCAAGTAGCTATCTAAGAAAAAGGCTCTCTGTTGCTCTCTAAAAGTTTTATTTTGAGAAAAAATAAAAATAAAAAAATAAACATAAAAGAAAATCTGTTTTACTTAGAGGTGCTCTGCTCATTCTGTTTTGTTAAATTCATGGACAACTTCCTGTTCCACAAAGTTGGAGGACCTGAGCTTTCTGCATGAACTGCTGTGAATCAGCATCACACAATACTTAAAGAGATTATTGACACTATATTTAACTAGAAAAGCACTCAGAGAGCGCAGACCTCTGCCAAGCAGCTAACGAAATTTTCAGAGTGATCCAGAATCCAGGATTTCTTCTGGATCATCACCAAAATTTAATCATCTGTTGGATTTACCATTCGGAACATTTCCTGAAAATTTCATCAAGATCCGTCTATAACTTTTTGAGTTATCTTGCTAACTAACAAACTAACAGACAGACGCAGGCGAAAACATAACCTCCTTGGCGGAGGTAATAACAAGTTTAGATTAAATCCTAAATTAACATTCATGATGACTAGTTGCTCTACAGATGGGAAGCTAATGGTACACAGAAATAGTAAACTGTAATTATGTATCATTTGTAGGTAGGAGAACACATAGTTTAAGACCTGTATTTTGTATAAAACATTAGTATCTGTGAGCAGGTCTGAACAGACACTGCAGATGGGCATGTTTGCCCTGGGTTCCTCTGTTGGTTCCTCTGAGGCTTCATTGATGATGTCCTCAGGAAGAAGAAAAGCAGGAGCAGCTGACACCAGGTTTGCACTGAGGTCTTCATGCTCTTCAGGTTCAGGAGAGAAGAGACCACAGATCTCTTCTATCATGAGGTCAGTGATGGCCTCCAGCAGGCTGTAACAGAAGGACTCCACATGCTCCTCTAGTTTCTCAGGGGGGAAGTATTTGGTGTATTTCCTTCATGAGCATCAGGACCATTTGGTCCCGAATAGAGTCTGAAAAGTTAACTCTGGAACATCTCCCAGCACTTCAGTGACACTGTCCAGCACACAGTGAGTCAGTCCAATGGCCTGGATGCTGAGCTCAGTGGACGGCATGCTGAACATGTCTGTATCAGCGGGAGGGTGCCACAGGCTGTGGAACACCTGTGGTGCAACTGCCAGTACCACATCCCTGGGCTGGAGCAGGCAGGGACACTCCTCTGTCCGCTCAGACAAATAGTCCAAAAACTCCTGAGCCAGGCGGACAATCTTTGGGTTGCTGGAGGACAGAGACAACGTTAAATAAGCTGAATATTCATTTCAAACATGATGAACAGTGAGTGTGTCACCTACAGAAAGGTCTCAGGGATGTCCTCAGGAGACATGAGGAGCTGCCTCGCCTCAAACACAGCATCTCTCATTTTGAGCTGGTTCATCACATCCCAAATCTGAGACAAAGAGAACAATCAGCATTAGCTCACAGGGCTGTCACAAGACTGGACTTAAAGGCTTCACAGAGGATTGAACCTCTTTACCAAAGTCAGAAGAGGTCTGGCTTCCTCTTCGTCTTTCCCCTTTATCTCAAAGTCCCATATCTGGACACGGATGGACCTCTTTGCCCACTGTTACACTGCCCTGGTCATGTGGTCAGTAGTGACCACAGAGGACAGCAGGCCCTCCTGCTGCTGCCTCAAGAGGTGCAGGACCATAGCAATCTGAGGGACACCAGAAAACAAACACACTTTAGTGTTCACTGATCTTTTTCCTTTTTCTGACAGAAATGCAAAAAGAGAGTGATACTTACAGTGACTTTCATTCCCCCTCTCCACACACCCCCAGGCCACTGGACACACCCCCCCTTCCCGGACCGACTGCACCCGCCCCCCGCCCCCCACCACCCACGTCTCCAGCTCACTTCACACCGACTGTTCCCAGCACCAGCCCCCCTCTGCCCCCCACCCCCGGCAGTCCACCCCAGTCCCCCCCTTACTCCTCCGTCTACATCACACCGGATCAGGTGAGGAGAGAGCTGAGGCGGCTGAAACAGAGAAAATCTGCAGGACCAGATGACATCTGCCCCAGGCTGCTGAGGACCTGCGTGGACCAGCTCTGTGAGGTTCTCTGCTACATCTACAACCTGAGCCTCAGCCTGGTGAAGGTCCCTGTCCTGTGGAAGACCTCCTGTGTGGTACCAGTTCCAAAAACAACACATGCCAGGGAACCGGCCCACTTCAGACCAGTCGCCTTGACCTCTCACCTCATGAAGACCATGGAGAGGCTGATCCTCAGCTACCTCCGCTCCGTGGTGAGCTCCACTCTGGACCCGCTGCAGTTTGCCTACAAGCCCAACATCGGAGTAGAGGACGCCGTCATCTACCTGCTGCAGCGGGCGCTCACCCACCTGGAGACTGCCGGGAGCGCTGTGAGAGTCATGTTCTTTGACTTCTCCAGCGCCTTCAACACCATCAGGCCGGCACTGCTGCGGGGGAAGCTGGAGGACGCCAGAGTGAACGGACATCTCGCCGCCTGGACCATCGACTACCTCACTGACCGGCCGCAGTATGTGAGGCTGCGCGGCTGTGAGTCAGAGGTGGTTGTCTGCAGCACTGGGGTCCCACAGGGAACTGTCCTTTCACCCTTCCTCTTCTCTATCTACACCTCGGACTTCACCTACAACACGGACACCTGCCATCTCCAGAAGTTCTCTGACGACTCGGCCCTTGTGGGCTGTGTGTCTGAGGGGAATGAGCTGGAGTACCGATCGGTCATCAGGGACTTTGTGGACTGGTGTGAGCACAACCACCTGTGCCTTAACACCAGTAAGACCAAGGAGATGGTGATCGACTTCGGGAGAAGGACACTACTTCCCTCACCGGTGAACATCCAGGGACAGGACATAGAGACAGTGGACAGTTTTAAGTACCTGGGTGTTCACCTCAACAATAAACTGAACTGGTCCCACAACACTGACGCCCTGTACAAGAAGAGCCAAAGTCGCCTCCACCTTCTGAGGAGACTGAGTTCTTTTGGAGTGTGCAGGCCCCTGCTCAAGACTTTTTATGACTCTGTGGTGGCCTCTGCTCTCCTCTACGCTGTTGTCTGCTGGGCCCCGAGCAGTACAGAATGGGACAGGAAAAGACTGAACAAACTAGTCAGGAGGGCCAGCTCTGTCCTGGGCTGTCCTCTGGAGTCTGTGGAGGAGGTGGGTGAGAGGAGGGTGCTGGCCAAACTCACATCCATCATGGCCGACACCTCTCACCCTCTGCACTGGACTGTAGAGGAACTGAGCAGCACCTTCAGCGGCCGACTGAGGCACCCTCAGTGTAAGAAGGAACGCTACCGCAGGTCCTTCATCCCCACTGCTGTCAGACTGTACAACTCCACTGTATAACACATGCAATAACCTGTGCAATAACCTGTGCAATAGCCCGTGCAATAACCTGTAACCATGTCACCTCATCAGTAACCGCCTCCACTGTCCTCAGATTATATATTTATATATTTGTATATTTGTATTCTTTTACATATATATATATTATATAAGAGATATGTTTTATTATATATTTACATTTCTTTCACTCCCTGTACATAAGAGCTACCTGATGTTGTAAATATGTTAATATTTATTGTGATTTTATTTTGTATTTACTTATTGTTCTGAGTGTTTGCACAATTTTTCACAACTTTTTGCACTATACTGTCCCCTGACTGTGAGCTTCTGTCACGAGTGAATTTCTCCTCTGTGAGATCAATAAAGTCTTATCTTATCTTATCTTATCTTATCTTATCTTATCTTATCTTATCTTTATATGAGGGCAAGTGCCAGCAGAGCTCAAGAGCTTTCCTCCATATCAACGTGATGAAGAGGACCTGTTGAAAACATATGCTTGTGTTAAATGTCCCACTTTGCCAGTCAGCTCATTTTGGTGGAAATGTGCTCTACAATCTTACCCTGATTGGTCGATAGAGACCCTTGATTTGGGCAAGAGAATCCATCACAAGAGCTGTAACCACAATGAAAGGCAGAGAGACCATAAAATGTCTGCACACTACTGAGCTCAGTTCACAAATATTCTGTATCTTGTGTGTGTTGTGCAATCACATAGAATTTAAATTAGCACAGAATAAAATTCCATGACACAGCACAACAGGGGTGTAGGTCATTTTAGAGAACAGATGTTTTCTTCAAATATGATTGTTCAATGTTTTAAATCAATTCTCAGAACATTCCCTTTTTTGTTTCTTATTACACACTTTTCCTATTTCTACTTCGATTCCAATTGTAAAACGTTCCAATCATCTCCCAAACATTTGCTCACTTAGTTTATATTTTACCAGTCACTTTACCAGTCAATGCTCATTCTTGTTTACTACTTAAATCTAGATGCGGTTTTAATTAATCTAATCCCTCGCCTACACTCCTAATGTGTTACAAAAGTCCACTGTGTGACTCATTAACAGTCTTCTTTGTTGAGGCCTAACTTTGCTTAAAAAATAAAAACATGGTTAATTCAATTACAGGTAGTTTTACAGCTCAAAAATATTCTGACTGTTAACGGGGTTGCCTCTCCACAGATCTGAAAGCGTTTGATGGACCCTCCTCCAGAATAGTTACACAATGCACCACAAATGATGGTTAATGCTTTAATGGCGCTTATAAACACATATGCATATTAAGGCCTTATAAATACCTCACTGAGGAACCTTATTTTAAAGCGTTGCCCATATTCTTATATTATAATGCCATCATAATTTTTTTTAATTTATTTTTAATGATTTTGGTCTTTTGTGGGTGAAGTTTGAGTCCTTCTATCTAAAATTTACAAAACCATTTTCAATAAACAGATATTTCAGTTTTGAAAATGTATATAAGAGTATATTCATGACAATATAGTTATATAATTTGCTCAAGGAGGTAATTTTTTTTTTTTTTTTTTTTTTTTTTGGCTTTTGAAAACACTGTTAGACAAAGAGTAATTCAAGCATCCCTCTAAGATTTTTTTTTTTTTTTTTTTCAAATGACAATGTGTTTCTCTGAAATTTACTCTTTGAATAAGAACCTTTTTTATTTTTCCTTCTTCTTTGTTTATTCTTTATTAAAATCTGATACCTTTTTTTCATCTGACTAAAACGCTTACACAGTATTGCATAATAAATCCCTATTCCTAAAAGGCTCTTAGGATGTGGGTGTTTTACTGCAATCAAAAAGACCTGAGTGCTCCATACACATGCAAATTTCCTCCTAAAAAGCCCCAGGAAACACATCGCAGTCATATTGATGCAACGCTCTGACAATATTTACAACAGCGCATTATTATTACACTTATTACAGCTTATCATACACTTCTCCACAGTGCCCCTTTCTCCTTTGAGGCTCACAAACTGACATCTTGTTTACGCCCCATAATGGTGTATGTTTGGACAGTTTCACAGCGAGGCATATGGGAACACCAAATACTACCTGGAGACTCAATACATTCAAGTGGAATTACACCGTATGGAATTATTATATATCCATGCTGATGTACACAAATCAATGCAGACAATGCGGGGAGCTTTGTACGGGGTTGTCCTATGCCATTTACACACCAAGACTTGCCCTTGAGTAAAAATATCCCTTATATATTCCCCGCCAAAACCACAACACCACAAATCTATAGGCACGGATAATAATTGACAATGAGAGGGAGGTTATTGGCTGTTCATGCCTGGAATTGCAATGAAAGTGCATACACATGGATACTGGCCTTTACCTCAACCCATACGCACTGCTTATCCTTCATCAATTAGGATACAGCACCTTGGGAAAATTGGTGCTAAGTGGAACACTGGATTTCATATGCCATGAGTTGAGATAGGTGTAGCTTGCTAATTAAAATGTTCAATACCCAAACTCCGGAGTGTATATACCCTATTTGCAATGTAGCCAATTATTAAACAGATCACTCCTCTGCTACTGAATTCAATGTAGAGCTTGGGGGAAAACTGTCCGTAGAGAAGAAGGTGATGGATTTTGAGCGGGAAGCAGAAGGAATCAATTGTCCGGTGAAAATTTCCCCTTACCCCACTCCCTCCACCTCCCCTGCCTGAGTTATATTCACCCACGGGTTCTATCGGCGCTATAGGCAAAGGGAGCAGATGGGTGGGCTGCACACACGTGAGCCAAAAAGGGACAGAGACAGATAGACGCAGGTGCTTGGGATATGCTTGGAACTTTTGGAATCGGAACAAGAGCCGAAATTGGGAAAATATGTAATAAGGAAAAAGGAATGTTCTGAGAATTGATTTAAAACATTAAAGAATTATATTGGAAGAAAACATCTGTTCTAGTGTCTAAAATGTTGGGAAAAAAACACAAGACATGACTTTTTTGGTCTCATTCGTCCCTTTTTGCAATCCTCTGGGCTATGAAGGCCAAACTCCATGATTAAAAGCCAATTTTTCATTTAAATATTTATGTGTTCCTATCCGCAGCTGTATGCACTGTTCTAAACTTTAAGGCCAACACAAATATTCTATCACATGGAATTGTCTTGATGTATGCTTTGTTTGCCTTGGATCCAGACTTTTTCCTGTATTTTCAGACACAGCCGTGCAATCAGATTCCTTTATTTATGTGATACAGACAAGCTCATCTTTTATTTTCATCTTTCATCAGTCATTCACAACAAAGTGCTGCTCTTATCGCACATTGAGTGTTCAGTAGTGGGCGCAATTGATTCTGTACAAATCTGCGATCTTTCTCAGTCCTCTGTGTAATGTTTCTTTATTTCGCCTGAGCAGTGATGTTTGTTTTGATACTTTGATCAAATTGACCATGTGTTTCTTTGTTCAGATATTTAACCATTTGTATAGGAAACATGAGTAGCCAACCATATTTTATAAGCATCAGGTTTTGAAGAGTCCCTAAAATACCATGAACCAGAGATAACATCCTCTACCTAAAATAGTCCTGACCAAGCCAAGTTCAAGCTGGACATGGGGACTGAGGCACTGCTCTGTGGGGCCCACTGCACTTGACAGGGGGCCCCAGCGTCATTGAAGGATGTGTCAGATGTAAAGAATGGATTTCCTTTACTTTAAAGGCGCACCGTGTAACTTTTCTGGTCGTGAGTTCGCTAACTGCTTGTCTCCTTGGTGCTGTTACTGCTTTGCCTAGATTATTTCGTAGTATGGAAACAAACTTGCTTATTACATTGGAGACAAGTTAATGGTTAGATCTATGGAGAAGCAAGCCTGCACATGTTTTTGAGCTATATGACACCTCTAATTGAATAAATGCAAGGCAGATATGTTTAATGTCATACTGTGAAATCTCCATGGAGAAAAGAAAGTAGTGGATCCTCCACCTTAGAAGTTACATAGTGCACCTTTAATGTTATAGTATTTGTGTTATATGTATACTACGTTGGTTAGACCTGATCAGACAGTACAAAGTGAAAGTTACAGCTCGTGTGTTGTGTTCCTCTCTCTGTATTCATTAGCATGTGATGAATGGCTCAGAGCAGAGTGTCCTCCTCACACAGCCACCTGTTCATATCAGCGCTGGGACAGTGTGGAGTGTGACCTGTGTCCACCCCCAAGACATCCCACATCTGCCTACCATCTGTACAAAAGACTGTATGCATGGGATTAACGTAATATTATTGGTCATTCATTTTAAAGATAAGCCAATAAAGTTGTGATCATTTTGTATCAAATTACATGTAAACTGATAAGGATCCTGTTGTCTAAATGTTATTGTATTTTTCTCTAGATTATGTGTCTATTGAGGCATTGTGTGGATGACTTCTAATGATTTCTAATGATATTGTTTTTTTCTCCTTGTTTACACCTTGCCAGGGACTACTTTTCAGATAAAACTGGCACATTTACATTACATACAATGTTCATTAATGTGCATTGTCCCTGTTCAAATAAATACATATGAGTGTACAAAAATCTGGATCTATTATATATAGCGGTGCTGTGACAAGTCCTACCTCAAACCTAGTAATTAGTTTGAATGATTAAACATTTGAGTGGGAAAAGTGTAGGCTATTAAAGGTCCTATATTACACAAAATTGGCTCTTGTGAGCTTTAAGCCATGTTAAAAAGTTATTACCTCATCAAAAACATATCTGGGATTGTATTTTGTTTCATTCACACATGTTTGATTAACCCTTTATTATTAGCCTGTCTACTAGTACATCTCCAAAGATCAAAATGTGATGTCATGAATCATTAGTTTTCAGGTTAACAGCGACCTTTTACCTTTAGTTTAATGGAGATGTGCAATTCCAGGGCTAAAATCATCCAAATTATTCTAGTAAAGGTTTATGGAGTTTAAAAACACAGGGGAGCACTTCCTGTATTACCACATGACATCTCAGAGTGTTTTCAGTTTGACAGAAGAACACAGCCTAAATATGCAATCATTTGTGTGTTAAACGTGTGTAATGAAACAAAACACAACTCCAGGTTTGTTTTTGATTAGGAAACAACATATTAACACAGACCCTTTAAGTTCACCAAATTAAATAAAATCTGTGGCTCTGTGGTTGTTTTAATTATGTTATCCTCCTGTGATCGTCTCAAAATCTGGTCAGGCCAAAGCTTAAATAAATTCCATCAAACCTTGCTCCTATGTGTAAGCTTTGTGTCTGTCTCCAGAGCTTGCAGATCTGAAGCTTTAATATCTAGGACTAAACCCAACCGCTCACCATATTGCCAATGTTTTCATGTCAGTTTTCAAATGTCAATTTTGTTCATAAAACCTGAATGCACCTGGAGATTTGAGCGTCTCCACTTTTGGCCCTCTCCATCTGTGCTGACCTGCCCTAAACTCACCGCACATTCAGCATTTAACTCCATATTTGCTGTATGAATAAGGTGGTCACTAGTAAAACACTTTATACTTTTTTTTTTTTTTTTAACTGAGCACATGGAACCATTACATCAAGTAACAAAACAAAAACAAGATAGTCATTCCTTTTGACCCCCTGTGTATTTATTATTATTATTTTTTATCAAACATGTGCTGTCCAAACATCTATACTGGTGCATTTTGTATTGACTTTCTTTTGCTGGGGGAATGTATTGATTGTATTTCTATGTATTTCTTTGGTGCAATGTTCACCAGTTACCATGGTGACAGAATGCACACATAACATAACTACTAAAAAGGTTTTAGATTGTCTGAAAAATAGAAAATGGATTTAAACAACACATTTTCAGGAGTGTTCAATACAACTGTGATCAGTACAAGCATTCATGATCCTATTTAGGTGTTTCTGATCAGATTGTGTTAAAAGGAAGATTAAAGTCTAACTTTAGTAACAGAGCTTCAGACAAAGCAGAGCCTACAGCTAGCTTCACACCCCCAGGGAATGTTGATGACATCAGCTGTAAAGCATCAAATGAATATGTGATATATTATGACATCTAAACAACAAAATAAACAAAACATCTATTACCAAACCAATAGTATATATAAAAAAAACCTATACAGAGTTCCTGAATTGTGAAAAATGAGGACTGTATGACTCAAATGTAAAACCAAAAATATATTTTTTTTTAAATGGGAAAAGGTTCTTAAATGTTGCATACAAGAGAAAGCTGAGACCCATGAATAGAAAGAGGACTGGTCATTCAAAAAGGCAGGCAATTAAAAAGAAAAGGAAAAAAAAGCAACCTTTGGGATAAAGTGATCTTAACCTTCTGTTTGAAAAGAGTCTTCCTTGTCACAAAAAGGCAAAGATTAACAATACAAATCACCCATTGAGTCCACACTTCCTCCTTTTCTTCATCTGTCACTCACCAGAAAGATAGCAACATTTGCTAAGGTCAAGCTATACAAAAATAACTTGCATGCACAACACAGGCCTCAATGCATTCTGGGTAATGTACAAGACATAACAGTCCTATTGTTATTACCTTAAGGCTTCAAGAGTGTACATACTGTTTACTCTACAAATAGTAATTGTAGTACTTTCACTGAATAATTTCCCTAGGTCAAAGAAGAAAAAAACAAAACAATAGGCTATATACCAAATCCATGCAGACCACAGAGCAATTCAATTCAATTCCTAAACATAATAACATGTATTATTATTATTATTATTATTATTATTAAAGTATTATTTATTTTGTCAAAACATTCCATTTATTCTGTGTCAACACCATCCCATTTATTCAGTGTCATAAACGTCTCTAAAAGCCCGTGTACTAGTATGCACGGCATGTGTACTGTAGTATCATATATATCTGAGCTGAGAGCCCCCTGCTCCCTTTAACTGTGGGTCTTTCCACATGACGTTGTGTGGAACAGAAATATCCCTGTGTAAATGAACCATGAACAGTGCCTGGCCCACTGAAGATAGGGACTCCTCTAATTATGTGCTAGTGCATAGTATATGAGTGTTATACTGGGGCTATATGCAACAGCCTCGTTATCTCCGTTCACACTTTGCAGGGAACAATGGGCTACTACTATTCAACACCTCAAATGAGAATGGCTGGGAACTAGGTAGTCATTTAAAGGTGCGTTGTGGAGGGTCCGTCACCTGCTTGTTTCCATGGACATGTCATTGCTCTGCCTGGAATGTTCCACAGTATGACACTAAACATCTCTACCTTACATTTATTCAATTACAAGTGGTTTTATAGCTCAAAAATACCTAGGAAAAACAGGCAATCTGACTGTGATCAGGGTTGGGTCTCCACACATCTGACCTGTAACTTGCTTTGGTCTCCATGAAGATAGATTTAATACCATACTATGAAACCTTCCAGACAAAGCAATAGCATTTCCATAGAGCCTCTG
Source organism: Taenioides sp. WSHXM2023 (assembly GCA_029959045.1). Taxonomy (NCBI): domain Eukaryota; kingdom Metazoa; phylum Chordata; class Actinopteri; order Gobiiformes; family Gobiidae; genus Taenioides; species Taenioides sp. WSHXM2023. The sequence goes on along the minus strand of CM057086.1, from coordinate 20,466,431 downwards.
CCAGAAAAGTTACACAATGCACCTTTAAGCTACACACTTTTTGAACATACTGTCCTTAATTAACTTGGTGTAAAAAAAAATATACTGTCCTTTTAAAAAAAAATATCACATTGTTTAGTTATTTATTCCTGCATCAGTAATAATGAAATAAGTAGTGCCAAAATGAAGGTGTACCACAAGGCTTGATACTGGACCCTCTGATCTGTATAAGCAAAACATCAGAGGGTCCAGTATCAAGACATTTTTTTACAGGCCTTATTGTACACATTATTTAGACCAATTATTTTCTGGTATTTTGTTATAATTTATGAAACTCACAGATTATTATTATTATTATTATTATTATTATTATTATTACTCAAATGCAACACAATAAAGATTACTAACATGCATGAGTCTCTCAACTTTGACATGATGCTGAGTGAAACATGTCTCCTACCAGTTTGTGTATGATTCATAATTGTAATTAAACTACTTTTTGACATTTCAGTTAAATGTCAAGGGTTAGAAGGTATCAAGCTGCTCTGGGTCTTGGGTTCTGAGTGAAAGGATTACAGTTATGGAAGACTCTAACACTTCATCTAAAGTCCCTGTACAGCAGCACCTGAGACAATCAAGAGTGTGAACAGAGAGACTCACCTGACAGTGGGATGTAGAGGCAACCTTTTAGCCTTCTTTTTCTATGTACAAATGCAAAAGTAGTTCCAGTTATCAATAGAAAAAGAAGGATGTTTTTGGAATGTTGTGTTTTTGAAATACTATAATTTTAATACAATAATTCGACTTATTAATACAAATTGCTTGAGTGACGTTGTGGAAAGACAACTGCAAAAATACGAATAAAAACTACCTCCCGACTGTACACCTCAGACAGATGAAACTGTTTTTGTCATGGTGCACCACTGCCTTTCAATTTCCTACAATTTCCTACAGCTAGGATGTGTGGATGTGTGTGGGTGAGTATTTATCACAATGTGAGGACTAAAATCTGTATACACACTCATCATAGGACAAAAATTAGGTCCTTTATAATTAGATCATGGTTTAAAAGTGTGTGTTGGTGTGTGTGTGTGTGTGTGTGTGTGTGTGTGTGTGTGTGTGTGTGTGTGTGTGTGTGTGTGTGTCTGAGAGAGAGAGAGAGAGAGAGAAAGGAGCAGTGATTAAAGTGGCTCGGACATGTCCCCTGCATGTGACTACACCCAGAGGGAAGAGGTGTCAGTGAGCAGGATATCAGACTAGCAGGACGGCTCTGCTTGGGTGGATCTGGCTTCACCTCAGCACTTTAGCTTTCACACAGCTTCCTCATTTCATACTCAAACCTCTGCCACACACATCTCCCCATGGACTTCTTTTGTCATGTTCTTTTGCCTATGAATCAATGTGCAGCCACACACCGCACTGTGGCAGTCTGTGGAACAATATGGAGGCTGCTTTGGATGAAGAAAAAGTCCTTCAGATTCCTTATAGTGTGCTTTTCACTTATATACCAGTAGTCTAGACACTCCAGACCTCAGGAAGAATAGCTAATGTTTCAGTTGCTAATGGTGTTATAATCCTCCAGTCTCTCCTTTTCCCTCCCTTCTGTGTTTGTCTGTCTCACCTGCCTGGGAGGAGTCGCCTTACACCAGTTGCAGTCTCAGTCTTATCCCACACCTGAGATCCATCCCCAGTCTACTCCTGCCCATATCAGCCTGGTTCTTCCTCCACTCCCTGCCAGTTCGTCAGTTTACCACATCGGTAATTAGCTCATGGCTCACGCTTCTTTGGATCTTATTTTTGAAACTTTTTTATGGTTGTTCCCGGACCTTTTCTAATTTTTGTGTCGTTTCTGCTCCCAGTGCTCCCTGGATCTCCCCTCTTGGCTCCCCTGTTCTTCTTGTGGCTCCTGTTCCTCCAGACCCCCCTGCCTTGTGCCTGCCTGTCTCCACCGGACCCATTTTGCTCATTTCCATTTCCATCTGTACAATAAACCTCTTAACCCTGAGTTCTGGTCTGCTTTTGGGTCCTACATCCGTGCCTTATAACAAATGGGTTCTAAATAGAAACAATCGTTCACACAAACAAGGTGAGCACTGTGTCTTATCCACAAATACACTATGTGCTAATGAAATATAAAGACATGTTGTTGAGGCTAGTGTGAATATTACTGCAGTATAAGCCATGGCATGATGAGCTGCTGCCCCCTTGTATTTATCATTATTATTTTTTTAATACCTCTTGGGCAAGTAAACATTTTAATTTCTTTTACAATCGAACATAATAAGATCCAAGTTGACATCAATGCGGCCAACAGAAACAAGCACAAAAACCAAGCAGGTAATATGCACGCCTCCCCCATCTTCTTACGTAACACAATGAGCTTTCTTTTGCGTTCCTCTTCTAATTATCATATTATCATATAATAATAAAAATAAAAAGGATGCCAACAATGATAAGTAAATGTAAATGTCATTCTCTTTGTAAACACTGTGGCAATGTGATAGGAAAAAGTTCTCCATGCAAGTGCACTTACAATTCCAAAGTGGTGCGTCACTTCGGCTCCTGGATCACTCATCTCAAACCGTGCCCAGGGGTTCCTTGCTGACCTGGGTTGTCTGTAATTTTATATCATAAATTTACTGTGCTCCTTGTATCTGTAAACTATTTCCATCCTCTTAATTATTACTGTGCCACTGTTTTAATCTCTAAAAACAATAATTTAACCCTTCCCATGCCACTTAAGTATTTTTCAATCAATGGGCTTTTTTTTTTTTTTTTTTATTTTGGCACCAAAACAATCCCTGTTGATTCTTCCGAAGTGATCTATTATTTTTTCCACTACAGCATATCCCCACATATAGTGCACATGTCCCTGCTCTGTGACTGGGTGGGTACAGCAGCACAACAAAGGTGCCTATTTTCAGCTTAGGATCAGGATCTGAGCCAAGATGACAACCACCTTGGTGTAATTATGATTTCTGTGGGCTGCGTCTATTCTGAAGGATTATGTAACACAGGCACATGCATGGGGTTAGCGTGGTACAGTGGAAAAGCACAAGGCACTAACTGATTTGTGAAAAACAGTGAGTTTATTTTAAAACAAACCCCATAATAAATAAAAGTTTGTGTCATTGTGTTGTCTCCAATGTAGGGCACAACTCTAAAACAGGCCCATTTATGCACCAATAATGGTGTTAAGATGCTAAATCAAGAAGAATCCCAAAAAGCTAAAATATAAATTAATCCCATAATGTGATCTTCATTTAATGAATTGATAATCAGAGTTAGCTAATATATGTGGACGAAGTATCTTGCCAAAGTACACCACAACAGTATGAGTTTGAGCAAGACTTACTTTAGCAGTACAATTTATCCACTGCACAATTCTCGCCCCTGATTCCATTTAGCCACATTATATAGACCTATCTCCAGTGGTGGAACGTAACAAAGTAGAAGTAGTGAAGTACTGTACTCAAGTACAGTATATATTTTAGGTATATAGGGGTTTTTTATAGGGGTTTATTTTTTAATACATAAAAATGATTCAGTTGTTTCTGTTGAACAAAATTCAGCACAAAATTATTACTTTTGAAGCTTTATTAAATCTCAAAATCTGCACAAAATAATTTTACTTTTTACTCTATAAGTACATTTTTAAACTGGATACTTTTAGATTTTTTCATGTGATACTTTTACTTTTATCTGAGTGTTTTGTTACTCCTGTCCTTTATCTGTACTTTTATTTAAGTAACAAAACTGAGTACTTCCACCACTGCTTATCTCACAATATCATGAAAATCTGCCATCATTAGTTCAATAATTTGTCCTCTTGGAACTCTTATCTTCTGAGCATTATGTTCTTATTGACGACACAATAATGCTCTCATAAGCTCCACTTATAGCATAGCAAGTATTGTATCTGAAAACAAATTTGCTAGTAACTTGGCATTACTAAAGAATCATTTGAGCTTGCATTCTTGTTGGATTTATCGATATCTGTTATGTGTCGTGTCAGTCGTGTCTTCTGACTAAGCCATCAAAGCTGACTTCAAAGAGGTCTACAGGAAACAGCCATGCATTTTACATACAAGTCCATGTGTTTGTGTGTTCTAATCATGCTCGCTTATACTATGTGTGATGCCAAGTTGCGTAACGCTATCTCCGCGCTAAATCATTCTACTCATTAGCCAGGGTCATCAAAGAAAAACTGCATATCGAAATGTGAGTTTGAAGTTTTGTCGTTGGATTAATCAAAGACAATATGTGCTGTGTTAGGTGCTGGTAGGCGTGCTGCAAAAAGAGAATTTAAGGTCAGGTGCTTTATTGTCTTACCAGTTACATAGCTTAGTACAATTCAATATTTGCTGTACTTGCTGAACTTTTTCTTGCTAAACTTAATCTCAAAAATGTTTGTATTGTTTAAAATCAAACGCTATGGGAAATACCTCAGTTTTAGATTTTAAAAAGTTATATCCACCATTTAAGGTGAAGTGGCATGTCACCTGCACGATTCCATGGAAATAGAAAATAAAACCATACTTTGGAACATTCTCCATGGAGAGAGATATGTTTAATAAAAAAAAAAAACACAACCACCAAAGCACCGGCCCAGTTGCCCATGTTAAGGCTGATTGAAAGCACACCCAGAGAGAAAGGCTCTGGACTGCTTTGAATAAACTGAGAAGAAGTTAAAGACTTCCTTTTACTGTGAAAATGGAGAGAGGATCAGGAGTGAGATAGTGACTCTGAATGATTGTCTTGTAACCTTGATCCTAAACAATGTCTGTGTTTCTGTAACAGAATGTGCAGATGTAGGTGATGTTGGCAATGTAAGATGACCCTGTCCCCTGCTCATTGTAAACAGTCAGAGGTCCAACGAAATCCAATGTGTGACCTCTGGATGTAGGTGTTGAGCAGACAGATTATTGAGCTTCACTGCAGGGTCCTGAAGGTGCCTCAGAGATCATTACACTAATCACTGGCTTAGTCTCAAATCCCCAACACTTTACACCGGTAAGCCTGTCACACCAGTGCATCTATCAGGATTATGCCATTTGCTGTGGAACTAGTGTTTTCAAAAGCTATTTTATAACATTTGAGACTTGTGTGTATCTGGTGCTGTTTTGTCGATGGCATAGAATACAACACACAATTGCAAGATTATAGGGACAGCACACAGGCTCTTGACAAAATATATTTTTATAGGTATAGGCCAAAAATGCCAAGTACACAAGAAGTACACAGAATTGTTTTGTCTTCTTTGCAATTATATGAACAAAACTGAAACAAAACAATAGGTAGAGAAATATATATATATACATATATATATATATATATATATATATAAAAAAATGTGTTCTTCACCTTCCACGGTGGTTGGTCTCTCTCACCCTCATCAGCTCGGGCCCTCTACCAGAGGCCTGGGAGCTTGAGAGTTCTGCGCAGTATCTTTGCTGTTCCTAGTACTGCTCTTTTCTGGACTGAGATGTCTGATGTTTTTCCGGGTATCTGCTTGAGCCACTCCTCCAGTTTGGGGGTTACAGCCCCGAGTGCTCCGATCACCACGGGCACCACTGATGCCTTCACCTTCCAGGCCTTCTCCAGCTCTTCCTTGAGCCCCTGGTATTTCTCTAGTTTCTCGTGTTCCTTTTTCCTGATATTACCATCACTTGGTATTGCAATGTCCACCACCACGGCTTTGTTCTGTTGCTTATCCACCACCACTATGTCTGGTTGGTTCGCCATCACCATTCTGTCAGTCTGTATCTGGAAGTCCCACAGGACCTTGGCACGCTCATTCTCCGCAACCTTTGGGGGAGTTCCCCACCTTGACCTTGGGGTCTCCAGCCCGTACTCTGCACAGATGTTTCTGTACACTATGCCCGCCACTTGGTTATGTTGCTCCATGTATGCTTTCCCTGCCAGCATCTTACACCCTGCAGTTATGTGCTGGACTGTCTCAGGAGCCTCTTTGCACAACCTACACCTTGGGTCTTGTCTGGTGTGGTAGATCTGGGCCTCTATTGCTCGGGTGCTCAAGGCCTGCTCCTGTGCAGCCAGGATGAGGGCCTCTGTGCTGTCATTCAGACCAGCCCTCTCCAGCCATTGGTAGGATTTCTTGATATCAGCCACTTCAGTTATGTTTCGGTGGTATGCCCCATGTAGGGGCTTGTCCTGCCATGATGGTCCCTCCAGCACCTCTTCCTCTGACCTCCACTGTCTGAGGCATTCCCTGAGCACATCATCTGTTTGGGCCTTATCCTTGATGTACTTATGGATATATATATATATATATATATGTATATATATATATATATATATATATATATATATATATATATATATATATATATATATATATATATATAACCAAAATTCAACTGAAACTAGAATTCCACTGGTACACAATAAAGACGATGTTTGAATATTCCACTGAGAATTCTTTTGTCTCTCTATAAAAGACTTCCAGGTTATTGTGGACACAAAGCATGCATTTGTAAAAGGTTAAACTTTGTTGCATGTGCAATGGCATCATTTGAATACTTCAGTGATTCAACGTGTATTTATAATCAGCAGTGACACTGTTTGCAGGTTCAGGCAGAGGAGAGTAAATGCAACTTTTTCTGTATAACTGTAGACGCAAAGTTGCAGTTTGTGACAGAGAAACTTAAAGAATAGTCTATAAAAACAAGAAAAAAACTACAACAAGGCCTTACATTGACCCTATCAGTGGTACAAACATGTCAAGGTTGATTGAGGCTCTGGACTGCCTTGAATGAATGATGAATGAATGAATGAATGAATGGATGATGGTGGATGGTTGAAATACTTAACGTTTACTGTGAAAAATGGAGAGTGGAATAGGAATGAGATAATGACTTTGAATGAATGAGGTTTGCAGATAGAGAAACTATAAGAAAATTGTAAGATAAGATCACTTAAACTATTGCCTGCATGCTAGATAATTCAAGTTCAAGTTCACAGTAATCAAAGCCACAGAGGAAAAAATGATTCATATTTCGTACACAGTGAGTTGCGGTGCATATTGAGGCCAGCACACAGGCAAGTGGAGCCAGAGCTTATTGGAGCACAGCTCTTATGTTCTGAGTAAAGCCTTTCAGTGCTTTCTGTGGGAGATATCATGCATGTCATTGGCAATAAAGGTCAACACATCCTCCACTACACCTGCAATTGAACCCTCCTCGTGTGACACTTCAATCACTCATACACCAAGAGCCATCTTATTGACAGGCATAACAATCCTGGAGCGCAGGGGTTGCCAGGATGTGGTCTAGGAGCCTGTCAGCCTTGATACATATTCTTCAAGTTCTGATTTGCTGTTGTTTTAAGACCTATTTGCGCAGGATTACTTTTACCTATTGGAACGTCTGTAAAATTAAAATTATCCCATGACGTTGGTGTTTTTGTGTACATTCACACGGGACAAGCAATGTCAGTAAACTACCTGTTTTTCTGACTTTGTTCTGGAAATAGCGGACTGATAAACACACCAAAACAAGACAAGGGACTAGAATTACCTCTTTGCAGAATTACAGACATGAATGATTCACACAGGACTAGAAACACAGATGACTTGTAATTATTACAATTTACCAGGGGCCCCTAATTAAAACTAATCCAAGTTTGATTTGAGATGTGATAGAGTAAGAGATCTTCTATGAGAACCTGGATTTGGATTTCAGGCTACTGGTATAATCCTGGTTTTGTCCTGATTTAATAATTCATTACATTTGTGCCAAGACAGAGTGGTGATTGTCAAGAAAAGTAAATATAATAACTAAATTATAACCAAGCAACGCCACTGGGCATAGCCCAGAAAATAAAGGTCACACAGGTTTGTTCTTGATAACACAGAGGCAAGGTTCCATTTTTAAATAACTTGTTTATTATGTGTAAATTTATTTTACACATAATTTAGTTGAAAGGACATGTGCATAAAGTTATGTGTATTTTATTAGTTAAGCTCAAAGTCCATGAAATAACAAGTTGGGGAAGAAGTTAACATTGGGATTCACAGGTCAGACCCATCTGAATGGAGCAAGATGGACAACTCAATCCAGTCACACATGTACAAAAAGAAAGGGCAAGGCAATGGCTCCAGCCCCCACACCTACTATCCTGGACCAATATGCGGTGCCAGGTAGCAGGCCACAGGAAGTGCACAGGGTGAGTAACACAAAGGGAGCACTATTTATTGATTGACAGCTATCACGACTGGCCAACGGAATAGTCTCATAAAGTGACAAGGTGGCAGGAGGAAGTGCAGATTTATAATGAAATGAGAGCTGTAATTAGACTTCTCAGTAAATGGATGGTGCAAATTTGAACTGGTGTATGACTGCAGTAATTACCAGAGGAGCAGCGTTGGTGCAGGGCTCATACACAGTAAACATGAGAGGCTGTTTGCATGCCATGCAAGCTGAAGGAGCTGTGGGCCTCTGAGATGACAGTGCATGTGATCACACACACACTTCCCCTCAGAAGCCATTTATTCCATGAGAGGCCTACACTCAAGGACTCAATGTGCAAGGAGTCGCTGTTGCGTAAAAGCAGAGCTATGACTTGAGCCATGATTTGCTGTCAAGTTTTTGTCATTTATTTATTTTTTCTAACAATGAAAAAAAAAAAAAAAAAGAATGAAAAACAATATTGCAAGGATGAGCAACATTTTGGGCTCTTGAAAGTTCATGTTCTCTAATTGAGTGATATGTTGACATTTTGAAGGTGGGGTCATCAGGTCATTTAAACCAATAAATAGTACTATAAAATATAATCTACAGCTCTCAAGGGGTCAACAATGAAATATATACTGAAGCATTACCCTGGATTATGGCATCTCTGGTCCAAAATGTACCACATTACCTAATCTAGTAACCTTTTGGGCAAGTATACTATTATAAATACATGTTTTTTTTCCATTATGGATATGATTATTGCACTAAAATACATAAAAAAGCATGCTTCCTTATAGTGAATAGGCTTGCCTTTCCATAAACCTGACCCTTATTTGACCTTGGAGGAGGGCCTTCTCCTGCTTGTTTCCATGAAGATGTTGTTCCTTTAGCTATAATATTTTACAGTACGGCATAAAACTTATCTGTCTCCCTGGAGAATGTTACAAAGTATGGTTTTAACTTTCAGTTTCCATGGAATTATGCAGCTGACTTTTCATTCACAGAAAATGATATACTATCACTTAAAAATGTGTTTTTTTAAAGTGATTTTTAACTACCTACTTTGGTTCATCCTTTATTATACTATGGATACCTAAAAAGGCAAAGTTAAGAATAATAATACAAAACGTGGTGTGTATATTTGGATTCTACTGCTCTCTCGACAGTCCAATATTATCTGTTAGTGTGATGAAAACATATTGGCCTCCAGTGTAATCTGCTTATCTCCTGTGTCCACAACCTTTCTATACCTGATAATGAAAGTTATGTAACCTCCTTTATTAAACGTCAACATCTTGAGTGCAAGAGGATAAATCACAAGACCATAATCCTGCATAATACTATTGTTTATTAGCTATTAGGTTATTTCATTTTCACTTTGTCCATTATTTTTAACACCTTGGCCGACATTAGCAGCATTCTCAATGATCTAGTGAGTCCCGACAGCAAAAGAGTCAACTACAATAACATGACAGAATCGGTCTTGCAGAGATGTAAAGAAAGACACTATAGTGTGTCATGTAAATTGAATACAGGCCTTGATAGAAGATATAGTTGACTTGAAAGACCCCTAATGCACCTTTTTATTCAATTGTGTTGTTTATCAGCTTGTATCAATCAGCCCATAAAACAGAAAACATACACTAAACCATTTTTTCCCCATTAAAACCTGGTTAAACCTATTACGCTATTTTTGTAATCTATGTTATAACGTTGTTTTCTCATCAAAAACATACTTGGAGTTCTGTTTTGCTTCATTCACTCGTGATTAACACACAAACCCTGTATATATAGGTTCAGTTCTTCTCTTAAACAGAAAATACTCTGTACCACATGTAGTAATACAATCATTTGGCTAATTTCAGACCTGGAATTGCCAATCTCTAGTAAACTAAAGGTAAAGGGTAGCTGTTAACTTGAAAATATAACATCACAAGGTGGAACAGACCATTTTGAACTTTGGGGATGTAGACAGAATAATAAAGGATTACTCAAAATACAACTGTGTGTGTTTTGAGGAGGTAACAACATTCCAACATAATTAAAAGTTCATAAGAGGCAATTTTGTGTAATATAGAATCTTTGATAATGGGTTATCAATACATTTCTAACAACAGAAAAAATATTAGGGTGGGATCATCTGAATTTATATAAAAAGAAAATATTGAGTCCCCGCTCAGTACTGCTGATCTGGGTTTTGGGGTTGAAATAGCCATATATTCATTATCTGGAGGCATCCACCTTGCTGCTTATAAAGGATGCAGACTTGGATAAGCCTAGTCAAGCATAAAATCTCTGGGGCTGTGCTGCAAAAGAAGAAAGGAACATTTAATACTTTGGGAAATCCTACTAACACCAGAGCTAAACTTTTTATCCATTTATTCTGGAAGTTAATAATAGCTCTGTGCATGAATCCCCTATGCATCAGATCAGGAGTTTGATCACTGGAGTGGTGTCAAAACTCCACACCCATTTTTATTTACTCTTAGTGGCTAATTTAATATTAGACATGGTATTTAGGCATTTGGTTTAAATACAGGTTGTCAAAAGATTAATACCAACACTGGACTGGGCATATGGTGATAAAAATCAAATAGTAATCTCATCCCTGTGACAGTTGGTGAGATCGTCATATTGTGATTAAGTGCTTCTCTGTTTCATTCACCTCTAAGATCAAATTCCAGGCCTGAAATTATACAAATGATTGTAGTGATGAGTTTAAAAACACAGTGGAGTACTTCCTGTATTACCACACGACAGGGTGTTTTCAGTTTGAGAGAAGAACTCAGCCTAAATATGCAGGATTTGTGTGTTAAACATGTGTGAAGGAAACAAAACACAACTCCAGGTATGATTTTGATTAGGAAACAACAATAATATGGGCCCTTTAAAGTGTGTAACATTGTGTAACTTTTCTGGCGGAGGGTCCGTCAAATGCTTTTCTCCATGGAGATGTTATTGCTTTGTCTGGAATGTTTCACAGTATGGTATTAAACCTTTCTATCTTCATGGTGACCAAACCAGATCAACTTATGGTTCATATCTGCGGAGAGACAGCCCTGCTCACAGTCAGAAAGCCTGATTTTCTAGGTATTTTTGAGCTGTAAAACCATCTGTAGATGAATAAATGTAAGTTAGAGCTGTTTAATCTCATACCTTGGAACATTCCAGGCAGAGTAATGACATATCCATAGAAACAAGCAGGTGACGGAACCTCCACCAGAAAAGTTGCACAATGCACCTTTAAATGTACTTAAACGTACTGTAAATCACTAAACATTTTTTGTTTTATTCTCATCGTCGTATCAATATCAGTACTGCGCCTTCCCTTTGAATGGAATTTGAGTTAAAATTTTACTATGGTAACATCTCTAATTGAAGCCTTTTTCCAATAAATCTATTTTTACAACTCTCCTCCTGACAAATGTTAGGTGAGTGTACTTCATTAAACGTTCAACTATCTTTGTCTGAGTTGTGAGTGGGCTGACACTTTCTTTTTATTTAAAAGCCTGCATTTTTCTCCTATCTGAATCCTGCGCTGCTTTGGCCATTAGAAGGGTTAAAGGAGAGACCCTTAGCCTGAAAATATACAGTGCTTTATATACCAAAGAAAGTGGTTCAGGATCCCTAGACATTTCATTTGGCTCTGAACTTGCAATCAATATGAGGAAGAACTGCGTGTCTCTGCAGGCCAGGCAACCCACTTAACTACGGAGAGGACAGATTAAGATATTCTGTAGCATTAGGTAAGTCTAGTAATTGTAGATTTCTAATTATATGTTAGCAATGGTATGCACTTCTCATGATCTGAAACTAAAAAGGAAGGAAAAAATGCTGTGTGGATGGGAAAATGTGAAGGGGAATTTGGTTTTAATGGGAAAAAAATAGGAAGAAATAATAATTGTATGATTTTGGTAACATATTGATTATACTAAGTAAGACCAAAGAGTAGACTTTTAATACAGTGGTAGGAGCACAGTTATCTCAACGCAAGAAGGTCCCACATTTGTTTTGTAAGCCCTGAGGATGGGTCAGTGGCATAGTAGTTAGTGCACCTGCCTCACTGCAAGAAGGTTTTGGATTTCATTCCTTAACTGTGTGGAGTTTGCAACATTTTTATATAACTAAAGTGTTACGTAAGTCAAATAAAGCCATAATAATACAGTCACGTAGAAACTCAAGTTGAAATTACGTTACAATTTCAAAGTTTACATATTTGTCATTGTTACGCCAGTTTTTTTCTCTGGGTACATTTTTTCTTCATCTCTAAAATTAGTAATACTTCTCCTCCTGGACCAAGTGAAGATGTTTTTCATCTCATTGTTCATTTAAGGCGGGGTTCACTTACACAGGGATTAACAAAACATGTCATATGTTTATGCATGTCAATGGAAATTTTTTTTTAAATTTATTTGGCAAGGACAATGCAATCCGACAGTTACAAAACAAAGGTTGTGGCATAGTATACAGCAGGTGCATTTTTTAACTCCCATCCTTGGTTGAGCTTTTCTCCACTAACATAGGCTTACATAATAATATATATATATATATATGTTAAAAAAAAACATTATTCATCTAAAAAGCTGAAAGTGACTAACTGAAAAACTGCTAGCTTGTGCCCGTAAATTTATGTGTGAGAGACTTAAAAATACAATTCATCAAGTTGAATTCACTTCCAGCTCTTTCTGGTCAAAATGTGTTAAAATAAAACGCAGATTAAAGTCTCACTGGACTCACAGAGCTTCAGATTGAATAGTACCTCCAGTTAGCATCATACCCCCAGGGAATGAAGTATCCATAGCAAAAGGCTGACCAATGAATACAATTTGATCTTTCTGTGTTTTAGAGGCCAAGCTGTATGGTCTTAAATAGGGATTGCTCTTTGTCTTTAGTAAATGCACTGATCAATATTTAGACTCCATAAAATGTATTACTATAGTATGACTTTGCAAACTGGCTGTGTAAAAAGTTTATGTGTAAATTAAGTCTGAGCTGGAGCTATTTAAAACAAACAAATTGGATTAGATTCTGGGCGTTCATATTCGTAACCATGCGTGGTCGTCACAGATTTATTGTGAAATTAAAGTGGGTAAGTGTTCATTCTTATTCATAGTTTGTTTTCGGCCAAGGCCAAACATACAATAAAGACTTGTTTCATTGAAGTCACCTCTTTACAACAGCTTTGTTACTTCAGTTCTCTTCAGCAAGTGACTGGAACCACCTTCAACAGACTTTTACCTCTGTTGACCTTTAAAAACTCCATCCAGAGTATTTTACAGGATCATTGTACATGCTTTTAACACTTTCATATCTTTAATTTTTAAGCTTTTTGTAGGTCAATAAATATACTTCCCATAAATAATTCCCATTGTCAATTTCAGTTGTTATTTTTTCGGTTAGTTCCATTATTGCCATTGCAGTTGAATGTTCTGCCCTAAATCCATACTGGTTATCATTCAAGATGTTTTGTTGAGAAGTTGTGTTTATCACCGTTTTTATAAAGAGGTACTATTTTTGCTAATTTCATTTTGTCAGGGAAAACTCCCATTGTTAATGATAGATGCATATGTATGTGAAAGGCTCAATAACACATTCAATTATATTTTTCACAATCATCATGTCCAGTCCCTCACAGTCAGTTAATCTTTTGTTTCCACAGTTTTTAACAATTTTTCTTATTTCATCTTTTTCCACCTTGTCCAGAAAAATGCTGTTCACATTGTCAATGATTATATTTTCATCTAACTTTTTAGAAGGATTACCTGCAAGGCTGGACCCCACGTCAGCAAAATATTCACAAAACTCATTTGAAATTTGTTTTTCATCATATATGTCAATATTTTTCTTTACAAAGTAGTGTGGATAAGGATGTTTCACTTTCTTGCTTATCACTCTATTTATTATGCCCCAAGTTGACTTAATGTTATTTTTGTTTTTATCTAGTTGTTCACTGTAATATTCTTTTTTTCTTTTCTTGATAATCCATACTAATTTGTTTTTATATTTCTTATACTTCTGCCTCTTCTGCCTCTCCCATTTGTGTTTTTAAAAAAAACTCCACATATAAACGGATTCATATTTCTATAATTATCAAACATTTCCATTAGTCTTTCAGTAAATTGTTGAGCACAAGAGTCTGGTGGTCTATATACACAGCTTATTAAAATATTTTTCCACAGTTACAATTTCGATTCCATTATTTTCAATTGTTGTTATTTCATTTACCATTTTGCAGTTCAAATCAGAATGTATGTATAACTCCACCCCTCCACCTCTTTTGGTCTTCCTATTTACTGAGAAAAGCTCATATCCATCCAACTGTACCTCATTCATGTTGTCATCCCTAAACCATGTTTCTGTGATTGCAATGATATTGAACTATTTCTTAAAGTTACTCATATATTCTGCAGCTGTTTAGGTGGATCATAGTCAAAGTATTGACTTCAGTGTTTTGATTGTTAAATTGTTCCTCATTGTAATATTCACAATCCTTTGTATTTATATGTTCATTTATTTTTGTATCTAATTCCTGTATATGATTCATATTTGTGTGTTTGTTCTAAACTAACACACAAATGCTAGTTGTACATAACCAACCACGTATTTTGACACACTTCACAATTGGGCATTTCATTTTGCTTGTTTAAATTTGGCTAGATCATCCACATTCCTGACCTGTATGGCATTTGTTTTATATTTATATCATTGCAAATGAGAAGGTGTTCTCAATTAACTTGACTGGTAAAATATTGACTAAATAAAATAAATAAATAAAATAAGATAAAGCCTTTTTTTAAAACCCTATAGAGCCTTTTTAGTTTGAGCGAATATTTGTAGAGACATCACTATGTGTATATGACCCTGACAGTAAAGGGTAAAGTCACTACATTCTGTGCAGTACTTCACCTCCTACACTCTCCTTTATACTGTACGGACTACGTAGGAGGAAGTATGATGTGAATGCAAGATAAAGTAAAAGAATAAAACAGGAGAATGTTAAGATTCAAGGCTCAAACACCAATGTACAGTTCATACAAAGGAAATCGACCAAATAGTGAGAACACTCAAAGATCTCACCTACCTAAAGGAGAGCTATTTTGCTATAGCCAGAACAATTGTATTTACTTCGAAAAAAAAACAAAACCCAACCCTGTACAAATATATTTTGTATAACCTCCATATGGTGTTTTTCAATTTGAATATAACACTATGCGAAAATATCTAATGATGATCCAAGAATCAAAATGATTTGCTTTGGACTAATACAGACTGAGATACAAAAGTTCAGACCAATATCTCTGATCTCTCAGATCACAAAGACACTGGAGCTGATCCTTCTGTGCATAAGACCACAGGACCAACACACCCTTCCTTCAGTGTGCCTCTGTAGTAGCAGTGGACGATGCTGTGCTCTGCAGTTTGATTGGATCTACTACTGGACAAGCTGGTGGACATGAGGTTCTGTTCTTTGACTTTTCTAGTGCATCTGATTCTACACAACCTGACATCCTCAAACAAAAGGGCTGGTGGTGGATCTTACCTTCATCTGTTGGATCCACACTGACCAGATAGCCTCAGTGTGAAGCTTGGCAACATTTAAGGTCCACAGGGAACTGTGGAGCTCTGCATTTATACAGGCCTGATTTACAGTACAAGTCTAATACTTCCACATCCAAAAGTATTCAGATGACTCAGCCATCACTTTAGCTTGCATTAAAAACAACCAAAAAGTGAAGCACAGGGACTTGATCACACCTTTTTTGAATGAAGCACTAAGAAATGATGATCAACTTTAAGAAAAAGAGTACTCTCCAGTTAGGCATGATTTCAAAGCTTCTAGAGGCTTTGACAGGCCTGTAAAGTGCATTACAAGGTTAAGGCATTATCATTATCATCATCTTCATCGTCCTTATAAATGGACAGAACACTGAAACTATCACCCATTCTGTTGCTCTCTGTGCCGCTCTCTGTTTCACTCTTGCTGCCCCTTTGATTCTCATCTGCTTTAGGTGAACAACATCCATGAGGGCATACAGACTCTTTAGACTGACCAGTCTAATGGAGGACAGATGTACTAGTACAGTGAGACTTGTTGAGGAGAAGGAGGACAGTCCAGAGCCGAGCAGGGAGCACATGAGTGATGAGAGTGGAGCATATATGGCTCTGATAGAGTGGATAACTTGAGAAGGGCTGCTCTATAGAGGACTGCAGGATTAACATGGGGCTTCAAATAACACACATGGTGCACTTCTCAATAAAGTAGTATTTGCTCTAGTGGTACCGTAATCATATAGTGAAGAACTCACATATTAATTCAAACAGAATAAAAAATCAGGGTATAAATCCTGAAGTTCAGATATGATCTTAAAATAGTTTAAAGTTGTGGTTTGGGTTAAGTTCAGGCAATATAGTTAAAGAAATCATCCAAGAAATGAATGCAGGTCAATCCAATGCCCCCAAAAAGGATGGAAACCCAAGATTCCTGCAATGTGTGTGCTCTCTTGTATGTGTGTGTGTTGTGGGGGGGACATGAACCATGGGACCCTGCTGCTGCACTGTGCTGTTATAAGTGAGGTGCCGAACACAGGCCAAAGACATAATGTGCTTTTTCAGCCTCAGGGTCAAGACCAGTCAAAGAAAAAAATCACTGATGCACCAGCGAAAAAAATCAACACACAATATGAAGGAGGCAACTACGATACTGGCCAGTTTTTAGCAGTATACGGTAGATTGGACAATACAGTTAGAAGAGGAAAAAATACTGTGAGTAGTATTTGGCTGTCATTAGGTTTTCTCTCGTTACTATGATGGCTGACTAGCAAAATGACAGTTAAATCATTGTTTTTAGCTTTCTTCCATTTTATAACTTGCATTCCCTCATCATAAACATAACTAAAGAGGTTTTAGGCGTCATCCATGCATGTCTGAATATTTTAGAGATCTCTCCCGGGCACTATTGGAACCTTCTTTAGGGTTAGCTATAAGATTGTGTTCAATACTCAGCCCACAAGCCCTGTCCATAAATATACAAAAGCATAATACAAAGCTGTACAGAACAACGTCACAAACCTGGTGCAATGTGCAGTAGTTTCATTAACAGGATGCACACTGACTGTGTTGTGATAGCGCTCTGAAGGGGGAGCAAAACATATTAATGAATATTTATCCTGACATCTTTCAGTTTTTAAGCTTTGAGAGAAAACATGCCTGAAGGTTAATTAAAGTAAAACAAATGGTAGAGTGGATGGCTGTCATTTGCTAAATCCACTTTGTCTTGAATACAGTATGTTGCGGTTGAGCTGATAATTACCTTGTGAAGATCTAACCCAAACCCATAACCTCAATTACCCTGGGGCAGCCTGTTAAACGGACCAATCCTGATTTTAATGGGATCTGAGGGCTCTCTTTGTAATTCACTAAACTGCTGCCGGCCATTATTCTCAATATTCTCCCAGGTGCACTTGTGAGGCCAGAGCAGGTGCATGGCATTAGGACTGGAGTTAGTAGCTTCCTCTACACAATTGTCTGGATGCATTGTGTAACTTTTCTGACAAAGGGTCTGTGTTTGCTTTTCTCCCCGCTCACAGTCTGAATGCCTGTTTTTTCTAGGTATTTTTGAGCTATAAAACCAACTGATTGAATACATGTAAGGTAGAACTGTTGAATGTCATACTGTGGAACATTCCAGGAAAAGCAATGACATATCCACAGAAACAAGTAGGTGACAGACCCCCAACCACAAAGTTACACAGTGCACCTTTAAAGTTAAGCTTTCATCCAGTTCATAATATAAAGAAATTGATTTGCAGTTCTCCATTATTTGTTTTCGACTCTACATAAATATCCAATTTAATTCTCAAAAGTGAGTTGTGGGAATAGTAGCTAAAATTGTGCTAAAATACTGTCAAAACATTTTAATAGAAGTATAAAGTTTGTCTTCTTATGTATAGTGTCTCTAGGATATCTGGAAAACTGTTGTACAAGTCTTATTATTAAACTAGTAAGTAAAATGCTACTCAAATAAGAGTCATTTTAAGATGTTATAATGTTATAATGTTGTTTTCTCATCAAAAACATACATGGAGTTGTGTTTGGTTTCATTCACACATGGCCGTGGGCCTTCCCCCAGGCACAGCCCGAAAGAGCGATGTGGGGCCGTCCTCCCATGGACCCACCACCCGTGGACCCACCACCCGCAGGAGGATCCATAAGGGGCCGGTGCCAGGAGATCTAGGCGGCAATCAAAGGCAGGGGCCTCGATGACCAGATCTCTTGATATGGAGACTAGCTTTGGGGACATGGAATGTCACCTCGCTGGGGGGGAAGGAGCCTGAGCTTGTGCGGGAGGTTGAGTGTTACCTACTAGATATAGTCGGCTTCACCTCCATGCACAGCTTAGGCTCTGGAACCTAACTCCTTGAGGGGGGCTGGACTCTCCATTTCTTTGGCACCAGGACACCCCAAGCCGGAGGTCAATGATGTACTTTGTTGTTATGTCATCTGACCTCCTGCCGCATGTCTTGGACACTCGGGTAAAGAGAGGGGCAGAGCTGTCAACCGATCACCACCTGGTTGTGAGTTGGGTCTGCTGGCGGAAGAGGAAGCAGGAAAGACCTGGCAGACCCAAGCGTATAGTGAGGGTCTGTTGAGAACATCTGGCAGGGGGACCTTACACTCACACCTCCGGGAGAGCTTCAGATTCCGGGGGAGGCTGGGGACATGGAGTCTGAGTGGGCTTTGTTCTCGACCTCTATTGTCAATGTGGCCGCTCGTAGCTGTGGTCACAAGTTCTGTGGTGCCTGTCGCAGCGGCAGTTCCTGAACCCGGTGGTGGACACTGGAAGTAAGGGATGCCATCAGGCTGAAGGAGTCTTACCAGGCCTTGTTGGCTCGTGGGACTCCTGTGGCCGCTGACAGGTACAGGCGGGCCAAGCATGCTGCAGCCCGGGCAGTTGCAGAGGCAAAAACTCGGGGTTGGGAGGAGTTCGGAGAGGCCATGGAGATGAATTATTGGACGGCCTCGAAGAAATTCTGGCAAACGCCTTAGGAGGGGGAAGCAGTGCTTCACCAACACTGTTTACAGTGCAGGTGGAGAGCTGTTGACCTCGACTGGGGATGTTGTCGGACAGTGGAAGGAATACTTAATACTCAATCCCACCGTCACGTCTTCTGAGGTGGAAGCAGAGGCTGGGGACTCAGAGGCGGACTCGTCCATCACCCTGGCTGAAGTCACTGAGGTGTTTGGCAATGTCCTTGGTGGAAAGGCTCCGGGGGTGGATGAGATCTGCCCTGAGTATCTTAAGTCTCTGGATTTTGTGGGGCTGTCTTGGCTGACACGTCTCTGCAACATCACAAGGCAGTCGGGGGACTGTACCTCTGGACTGGCAGACCGGGGTGGTGGTCCCTCTTTTTAAGAAGGACGACCAGAGAGTGTGTTCCAGCTACAGGGAAATAACACTCTTCAGCCTCCTCGGTAAGGTCTATTCTAGGGTACTGGAGAGGAGAATGCGACTGATAGTCAAACCTCGGATTCAGGAGGAGCAGCTCTATGCTCTCCATCGGGTGCTCAAGGGTTTATTGGAGTTTGCCCAACCAGTCCACATCTGTTTTGTGGATCTGGAGAAGGCATTCAACCGTGTCCCTCGTGAGGTCCTGTGGGGAGTGCTCTGGGAGTATGGGGTCCGGAGCTCTTTGTTAAGGGCTCTCCGGTCCCTTCGGTCATTGTATTTATGGACAGAATTTCTAGGCGCTGTCAGGGGCTGGAGGGGATCCGATTTGGGGACCACAGGATCTCATCTCTGCTGTTTGCAGATGATGTTGTCCTGATGGCTTCATCGGACCGGGACCTCCAAAATGCACTGGGGCGGTTTACAGCCAAGTGTGAAGCGGCTAGGATGAGGATCAGCTCCTCCAATTCCGACGCCATCGTTCTTGACTGGAAAAAGGTGACTTGCCCTCTCCGGGTGGGTGGAGAGTCCCTGCTTCAAGTGGAGGAGTTCATGTATCTCGGGGTCTTGTTCATGAGTCAGGTGAGGATGGAGCGTGAGATTGACAGGCAGATCGGTGCAGCGTCGGCAGTGATGTGGTAGCTGTACCGGACCGTTGTGGTGAAGAGGTATCTGAGCCGAAAGGCAAAGCTCTCCATTTACCTTCAATCTATGTTCCTACCCTCACCTATGGTCATGAGCTTTGGGTAATGACCGAAAGGACAAAATCGCAGATACAAGCGGACAAAATGAGTTTCCTCCGCATGATAGGGTGAGGAGCTCAGTCACACGGGAGGAGCTCGGAGTAGAGCTGCTGCTCCTCCATGTCGAGAAGAGCCAGCTGAGGTGGCTCAGGCACTTGTTCCGGATGCCTCCTGGACACCTCCCTCTTGAGGTGTTCCAGGCATGCCCCCTGGGAAGACCCAAGACACGCTGGAGGGACTTGGGAAAGCGTTGGGGTCCCCCTGGAGGAGCTGGAGGACGTGTCCGGGGTGAAGGAAGTCTGGGAGTCCATGCTTAGACTGTTGCCCCCGCGACCCAGCCCCGGATAAGCAGAAGAAAATGGATGGATGGATGGATGGATTGTTCCATGACAGAAATAAGCCTGAGTCTGACCAAAGCTAACTCAGGCCTGAAGTTTAAGTTGCGCTTTGTGCGCGCTCACTCCCAGATCAATGGAGCAATGATATCGCGGAAAATGGGCCAAATATTTGATGTGTTTTATGATCTGACTAAATGAGAGAGGAGCCACAGTGCACACCCGCAGAGTTTGATTTGGGCCACGGAACTTTTCCAGTCATTCTGATCTCAGAAGCAAAAGGAAAGACACGACTCCCCCCTCCTCTCCTATTCGCTCCCCCTCCTCTCCCGGTCGCTCCATGGACAGAGAGGAGACTGGGTGTGTAGTGCAGAGCCTGGTTAAGGCGGGCCGGGAGAATGAAGTTGCCTGACCCCTTCCCGATGCTCTATAGTATGTGCGGAGCTTAAGTTCAGCTGTGCATTAAAGTAAAGCTGTAACGGACCTCTTCACATGTACCCTAACAAGAAACGATAAAATCCAGGCCAACGTGTTTGCAGTTTGACAGGGAGCGAGAGACGAGGGAATGAAGAGAGACAGACCCATTGTCATCCTTAGAGTCCAAACCAGCGTCTACCTGTATGTAAAAGCTGCACTGCACCTCACAACAGCCACATGTGCAAGATCATTTTAATGAAACAAATGGCTTCCTTATACGTTCTTGGAGACAAAGCTAAAATAATCTTGACAGTTAGCCTGGTCCTGACCAGGTTTCTTTTTGGGTGCTTGTTACTGCGACAACTCTGGCTAGTCACTTTGGTGGAACTGAGGATTTGAGAAGCCTGAATTGGCCAAATAAGACAGACTTTCGCTTTAACGCACTTCATGCAATACCCCCATCAGTCACCCTCTAAAGTGAGCCCCCTCCACACCCATCTATCTACAGCCTACACCCACTGAGAGCTACAATGTATATGTAATAGTATTCGAACTTAAAAACTCATAAAACAGCAACCAGTACAGAGCCTGTAAGCACAGTGCAGTTAATATCACAATTACATAAATCTTAATTATACAGTAGGATAAAGGTTAAAAGCATACCTCCACAATCTGGACTGTTAGGACCCTTTAAAATTATATTTACAAAAAGTACACATTAGTCTTTTGACAGCAAGATTAAAATATACAAAACAGATTTATTTGGCTTTCCAGAAATAACCATGTGTTAGGTCTGCTCATGAAGAGGAAGTGAGCTTGTGCACCTCTGACCTCCACGATCAGCTACCTTGCCACACACAGTATTTGCTTACTTAGATTACAGGTTAAGAGTATACAGGTTTTGAATACTTATCCATAAAACAGGAACCACTTATTTGTGTTGTCAGTCTCTTCCCAGTAATTGCTTTTCCCTCTAAAGGTCCATTTTAAAATCTTGGCTTAGTCCTCTTCATCTTTTACGCTACTTTTATGAGAACCTGATTGGACGGATGTTTGGAATGAATATCCAGCCTAAATTAAACACTTTTGAATTTCAATGATGGCCAGGCAGCTGCAGTTGGGGACTACTTTACTCAATATTTGAGTCTGCTCCACTCTTGTACAGTACTTTAGAGGATCTGCAGTACAGCTGCTTATCACTTTGCTTTGTTACTTTTGACCCTATGTAATGAGGATACAAGACCTGAGATTTTGACACATTGGTAATTCATTTCAAAGGTTTGCAGTGGTCCAGAGTTATTCCTTATGCACCATCTTAATTATTAGTTTATGGGTTAGAGTTCTGCAGTCCTAGTACTAACAGTTAACAAAGCTACTTCCTGGTTCACAGAGGATAAAAATACTTTACACTTTGATGCAGCAGTAATAGTAGTCTTATTTTTGACCCAAAGAGCTGCTTTTACAACATAAACTATTTTGCTTTATTACATGAAAAAATCTGGTACCAGCTCAATTAATAAATTGGTACAGTTGAGTTGATGATAAATTGTAGTACTTTTTTCACCATCATAGCATTGTTTAAAAAAAAAAGGGGGATGTAACAGATCAGCGCCGTGTGTACAGTTTTGATCTTGTGGCATGAGATCTCGTCCCATCCCTTCATAACACTGCTTTTGTCTTATAGCAGAGTAGCAGGTGGTCATAATGTTATGGCTAGTTAGTGCATAGGATTGTATCATACATTTTCTTGCATGCTTGAGAAACACATAGCACTTTGATCAGGAGTGCTGTTGGTCGCAAGTCAAACGGACATCATGGGTCAGTAGTTCTCTCTCTAGGGTCACAGAAGCCTGCGGGGGTCACATGGTGCAGGGGCTCCTCATATAAACTCTGGTGAGAGTCGGTCACAGAACACACTGGGCTTTGGTTCACAGTAAATTACAATGGACATTCACAGTGAGGCCACAGTCACAGAAGACTTCCTCCACTTGCTCTACACATGTGTGGTTTGAGAGGGGCTGGAGCTGCAAGTTGAGTGAATAGGCTGACAAATGCATACTGATACAATGATGCTCAGCTATATCTCTCAGATAAGGTAACCGTTTGATCTGATAAGGTCTCATAACTAAGCTTCTCATGTAAAACTAAATCACATGCTTGCATAAAGACACACTATCTCACCGACCAAAGAAAAGTGGTATTTGAAATCAAACTCCTGCTGTTTTGAATACATATTGTGCTTGTCTCTGCTATATAATTATAACCTATGACCTGTGTGGATCATTATGTTATAATTTGCACATTTTAAATCACAATATGGATATAAAACTTAGTCGTTAGAAAACTGAGGTACCCAATGGGAGCTAGTGATCTGTGCACCTGCTATGAATAGCTGCAGATCACACCAGCAAAAATGGCGTCTTAAAAATAAGCAATTGCTCAAATGGGCACAAATCACTCCAAATACAATGGAAACAACTATAACATGGTTAAAAGCTCTAAAAAAGTCAATTTTTCATAATAGGTCTTTAAACTTGCTTTAAACTTTGCACAGCCAACCAGGATTAGATTGTTGCTTTGTTTTAATCATAACCATGGATATGTAACATAAAAATATGTTTCACTGTTCATATTTTTCCTTTCTTTTATGAATTTGGTGGCTACTATTACTTGAGCTGACAAAAAAGAATGTCCTCCCTTTTAAAATAAGATACAAAGGCAATCCATTTTTCAATTAAGTCACTTTCTGTACAGTTGAAATAAAGATAAAAGCAAATGGGATTAATATAATTGTGATTGAAGATTAAACCAGATTATAATGCTGAAACTGCATTTTCAGATAATGCAAGATGGCAGTGTAGAACTCTTACCAATTAATCTCAAGTCCATCTGCTTGATTTTATAGTTATTGTAAAAAAAAAAAGCTTCACTTCTTCTGTTGGCAAAATCAGTTCATTTCTTTCTGCAAGATTTTCAGACTTTATGAACTATCCTTTAGGGAATGATACTAAATTACTGCCTTCACCCTGTATCTTTACCAGCAAGTGCCCAGATGCATTGTGGGTAACAGGCAAACATGAAACCAAAAACCAAGGCCAAAAAGATGTGTGATTTTGTAACAGTCAAAGAGTATTTCAGTGTGATTTGCCGTTGGCGTCTTCACACACAATCAGTGAAGTGGCTCATCCATATTCATTGGGGAGATCCTCGTGGAGATGCATAATGGTGGTCCTGATGCTGTGTAATTATGGCTGAGATCAGACAGGTTAATCAGAGACACTGTTTCCATCTGCACTGCTAACATTTAGAAATGGCAGCCTTTAGAAATATACTTCCAAATTACTGTAAATAATCATCTTAGGGGGGTAAACTCAAGTGTTGTGTTAAATAACTTTATTTTTATATTATACCTACTTACAGCGCTACATTTTGTCCTTAAAGTGGAGGTATTATGCTTTTTGTTAAATACATTTATTTATGTATTTTAGCTGTCTGCCATGTTAGCATGTTGTTCCCTCATCAAAAACATGCCTGAAGAGGGTTTAGATGTCATGCATCTTTGAATAATTTAGCGATCTCTTTTGGGGGCCTACTCGAAACCTCCTTATGGTTAGCTGTAAGATTCTGTGCAATGTTCAGCCCACAAGTCTACATCATCCATGCTTAAACACAACGCTTGTCCATAAATATACAAAAACATGAGACAAAACTGTACACAGCAACTTGACAAACCTGAAGCGATGTGCTAGGTTCATTAGTCGGGTGCATGCTGATTGTGTTGTGATAGTGCTCTGCAGAGGGAGTGACTTTGCACAGAGAGAAAAACCATAGAATCCTGCACGACATTAACTCTGATGACAATCTAACACTTTTTTTTGTTTCTTTATTATTTGTTTTTCATTTTCTGTAAATCCCACAGGACACTGTATTGCATTACTTTCTACCTGCTGTATAAATTATGTTCTGTCTGTATTTTTCTTTTTTTTTTTTCTTCAAAAAAAAAAAAAAAAATACAAGTGCAAAATCATGTCTGTCAAATGCTAATCAAGCACATAACAGCGGTGCGGATGCCATCAGAGGACAATAGACCCATAATAAGGCTAAAAGGTAAGCAAAGACATGGGCCATTTCAGGTATAAACTAATCTAGCTCAGGGCTTTATAAATTGTCGCTTGTCAGGTCAGTTCCTGCAGTTACAAAAGGACTTCCAGATGGTAGTTGAAACATTCAACAGTGACTACCTCTCTTACATTTGACATTTTTTACTTTTACATTTTTTTTTAATCTGACCCATAATCTCATAATGTACAGTCAAAAGAAAAAAAAAAAAAACAAGATCAATACCACTGGTTACAGTCTGTACTACTGGTTATGTAGTACTGCTGCTTCCACATATTCTGTCTGCGTATACACAATACATGAGCTCAGAGCAGCCTGCTACTTCTACCAACAACTGCTTTTTTCACCTCCAGATATCCAGATATCCAGCCCCTGATTACATAAGAGCAGCCCAGCCCTCTCTGCCTGTCTCTATGGACCTTCTCTCCTGGTTAATCGGGGACAGCAGATACGCCTCAACTCTGAATATAATGAAAAATTGAAATATTTTTTTCTATGACAATGAGAAATATTATAGTGGATGTAAATCTTTACATCTTTTCAGCTACGAATAGTACGCAGTATTCATTGTGTGTCAGTTAACGGCGATAGCAACAGAACAGCCTTGAGTGTGACACATTTGAAATCAACAGTGAATCAGTTTAAAGCTGTTACGTTATGTTCCATGTATTTGAGCTGAAGGTGTCGTGCCCCAGATATAGTGTATATCAAAGAAGTCTGCTGTGTACTGAAATCAGCTTTATTGTCTAATACTGAGGAAGTGCACTGTTAGCATGCTAGTCGCTTTTAGCTTTACCTTGACTGAAAAACTCTGCTCTCACCACTGAAAAAAGCAGAGATTCACAATACCGATACTGATCGACACTGGATTGGTGCATCCATAGAAAAAAGTGCTTTCAAACTCATCACAGTGAATAATTAGGATGCTTAGAATGCATATGGAAAAATAACTTTGGACCACTGCAAACCATTTAAAATGAGCTTGTTTTGTTTTCCAGGCTTTTAAGAAGCCGATTTAAGAATATAAGGTACAGAGCCTTTGATTTACTACTTCACTTACCATATTGCTTCATACTGTTCACTTTGTAAATGTTAAACTGCCTGTAGTTTCAGTTTTCTATTATATTAAAACCTTTTTGAAACAGAGCTGTATGTACTTTGTTTTGCCGGTCTTACTTTTCTCCCAGCTGTGCACAAGCCGCTGTTTTGTAACTAAAGATAATAAACGTTTCTAGCATGTTTCAGAAAAGCTGGGTTTTGTGGAGCAGAATGAGGAGCATGGTCAGTGTGGATTCCTCTGTTTTGTGCTAAAAGGCACACACCGCTATCAAGGTCCAACTAAAACTTCTCTACTGTATACAACTTTTTAAGCTACACTGATAACTTTTGTTTATGAATATAAGCAAGTCCCATGGTGAGTTTGGCTCATATCCAAAATAAGACTAAGCACTGTGACAGGGGACATGTCCTTTCTTATTGAATTACATTTCTTCAGTTTTTCTTTGTATTTGGGGAGTGGACTCAAATTGAAGATTTTCTAGTGCCAGTGAACTAGTAAATGCCCTATATATTAAGTCACAAAGATCTTAAATAAATGCAAAAATAAACACATTTCTATATCAAAGTATTTATTTAACATATTTTATAATATTTTACAATACAGAATGCTTATTATACTTATTAATCTAGTTTGCAATAAAATGGCAAATAGATAGACCAGGAACAAATATGTAATTAGACTGATTTAGGGTTTAGTCACTCTTTAAAGTCTCAGTTTAGACATGGGAGTACTTCTAACTGCATTTCTAATTGTAAGCAAACAACCAATCACAAATGAACTATGAATTATAGCCCCTCCACCATTACCAATGAAAGCTTCTGCTTTTATCCAGGCACAGGACTGACACAATATGGCTGTGTGAATATGCTATGGGACAGTGCCTGTATTGAACACACACATTTTCAGCAGTTAACAAAGTATTTCTGAGGCGGATGTTCACTGGCTTTAATAGTGTCACAGAGACAGATGAAACAGCATAAACACCAAAGAGAATCCTCATCCCGCCCCGAGCTTGTCTCTTAAAACACAGTCTACATTCAAACACTTCCACTGAAAGGCTTGTAGCGATGTCACCTGATAATGTAACTTATATATGAATGAAATCAGTTATGGTTCCATGTTCCTTCGTGCGCTGCTTGTTCTGTAGTCATGTAGTTCTGTGCTTGTAGTCACGTCTCTTGTCTCAGTTGTCTCTCTGGATTATGCTAGCAGCTGATCTCCGGGTGCTGCAGACCCAGGGCAAGCTCAGCATTGTCTTTGCTGGTGGCGATGCTGTTCTGACCTGAGCAAAGATTAACCATGACATACTGCTTGCTCTTGCACTTCAAACACCCGTGGACTTCAGCTGCAAATCATACAAAACCCTTCCTAACCACATCTTGTATATACTAGTGGCTGAGATATATTTGTATGACTTATTTTGAATTTATTTTACCATTTATATTTTAGCTCTTTGTTATTATATTATATTGTGATGTGTTAGCAACTACTGTATGTCCAAATAATTTCCTTTGTGGATCAATAGTTTGTCTAAGTTTAAAAAAAATAACAACAACAACAATGAAGTGGTGCTGTGCAAAGTCAGGTCAATCTAGAAATAAAAAGACCAAATAAAACCATTTCTAAAATTGCTGCACAAGACCTGAAGTGAATGATCTTTCAGTGGGATGTTGTAATCTCCCATCTGTCCAGGAGTGCTCCATGGTAGAAAAGGAATCAAAGCTACAATGTTTTGGAAATTGAGATGTTTCCAAGTTATTTTCAATCTGAAGGTATAGGACAAAGAAGCAAAAATTTATACTGGGCTTTGAACTGAGCTGGTACCCATATAAGGAGTAGAATAACTGAAGCAGCTCAAGAGTTGTAATGAGAGGCTGGAGACTGTGGATATCTAACACAATTTACCATCAGTACGAGACCTAGAGATTGGGAGTATTAAACTGGGGAAGAGCTATTTGCAAAGAAATGTCAGCAAGGTCAGAAATTAAGTCTTTGGCTTTGGATTTCATTAGTCTTATATAGCGATTTCGATTGTTCAACAAACAAAACAAATTATACTTTTTTTTTTTATTGCACTATATCAGAACAAAACAGGTATCAATACTGACCAAATTTACATAACTGGGTTTTAGATTGGTCTTGAACTATATATCAGAACTTGAATGTTAATATTAAAAAAGACAAATTGTGTTAATAAAAGTTACATTCTCTTGTCTAAAAAACATTTTCTATTACCATCGTGGTATCAAGTTTCCTTTGTATCAAAATCCAGTTTATATGTTTAATATCCTGACGGTACGAGTGCATAATTTATTCACTCCTTGTCACACTTTCTGACAGAGACACGCTGCTATTCTGCTCCTTCGGTCCCTCCTGATCAACACACAGGCTTTCACAAACCAGGAAGGTGTCTTGCTCAAGGACACAGCAACTGTATATGCTTTGGGTACTGAATATACAGCAGCATGTGTATCTCGTGATTTTTATGTACACTTTTATGTACACAGAAATATAGCTAAAATGTTGCTGTTCCACACCTTAAAGCAGCCTTCTTACCACAGTCCTGACAGCGTAATCCTCAAAAGATTGATTCAGAGTATATTTGAGCTCTCAACTCTCATGAGATTTCAGATTACTTTCCTGTTCTATATACATTTTGTATTAAGCCTTAAACCCCTGGGTATTTCTCTTCACAATGTATTTCCAGAGTCCAATTGTTTTTTTTTTTCAAAATCTAATGAAGAGAACGTATGCACTTGTTAATGACAAACCCAAAATGGAGGAGAACATTCATTTGCATGCATTCCTCCATCCAATTACAACAAAGAGAGAGAGAATAAATGCATGTGAAGCACTGAGGTCTGAGCACGCGGTGGGAGAGAGGGAGCTCCGAGTGAGATTTAAGAGCAGAGCGGAGCACGGAGCTACACATACTATACACCAGAGAGAGGGAGAGACGAGATAGAGAGAAGGAGAGAGGGAGAGAAATAGAGGAATATGAGAGAGAGAGAGTGTGCTACAGAGTATAGACCAGTGTGAGGGAGAAGAGAGAGAGGGAAGGGGGAGGAACTGCACTGAGAGGCAACAACCAGCAGCAAATGAGCACAACAGAGCGGCACAGCAGCATGTGTCTGTCC
Organism: Taenioides sp. WSHXM2023; assembly: GCA_029959045.1. Classification (NCBI taxonomy): domain Eukaryota; kingdom Metazoa; phylum Chordata; class Actinopteri; order Gobiiformes; family Gobiidae; genus Taenioides; species Taenioides sp. WSHXM2023. Next base: position 20,437,000 of record CM057086.1, on the reverse strand, counting down.
AACACTGGAGCTCCACTGATTCTGCTCTCACTGTGAGTCTCTAGAACAACACAGCTTCTCTCTGAAGAAGCTGCAGAGGTCCACAGCCCTGGTCTACAGCCTTGGTCTTCAGTCCTGGTCTACAGCTCTGGTCTAAAGGTCTGATCTACAGTCCTGCTCTACAGCTCTGGTCCTTGGTCTTCAGCCTTGGTCTACAGCTCTGGTCTATAGCTCTGGTCTAAAGGTGCGATCTACAGCTCTGAACTACAACCCTGGTCCTTGGTCTTCCGTCCTGGTCTACAGCCCTGGTCCAAAACCCTGGTCCCAGATCCCGGACAACACATGGGGACAGAAGAAGGTTTGACTGGAGCAGGCTCAGTCTGGACTCAACACTCATGAACCCCCACCTCCCGTGGCATACCCTCTCACTAAGGCAAGGCTCACTTTTGATAACACCTAAACACAACAAGCTGTCAGTGTTAGTAGGAATCTCTCCGTATATTGTTTACTTAACATTGCAAAAGTTTTAGTGAATAAAAAGTCAAGTTGTTATTAACATGCAACAAAGAAACGAGAACAGAAAATGTTTTCACTTTTGATCTGGATTAGTTTTAGAAATATTTTGTTTTCTTTTGTAAAAATCACAGCATATCTATTTGTGTTAGTAGTAGTATTATTCTTCTGCTATTATCCTTCATTAATGAATCACAGTTTGGAGAAATGCACTAAACAATGAGTGTAATACAGAAATAGAATTTTAACTACATCCTATCAGGCCAACTCCTTAGTTAATTTTTTATTATCTTTGTTGTTGTTTGAATATGCTTTTTATTATTTTATTGCTATGCTTGTTTAATGATTACATTTAGGGCATGGGTTTGTGGCTGTACTGTACTGTGGATTGCGTTACGGAGTTACGCTGGTGTCAGTTTCATAGTTTGTTGTGTAGTCAAACCTGCTTTCCCTCTCCCTCGATCACATAATGGCTTTTCCAGTATGTTGCCGTTGCCTTCAAGGAGATAATGACTTTTGATACTGCTATTTAAAGCACCCATGTGTTTTTAAGGTGGTCCTGGATCATTATCAATGTCATGAATGACTCTGGATTCATCATGTGGCTAGGTGACATAACAGTCATGCCCATGTTCCGTATACCGTGGTACTGCTGATATACAGTAGTAGTACTCATTTGGATTTCGGGAGAGGATCTACTCTCTTCCTCTGGTTTTCAAAGCGGATGTATTTGTTATTCATAATCGCCCCAATCACAACAGGGCTTTATTAAAACATCTCTTTAAGCTGTTTTCATAAATAATGAATAATTGACTGTTCACACAGGCTTTCGTAATGTGAAAATAAAATGAGTAAAACATTGATCTGATATGGCTAAGTGGATTAAATGCAGAGAGAGGCTGTTTATCCAGTAGATACAGGGATAATTGAACAAACCATCCGGCACTAGTTACCTGATCAAATGAATCAAATTAAGTTTATATTAAATTCCATTGACTCAACTTTGGGAAAACATCAGATAGATTAGGTTTTTTGTTTTTTCTATTTATTTGTTAATTTTCACTTAAACAAAATTAGAAATATCTCATAGATACAGTATGTTCAACATTAGAATTTTCAGCTTTTCCTTTTGCTAAATAAATAAAAAAAGACAAAAATTGTTGCAATTGTCACTTGAAAGACCATCAGTATTTAGACGCTAATCTATATGGAGCAGTGGTAAAGAGAGTGCCGAAAACTCAAACAGAGACCTTTCCAGTGATATCGCTCAAGCAACAAAGCACAGCATCTAAAGAAGAAGAAAAACTCAGAGCTACAATCTTTGTGAGTTGTATAGAAATCTCATACACAGAAAATGCTTAGGATCCTGCCTGAAATGACAAAAAACGCATTCCTCTGAGACAGTCTGAGTCTGTTAAGCAGATGTAAATTTGATTGATTTTAAATTTGACAGCATAACAAAGTTACAACTGTAATCACCACATCTTTATAGCTACGCTGATGAGCTGTTTGTGGTAGTCTTCATAATTACGTGAAGCATGTGACCGTGAAGGGGAAAAAAGTGTGGTGGAATCCACTTATTAGTGACGTACCTCCAGAAGCCTGCCAGCAATAATAATCATTAAAGCCCCTATTTAAATGGATCAATCCCTGTTGGCAACAGGAGGCAGTCTGCACTGTCCTCTCTTCAAATCCAACAATAATGAATTGCATTACTGCTCCTAGGGCAGAATCAGGCGAGTAGGAACACATGCATTATCACTACTGTGTACAGTAACATGGACAGGAGCTGCAAGTACAGCATACTTTTTAATTTTTAATTTTTTTTTTTTTTCACATAAACAAAAAAAGAATTCTAATTTAGTGGCCAGAAGAAGTTAGCACCTACATAAAGAAGTATAACATCTTGTAAAAAAAAACAGTAGAAGAACATATAATTCTGGGTTAGGGTATGAGGGGAGTTTTACAACAGAGATGGTTTGTGATATGCACCTTTTTTTTTCTTTATTGTTGAGACTTTCTTCTTTATAGCTAAACACTGCTCATGTCAATAGAGATGTTATAGAGCTATTATATATATTATTGGTAGAAAATATATTATTGGTAGAAAAACGCACAGAGTTGTCCCCAATCGTCACATAACACTACACACACACACTGTCCATCAAATGACTCATGGGAACCACGCTAACCACATGCATATAAGTAATACTGTTAGTCATCAAAGATAAGTAATACACTTTACACATCCTCTGTTTGTAGTAAATGTAGCACGGATGGAAACAGTGTGCTTGGAGTTTGTATAGTAACATCACACAGTACTGGTGAATGGACAAACTATAATCATTATATATGTACTTATCAAGATTTGCTCTGTTATCCAAAATTCATAATTATAAAAGAGACAAAATCCTCACATGACTGGGATTACAGACAGTTGTACTGAATATCTTTCCATTAGTTAGAGAACACATATTGTGTTTGTGTCTGCTTTATAGTTATAATCTATGACACCAGTTATGTTATGTTATAATTTGCATATTTAAAAAGCAATATTAATCTAAAATGACTTAATAAAAGAAACAAGTCTGCTGACTTCCGCGTTAGAAAACTGTGGTACTAAATGTGAGCAGATGGCGCTGTAAATGTCATCACAACAAAGAAATTCCGATGGATAGCAGAGTAAGCTAGCAGGTAGTGATTTTTTTCCAGAATGACTATACAATGCTGCCAAATTAAATTAAGAAAATCAAATTGGAGAATGAAATAAGTACAGAGCCGTGGGCCTATTTCAGTCGCAGTGAAAACGGGGGTTGATCAGCAAAATGGCGTCTTGAAAATAAGTGATTCAAAATTACCCAAACATGCATGAATCCCTCCAAATACAAGTTCAAAAAGGTAAATGAGAAGGGGAAACAACTATAACATGGTTAAAAGCTCTGAAAAGTAGATTTTGCAAAATAGGTCTGCTTTAATTTAAAGATTATACTACAGTAGTTCTATTAACTCATTTCCTATTTATTATGTAGTGAAATTATTCATGAACTTTTTCAACAGAGAGAAGAATGTTCTTTCCCCTGATACTCATGTATCCTGTGGTTTACTGTGCATGAAGCTTGTATTTTTGCCTGACCTTTACAAAAATGTATTAATGAGAGCACCCTACTGGTGCTGCCTAGAGAGAATACATTATACATTCCCCATTTACTTACATATGCACATATCTGATGGTTTGTGCTGGGTTTTAGGCTTGTTAATGTTTCAGGCAGTGGAGACGTGTGTTTTATTGATATTCCAGTCTTCTTCTATGTAAATAACAGCTGACATTAAGTTTGATAAATCCTGCTGTCTGTTGACTTGTGGAGACTGGCCACATAAAGGTCAGTGATGAGATGATCTCCTTTCACTGTTACGTAAGGACAGGGACATGTGAGTGTGGAGGAATGTTCACCTCACAAGCTCGGAGGAAGTCCCAGGATAGCAACAAGAACAAGTTTATGTAGAACGTGACCTATGACCTGGCTCCTCTGTTGTATGGAGGGCAGTTTGTTTCCAGTTTTAAGTAAGATTTTATGCTTTATCAGAACAGTATGGGACGCTGTGTTATGGAGAAATTGCTTGTTGGGAATGCAGCTTAGGTCATCTTCCTCTACTAGACACTATAGCCAAGACATTTTCCATGTATTTGAATAGAAACATAGACTGTAAATAGAAATTGACATAGCTAACCTGCTAGCCACCATATTCCAAATAGGAAGTGTTCATGGGAGGCACTCCATCGACTTTAAAAAATGGTCACCCCTCTCTGTGTAACTGCTGGTGTGAGCCTTGTCATTTTGGTCTTAAAATGTTCATATTAACCCACTCTACATGATCAGGGTGTTTTTATTTTGCAGTTGGGTCAATAAATAAATTCCTATTCCTAATGCGTATCTTGGCTCCAAACTGGCCCTTGCATTGTGAGCTTCATTTGACTGGAACCAAACATTATGGGTGACATCACACTCACTTAGCCCACTTCTCTATACAGTCTATGTATAGAAAAAAAGTCATTCAGATGTTTTGTATTAATTGTTCCTATGAGGGAATTAATATTCTGCATTTGACCCAGCAGTTAGCTGGGTGCCACAGAGAATGAGCTATAGGTTTGGACAGAAGCACCTAAGATTCAGGGGCTGATTTATTGTTCATGTTGTCTTCATAATGGAGAAAATAAAATCTGTCACCTTCCTGTGAATGGTTCACTCTGCTCTTGTGTCCCGCCTTGCTACAGTCAATCAGCAGCGGACCACTGGACAAAGATTATTAGGACTGTAATGGAAAATAAAATATTGGGTTTTATTTTATCTTTAGAATAATTTTGGTTTATAGACTTTCTCGAAAATGTAAAACCTTTTTGTTCCATCTTTTTTGTTAATCTCCTCAGGTATGTCAGTAGTATTTACAGATAGATACAATCAGACCAAACAATGTATGGAGTGTGCAATAATGGGAACTGTGCAATGTATGGAGTGTGCAATAATTGGAACTGTGCAATGAGTGGTATTTTATTTGCTGTTTTTAATGTTGTGACCCCAGCCCTTTGGGACAACGGATGGAAATTAGCCTTAGGCTACAATCCGGTGTGTTTACATTCATGTTGTGTCATGATTGTCCATTAACATGCTCTGTCCCAATCAAATAAATAAATAAATAAATAATAAATAAACAACTGTCTTTCAGATCTCTCTCCCTTGAAATGTACCACACCTTGTATTGTTTTAACGCCACATGTTAATCCTGAGGCCAAACCAACTCATGATTGTGTGACCCACCTATTCACTTTGTAATGTTTGATGTTTTGTCATTCTTGTACATACTGCGAGCTCAGAGCCTCTGGGGATTGGAGGAAGAGAGGGGACACTCAGAGAGGCTTGCTTGGGACCAAGGGAGGCTGGCGGTCTCTGACCAGGGCTGCCCAGGCCCTGTCCTGGATATATCTGTTACAACAAAGAATAAACCTGCTTTTTATTCCATAAATCACAAGGCTTCGGAATTGATTATTCCAAGAAAAATAATTTCCACGACAGAACCACGCCTGTTTGAATGATCACTCAGTACTTCACATTGTGATTCCTGTCATGGCATAGCACAGCTTTTGATTATTATAATATTTGACTTGTACTTCAGACAAGTTGAAATGTATAGTTCTGTGGATGTGGTTGAGTCCACTGGCACATCACCATCCATCCCACTGCCCTGGGAGTCACGCTACAGAAACACACTTGTTATACCAGGGAGGTCCAGCTATGCGCAGCCGATTAGCTTCTGCTGATCAAAGGAAGGTCTGAATCCCACTGGATATCATGGTCCCCCCAGGGACCAGATCTGCGGAGGGGCCGCACACTGTAGCGTGTTGTTAATAGACTCACGGTAGAGGCTCTGTTATGAGAACAAGAGACTGGATTTAGCTAATCCTCTACAGTCGCCACGTTAGCTCCTGATACTCTAAGTTTATGTTATCATTTATTTTAAGAAAATAACTCATCACTAAACAATGCAGTTCTACTTCTGACCCAAAATTAGACAGAGAAAACATGAGAATTATTTGTTTATAAAAAAGAAAGTTATGCTTCAAAATGAGAAATAACGTATACTATTTGAACTGTTAAAATGACAGATTGTGGCAATATTTTCAACCGCCTCTATTACTGTTACAAATATTACCACATCTTTTACTGTAATAATAAATATGCCTTTACCGTCACTGTAACATTTACTATTTGAACTACTTCTCTTTCCTTGGTTCTTACCACTTGCCATCAAAATACACAGTTACTACATATTTGTACTTTACAGTAACTACAGCTACAATTCTAATGCTAATATTACTGCCGTTAAAACTATTCCAGCTACTACAATTGTATACTGCTTTAAAAATCCAGGACCTACAGCTAAAAGCCACAGTAATTTTTTTGAAAAAAAAAAAAAAAAAAAAAAAAAAAAAGACTAAACAGATTTACTTTAATTTTGCTTGTTTTTATTGCACTGAAAACCGCTTCTAGATCCTAGAATGTTGATCAATAAAACCTCCCTTTTTCTCACAGTCAACCCCAGACTTCCATCTTATGAAACAGCATGCACATTTGGCTATGCACAGACACTGTTATTATAATTTTATTTACTACGGCCCTTATATGAACACTATAAGCCCTTTAAGCTGACTTAATCACATGGCACGCCTAAGGGAAGCTATGATTTTGAGCATTCATCACATGATCTGTCTCCCCTGCTCTGGAATAATAGACTCCTTTTTCCTTCTTTGAACGTATAAACCTATATGCAGCGCACTGGAACAAAGGGGGAGCAGCCTCATCTTGGGGTCGCCTTTAAGACAACCATTTTACATATGAAACAACCTGTGTCCTTCATCTCTTATGTTCTGAACTATCCATGCCATCAGCTGCAAAGAAGATCAATTCAATCAGACCATGCATGAGCAGATATTAGCGTCTGCATAATAATTCACCTACATGAACCTTTAACTGGGGTTTGAAAAGCTGATCTTTTAAATAAGGTCTAATGGGCTTGCTGAGTGATAGCTCGTGGTAACAAGGTGACAATGGCAGTTAGGCAGTGATGCGTTCAGCACTGATTTCATAAGCTTAATTGAAGACGCTTCTGGCTCTGGGTGTACTGCTTTAATTGCTTCTTCTGTTTGTTATAGAGACTCTGCATGTTTCTTATTTGTTTTTAACCTGAAGACGAGGCACTGTTCTGCTTGGTCGATCAAATGTTACCAGTCTAATTTTTCTCTATCCCAGGGTGGCTTTTTTACAATGTTGTTTCCTCACCAAAAACATACCTGGAGTTGTGTTTTGTTTCTTTCACACATGTTTAACACACAAACCCTGCATATTTAGGCTGAGTTCTTCACAAAACACTCTGTTTCACCTAATGATGTCATGTGGTACCACAGCAACTCCATACACCTTTATTAGAATCATTTGGATAACATCATCCTTAGTGAACTAAAGGTAAAAAGTGCTGTTAATCTGAAAACTACCAGTATATGGCATCACAAGATGGAACAGAGCATTTAAGCTTTGGAGATCCAGACAGACTAATACATCAGAATAAATCAAACATGTGTGAATGAAACAAAACACTCCAGGTATGTTTTGGTGGAGATAACAGCATTATAACATGGCTTAAAACTCACAAGGCATTGCCACTACACACAATTAATTTCAGCTGCCATGTCACATTAAAATCTACTAGAAGAGAAATCTAACCTAGTGTGAGTAAATGAGTAATTCCACTCTAGGTCAAATAATTACCAAAGCTGTATGAGATGCTTTCCATAAAGACAAATCTCATTCAAAAATACCATATGTCAGCAAAGAGTAAATGATGGAGATAAAAATACAAAAAGTAAATTGTCTTACGTGCTGTCAATGTCATGTCCAAATTAAATAAAGCAGTGATGTTTAGAATCACACTGACATTTTCATTAGCAATGTTAATGCATGCAAGTCCACAGTAGTGTTTAAACTAGGCCTATAAATAAACTCAATTACAGCCTATTGGCACCAGTGGGGGGGTGGGTACGACAGGTTTTGTATTCTTAAATAGCTTCTTGCTGGGAATCCTACCCTAATGGCTCATACTTAAGATAATAGAGTATTGAAGCATTATGATTGCTGAGTTATTATGGATGGCTACATTTTGTTCTATTAAAGCTGGGGTACCTGATGGTGAAAGGAAGAAGTAGGTATTTCATGGCCAAAAAACTAAGAAGTTTGAAGAAGTTAAGTCACTTTGCTCTCTTCAGCAATCACATACAGTATACAATAAGAATTAAGGAGCATTGACATGAATGATACGGGGCTGAGTCTATTATTGTTCAGCTATATTAAATATAAATGGGCCAAAACCCAGTCTCTCAAACTCACTTCACTTGCATCATAAGGCTGCAAGATTAAACAAAACTGAATCAAATTGCTATTTGGCTGCAGTTTTTGACATACCATAATTTTCTCCACTAACAACAAAATACCCTGTTTCATTCTGTGTAAAAAACTGCTAACCCTTGTTTAGATCTGTACAAACATGTTCTGAGATGTGATTCTTCTATTAGTACCAGTTCATCGGCGTATTCTCCAGGAAATGTTTAAAATGCCCTATGCATCATTTGTAATGATATAATCAGTGTAGTATAGGCGTGTCTGTGCTACAAACAGTTGCAGGTTTATCTGTTGTCCCCTGCTTGGTGTCTCCTCGCTGAAGTGTCACAAACAGTATGTTTAAAAATAAATGTGTGATTTCACCAGTGAGCCCCGTACCAACAGCTGCCTTCCCTGAGCACAGAGCGAGGGTCTGCCTCCCCTAAGGACAGAGCGAGGGTCTACCTCCCCCTCCCCCAAGCACAGAGAGAGGAAGGTCTGCCTCCCCAAGCACAGAGCAAGGGTCTGCTCTCCCTGAGGACAGAGCGAGAGATGTAGATCTGCCCCCCCACCCCGAGCACAGAGCGAAGCTCTGTCTCTTTTGAGCACAGAGAGGATGGTCTGCCCTCCCTCAGAGAGGAGGGTATGCCCCCTTGAGCACAGAGCGAGGATCTGCCTCTCTGAGCAAAGCTGTGTCTGCCGTAGTTGAAAATTCTCCTGAAGGAAACATCATGGATCACATGGTTATAGATGTGTAGAGATGCCACACAGCTCAGCTAGCAAAGAAACTTAGACAGACTTTTTTGAAGTGTCAACCAGCAACATTTTGAAGTGTCATTTAATTTTTATTTCTTCTATTTTGGTTGTGGTTATTGCACTGAAAAACTTTGTCAAATGTCCTTTGAACTGGCTTGCATCTTCACAAACTTGACTCTTAGAGGAGGACCTCCTGGTTGTTTCCATGGAAATTTTGTCCTTATGGCTATAATTTTCCACAGTATGACATTAAATGTAACTATATTCCTGGAGAAGTTTGATTTTTACTTTTGTTATGGAATCAGAACATGCCACTTCCAGAAAGTTACGTACAAGTACATCTACGTACATCTTTAAACAAATGATTGAAAAATAACAAGGTAGTATACAAATTCCTATGGGATACGTACTGAATCCATGTAGAAATATCTTTATTGTTACACAGTGTTGAATCATTTACCACTGAGCAGAAAAAGTCCCTTTACACTGACATTGACATGTGCCAGTAGCAGTACCCTGCAGACAGCATGGTTGTGTTTTTTGTTCTGAATGCATGTCTGTGTGTTTTTACACAACAGCAGTCCCCCTGGGGTGTCACTATATTCTGAATGACAAGCTTAAATGCCAACTGTCCTCATCATCATGTGCGCTATGCATTATGTACTGTACAGTCAGTTTTTATGGATAGAATAACACGTTAACACAACAGTTAATAAAATATTCAGTATCTACATGGCTTCAGTGGGAGCATACAGGGAGGAAGCGAAAAACAAATAAAAAAGCCATTATCTTTGACATTGTTATGCAATAAGTCACTCACATAAGAATGTACATTGGGATTTGTGTCAAACTGTATATTCATTTTAATTTGAAAATCACATAGGAGATTAGAAACAATTACAAATGCACCACAGACTATCCTGACAAGCCCACTGATTTTCATTATACATTATATTATCTTCTGTGTCCTCTATTTTACTTGGCACAATTTTCCACCAGAGCTTAAGATAATGAAATTCCGGACTAAAATTTTGACAGACCGTAATATTGCTTTTCACCTTGAAGGGAATTGCTTTTTATAATGCTCTAAACTGTGGTACTGAGGAGAGCCAAGCAAAGATCATTAACCATTATGACAGATGTAGCTTCAGGACACAAGTCTGAGTGACCGCTGCCATCTGGACATTTATCTTTATCTGATCAGTTATAGTGAGACGCGCCAGTGGACACCAGCATCTGCAATGGAAGAGAAAGGATTCATTGGTTTTTGGTTCAATAACAGTTTGGATACTACGTAATAGTTGCAGGATGGGGCAAAATGCTAAGTTCAGGCACATGGGCTCATTGTAGTAGAACATATGCTTAAAAAATAGTACACTAATTGCTGATCTATGGTCCTGATAATGTTCTTTCCTCATCATAAACATACCCACAAACAGTTGTGTTTTGTTTAATTCACACACAAATCCTGCATATTTAGGCTGAGTTCTTCACTCAAACAGAAAATGCGCTGTTGTCCATCATGTGATGTGATGTGGTTCCACTGTGTTTTTAAACTCCGCACACCTTCACTAGAATCATTTGGATGATTTCAGAGCCAGAATTGTCAATCTCTACTAAACTAAAGGTAATAGGTAGATGTTAACATGAAAACTAATGCTTCATGACACCACAAGGTGGAACAGAGCATTTCGAGCTTTGGTATGCAAGCAGGCTAATAATAAAGGGTTACTCAAACATGTGTGAATGAAACAAAACACAACTCCTGTTATTTTTTTTAATAAGGTAATAACATTACAACTGTACTTAAAGCTCACAAGAGCCAATTTTGCATAATACAGGATCTTTAAAGGTGCAAGATGCCACCCGTTTGTCTATAGCATTAAACTTATTTCTCTCCATGGTGACAAGAAGGTGACTCCAAACCAAATTACAGGCCAGATTTTTTGAAGAATGCATGTTTTTCAATGTAATAAAATAAATGCTAGCTAACTAAGTTTTAATAATGCTATACTGTGGAACTTTCCCAGGCAAAGCAGTAACATTTCCATGGAGACAAACCGGGGGCCTTCCACCAGAAAGATTACATAATGTACATTTAAGGGTGCATTCACACTTACACAATCACCACATCAGAACTGACTAAAAACCTGGGATTTTACCAAATCTAGACCAGAACTAGAACAGGACCAAACCAAAGGTACATTGGGCCTAAAGTAGGAACACAAGATAATCAAGATAGATAATCAAGATACATTTTGCCTTTGATTGGTTAATCCACTTATCAGTCCCACCAATCGAAACTCAGATTGAGAGAAAAATCCAAACATTGTTGTATAAAATTGTTGAAGTGTTCTCTCAAGGGGAATTCAAAGGTTTTAGCATAGACTTCCCCCTTTTAGACCTAAGCAAATCTCTCAAGAGTCATGTTTTTTACCAAAGACATTGTTACATAAGTTAATAGAAAGCGTTCTTTGTTTGTAAAGGACCTATTACCTAACAGTGACAAAGGACTGCCGCTGCAGCTCAGGATCCCAGAGTTAAATTACCTCTTCAATATATCAATATCACCCCATAACTATTCATTCAAATGTGAAGTATTGTATTATTGCCTATAAACCCTGTTTGTTCCACAGAAGGCAGAGTAGTGTATGGTTTAAACATGAGCCCATGTCTTTAAGCATGTAAAATTAATGGCTGACTTCATTTATCCACACTTGTAAGATGCTTTGAAACAGCACAGCTCAGGCTTTTGTCTCTGTCCTTGATCTTCCTCAGCACTTTCTTTAGTGCCGAACACAGTTACATCACAGACCTTGTTGGGTCCAAGTGCTACATCCATTCAGAACTGATGATAATAACAACACGCAAGACTTAACAGATGATACACAAAGAATTACAAGCAGTGGTCATATCATGGGAGAACTTTCACAGTAGAAATTCAAGAACAGGAACATTTTTGTGGTAGAATTTTGTAAAATGCCTTTACATTGCAATAATTCTTATAGTCTTAGATGAAAAGACTGATAATGTAATGTGTTAAAAATACTGATACTGACAAAATACCTAACCAAAATTATCATCTGAAACAATGCTAACACTTAAATAATTATTATTCCATAATTAAATAATAAAACATGAATGAATATGTATTAATTCATAATAAACAAATGAAGAATGATTCAGACTTTGCAGGCTAACTACTTAATTAATACCCCAACTGAGAGATGTCACTCCACAGCGTGTTAAAACAGTGTAACACACTGCTCTGAGTTGTGTAATCTGTTTATACCATGGTCTTGCTAACTGAAAAGAGTTCACTTTTAAATCTTACAACCTTTTGACTGTCCATGAATGTTCAAGGCATTCGTTATTTCTGTTTTAGCTGAAGCTAGTCCCCCCTCACAGTAGTTCATTTGATATGAAAACTACATGTGAGGTTCCGTGTTGCCAGGTATGCAGGTTTCACGCAGAATGGGGCGTCGTTTTAAGAGCTGCCGCAGGTGAAAAATATTGTCAGAGGATTTTACACTTTTGCTCTTTTTATTTATAAACTGTTCTTCTACGTGTATTTGACAAAACTAGGGTATTTTACTTGACTATGCAGTAGTTGCATAAAAAACTGACTGCATCTCATTTCCTCTTGTAATTTTCATACAAACCAGAACACATGTACAATTTATTGTCTGAGCAAAGTGCATTATGTGAAAACATTTATGGTCAGATGGAGCAAAAACTCTGTTGGTTCAAGGTGAAGCTTGAGATCAGTAAATCCCCAAGGTTCATTAAGTCAGGTCTTTGAATAGCAAAACGTGGTCTTTAAAGTTCTCTACTGCTGCCAAGCCACCTACATAAGGCCATAGGAGATTTCAAATAAACAAAGCTTTATGAGGAAGCTAAGTGGTTGTTTATTCTGCTCTCACACGCTGCTAGTTATGACATTATTCTGAAAATCCCTCCCGTTCTCTAAACTCTAAAACTCTTTTGTTTATGAAATCCTAAAATATACCTTAGTGACTGGCCACGTTTTCATTTCCGTTCTATAACATCTCTAAAAGGGATGTAAAAACATTCAGGAGAGCATGGCTAACTCCACTATAGTGAGATATGGAAAGAATCATGTTTGTACTGATTGAGGGAGATTTGACTAAGGTAAATATAGAACTCAGACGTGGATCAGGGTATAGGGCTTATATGGACCTTACATTGAGTTTAAAATGGTGGAGCAGGATTACCAGCATCAAACAAGAATGTCTGTCTAAGCATGAGTGACAGGTAGGCCATTACATTATAACATTATAACATTATATGTGCTCAAAATGGAGGAACTGTTTACTGATACCTTTGGAAAGACTATTAAAAGTGCGTGCTGAACTAGACTTGTACTGTTTTAAAGCAGACCTATTATGCAAAATCAACTTTCCTGAGCTTTTAACCGTAATTGTTTATATTGGTGTTTCCCTCACCATTTACTTTACCTGAAGTTGTAGTTAGAGTGATTTGTGCATGTTTGAGTGAAGTCTCATTTGGTTTTATTATGGCCAGGACTTCCTTGAAAAAGAGGTTTTTACTTTCAATGGGATTTTTTTCCTGGTTATAAAGGTTAAATTAAAAAGAAATATTTTCAAGATGCCATTTTGCTGTTTTCACCACCACAGCCGTACACACACTGCTCTGTACTACCTTCGTTCTCCAATTTTATTTTCTTAACCGGTAATCGGTGTCACGGTAATGCTACAACAATGACTAGCATGTTAACCTCACTCTTCCTGCATCTCAGACATTTAAATAATAAAAATTAGATGCAGACAGTACACATTGAACTTATTTTGACCTCAAGAGCTGCTTATACAGTATATCTATACTGGGGCAAGATACATTCTGCTCAAATACATGAAAAATTGCATTCTTCTTATCTAAAAACAAAAAACAGAATATTTTACTTGCAACTCATAGATATAGTAAATCCCTGTGAGATATACCAGGAAAATTCTAAATTTATGAACAGTTTTTGATGTCAGCAGGAACTCACCTTCTGTGGGCTCTGTGCCAGGAATGGACGAGAAATCCACAGCCCAATAAATCAAGACCTAGCTGTTAAATTTTGCTAGGCTCTACATAACATCTAATGACATTGGTCACACTGCGTTTCATGTTAGCACTGAACCCTCTCAACTCACAGACAAACACCTCTAAAGAGTTCATATTATGTTATTTTCTGAACTATGTTCATCATAACAAACATACCTGGAGTTGTGTTTTGTTATTGTTATTACTCACTTACCTTATGCAGTATTCAAAGTATTTGCCACAATGACATTATGAGTACTTTTCACAACTTTTAGAGGCCAATGCAGAGTTTTGCCATCACGGTAAAGGTAACAACTACTAGCATGCTAACAGTGCACTTTTTGATTCTTGGATAATAAAATGCTTTATAATTAGCAGCAGTCAGCATGCAGCAGATTTATTTGGACCTCAAAAGCTGCTTTTACAACATATCTGTACTAAACTTTGACTCAAATATATAGAAATAATTGGGAATAGCCACTTTAAAGATCCTATATTACACAAAATTGGCTCATGTGAGCTTTAAGCCATATTATAATGTTGTTATCTCTTCAAACACATAGTCTGAGTTGTGTTTTGTTTCATTAACACATGTTTGAGTATAGCAAAAGGAGAAATTTAATTTGTCAACTGGACAGAGTTTATTTGGTCGAATACGTTTCGCAACTCATCCAAGCTGCTTCTTCAGTTCTGGTCAGATGCTGGCGGACACTGCCTTATATCTGCTTGAAGGGAGGAGCTTAATTACAATGAAAATTACTCTGAGACAACACATATTTATTTACAGTTTCAGTTGGTCAGGTGAGTCTATTCAATATGGAGTTGTTTACAGTTTGGGATTTCATGTTGTCTGAAAAACTACAGAGGATCTTCAGACAACATGAAATCCCAGTCTATTTCAAACCCACAAACACTTTAAGACAAAAACTGGTCCATCCTAAGGACAAAACACCGAGCCACAAACAAAGCAATGTGGTCTACTCCATTCAGTGTAGTGAAGACTGCAGTGAGCGCTACATTGGAGAAACAAAACAGCCACTTCACAAAAGGATGTATCAACACAGACGGGAAAACCAGGGTGGGCCGCAATCTGCCGTACATCTCCACCTAAAAGCCACAGGCCACTCCTTTGAGGACAGCGAGGTCCAGATCTTGGCCAGAGAAAAGAACTGGTTTGAGAGGGGAGTTAAAGAAGCTATTTTTGTCAAGAAAGAGAATCCTTCCTTGAACAGAAATGGAGGTGTCAGACATCATTTGTCTCCCATCTATAACTCTATCCTCAAACCTAAATCAAAACAAACTGGGAAAACAATGGGACTAGCCAGGACATGTCCAGAGGTGTGAAAACACCATCATGGCCCTGAATGGATATGCTAACTACTCCCCCACTCCCACTCCATATTGAACCTCCCTTCAGGCAGATATAAAGCAGTGTCCGCCAGCATCTGACCAGAACTGAGGAAGCAGCTTGGATGAGCTGCGAAACGTATTTGACCAAATAAACTCTGTCCAGTTGACAAATTAAATTTCTCCTTTTGCTATGGATTCTACCTGGACGACTGAGGGATTCTACACACACATGTTTGAGTAATCTACAACTCTACAGCTCAAAAGGCTCTGTTCCACCTTGTGATGTCATGTAGTGGTAGTTTTCAGATTAACAGCTACCCTTTACCTTTTGTTCAGTAGAGATTGGTAATTCCAGGTCTGAAATAATCCACATATTATAGTGAAAGTGTATAGAGTGGAGCACTTTCTGTATTACCACATGACATCACAAGGTGGAACAGAGTGTTTTCTGTTTCAGAGAAGAACTCAGCATAAATATGCAGGGTTTGTGTGTCAAACATGAGTGAGTGAATGAAACAAAACAAAACTCAGGTATGTAAAACAGGTATTACCATAGATAAGAAAATAGGGTAATATAGGCTCTTTAAAGGTTGTATAGAGGATTTTCCAAGGAAGGAGAAATCCTTCCTTGGAAAATCCTTTTTCAAATGTGCTCATGCGTGAACCCCCCGCCCCTCCCCCACAGCTCCCCAAGTAGAAACGCCTCCTCCTGCCACCTCCTTACGCTAGAATATGTTTGTTTATAGCCGGTGCGCGTTCAGAATCACTGTTCCTGCTGTAACTATACTGTATGTTTTCAAATGATAAGCAGAAATTTCCTGTCCAGAAGTAATTTAGCGACCAATGCGTCAGTCTTTAGACCCTCTGCTTCAGTGCACGCCATCGCTCGAAGGAATCTCCAAGAATCACCTTAGTTTGGCTTTGCTCCTTTTCCCCTTCTCTTCTTCTTTCAGCGACCTCAAAAACAAACTTTCTTTTGCGGCTAATTGGTAGTGGATTCTTGTCTGCCGTCGCAACAAACTTTGTGCTAACTGCGATGAAGCTACAGCTGGAAAAAGGTGCTAAGAACCGCTGCGTTGGTTGAGTAAACAGCGTCTTGTGTCTGTGGAATGTGTAAGAGGCGTACGTAAACCACGTAATCCCAGCGCGCCGGCAAGTCAGTTGTGTTAAAGCGCAGGGAGTTTGATTGACAACCTCACAGATAACGAGGTAGGCTCGTTATTTATTGGCTAATGTTTATCTGGCCCCACTATGTCCACAGTTGATGGATTTTCTTTTTTTTTTTTTTTTTTTTTTTTTTGTCATCATAATTACAAGGCTGCTGCATCTCTATAATGCTATCATTGACAATCTGAAACAAAAAAAAATCCTCCATACAACCTTTAAGGCTGTTTAGTGCACAATAAAAAAAAGATTAACATTATTTAGAGCAGATCATGTGATACACTGGTTTGCACAGTTAGTGGTACCAGTAAATATCTTGTACAGCCTGTACGCTATAAAAAAAAAAAAAGAAAAATCAGTTATTTGCAACTTACAGTATGTCACAAATGTCTTGAGATTCACATTTAAAGTCAGCGCTAACAGTGAAACTAATCCATTTGGTGTGATTTGTGCAGCTGTCTGGTACGTGCCAGAGATTAATATGAAAAGATTCAGTCTAATGTAATTATAGTTCAAAAAGTGAAAAATATAATCAGATGAGCTGCTATGTTTGTCATGCCTGGATTATGTATTCATTACTGCAAATTAGACATTTTCTTCCATAAAGGCTCATTTATGCGTTAATTAAAAATAAATGTATATAAAAGCTTCATTTTATGCCACATGTTGTAATTACTAAATAGAATACTGAAATCTGCCTCTGCGTAGTAACATAAGCCAGTGTACTTAATGCGTCTGGTGTCAAGTTTGGATAATTACAGAGGGTTGTATCCTCAAGGTGTAAAAGTCTGTACGTATCATATTTATACAAAGAAAGAGGAAGCTAAAAAAAACTACACATTTTTCCAACTTTAAAGGTCCCATATTACTCAAAACTTACTGTTGTGAGCTTTAATGATTTTACCTGTCTGTTTACATCTTCAAAGCTCAAAATGCTCTGTTCTACCTTGTGATGTCATGTAGTGGTAGTTTTCAAGTTAACATCTCCTTTTACATGCATATATTACTTAGTTACTTTGAAATCATAGCTTACTAAATGTGTATACATCCATAGTCTACTTATGTTTAAAGAAGACTTATTTTAGATGATAAATTATATGATATGTAAATCATTATTTTACATTTAACATTTAACATTACATTCTGTAAACTGCAATATTGTTGTAAAACAGTGTAATAATAGACTTACTGTTCAAAATGGTAGAACTGATTAACATTTGACCGAGCAAAGAGCACATTTGTATTGATGTGTTTTAATGGCTATGTGACATTTCTGCATGACCCAGTGTCTGTTTGGATGGGAGCATGAGGGAACACTGTTATAACATGATGTCCCTTTAAAGGAGACATATTATGCAAAATCGACTTTTCAGAGCTTTTAACCATGCTATAGATCACTTATTTTTAAGACAGCATATTGCCAATCAATCCCTGCTTTCGCCACCTCCATAAGCTCTCTACTAACTTTGCTCTCCAATTTTATTTTCTTAATTGCTGATGTGCGTGGGATTCGGCAGTGTCACATAGTCATTTTGGCACAAATGAAAAAAAAAAAAATCTGCTACTTGCTAGTGTGCTCTACAGTGATCCATAAGAGGTGCTCATTCTTTGTTGTGATGATGTTTACGGCGATGTCAGCTACTACTGGACATTGCAGTTTTCTAACGCAGAAGTCAGAGGTCTTGTTTCTTTCATTAAGTCACTTTAGATGAATATTGTGGTTTAAAATGTGCAAATTATAACATAATGATCCACTATAGAGTAGGTTCAAGCATAATATGTGTTCTTAAGTGTGACAGATAATACCATTGAATGCTTACAACAGAAAATCTTAATGCACCACAAGATTTATAAATACTTTTAATCATGTCTCTAAATACTTTTAATCATGGCTCTACTTACTCTGCAGCGTGATCAGAGAAAAACTTGAGAAACAACATTTGCATTTACAAGTTCTCTGGACTGAATTCATTAGTAAACCTTTTGATGTTATAAGTTTGGCAGGCAGCCAGAAGCCGTAACATTTTCTCTCCTTAACTATAAATCACTGCAGCCACATTGGATTAGACGTGGTCCCTTTGTATAAACAGGAGAAAAACAATCAGCTATGCAATGGAATGGTGTGTCTTTCACTACACACATCTGATAAGGAGCACATGTGGGACAGTAGCATCTGTAGGGTGACCTCAGGGAGATTTTGAGAGGGTGTTTGTTTTATAGTGTGCACAGGGATAATGAGTCTGTCCAATGCATTTGACAATAGCCCCATATAATGCGTCAGGCAGGGGACATACTCTCGTGACTGTCAACAAGGGCAGATCTAAAAACATGAGATCTGGGGCTGGCAGAATCAAGGTGCCCTGCTCTGTGGAGAGACCCTGATTATATTGTGTGAGGAGACTACAAGGTCCATGAATAAGACATCCACTCTGTACATTTAGTGAAAAGGCAAATATTTCAACTATAGCGACACTTAAGCCTATATCTACCTACACCGTTCCAAAGCTGATTTTATTTATTTTTTATCAGTGGTTCACAGTGAAATCATTATTTTTGGATGGCAAATCAGCAAATCTGGGGCCACTTAAAGTACATTGACTGACATGATTTACATTTACATTTATGTTTTACACCAGATGCCCACCACAATGTAACCACAAAGATCGGACTCTAAAATTTAATCTGAAAGCAATTAATTCTTGTTATAGAGTAAAAATTTTGTGTTGGCCTATATAGGAAAATTTGCTCTTGTCTATTTGACATCAACATGCTATGAAAGTATGTCTTATATTTAGAAAATTCAGTTTGTTTTCTTATAACAAGACAAAAATGTTAAAACAGTGAATATAAAAGAATCCCTGTTGGCCCTGCTCTGATTTACTTGTTCCAGTTCAAAAGCAAATGAGAATTTGTCAACAAAAGTCAAGCCCAGTTTGAACTTTGCCTAGAATACACAGTTACTTTACACTTACAATACTTTACGAAGATGTGAGACTGGTCCATAGACTGTACAAAGAAATGGGGAGTGTGACGTCACCCATAGTGTTTGGCTCCAGCCAAATGAAGCTCATACAGGCTAGCAATTATAGGGATGAATTTAAAGTCGAGTTCCATATTTGGACTGTGAGCATCATACCCATGCCTATGCTCATTTTCTATTTTTTTGGAAGGCGACAGCTAGCGGCTATGTCAGTTTATACAGTCTATGGTTTTGGTCGTCGTTGAATCTCCCTGTTTTCTGATGGGCGTGACTGACACAATCAGGGACACACAAAGTCCGTCTGTATCAAAACAAAAAGGAAGGAAAAAAATGTCACAAGGCACTGAAAAATATCACAGATTTCTGCAGATCAAGCACTAAACTCTGTTAATCTAAAATGGGAGAAATTTGATTTAATTTGTAAATGATGGGTGACGAGCGAGCTGCTTCATTTCACAGTCATCACAAAAAAAATCTAATTATTATCCACTCCTTCCGTCATATTATTGATATGGAATGAAGGAGTGGAGACCAGACTGATATCGATATCAATATGAATAAAAAAATAGAGAGAGAAATCATTTTGGATTTGCCAGCCAAGTGTGGTAGTTTTTTGGTAGTTGTCTTATTGTGGAACTAAGAGGGAAAATGGATTGTTTACAGTATGGAAGAACTAACTTGTTTCCTCTCAAACTGAAACACAAATATCTTTATATAACAATGCACACAAGCTAATGTCAATAATTTATAGTACACTGCAATTGTTGTCTTGAACACTTCCAGGTTTTTCTCAAGTTTAGTGAGTATTTGTTGTTACTTTTTTCATGTCTGGACAGTACTAGATATGTAAATACATTGTTAAGTGGTTAAGTCAATGTCTGTCAAGTCAGTTTGTGCCAGTGAGTTTAGCATTTCCATTTAAAGAGTTCAAAGTTGCCTTAGGCGCTCATATCTAATGTACAGAATGATTTCCCAGTGTACAAACATATGATATTTTATTACATAATATACATATAAATCCTGTGTGTGGCCTCATTATGTCAGGGGGCTTATAGAGACAGCGGGCGGCCCTCCTCTGTGTCTGTGGCTCTTTCAGGCTTGTGTTACAGTTCCATGTGCTTCATTTTGACCTGGACTCCCTGGAGACACAGCACCTGCGGCTCACAGTCAAACACTGCTTTGTCCTGCTGTGAATCCTGCTCAGATTTTCTCTCACAAATACATAGACAATATGTGCTACGTGTGTTACTGGAAGGCAAGGTGTTGCGTGGCCACACTGTCTGTATTTCTGTTACATGTCCACGTACAGAGTAAGTCGGAGTTTCTATTTTTGTACCAACATTGCTAATTGGCCTTGGCTAAAAATGTTGCAGTGTCTTACATGAACATACTTGTTGCAGTGTGTTACATGTATATAAATAAATAATTTCATGTGGCCTGTGACCCTTGATTTGATAGTCTTTAGTGAAAATTTACTTCTAACTAATTTTGCTTGTGTTAGCTAAGAAATCAAGAAATTTAATGGTTAAGTATGTTATAATGTTGTTTCCTTGTCACAAACATACCTGGAGTTTTGTTTTTTATTTCACAAAACAAAAAATTCACATGTTTAACACACAGACTCTGCATATTTAGGCAGTTTTCTTCTCTCAAACTGAAAACACTCCACCTTGTGATGTCATGTGGTGATACAGGAAGTGTTCCACCATGTTTTAAATTGTACACATCTTCACTAGACTCAACACTGTGGAGCACTGCCTGTATTACCACATGACATCACAAGACGGAACAAAGTGGTTTTTCTTTGAGAGAACTATTATCAGTAAATTGTGTAATCACTGGGCCGACTGGATAGTTCCTGTTCTCTCAGAAACTGCAGAATCGCAGTTCCTGCTCCATTCACTGTGTATTGGGAAATAGTCAAGTCATGCTAAAATAAATGTATATTTAAATTAAATATTAGTCACAGAACAACAGGTTACACATGGATAATCACAAACTGAATGAAAATACTTCACCAGGGGAAGCTTCTGTGTTTAGAAAAGTGGGTGTTTGTGTCTAAAAGCTCATGCTAACCTAATCTAAATCTCAAAATAGAACATAAGACACCCTTATAAAAATACATCTAATGACAAGTCTACTGTTTTTCTGTCCAAGATCATTCAGATCGTAGCGCTTTTTTAACACCAGTAATTCATTTTAATTTCAGTTATTAGCACTTGCTTCAAGACACTAAGACCTACTTTTCTAAACACAGAAGCTTCCTCCGATGAAGTATTTACATCGCAGCAAAGATCTTAACGTGCTGTCTGTGATTATGTATCTGTAACCTGCTGTCCTCTGTCTAATATTAGATATATATTTTTTTTAGCACAACTCAGCTCATTCTCAATACACAATGGATGAAGCAGGAACAGCAGCTCTGCAGTTTTTGAGAGAAGCGCAACTCGCCAGGCGGTTCCGTGAACAGAGCCTATATGGGCCGTTTAACAAAGCTATCACTGTCCTGAGCATTTGCTTTCAGCACATTCTATTCCAGTCATGGATACTTAAAATTCTGAGTTGTCTGTGTCTAGACAAGTGAGACTTTAAATCAAAACAAGGCATCCATAAAGTTCAAGTGAGAATGCAGAGGTGCCAGTGCTCCATTAGCCTGCGCGACAGCAGGGGAATCCAACATTACGACTGTGAGATTAAACAGTAGCCAAAGCTGAGTCAGTGCTTTCTGTCATTTGAGCAACAACACAATAAAGAGGTTTCAAGGCCATAGTATCTGTATAGTTACCGTGGCAATATATCAAATTAAACAGTGATGACTTGCACTGGGTAGGATTTCACATTTGTAGCGTTGGTAAGTGCGGGTTCAGGTTTTTGCCACATGTGACTCCCTGTGCCCTTGAAAGACTAAATGTGATTGAGTGTAGTGGCATAGGCTCATGGTGAATAATAGCTCTTGTGGAAGGACTTCTGGGACAATGCAAAACAAACTCAGTGACTGACAGCTCATTCACAGAGGTCAGACGTCATTTTGTCTGTGCGTGAACCGTAACCTTTTCCTGTCTTACTACTACATGTGTTATGAAAAACACCCTTAATAATATGGTTTA
Organism: Taenioides sp. WSHXM2023; assembly: GCA_029959045.1. Lineage (NCBI taxonomy): Eukaryota > Metazoa > Chordata > Actinopteri > Gobiiformes > Gobiidae > Taenioides > Taenioides sp. WSHXM2023. The sequence continues at coordinate 20,414,156 of CM057086.1, read as the reverse complement.
GCATTAAGAATATGAACAGCTTGTAAAATCATGCCTCCTCTAAAAGAACAGCGTGATTAGTTAGGCCTGTCACAATTCTGAAGGACGATATATTTCTGAGGAAAATATAGACGATAAATGATAATATTGAAACAAATATAACTCACTCCCACAGTAACCAAAAAGCAGGAGTATCTCCAAAAAATAAAGAGCAGAATGAAATGTATGAAATGTCTAGAATGAGTCATATAATTATTTATTCAACCCTCTTCAGCTGGAATCTAACTGTAATACAGAAAAAGAACAAAAACTCCCCCAAGTATCCATGATAAATCCTGACCACCAAAAATTATTGTTCTGTCTTTCATATATTGAAGATATGTCGATATAGTAATTATCATGACAGGCCTATAATTAGTTTTAATTTAGTTTTATCTTTTAAACAATTCCTGGTGACTTTCCAGGCCTGGAGTCTGTGGACCAGTAGCAATGTTTGCATGCTCATTAAAACTCATTACAGTGAATATTTAAGGATGCTAGAAATTCTTGATGAAAGTGAGGAATAACTCTGGACTACTGCAAACCCTTTAAAATGCACCACTTGTGTTTTTCACATTTTTAAGGAGCACCTTTAAATAAAAATAATTAGTTTGTTAAGTGAATGGATGTGCCTCAAAACATCAAAACAATGACTGTAGAACTCTTACAAATAAAGTCTTAAATGCAGTAATGTGTGTGTTATATAGTAGTTATAGTATTTATAGTAACTTCAGGTTAAATGACATCAAACACCATTACCCTAAAATGCAGACACATTATGAAAATACAATGGTGCAATAAATGTGTTTACACAGCTTCTACCCATGAAGTTCATTAAGTCATTAAATTCATTAAGCTTTTAAAATTATAACTTGTAAATGAGAATACCTCACACTGCCTGTAATACTGGTTGATTAATTTCAAACTCCAAATGGATATGACGCAGATGAATGGATGAATGGAATACTCTTTCAAGTTTACTCTTGTCCTTTGATAGATGTGGATTTCGTGGTGGATTTTATCTTTGGTGATACTGAGCAAAAAGGGCTTATTATGGATTTTGCTGGATTAAAATGCATACCCTATGTATCTGACCACGTCTGACATCCTAAACTCTTCATGCCTGAAGAAGGGCTCTGGCCCAAAACGTCACATTGTGATGACAGTAAAAATAAAATAACTACAATTTCTACATTTTGGTTTCAGTAAGTCAAGACCTTATATTGTTTTACATCACCGATCATGTGTTATGTGACAATGTTTTTCTCCAAATGAAAGAGACCAAACAACATCATTACATCACAGTTTGTGACCTACTCATCCCCATACTTCCTGTTTAGCTTCCACAGATGCATGTAACCGTAGACAGTAATTACTTCCATTATGTTTTTGTCACACTGGTGAATGGGGCTGAACTGGTTCAGATTAAGAGAATCAGGCTGTGTACAAATGTTCCAATCAATATAGCATCAGTCCTAGTTCTGTCATCTCAAATTTTGATAATTTTTTTTTTTTTTTTTTTTTTTTCAGCTTTTTCTGGTGAATTAGAAAATCACTCCACACTGGCAGTTATCTGATATTATAAAAATGTGAAATTTAAAATCCCAAATGACAACAAAGAAAGGAATGGGAAACCATGAGGGATTAAATGTATTGTAATTCTTGTCATGCTCACATATTTCTGTTCAAACTAGTCTCTCTACAGCTCAAACCAAAGGGGGGCCTGCTTTAATAATTCCCAGGTAATGACTTATCTCTTACTGTATAAATTATAAAGTTACTGGCGCTGAGACCCACTGAGAGTGATATGACTGCCAAAGAACTTAGTGAATAAAACTACTATTGCTGTTTAAACCATGATTAATATCTATGCTTAAAGATGCAATCTGTAACTTTTCTGGCGGAGGGTCGACCACATCTCCATGGAGACACCTTTAAATACAATAGCATCAATTAGACCAAAAGCTAACGAAGTTAAACTTAATACCAAAGCAAGACAAGTTTCTGTTGTTGACCACTGATAAGAAACTATAACACATCACGTTAAATTCTCTTGTCTCAAGATCTTTTTGATCAAAGGTCACATAACTTGAAGAAAATCTCATTAAGTGCAATGGCCGAGACGTTCTGATGTAAAGAAACATCAAAGGCAAGTCTAAATGAGAAACTTGAGTATTTTACATTGTGTATGATAAAGAGCCTTAATGAGAACCGTAAAGCCTCCACACATAAACACAAGTGCCCCTCCCTGACCTGTAACCAGTGTACATATAATCCATGTGGCTCATATGAAGCTCTGACTCCTCCACAGGCTCAGGGTATGCTATAGAAACAGCAATGCGCAGTGACATGTCAGGTTTCAACAGTATTGTTAGTGAGAGTTCATTAATTAAAGCTGACAGGCATGGAGGGCGCTCCCCTGTAGCTGTGTGACTGAGCCAGGACAGTGCCACAGTGACAGGAGCAGCTCAGTCCTGATGTGAGGAGGCACACGGGGGGCCCTGCTGTACCACGCTATGTTTACAATCTCTGTTTGTTTCATGTGATTCAAAAGATTACTCCAGCCACTAAACAGAACAGCGTGTTCCAGTTAATGAGCTGTAAAACGTACAGAGCGTGAATGTTGAAAAATAATTTCAAATAAATATAAAGTGAATGCAGGCGATGTAATTACAGACAGAAGCGCTGGAGGCTACAGTGTCTGAAATTCAGTTATGCTTGAACTTACAGCTGAGCAGCATTTTGATTTCTCATGACTGTATTTAAAGTTATATTCATTTAACACCATAAAAAATAGACTTTCAAGCTACTTATGACAGATGAAAATGTCTAAGCTAATGTGAGGTAAAATGAGCATCACATGTTCACACATGTGTTAGGCCATTGGTGGTGCACATTAGTGAGTTGTTGAGGATGTCAAAGGGTGAACACAGATCTGAAGACTGGTGTGTTTTCCCTGGACTCTCTCTTGCAGACCAGAGGTCTGAGGGAGGCTCAGTCTGAGGCCTGGTCCAATGAGACTCAGAGAAAACATGCAAACGTCCAGCTCCTTCTGATTGGGCACTTCACACTAACGCTGGGGATAATACAGAAGGCTAATAGAGAGGGTTAACGGAGGGGCTAATGCAGGGAGGGGGCTTGGAGAAGGCACAGGATTTGTGTATCGCTACACCCTTTTTCCTATTCCTTTCTCTCCCTCTTTTTCCTATTCCTTTCTCACTTGTACTTTCTCAATCATGTCTATTTCTCTCTCCATGCCCTCTCTCCTCCATCTCCCTCTTTCTCTCTCCATTTGTCTTATTTTTCTCTTCTCTTCCCCCTCCTCTCTTTCTCTCTCTTCATCGCTCCCTCTCTCTTTCCTTCACTCTCCCTGTTTCCCTCCCCGCATCTTCTCTCTCTCCATCTCTTCCTCTCTCCCCCTCTCTCTCTTTCCTCCCTCCCTGTTGTTCTATCTATCTCCTTATTTCTTATTTCTCTTCTCTCTTTCTCCTACCCCCTCACCCCCTCTTTCGTCCCGTTCCTCTCTCCCTCTCTCCCTCCATCCTCACATATACATATTCTCCTCATTATCACCTCTGCCCCAGGGCTGTCTCTGGTACAGTCCTATAAAAACACAGAGCAGCAGTGTTAAGTCTATGGCGCCCGTCCACACACTGAGAACTGCATTAGGTGAGACCAGACGCCAGGGCCCTGCTCTCAAACACAGGGGATTCTGGGTCTATTGTGTCTGGAATGGGACCATAGACTGTATATATAAATTCCAAATAGGAAGTGAGCATGGCTGCGCTTATGGCTCCATCGACTCTGACTCCATTTGACTTTACATTGAAAAATGGTCACCCCTCTCTCTGTAACTGCTGCAGTGAGCCTCATCATTTTGGTCTTAAAATGTTAACCCGCTCTACATGATCCTGGTGTTTTTATTTCGCCATTTTGTTAATATGGACCTGGCTCCAAATAACTATAACTGCTAGCCTTGTGAGCTTCATTTGACTGGAGCCAAATGCTGACGTCACAAAACTGTTAAACTTTGACCATGTCTCTGACCCAAACTGCACTTACAAGACTGTGGTCTTGTAAGTGCAGTTTGTATTTATAATGTAAAATGTCAGATCAATTACAATTTACACAATATACCTTCTGATTTCAGATCAGCAGAGTCCTTCTGGAATCTCTGCTTTTTCATCTCCCACTCTTTGGATTTTCTGCAGGAATTTTCTTAGATTTGCTCCAGCATCTATTTCAGTTCCATAACCTGTTTCTGCAGTGCCTCAGTATGAGGCACTGCAGAAACAGTGGTGATGGTACACCAACACCAGCTTCAGTCTTTGAACTGAAGCTGGTGTTGCCTCTTTCACTCGCTCTTCACTCGCTGGTGATGGTACACCAACACCAGCTTCAGTCTTTGAACTGAAGCTGGTGTTGCCTCTTTCACTCGCTCTTCACTCGCTGGTGATGGTACACCAACACCAGCTTCAGTCTTTGAACTGAAGCTGGTGTTGCCTCTTTCACTCGCTGGTGTTGCCTCTCGCCTCTTTCACTGTGATCTTCTTAGACAGAACAGATCTTCAACCTGAACTGGAGTTCAGGTTGAAGATCTTAGACTGTTCTGTCCTTTCTCTCCATCTCGAGTTTTATGAGCTACAAAGATCAGCTTCATTTTCCTCAGTAACCGTAGCTTCTCCTTCTTGTGCTGGTTACGGTCTCTCTCTCTAAGCATCTTCATCTAGCATCATCCAGCTCTTTGAGGAGATGTTTCTCTCCGGCTCTGGCCTAAGCAGCTTGAGAGACAGTTTGGAGTTGTGACATGACTAAGGCCATGCCCTTCTCGTCTTCCTCTTTAGACCTCCGTTGGTTGTGAGGTCTTAGCTGTTCCCTTTCCAACTCCTACAGAGATAGAAAGGTGTGGACCACCGGGCCCTACTTTGAACTATACTAAGTGTGAACTGCGCCTGAGTGAACTGTGTTAGCAGATTGAAGATTGCTTACGTTATTCTCATGTGAACCAAATCTGGTCCACAGCACACAGTCTATGATGTAACTCTATGCATATTATTTGTTGCAGGCTCGATAATGAGAATGATTTTAATCTTTCATCAAAACACAAAACATTACATTCAGTTTTTATTATGCTAATGTTTTATTTATGCTGAGAATGGAGTTGGGTGATGAGAGGATTTAGTGGTAGAAGAACCTCCTGTACCACTTCCTCTTTTTCCTCTGCAGCTCCTGCTCCAGTGCACAGCTCATGTCTGTCAGCAGGGTGCACTGTCGTTCTGACTTCTTCAGCTCCTCCTCCAGAGCATTACATCTCTTATTTTGAAGAGTGCACTGTTCTTGAGAACTTTTCAGCTCCCCCTCGAGCAAAATACAGCGCTTATCCAGCAGAGTGCACTGCTCTTCTGACTTCTTCAGCCCTTCCTCTAGAGCATTACCTCTCTTATTCTGAAGGGTGAGCTGTTCTTCAGAACTTTTCAGCTCCCCCTCGAGCACAATACAGCGCTTATCCAGCAGGGTGCACTGTTCCCTAGAACTCGTAAGCTCCAGTTCAAGTGCCATACACTTTTGTTCTTGCAGGGTGAGCTCCTTTTGAGTTTTTCGCAGCTCCTGCTCCAGAGCACTGCATGTCTTTTCCTGCAGGGTGAGCTGTTCCTGAGAACTTTTCAGCTTGTCCTCAAGCACAATACACTTCTTATCCTGCAGGGTGCGCAGTTCTTCAGACCTCTTCAGTGCCTGGTCCAGTGCCACACGAAAAATTTCTTCCTGCAAGGTGCGCTCTTCCTGAGTTTGCTGCAGCTCCTGCTCTAGAGCACTGCATGTCTCCTTCACCAGGGTGAGCTGTTCTTCTGAGTTCTTCAGATTGTGCTCCAGTGCCATACAACGCTTATCCTGCAGGCCGCGGTGTTCCTCAGATGTTTTCAACTCCTGCTCCAGAGCACTGCATGTCTTTTTCTGGAGGGTGAGCTGTTCCTCAGAACTTTTCAGCTCCTTCTCAAGCACAAAACACCTCTTATCCTGCAGGGTGCGCTGTTCTTCAGAACTTTTCAGTGCCTGGTTCAGTGCCATACCCTTTTCTTCCTGCAGGTTGCACTGTTCCTGAGTTTTCCTCAGCTCCTGGTCCAGAGCACTGCATGCCTTCTCCAGCAGGGAGTGCTGTTCTAGAGCCCATCTGAGACTCTCCTTCTCCTGATCAAGCTCCTGCTCCAGAGTACTGTTCCTCTGGACCAGTAGGGTGCGCTCTTCCTCAGTTCTCCTCAGTTCCTGATCCAGAGCACTGCATGCCTTCTCCAGCAGGGAGTGCTGTTCCAGAGCCCATCTGAGACCCTCCTCCTGTTCAGGCTCCTGCTCCAGAGTACTGTTCCTCTGGACCAGTAGGGTGCGCTCTGCCTCAGTTCTCCTCAGGCTTTCTTCCAGTAGGGCACACTCTTCCTGAGTCTCTCTCAGCTGCTCTGTGAGCTGCTTCAGGTTTTGGTCGGACTTGTTCAGACCTTTCTGTGTTTTTTGGATCTGTTTCTTAGAGTCCTTAAGTTGTAGACAGAGGCTCTGCTTTTCCAGCTCCCACTCTTCTGATTTTTTGTGGGACTGTCCCTTCATTTCCTGAACCAAATCCTGAAATTCTGCTGCCTGTTTAGTCAGAGCCTGGTTCTCCTCTTTCACTGTGTCCAGTGCAGTTTGGAGATCACGTATGGCTGAGTCCTTTTGCTCAATTTGCTTTGTATGAGCTACAATGATCAGCTTTGTTTTCCTTAACAACTTAAGCTTCTCCTCCTCGTGCTGGTTACGGTCTCTCTCTCGAAGCTTCTTGAGCTCCTCCAGCTCTTTGAGCAGATGCTCCTCTCTGGCTTTGGCCTGAGCAGCTTCAGAGGCAGTTTGGAGTCGTGACATGACTAAGGCCATGCCCTTCTCGTCTTCCTCCTTAGACCTCTGTTGGCTTTGAGGTCCTAGCTGCTCCCTTTCCAACTCCTCCAGAGTTAGAAAGGTGTGGACCACCTGTTCAGATGGTCCGGAGGTCGGCTGTGGGTTGGTGGGTGCTAACCCCAGCTCCTCCATCAGGTTGAACTCCTGGCTGTAGAGGAGTTTGTCGTCTGCAGGATCGTAGTCGTACCAGTCTTTGGACATGTTTGCGTCTCTGAGTTGGGTCAGTGTGTCTCGGTCAAAGGCTGATTTGAAATGAGTTTGTACAGGGCGCGTGTCGCACCTACAAGTTTCAGTCAAAGCTTAGTGATGTCATGAACAAATAGAATGTCATGTGATCATTCCATATATGGGCATGAGTGTGTTGCTATAGTTACGCATGAATTCTAATATGTCACAGATTTATTTATATAATTGTTTGTTTGTTTTTTTGTTTTTTTTTTTATTAATTTTCTGTGATACAATCTTAGTCAACCATAGTCAACCATACAGAACATCAACATAACAGTAAACACATAAAAAAAAATAATAATAAAAAAAAATATATATATATATATATATATATATATATAACAATTTTATTAATTGCATGTTACTGTTTATTTTCACGGTATGAAACAGTATTTTTTTAAGTTTAGTCACATGGGCGACGCTGTTGCTCGAGACTGCTCTCAACCCCTCAGAGCAAAACCACGACGCATCCTTAACTTTTTTCCCCACTCAGAGCAAAATCACAACGGATCAAGTTTCATCAGCAGTCACGTTTACAGGCGTACAGAGATTAAAGAGCAATGGAAGTGTTTAAGAAGACGATTTGCCCCGACCGCGAGTTGCCAATGTCTCCAAACTGAATGACACAGTCCAAAATGGTGTTTTCCCCATCGCCTACTTAAGGTAAATGCAATATAATCATTGTCGACCTTACCCTGTATTTACAAAAATGTATATCAAGTCGATTTGTTTGGTTTTCATTAGTACTGAAAGCGCAAAGTAAGTTAGCTAACGTAAAAAAAAAAAAAGAAAAAAAAAAAAGAAAAGCTAGCTAACGTTAGCTTGTGGATTTGCAATTTATTACTTCAAATCTTTGCCCATTTGCGATCGACGAAATTTAATTGTTCTGTCAGAGAGTAAGTTATCTCGAAAAGGGTTTGTGTTAATGATTATTTTGCCGTTAAGATCTGCAGACTGCAGGGACATTCTCTGAAAAGAGAGCCTGCATAGCCAAATTTCAAAACTACTTGTATAATCCATTTGTTAATTTTTTTTAAGGCTTTATATATTATATTTTAGTAATATGTTGGCCAACTTTCACAAAATGTTGATTTTCAAGGGGGGACGGCTATTAAAGAAGACATGTTATTTGAGTATGGTTGTTGTCAGTGAAAATCACATTTCATTTTAAAGGTCAATTCTGCAAGAAATAAAAGTTTTGTCACACATAATTTTATTTAGCATATTTATTACAATCCATTTATGTTCTTAAGCCATTGATTTGTTTTAGTTTTTCACTTTCCTTCATGTTACGGGGTCAAACTGAACATTATGAACCTGTTATGTCACACACGTGACACTACAGATTTGTTTTTTTTTTAACTCAAATGTTTTGCTTCCTATTAACTTCATACTTTACATTATAAATCAACAGAGTAGTGACAAATTGTCACGTGTGTGACCGTCACGTGTGTGACCACTGCAGATTATATGCAAAAAATAGACTAAAAATATATTAAATATTCATAATTCAACTTTGAGCCTCCAATATTTGTATTCAGTTGTAAATCGTTTGGCACATGAGCAGAAGAAATTAGCATAAATTTACACAAAGACATGAACAAAGTGAAGAAAACGTTGTCAATGAAGTATCGCATTTACAGCGAAGGTTAGTGTTTTTACACACAATATTGTTTATATTAAGGTATCAAAATGTTAGGAAAGCTTTTATGTTTCGTTTTAGCTTTCATTCTAGTAGTTGTTAAGGGCCACATGAAAATAAAAGATCGCTGTCGATGACGCGAATTAGCGATTTGTATTTCAACACATGTTCGAAATGTGTTAAACATTGATGTCTATTGAAATATTGATAACTATCCACATTGAATCATCCCTCTAAGATTGTGTTTAATATATGTTTTATAGTTCTGTCAAGAAAACAAAACTGTCGGGGGCTGAGCGAACTAAAAGGTGGCGTGATAAGAAGGACGACAATTTCAAAAAAGCTGAGAATGAGAGTAGTGGGAAATGTTTGGACACTGATGTTGTACCAACCAAAGAAGTGCTTGCCAAGCTAGCAGAGATTCCTGAACCAATATCAAATCGCCATTTCTCATTGTCACATTCGTATGCAAAACATTTAAATGATCTTATGAAAACTGTTTAGTAATTTTTGTTTGGATAGTTTAACATAATTTGTACATAAATATATCATATATCATCTTTCATAGTGTTCACTTGTAGATTTTAACTTCTTATTACTTGTATTTCACACTTGGTCACACACGTGACGGACCTGTCACACACGTGACAGGTACATTATGTTCCCGTACACTCATAGTTTCGGTTAATTGCATAAATTTCTCTTTTAGTTTAATAAAGTATCAATTGATGTAGTATGTAAGATAGTTTTCATCATTTTTTCCTCTTACAGTTCACAGAGTTTTGCATTTGTTCAGATAACTTTGCAAAAATCTATTTTTGTGAGTCACACACGTGACATAGTACATTTGCCTCGATATCTCTGAGAAGGCACATGAAAAAGCTGAACTGCTTATATATGCTGATAGAGCTAACTTAATATGCAATAAATATCCCATAATATATAAGCTTCCCACTAATGCCTAAGCATGAAGCAGAGAAGAACAACATAATTATTGTGTGAATGTCACACACGTGACAGGAGAATTGCCCTGCAGTATAAAATGATAACTTGCAAAATATGTGATAAAAGCTGCAGCAATACTTTTACATATGTCAGGCATATGCGAACTCATAGTTTTTTTGCCTAATGCAACTTTTAAGTGCGGCTTCCCACAGTGCACAAGACTTTTTTCTACGTTTTCAGCCTTAAAATGTCACACTTATGGCCATAAATCAGGCAGGACTACTTCTTAAAACTGTATTGAAAATGCATAGATAGGGTGCTGATAATCATATTTGATACAGTTTCTGGGTAATAACTATAATTATTGTCTGTATCAGTTACTGGTGATGAAGCCACAATTGAAGGATGGATGATCAGCATTGAAAACCATGTCATCTGTGAAGGTGTCCACCAAAGCTTCATCACAGGACTGGCTGCAGTTTTCGCCACCTACTATGTCTTCAACTTACAATACCAAGAGGAGGCCTCAAGGACCCTGGAGTTTGTTCAAAGGTAAATATTGTTTTGATATTGTGCCCCTCTTCCAAACTGTGTTCAGGAATTGTCATAAGCTGTACTGTAAATTAGTAGCCATGTGAACATCTCTAATTTTGGGGTATTTATATGTGACTAAAAACTCAAATTAAATCTGTTCATCATATAAAACTATTGTATCCCTTCAAAAGACACAGATTAACTGCTTGTTGTATATGGATTTATTTTATGATCTCTTTATGATTGCTTTGAAGGGTCAGAGTTTGGGGTGAGTAAACTTTCATTTGTATTCTGAAAATGAACAAAAGTCTAATGGGTTTGGAATGACACAAGGGTGTGTAATTTTCATTTTGGGGTGAACTAACCCTTTAGGGATAATAGTTTATCAATATTCAAGTCAGATTTTGTTAAATGTGTGTATTGTATTTTATATATATATATATATATATATATATATATATATATATATTTTTTTATTTATTTATTTATTTATTTATTTTTTTTCCCCCAAAAAGGCACTTTTCAGTGTTATTATTTATAGTGATTTGTTATCAGTGGTGACTGGGTCAAAGTAATATTTATATGTACATATGGCAGAAATAATACAAATCATCCAGTTTACAGCTTGTGTTCAGTTAATCTAAATCCTCACAGGGTGGGTTTTAGTCCTTCACAGGTATTGAGGTAATCTGAAATGATCTCATAATTATGACACACAGGGGTCTATATCATGAGTAAACATCTTAGAATAGTCTTAAGTGCAATTCATTTTGATTTACCAAGCCTAATACCTCATATTTCTTTATTGCTTTTCAGGCGCTTCATTGGTTTGAACCCTGAGAAAGGAACAAAGGCCAGCCAGGTGAAGACGCTATCCAAGAAGACAGGGAAACTTGTCCAAAAAAAGACTGCTACTGTGAATCCCCATGTGGCCACCCTCATAAAGAACATATTTGTGAAAATTCACAGCATTCTGTTCATGTGAAGTCAGAGCATTTTGTTTTTCAGTTGGTAAAGTGGAAACTGTTAAAGAATATATTTTATATACTTATTGGCTTTAATAAAAGCCTAATGTTTTAAATCTCTCTTTGGTCCAAGCTTTTTGTGTTCAATTCATTGTAGAATGCACATTTTAAATGATAAATAACAAAGATCACATTCTACTGCATTTTAATACATTTTATAGTAATAAAATGTATGAGATTATAGTAAGAATGCTAAGGGTATAATAGAAACCAAACATCTACAGTGTTATACTGTACATCGTATATTTTGTACAGCACAGTGCTGTGAAATGGTTTACAGTAATAAACTGTTGTTCCACATTACAGTAGGTGCACTGTAGAATCACAGCTTTATGCTGGCAAATCTAGCTGCCAGTTCTTTACTGTAAATTAACAGGATTTTTTTTAACAGTGTAGAGGCAAGTCTTAGAAAATCAGTAGCAGCTGCAGAACTTGTTTTTGAAAAATGTTTGTCATTGAAGATAAATCCTTCAATAAGATAACCCAGTACCACAACTCATCACACAGTAGTCATCATATTATTTACATACATGTTCTAAACTATTTCTTCTTATATCCAATGTGTAGCATAGAAATACTCAGTTTGTTTACAGTTACCTCCATATTAAGTATCCTGTTTACATCAATAGAATGGTCACTGCATAAGGTCCATAATCTTCCACAGAACAGACTGCTGGTGTTTTGATACGCAGTGCCTTGGACCTGTCTGGTTCTATACACAGTGGTGCACCTGTTCAATGAATTGACTTGCTATTGCAAACCTCCTCAACACGCCAAGTCAATTTGTCCTCTTCGGCATGTTACATCGGCCCCCTTGTTTACGACACTGCTCCACAGTAAAAGGCACATACAGGAGCCTGTTATGAGTGAGATGTTGGAGAGCCATCTGAGACAGTAAGTGCTCTGGCTCTAGAGGCAACAGCACAAAGCAATACATACACTATCACAGAGTGCTCCTGTTTTCTTCTTTTCACTTCTCACGGTAATCAAATAATTTTAAGCTTGGGACAATGGCTATATGTTTACGTGCACACCAAAAACCTGATTATCTGGAGTTATCAAGTCACATGACAAGAATTAATGAATTAAATATGTTTGTTAAATAAGTTTGAAATAGAGGTTTTAACAGTTGCATCGTTTCATATCACCTGTTTATCATCAGTTTATCCTGTGTGCAGATGAGTCAGTCTTGAAGTTGTGGGACATTGAGGATATTGCATGGTGACAAAAAGGGAAGACCACAATTGGAGGCATCTCTATGGCACCTAATGTAAAGATGTATTAATTACATGAAATCAAAAGTTCATGTGTACAGCCTACACACCCTGCCACACTGACCTCTGCCAAGTGCAAGTGCATGGTGGGTCTGCGGGAAGAATCCACAAGAAGTCTATTTTTGCCAGTCACCACAGTAGTCTAAAGCAGTTTTCAGGTAATTACACATGAATTATCGCATGACCCCACGTGAAACTGCATTGCTTTGGTGATATATAAACCGCACTTGACGTAGTTGGTGTAACAGGCAATCTGTGACAGTGACATGTAGACTTGGACACAGCACAAAGCTGAACAGCTACACCATCCCAGGCTCACAGTAGCCCTAAATGTTCACCCTAAATGTTTAGAAATATCAGTTGGTGTTAACAAAGTTGTAACTGTCACATTTTCTCATACAGAAACATATAATCAAGTTTTTCTTTCTTCCCCCCTAACGGTTCATTTTATACTATTTTCAAAGTCAACCACCCCTACACCAATGTTTATGCCTGAACCCCAGCACATATAAATCAGACACATGACAAAGATAAATGCCTGGTGTGGATGTCAGTGAAGAGGTCTGTGCTCACAACAGCAATGTGACTGAAGGTGGACAGATGGAGACGAGTGCATCACAACTGCTGTTATAGTAAAAGAACCTCCAGTGAATGTCAATGTGCTGCTCAGGGCCTCTTTGTCAACCAGAGAGCAGGAGGCGACGCTACAACAGCCAATCTGCATGCATAACTGTCAGGCCTCTGATTGGTCCACGATTGGTGGCTAAATAGATGGATTAGCTCTGGTGTGATAAATCACGTCTGTTGCTTGACAAGAGCGGAGTTCAAACAGCAAAGGACAAAGAATACAAGACAGTTGGTAGTTGTTGAATGTGACTAGTTTTGTTATTCAAGCTATATGCTAAAACGTTTGGGGGTAAATGCTTTATTCTTAGTCTTAGAAATCACAATTCACTAAAATGTCTGCCTATTTTAGTGACCCCACGTGAAAGTCATGTTCTGAATGTGCTCACAGACCTGGTGTTGTTCTTTCTATGTGTTTTAAAACATGTGACGCCCTGTCAACAACTTGGCAAACCTGATGCAATGTGCCGTAGTTTAATCTGTGAGATGCACAACGATTTTGTTGTGATAGCGCTCTGAAACTTGTAAAACATGTTACTTTTGGCCAAAATAGCATTTTCAAAACAATAAAAGGTAACATGGTGATCTAAATATGTTATGCATTAACCCATATAAGTTAAATACCCCCTCTTTAAAAAAAATCCTAATGGCTTTTTTAACCCTAGTCCAAATTGCAGTGACATTTCCTCAGCCTTCATAGAGTACAAATAATTGAGGCAAAATAAGGATTCAAATATTAAGTCTTTGAAGAAACAAGAGCCATTTTTCTAACAGATGCTGAAATGGCCCTTTGACTATTCAGACCACTGCTGTCTCAGAGAACATGAAGTGGAAGAATTACATGGAGTATAAAGATCACTCAAACATACGAAATACAACTTCAACAGGGTAAATGAGAAAATGCTCTAAAAAGTCGATTTTGCATAACAAGTCAGCTTTAAAGCGACGCATAAGCAACATGTTTTTCTATAAAAATAAACCAGGCCTATATTTGTATGCTCAGGACTTCTGAGAGTATGATTTATATATACAAATAAGTCTTAGTTCTGCATCTTGCCATGTATCCTAACATGTTTTTACAGAACAGACTTTCAGAGCACTTTCTGATAAGGGTATTTTATAAGGATGTTCTCTAATAAAACTAAAATATCCACCAGACTGTGTAGATCCATAATATTCTTGTAAAACTTAGAACATCTACAAGTAAGCTTCAATAACAAAGCAAGCCAGTCAGTGTGTGGGTCCAACGGCCATTGGGCAGCTTTTATTTACAGGTTGAACAAAACAAAGTTAAGGTTGATTGGTATGGGAGAGATGGCGATGTCACTGCAGGGGTGAGGCTCCACCCGAAAGATGAACTGAAAAAGAATTACAAGTGCCACCACCACCAATAACTATAAATAAGTTCACCCTCTAAAGTGAGCCCCCTCCACACCCAGCTATCTACAGCCTACACCCACTGCAGAGCTACAATACATATATGTAATAGGATAATTCAAACTCAAAACTCATAAAACGGCAACCAGCACTGAGCCTCTACAATCTGGACTGTTAGGACCCAGAAATAACCATGTGTTAGGCCTCAGGAAGAGGAAGTGAGCTTGTGCACCTCCGACCTTTATGGTCTCTGTCATGTGACACATTTTGATCACCATGTTACCTTTTATTGTTTTAAAAATGCTCTTTTCAAAACGTCATTTGAATATATTTCCATAACATTTTTTAAACCGTCATTAAATTCTATACAAACTTCAGTATTGTCCATGGGCTTATGGACTTCTGCCTTGAGTTCACTTGTCTGATTACCTGTACTTTCCCATCTCAACGTGGTGAGAGGAAGCGTGAGTGCCCCCATAGAGCCTCTGTAATACCAGGACAACATGTAGACTAAACACACGGACAGATAACCACTCTGCCGCACTTTCAGCATCAGCAAACATCCTCTACTCAAAGGTCTTGACAATAAACTCAAACTTAAACTGCATGTGGCACTTTGCTTTGACAGAGATAAAACATGGAATAAAAACTAGTGAGTTAGTAAAAGAGGGCCATATCTTACAGCGTTGGGGATTGCATGAAATATGGCGTTGTGGGAATGGAAGAGCTTTTAAGTAATTCTTCTCTGGTTGATGCTTATCAGGTGCAGGAGCTGAGATCTGACAGAGGCAAAATACTTGAGCTATAGGTGACTCAGCCAAAAAGGAGGCCCTGGGCCAGCTTATATTACAGTCCATTAACAGCAGTATATGCCGTGTTGACAGAATGGCATCGATGAGCAGAAAATCTTCTGAGCTGAAGGATCATTGCACAGGCTGGTACCATGATGTATTCTCCCTCACATAGCTCTGATGAAAGGGTTTTAGGACGCACTTACTATTAAATAGTAACACAGAGTCCTGCTGCAATAGATGCTCCTCCAGATATATTTATATAAAAACAGGGCGGAGGAATGAGGATAGCCAGAGACAAGAGGCTGCAAAACTTTTGTCACTGTCCACAGTCCTCTTTGAAGGTAAGCACGTATTCACCGTATGTTTTGGAGCAGAGTTTATTCTCTGTTTTCCTTGTATGAGTAACATCAGCGCACACACAGGGCTCGTATAGAAAGTCATGCGTACATGAGCAGCCGTGCCGTGGCCCACCTCCTCCAAATGGGCCAAAATCCCTGGATACGGTTCGCTCACACTGGACAAACATACCGCACTTTAGGGGCTATCCGTGCTTGGCATGGAACTATAATGAGATCTGGAAGATGAATCCAAGATGGTGTTGTATTGTTTTCAATGGCCTGTGCTCAGGATATTGACATAATTATATATAAGGCTTACAGATTCTATTAGGGTGTAAAATTTGTTTTCCCTAACTAAGCAATTTTGGCAAAGTATATCATTTTACTTCCTTGCTGGCAGGAGATGTGACATAAATAGAAGTAATTCCTTAACTATTCCCGGATTTAGGTTTTGTTTATTTCAAATTGTTTATTTCAAATTTCTCCAAGCCAAATTTCTCCATGTGGAGCAGGGGTCAGCAGCATATCAATACTTTGCCCAATACAAATTTCCCTCTAGGACAATAAAGTATAATTGATTTGATTAGCATAACATTCAGGCATGACATAACAAAGAACAAAAAGAAAAACCTGTAGAACTGGACAATATCCAATCACACAGGCTCAACACATCTGCACAATCAGTCCATATTGTTAATACATTTTATGGACTGTGATGCGAACAAGTTTTTATACCTGTTACTTTTACATAAAGGAACCTTGTATCTCCTCCCAGCAGGAGCTCACACTGTGTTGAGCTCATGAGGGATCTCTGATGATCTTCAGAGCCTGTCTCACCACTAACTGTTCAAAGATGGTCTGTGGGGCAGTCAGAGTAGACACTCCCACGATGTTACGTATTTGATAGTCAAGTTTCCAAACCTAACTATTTCATACCTTAGCACAGACTCTATAGCTCTATATAAGGTCAGCATAATATTTTGACCTTACTGTAAACACGATCAAAAGCTTACCTAATTTACACAAATATTCATCAACACCTTTATTTTGTTAAATTAGGGTTTAAACTGTCAGAGAAATGTTTTCCTTGTGCATACATTGTCCCTGCATTTTGGATGGAATTTTGTGTATTTATGACGTTGGTGGATTTTGCTTCAGTTCTTCTTCCTGCATTTTTCAACTTTTCTTTTGAACTTTTTTCACAAACTGCTACTGGACTATGATAAATATTTATAACCATACTATCCCACTCCCACCAAACAAGTAATAATAAGGAGGACAGACTCACATCCTTCGTCAGTATTTCATCTAAAACTCACCAGAACAGCCTCATCATGTCCTGTTTACATAATTAGGCATATTTATTGTAGTAAGATTCCAGTGTAGCCTTAGTTATCTCCAATACAAATGATAGTTTGACTTAGACTTTCAAGAAAAGGTCATATGAATACATACGGCCTGTCAGTGGACATTTCTGATAATTTTTGCTGGATTATAATATGTTTTTTGTATTATGCTAAGATGTTTCGTAATGTGTTATTCAAGAATTCAATCTTCAGTGGTTGGTTGGCCATAACATTTTGTTCCTTGACTTTTTAATACTACTTACACTCAAACAGACACATTTGACATGATTTGAGTATGGACAAAGTGGGTTAAGTCTCTTGCACATGAACAATATATTGATGTAACATATTCTATCTATCTTTCGCCTCTCCTCTTTTTTCTTCTCATTTGTTTTTTATGCCTCCTCCCTGTGTTAAAGCCTTCCCCCATAAGCCTGTCACATTGTGCTAATAACTGGGAGTCAGTCAGTTGCACCTTTTAATAAGCCCCGGATTGGGAGGTAAGGGGCTAATATGAACCAAGCCCCCAGAGAGCTCTATCGTATTTCATGCATGCTGTAGGTCAACGCAACGCCACTTATACCATTTCCACACTGTTTTCCCTGGACATTTTTCCTGATTATCGAATATCATGTAGTAGTAACATTTTACTGACCTTGAAAAGTGTTGAGTCACCCTTCAGATTATCAAAGCTATAATTGCCACTTGTACATGCTGCAGATTTAAAATTATTTTTTTACAGAAAGCTGATTAAACATGCTGCTTGTGGTGAGCGCTCACAAAATCCAGCAATTACAGGGGTAATACCTGCGTGCACCTGTACACCAGCATTGATTTTTGTGGTCGGTGCGGCATTCACACACTGCAGGTCGAGATTTGTTCCTACACTACAAGAATTAAATTTTTACCCATTGATAGTTTCATAAATTAGATGGTTCACATAACTGAAAAAGCAGGTTGGTGAAAGAAAATACATTTAAATAGATCCAAAAGATTTGTGAAAGTGCAGAGAGTCCCATCACTATTTATTAAGTTCTATTGTAGATAGGGAATTATATTCTTTAACAAAATTATTTTATTAAAAGAAAGATGAAGTGTTCTTATTCAAAATAATATATATGGCCTCTTTTGAGAGCATTGTTTTATTTCTATAAAGGCTTCCTAGTTGTTTCTCACTGTAGATATGGCATTAAACCAAGACAATCTTGGACATTGTGTCAGTGAACATGTGACAGCACAGAAAGGCTAACGTCTGCTTTATCTTACCACTTCTGCCATGAACACATTATAAGACTTATCCTGGAGTCAAATTGCTTACTTTGGTCTAACAGTAGTCATGTGAAGTCTGGCTTATACAGAGTCATAGAAGAAGCACACCCCAAGGTAGCTAACTGCCTCATGGGAAATAAATCAGTCCAGGAAGTGCCTAAGATTAACTGTATAGTATTGAATTTGCACAAGAAACGTAACATTTCCCCTCTTCACTAAGGACGTTTCTGTTAGTGGCACAGAGCATTGTGGGGACTAAAATCTATATACAATTCATGGATACCTGCCAAAATCTGTAAAATTTAAAGGCCCTATTCCCAATTTTTTGTTTTTCTATGTATTTGACCAACATTGTCCAGTAATATATATATATATATATATATATATATATATATATATATATATATATATATATATATATCACATATATCACATATATCACTGGGGCAAGTATATATACCTCTCAGGTCAAAATATGTCCACTGAGTGATGTCTGCATCTAATTCTAAAGTGTTTTAATGTCCGATAATCAGGAAGTCTACGTAGCATACTAGCTAATGTTAGCTGTACTATCATGGCCAAACTCTGCACTGGTTTCTGAGAGCTGTGAAAAAGCACTTATAAACTCTTTACAGTGAATAACTAGAGTGTTTGAGATGTGTAAGGTAAGTTAGGAACAACTTTGGACCACAGCAAACCATTTAAAATGGACTACTTAAGTTTTTCACATTTTTAGGATTCTAAAATCCTATATAGATTATAAGATTACAAGAACAACATCATAACATTAAGATATGGGCGGTTGTGTGGGTGTGCATGTGGTTGTGAAGTGACTGGTTATTGGTGTGCTTAAGTTGGCACTGACAGAAGTGTGTCTGCACAATGGAGATAGTGCTGTTGTGGGTGTTACTGTAATGACAAAACAGGACAGAAATGATATGGTGTCTATATGAAAGTAATGTAATGACAGAGTAATGGCAATAGTTAGTTTTTGTTGTCTTTTTTTTGTTTTTTGATAAGTACTCAGGTTTACTGTGGTAACCGAAATACACAGGTTGATTCTCAGGCTATAAGACTTATTTTGATTGGTTCACTTTGGAGTGGATCAGTATGGTCTGAAAATGTTTCCACTGATATTTGAGGGGTCCAGCCTAGGGGCTAGGGGATAGGCTATACTCCTACTCCACCGACTTGTAGGCATAGGCCAAGTGTAATCTGGGCCATCCTTTTAGACGTGCCAATGCACCAGAGTGACAATCTAGAGGCAAACATACACATTTATAGGCTGTGTGCACTTGGCACAGTCAGGAGCATGCCTCAGTGCCTGAACATTCCGGGTGCTCCAAAACGTCTCATTATTCTGCTTTATCTCCTGGCCTTCAGGGAAAAGCTGCTCCAAAAACCATTCACCGCTGTAGTAGCTAACCAAAGAACACAGCAGTCTTCACCCACATGAAGATCCTTATAGGCTTGGGAACATGCCTGGGGGAGTGTGAGTTAACACACCTGGACCATGGTGTCCAGACATAGCCTCAGGGTGGAACATGGCTAACTGAACAATCACTGGAGACTGTCCAAAGCTACAAGTCCTTTTTGGTATGTTGGTCTCTTATGATCACAGCCTGATAGATACCATGGCTGAGCAAACATCTCCATGTGGGTGAAGGCACGGGCACTCTTAGGAAACAGGAGGAAGCCCTGAGGGACCGAGTGGCAGTTTTGGACATTGTGGTGAAATCGGAGTGTCCAGACACTGCAGCGTGCTCAAAATGTACTGATTAATGCACATGGTACCAACACAGCCACAGATGTGCGTGCACAAATCAGTCTTTATGGTTGGTGCCACCAACCATTAGGTAAGGTGCACACCGACATGCCCAACAGCCACAGCCTCTAAAGGTGTATGTTTGCCTCTGGATGTGCCTTCTGGTCTTCATGTTTATCAACACATCTAAAAGGAAGGTCCTAATTATATTAGGCCTATGCCTACAAGTCAGTGGAGTAGCGCTGGATTTGTACTGACTGCAAGTGAGGAGAGCTACATACTTTGAGATGGTTACTTGCAGATTGCCTGTTAAACCAACTACGACAACTGCGGTGCATATTTGAACAAAGCAATGCATTTTTGTCATGCAATATTTCATGTGTAATGACCCGAAAACTGCTGTGGTGTCCAGCAAAAACTGGACACCAGATTCTTCTTGCAGATTCATTCTCTGCCAAGGTCAGTGAGGCAGGGCACAGAGGTCGGTGTGGCAGAGTGCATTGACCTTCTAAGTCTTGCAGGACCTACGCAAGTGTTAAACTGCACCGCACTTGTAGTCAGTGTCCACCAGGGTTATGAGTAAAAATAATAATTCAGGGTGATGCAAGTTGCTCTCGTAGCAGAGCTGTGCCCCTGCCCCTGGAGCCGTACCCAGAGCATGGACACACAACTCGGATGGATCTGGTCCCACCAAAGTGATCATGGATTGTGGACATGGAAACGAGGCTTATTAGGAAAGGTGATGAATTGTGGTGGACTGCAGCTGCATTTTTCTGCATGTTCAATTAACCATTTTCTCAATGTTGTTCGCATCATCAATTTGAGTTCCTCTTTTGACATGAACAAAAAAAAAGAACTATACTATAGTGATATACTAATATTGAACATATTGTTTATTCTATCTATAACTTCTAATTATTTACTACATGGACAATCAACAAAAAGAAAATGTAAATATACATAACTGTAGCCATAGCTAATTTCCTTCCTCAATCACTTGGAAGGGCTATCTGCACATTGCATTCAAATTTTCACATTTTACAAAAAAAAAATAAAGAAGTTATTAAGGTTTTAAGTATGCATGCTTAAACATCAGGTTTAGTCCCAATTAGACCTTAACTTAATGTCCAAATCTCTGTGAGTCCACAAAGTGTAACAGACAGAATCTGAATAAAGTGGCTGAATTATATTACACGTGAAGCCTGGTGTGTCTGTAGAAGGGCAGAGCGCAAGTGGAAATCGGACAGATGTGTCCTATGACATTTTGAAAGGAAGTGTGGACCACTATTGGCTCCAGTGTCCAAAAAATCATTAATAGCAGCCTTGTTTCTGGAGTTGTGCCTTTGTTCTGTAAAGAAGCTGTGATTGAACCCCTGTTGAAAAAACCTGGTCACATCAGTTCCCTCCAACTATAGGCCTATATTTAAACCAAGATCCTGGAGAAATGTGTCCTCCTGCAGCTCCAGTCATTTCTAGAAGCACATGGCACTTTCGACATCTTCCAATTGGGCTATAAGGCTTGACACAGTACAGTAACTACTAGTGACTGATTCTTATGATTCTGCCATTTTAGTGCTTTTAGACTTGACAGCTGCTTTTGACACAGTTGAACATGCAACTCTTTTAAATCTGTGTTGGTGTCAGGGGGACCGCCCTCAAGTCTCAGTGGGAGGAGCTGCTCCGTCAAACTGGGGAACTCCAGTTCATCCACCGTCACTCTAAACTGTGGAGTCCCCCAGGGTTCAATTCTCGCACCTGTTCTTTTTGCTCTGTACCTCTGCCCGCTGAGTGAAATCTTTAAAAAACCTGCACGTGCTCTGAGGTCCAAGGGCCAGCTCCAACTCGTGGTGCATAAGACGAGACAGGGCCTTCGCTCTGGAACGCCCCCCCACGTCCGAACAGCCCCCACGGTGAAGTGTTTTAAGTCTCGTCTTTAACACCAACTTTTATTCTCTAGCTTTTAACACCACTTGAGTTGTGTGGTCCTCTGTGTCTTTTATTTATTTTACTTATTTACTGCTTATTTTATGTTTTTTATGGTTTTGCTTTTATTTGGTTTTACTGGTTTTATTGTTTAAGGACTGGTATGATCAAATTTTAGCAATTTACCTTTTTGTTGTCTCCATTTTATGATCTCTGTGCAGCACTTTGGAAACTGCTTTGTTTGTAAAATGTGCTATATAAATATAGTGGATTTGGAGTGGATTTTGGATTTGGAATGTGACCCTTGTACTGGCATGTAAGAGAAACTGTACTATATTACTCCAAAAGTGAATACATCCTAGAATATGCATAAAGCAAATCTATCTATTACATCTGTGATATCAAAGTCAAAGTGGCCAAGAATGTGCTTCAACCATTTGCTTGTTTTATGCAATAAGAAAGTTAATAGTGTAACCTCAGTAAACAGGTCTTCCCAATTTGCCAAATATGGTCTGAATATGTTTCAAAGGCATTGGTTGTTATGTCAGAAAGGTCAGTTGCTCAAGGGTCTATTGAGAGTGTGTGTGTGTGTGCGTGTGCGTGTGCGTGTGTGTGTGTGTAGTGGGGGTCATTACATTGTGGGATCTGAGATTTGTGTATGCACTCACTTCATGGGAAACATTTGCTTTGTAATATTAGATCAGCAATATGGTTTAAAGTTAAAATATGGGTTATTTTAGGTTAAGATTAGTTTTAAGGTGCATGTTTTGAGGGATTCTGCAAAACCTTAACTTTGTTCAGTAAATGCAATCATCAGTTTTTGTGTGTTTCTAGTTGGTCTGTGTAGTGATGGGACCTTCGGCTCCTTTGTGCAATTTGTATCTTTTGGATTGGTTCATGCTAAAGAGATGTTCAAAAAATTGGCTCTATTTATATTTAATTAGGCTATATGAGATAAGCCAATGTGAGAACTCATTTAACTACAAATTAATCACAGAGAGAAATGACCAAGGCTAAGATTTGCTTTCAGTGGTGTGAAAGTGTGTTTACCCTTTGAAATTATGACATTCTAAATAAAGTGTTGCATTACAGTAATAATTAATCAATGTTTTGTTTTTTGTTTTGTTTTCTTGTGCACAAAGCTCTCACTTGTGTTGCCTGCTCTGCTTCTGTCTGATTCTTCTGTTGGTTCAGTATAAACATGCATACAATTTGAAAGAAAAAAACGAGCTCTGAATCCATCCGTTCATGTTAAGGAACCATTCAAAAGTGCTGATTCATTCACGAACATCACATCACTAGATCTGTGACTTTGATGAGGTTCTCACTCTCACTGAGCTACTTTTGATCTTGCCCCTTTATGTGTTATTTTGAACAGCTGTACATTGTTTGGCACCGCATGACTGACGTTTTGAAGGAAAATTGCGAAAGTGACAGCCTTTATAATCCATTAAACGCATCGTCCTTGTGTCCCTTTTCCTTGTGTCCGCTGCTCTGACTCTCCTTGGACATACTACTCTGTGCTCGTAGACAGTAACCATGACCAGTGGTAGAATGTAACAAAGTAAAAGTAGTAAAGTACTACTTAAGTAAAAAGTTTAGGTATCTGTACTTTACTTCAGTACATTTTAAAGTGGCTACTTTTTACTTTTACTTTACTACATTTGAAAGCAGGTATTTGTACTTCCTACTAAACTAAAAGACTCTTTTGTCCCCACCTTTATTGTTTCGCACTTACTTAAAGGTGCACTGTGTAACTTTTCTGGTGGAGGGTTGTTTGTAATCACTGACGAAACAATTGCCCCTCGGGGAGCTAATAAAACGTTGAAGTAATCGGTCAATTTATCCCCACTGTATCAGTGCTTAGCTTTGGTCTTAAAAGGTAAACATTTTGCTCTAAAGACTCAGTCCATAACATCCTAAAGACTATGTTACAATGGAATATAGAGTAGAATATGATTACAGACCAAAAGGCAGCCGTGAATGTTCTATCAAAAGTAAATAAAAATATATTTACTCCCTGATACCCGATGTTTCCCTGCCCTGGAGAGACAGAGATGTGAGTACCATTTTGTGCCTCCAGTCTCACTCCATCATTCTTGCACACTCACACAGACTAGAGGATTCAAAGCTCATCTGGGTTAAACAGCTTAGAGAAGTGAACTACTTGCCTGACCAGCCAGAAGGGATCAGAACTGGACAAGAGAGCATGAAAAACCTCCATCCAAACTTGAGATGATCCAACCACAGCTGCTAATTTGTATCACTTGTCTCTCAAATGTCGAAGACATCTCTCCAAAATTCTCACATCATTTAGAACAAATTGCATAACTTATTTTACCTCAGACAGGCTAAATAATAGTTGATTGTCGATTCTGTAAAAATCTGTGTTGTTTCTCAGTCCTTTATGTTGCTTTTTGTCCTGTAAGCAGCCATGCATTTTTTGACACGAACGGACCATGCATCTCTCTGATCCTTCTGAAACTGAGGAGACAGGATATGATCCAGATCCGCTCATGTTTGTAAAGTTTTTTCAAAGCATGTTTTTTTTTTTTTTTTTTTTTTTTAACCATGCTTTTTTGTGTATTTCTGTCTGAGTGCTTTAACTTGGCTGAGACAAGTGATTCAGTTTTTTCTCTTGCTCTGTGATTGTGTGAGTAGAACAAAGGAGCAAGGATGTTAAGGGCAATGCAAATTTATTTTAACAACACAAAAGATAAGAGTAAAATAACACATAGTCAACACAACACATAGTCGACAGTCATTTTGATGCAGTTCTACACAGCAGCACTTAAGTGAGAAGCACTTGAATAAAGACTGGTTTGTTTTTGTTGATGTGCTTGGCGTGTCTTTTTATAGTGTAAATAAACTCCATTCACATCTGTGTAGAGAAAGCCTGACTCCAGGGCCTAATAAAGAGTGTTCCCATATTCACGTCCACTGTCAGCAGACGCCAGCCTCACACAGCTCCTCTTACTGTGTGTGAGAACAGAGTTGACAAGGCGCACTATGGGAATGTATCGGCCATGTACTACAGGTCACTATACATTATAAATAACGTGGAGCACTGTACACTGTAAGTAAACTGCAGTGTTACAGTATGTATATATTTACTACATAATTATATGTGTTAGCTTGTTTGGTATTCAAATCCATCTTTCTGATCAAATGACTTGTATATTTGTGTCTCTTTCCCAACTGTTTTCAAAACTAAAATTTAATTTTCCCTCATTAAATTCATAAAATTGGAGAGAGAGAGCGAGAGAGAGGGGGAGAGAGAGAGAGAAACTTACTTTATTGATCCAGAGGCCAAGTTTTGCTCCAGAAACATTTACACTGTGCTTCTCAGTCACCTTTGTGTCTTAGTCAATGATCTCAGTGCAGTTTAGCAGGAGGACTGGTCAGTCAGGGTCAGTAGATCCTGTGTCAGAGCAGTTTGAGAAGAGGAAAAGGCAAAAGTGTTCTGTGTGCCAGGCCTCACTCTTAGACCGGTGTGGTGTTTCGGCTGGTGATGAAATGAGCCATTCCCTTAGAGTATTTCCGCTGGAAGGTCTCAATATCTTTCCTCTAGAAAGTTATTATGGCTGAATTAGAATTTGTGCTAATTAAAGTATTAATTAGGTAGTTACTAAGTCAGAATCCTTGTTTCATTTTCGCAGTATGAATGAGGCCTTTGTTTATGGTTTATTGAGGCAAATAACGCATTAGCAATTCACTTTATGGATCCCATGGAAGTGCACAATTGAAATAGTAAGTTTAAGCTATACAAATTTGAGAAGTTTTCAGCTCTTGCTCCCTTTGAAGATAATGGATTTACAGTAATGGGGATTAAGCCAGGAACAGCCATACTTAACCTAAGGTGGTTTTACATGTTTTGTTAGCTTTCTTTAATGTGGTGTATAGTGAGGCCGCTGAGTACAGACAGGCTATGAATATATTTCCACAAATTTCTGCACCTACAGATTCCTTTGAAAAGATTGCCTCAGCGCTTCGAAGTGTGAGCTGTATTATACAGTGATGTGGTGTATGCAAATGACGGCCGTATATGAGAGACACTTATTACATACATAATTATAAGTACATTATCGCTACATATTTTGGTTAGTTAGTTTACACTGAAAGGGAGGAGGTTAAAGGATGTTTGAGAGCCAAAATTGCTTATTACATATTTTTACATAAATAAATATGTTTTTAAGATCCAGGAGATCATTTCAATTCATTGTCATAAAACTGAATTAATTTAAATTACTCATATTACGCTAATGTTGTTTCCTCATCAAAAACATAGCTGGAGTTGTGTTTTGTTTCATTCACATATGTTTAACACACAAACCTGACATATTTAGTTCTTCTCTCAGACTGAAAACACTCTGTTCCACCTTGTGATGATGATGTGGTAATATGCAATACAATTGCATGAATATGGTAATATCTTGAAAGTGTAGCATAATAACTAGTGACTCCAGTGGTTAGTATACATGCCTCATGCTGGGCGGGCTGCAGTTTATACAGTCTAAAATGATACTCAGTGAGTTCACAGTTGCAGAATGTGTTATAAATCATCCTCGAGGACATACTTATCTCTCCAATACACCACTTTGAGTGGTTGGAAAATCTGGAGGACTGCAATTATGTCTTGGGGTCAAAATGTTTAAAAACAGATACTATAGATCAGATTCTTCCTAATTCTAGTTGCTTTATAAAAGTATCAATCCATGTGTAGTCACAGGACACAGTCTTAAATATTCATTTTCATTATCTGAAATTGACTTTAAAAAAGACACACACAATATTTTTCTTAAGGCATGGTTTGCCATTTCACACTATCCATGACAATGATATAGGTGCTATTTTTATGCCTTTGAGCACTGATACTCGTCCTTCCAGGTATTATGACAATCCATGTATTCTTTCTTGGAAGGCTGATTCAATTTACTATCACACAAGACAAGTGAACTTAGAGTTGATTGGCTTAGAAATGCAGAAATATTGGACAAAATTAATCTGAAAACTAGTCTGAAGTCTTTTCATTAACTAATAAATATTTGGCTGACATGTCTTTGGGAGAGTTTCACTTTTCAGTTGAATGTGACCTTTATTCTGAATGTGTCCCCACCTTATTTGTTCAGAACACCAATAGCCAAAGGGTGTATAAAACCATGACATTTTCTCTTCTTTTCCAGATGGGAAATGCCTCGGAAACATTTATCCTTGTGTCCCAAATATCAAAAGACAATGACTTCCTTATGGGGACCATTTATACTGTTTTTGGTAAGTGACATTTTCATTAAAAATTTAACTAAACTGTTAGTTGAGGTAATTTGATCATGACATGCATTCATTCCATTCAGTATAACAGGAAACTAGGAAGTAATTAGCTTGAATAATGCAGCCTCAGTGGTTTGAGGTTGACAGTTTACTCCCAGCTCCGGCTAGAGGTGCCATCATGTTCTTGGGCGAGACACTTCACCAAAACTTGCCAGTGTTTGAATGTGCTGTGTGAGTGCACGATTGGTGGGAGTCAATGGTGCAGACTGGCAGCCCCACGTTCAACAATACACAAAAAAGGGGAAAGTGACTAACTGAAGAAAAACTAATGCTAGATAGCTTGTGACTGTAATTTTATGTGTGAAACTTGTTTAAGTCAAATCATCTTAACTGTTGTAGTTCCAGCTAATCAATTATTTCTTGTCAAATTGTGTTAAAATAAAGCTCAAATTATAGTCTAACAAGCCACAGATAGAGCATTACACCCCCAAGGAATGTTGATGGCATCAGCTGCAAAGTATCAATACAATATGTCACATGTTGTATAGTACAGTTGTGAAACATGAATGATGTACTGTAGATGACTCCTGTCTTTGCCCCAGGCGTGCTGTCCATGCTGGGGAATGGCACGCTGCTGTTTGTGGCATATAGAAAGAAGTCCACCCTGAAGCCGGCAGAGTTCTTCGTGGTGAATCTGGCTATCAGTGACCTGGGCATGACCATCACTCTGTTCCCTCTGGCCATCCCCTCAGCCTTCACCCACATGTGAGTCCCATTAGCACCCTCACACCTCAGGTCACTGCACCCGCTCATGACTCACTCTCTCACTCACAGGTTAGACAGGTTAAGTAAAATAGAAATGTCTAGAATATCACAACTCAAAAGTAGAGGATTATAAAAATGTGAAATATAATATAAAAGAGTATTTGTACAGCACTGTAACTAGTCTCAAGATATACATATCCTAATTTGTATAGTTACTGTATGCTTAATTTCAGTGTATTTTGAAATAATTAGCAATATGGTGGGCTGGGTGTGCCAACTTAAAGGTCTTATATTACGTTAAATTGACGCTTGTGAGATTTAAGCCATGTTAGAATGTTGTTACCTCACCAAAAACATACCTGGAGTTGTGTTTTGTTTCACATGTCACACATGTTTGTGTAATCCTTTATTATTAGTCTGTCTGCATTTTCAGGGTATGTTTTGGTGAAGATACAATATAACATCTTTAAGCAGTTTTGTGTATAATGTTCAATAACTGCTGTCCAAATAAAAAAAGTAACAATTTCAGTCAATTTAGTTTCGAACCAATACCAAGTAATAACACCATAATGTGAGTTATGCATCTGTTTTTGGAGACTTTACCATGACGATTATGATAATGCAACGTAAAGGAGGAGGAAGAAATCAGTGCCATAACCCAAATAGATCAAAATCATGAACTAAAAAGAGAGACCATGGTGAGCTGGCCAAACAGAAAACAGAAGAAGGTGGAGATCAACATCGTACAGGCCTGTGGAAGCAGCGTTGACATAGGATAAGATAGAGCTATGAGATGAGATTCGCCTAGTTCAAGCACTTTAAATGGAATTTTAGTGAAAGGTTTTTGTAATGATTCAGTAGAGCAAAACTTTTAATATTTTGCAAGACTTTTTAATACTCTGTTAGTCATAAATAATGCTGAATTGATCCATAATCACTAACCAAAAATGGTCCACTATAGTGACAGGCGATACCGACTGGTACCATATAATAATGAGTTTGTCATTTGACAGCTCTGTAACAGCCTTACCACTAAATACATGCATGTGGTGTAATGTGAAAGCATAAAAGGATTGAAGACCTAAGACCTTGTATTTGAGGCCAGCATCATCATTCCTAATGGCCTGTCACTCACGGTCCATGGACTCCCTGTCTGCTCTGATCCCCTGAGCGCTACCTGCTGATTGCTGTCGCCTGTGCTGGTCTGGGTCAAATGCATGGCTGCCCTCCTCATCAAACTAGAGGGGAGGCGAGAGAAGAATACTTATACAGGCTGGCTATGAAAGAAATGATTCAACACAAGGAGATTTAAGCGGTGGTGGACAGAGTACTGAAAATCTGAACTCAAGTAAAGGCATGGCTAACTGCTGTAAAAATGGTACTTAAGTAAAAGTAAAAGGGCAGATGCTTCTCCCTGATTGGCTAATCCACGTGCCACACCCCTCTGAACTCGGGGTGACCAGACTCACATCTTTGTAAAGTACTGGGGAAGTGTATATTCTGGGTCACAGGCAGCTAGTTAGTTCATTTGTTGACCACCTGCTTGTCTCCATGGAAATGTTATTGCTTTGTCTAGAATGTTCCACAGTATAGATTAAACCTATCAATCACGAGGGAGACAAGCAGGTTACAGCACTATGCTATATTACAAATTCACATTGGTGGAGAGTTGCCCCTATTCACAGAAGGAATTAATGTATTTTTGAGCAAAAGA
This sequence comes from Taenioides sp. WSHXM2023, assembly GCA_029959045.1. Classification (NCBI taxonomy): domain Eukaryota; kingdom Metazoa; phylum Chordata; class Actinopteri; order Gobiiformes; family Gobiidae; genus Taenioides; species Taenioides sp. WSHXM2023. The sequence goes on along the minus strand of CM057086.1, from coordinate 20,384,389 downwards.
AACATCTATAATGAATAAACGCTATGGATATGTTTAATATCATACCGTGGAATTATTTATAAGAGGAAATAGTGAAGAAAATTCAAATTCACATTTCCTATAAGGGCACGTCTCAGTCAATAAAATCACTTCTGAAATGTGAGAAAAAAGGATTGAGCTACAGAAAGTATAGTAGTTATAATGAGTGACAGGTGGAACAGACTCAGAGAGCAGTCATTTCATGAATAAATGGTTGCGAGTGGAGTAGCCTATGTAAACACTGTGATGAAAATGCAAATGTTTAACAAGCCTTGCCTTTTATAATGGCAATAACTTGTACAGTGAATTAATGTAGTACATCTGTGGTAGTGACTGAATGGTTCTTGTGTGGAGTGGAAATTATTAGAATTTGCATACAACTACATAATTTAAAGGTGCAATATGTATCCTCTCTGATGGAAGGTCAGCCATCTGCTTGTCTCCATGGAGTCATCATTGCTTTGTCTGGAATGTTCCACAGTATGGTATTAAATATATCTATCAGCAGGCAGCAAAGTGCCTATCTCTGTTGAACACTGAACAAAGGTAAAAGGTAGCTGCTAACTTGAAAACTACCACTACATGACATTACAAAGTGGAACAGAGCATTTTGAGCATTGTAGATGCAGGCAATTTAATAATGCAGGATTACTCAACGTGTGTGAATGAAATAAAACAACTCTGGGTATGTTTTTGATGAGATAACAGCATTATAACATGGCTTAAAGCTCACAAGAGTCCATTTTGTGTAATATAGGACCTATAAAGCTAAGATCCCTGTTCTAGGCAAAGCAATAACATCTCCATGAAGACAGGCAGAGGGCATACCTGCACCAGAAAAGTTACATAATGCAGCTTTAAGCACATTTTTTATGCACAATATTTTTCTTTCCCTCTCCCTTAGGTGGTTGTTCAACAGAATCACCTGTATTATCTATGCGTTCTGTGGAGTCCTCTTCGGTCTCTGCAGCCTGACTAACCTCACAGTGCTATCAAGTGTGTGCTGGCTCAAGGTTTGCTGCCCCAACCACGGTAAGACCTCCCATCCCCTAGCCCCGCCCCCCTCCTCTGCTCTTCCTAATGAGAGATGCTCGTCAAAGAGCCTTATTGACTCCCTCATTTAAACCTGCCCTGGGGCCCTATAGTTGCAGTCTTAAGGAAAATACAGCAAAACAGCATCAAGCCACTTTGGGAGTACTTTGGTTTCATGCAAAAGTGGTCATTGTGTAATTATTTTCAGGGTCAGCAGTTCATCCTTTTCAAAGGACGATATGTAAATAAGATGATGACAAGGTCTGTGTTCATGTAAATTCCACAGGGGCTATTCCTGCAGATAAAGAAAATGGGAAAAAATAGAAGCATTCCAATTATGGAGATCTCATAATTTCCCGGTTGCATTCCCAGTTGCGTATTTACAGGCAGAGTGCATAGCATAAAGTGGGTAACACATGCTATTAAATTATATGTGTTGCTTTACTGTGCACTACCTCTTGCATGTAACTATCTTTACTGTCAGATACTGTTTTCGCCTCATTTAAGCTGCCACTGAAAGATCTATTTTCCTTTTTTCTAGAAACAATCAAGGCTGAATTAATTATATTTCATGTATATTCATATATTTTGTTAAAATGTAGTGGCAAAAACAACACTGACCTTGACCAGTTACTCAACCAACAAACAGCATTATGTCCATCAATGTGTCGGTGACCGTTTTTTCCCCATGTATTTGAGCAATATTTGACTGGACTGCTGCAACCCTTTGAAAATAATTTTGTTTTTCACATTTTTAAGACAGTAAAAACAGTTCCTATAAACATTTTTCAGACCTTCAGAATTGCTGCTTGTTTGTTACCTTAAGGTTGAGTGAAGCAGCTTGATCTCGTCATTACTATTATGCAGATCATCTTAAAATTAGTTGCTAATAGTCTTGTGTTTACAATTGGTAAGTGTGCAGAAAACACTACTCTGTGTCCTTCATGTGTTATAGACTGTTTAAATACATAGATGGATGTTTAAAGCTTGAATATGAAATGCAATGCTACACATTACTGTTTAGACCACTTTAAGACTTGCTCCACCATAGGAGTCTTGGATGTAATTCTCCTCACAGACTTTAATTCACACTTTTATGCCATGTTAGAACAAAAATCTTCCTACCCCTGTATACTATAAATTTGTCGGATTCTCATTATCAGTCTCTAATTCACAACAGTGATGTCTACTGAGATTTTAAAGCTATAAATTCAGGACTTCAAGGGCAGTAACACGGTCAGCTAATTACTCACCGCTATAATTGCTTTTGGCTCCAAATTCATATTATGTAATAGGATTTTTTTTATTGGGATTAAACCATGACTGTGCCAGGCTGTTTTCATAAACATGTTTATGCTCCAGACTCATTTCATGTGCTGTTTAAGCATCTTATCAGAAAAAGAAAAGACAATTTTGTTGTGTTTCCATCGAAAGTAAAGCAAAAACCTAAAAAAAATAATAAAGGATAAATGTACCCAGGCATTTGAGAATAGATGGACTAAAATCTATTTTTATTTGGACAGCTTTAAAATAAGCCAACTAGCACCGCATTTCTGATGTCCATTCATGCCTTGCACATACAATATGCATTTTTATGGTCAGACACTCGAACTCACAGCAAAACATGGTTTGTAATGGTGTGTGTGTGTGTGTGCGTGTGCGTGTGTGTGTGTGTGCGTGCGTGCGTGCGTGCGTGCGTGTGTGTGTGTGTGTGTGTGTGTGCGTGTGTGTGTGTGTGTTTCTTTTCTTTCCTTCTTCAAATTAGAGGAAATTATGCTTAACCTCCTTCATGCTATAGTGATGCATATATATTTACACTTTAATTGTTACTAAATGACCGTTGCACAGAAAACAGTTTGACATCTATAATTAGCGGATCAGGAAGTCCCATTAAAACTCACTGATGCCAACAGTCTAACTGCTTATAGATCCTTGTGCGTTGAGTGTGTTGTGTGAGAGGCTCATCAGTCACTGGTGAGCTACTCATTAAAGCATCATTATATTCATTCATATGTGATAATGAGTGAATGCCACACTGCCCTCGAGTCATACATCACCTCTTATTATTTACTTAGGTGCTCCAGTACATGACATCACCACACTCTTAAAGACAATATGAGATGATTATTAGCAAACACTGCATCAAAAAAGCAACACTTTAGTGTAATAGATCATTATTTTAAATCATAATCTGGAGGCCTAAAGATTAAGGCAACATCCCTCCTCCCAAATTGTATACTTGAAATGCAAATTAACAAATAATTACACAGTTTGATGAAAAAATGCATGCCCGTAAGTGCTTTTTTGGACCAATCGGAACAAAATTACATTTTGGCAGACGAGTCACTGCAAAGAAGAGTGCATATTGTTGGCAGATCCAGAGAGCATAAAATAGCAGTGGAGGGAGGCAGCCCTTATTTAATCCATTTAACCCAACAACCACATGTGCATGTATAAAATTGTGAATTTAGCTATTCCATTTACTTAATGTTTTTGGTTAGATTTCATGTTTAAAGACCTGAACAAATCCATTTGAATAACCTTCATTTATTTAATATTCTTGGAAGCAAACCGTTCTCAAACATCTTCTGAATATTCATGAAAAAAAAAATAAAAAAGCTTAGAAAGTATGTACTTATTGGGGGATAATACAGTTGATACTTTGCAGCTGTTGTTATCGACATTTCCTGGGGATGTGATGCTAACCATAGACACTGCTCTGTCTGACACAACACAATCTGACCAGAAAGAAATGACTTAAAGCTACAACAGGTGACCTGATTTGTCAGTCATTAGCTAGTTCATCTTTTTGTTGAAAATAACACACCTCAACAGGACCATGAACGCTCTGCTTCTGAAAAATGTGTTGCTTAAAACCATTTTGCAAGTTTTCAGATGATCTTACAACAATTTTGTTTCCATAGTAACTAATGATCATTCTGCCATGCACATACATGTAGAACACCCCCATCATGATGTTACTGCAAAGTATCAACTGAAGACAAATGCCCTTGACAGATAGACATGGGTGCACTGCAACATGCTCAGCTTTCCTTTATGTTTTCTCTCTTTCTTTCTCTCTTTTTCTCTCTGTCTCTCTCTTTCTCTCTCTCTGTCTGTGTGTGTGTCTCTCTCTCACTCTGCAGTAGTCCTCTTAATGAACCACTACTGACAAATAAATTTGTCTCCAGCTCGCCTATCTAACACAGAAACATGGCTTCAGAATTCCCTATCTGCTCCAATCAACTGATAGTGATTTCTGCAAAGGGAGTCATGGGTAACTGCATCAAAATCCATACAGGAGGAAGGAGTGTATAGTCAGGTCTAACACTGTACCAAAGCTCCTACTGTGCTCAGTTGGGTTTTTTGATTAGTTCAAGGAGGTGAACAAGACACTGGAATGGGAATTGATTAAAGCTCAGGTACCTGATTTTCAAACAGCAAAAGGAAGTACAGTAGGTTTTGAAAGGTGCTGTATCTGTTTTTTATTGTCTTAAAAACAGAACTAGTACATTTTAAATGGTTTGCAGTGGTTCAAAGTTATTCCTCACTTGCCTTATGCATTCCAGGCATCCTAATTATTAATAGCAATCAAATTTATATGCATTCTTCATAGAAGAGCAGAGTTTTGTCGTCAGGTTGAAGCTAACAACAACTAGCATGCTAATGCACACTTCCTAATTATCAGACAATAAAACTCTTTATAATAAGAAACAAGTAGTGGACATACAAGTATGTTCATCCTGCATCTAAAATGTGCATATCAAATATTTATACTGGTGCTCAAATACATGGGAAAATGTTTTTTGGTACTGTGGTTTTAAAACCATCTAACTTGTTTTCAGAGTTTAGCTCTGTTATCTTAAGCATCCAGTTCCAGTGTGCATACTTGAAGCCCTGTTCAATGGAGTTCAATGTTTCTGTTAATTACTGAAAAGTCTAATTTCACTCACACCACCCATTAGCATTTTTCATTATTTTTAGAGGAAAAAGTTGAATACAGTTTTCTTTGTCATGCCAGAGTTTTATTTTGAGTCATATCATCAGTGTTTGAAAAAAAGCAGTTAGGTTGAGTGCATTAATTGCTCACTAAACCTTATTGTGATTGATCTCCCTGTTATTTTGTCCCTGTTGTGGTATGATGGAAATGATGATGCAGAGCAGGTCCAAACTATTACTGTTTTTACTGGCCCTCAGGCTTGCTGCTAAATTGATCATAGCCATTCATTTTTAACAGCAAATATGAGTAATTCTACCACTGTTACCCCAATACCATCACATTGCATTGCGAAGCAGACCTAAAATTAATCTTTCAAGCCTCATTAAAGGAACGGTGGGTGTGTGAAAGCTGTGTTAAGATAAGATAATCCTAAAATAAGATAATCCTTTATTTGTCCCACAATGGGGAAATTGCACAAATGCACCAATCTGAATGATCCACTGTATTAACCACCGTTCTGGGCCCTCTGCTTCAAATATGTTTTAAGATGTGGTTCTTGATGAAAAAAGTTTGGACACTGATGTAGAGCATAAAAACCTGAGCGCTCCTCCTACAAGATTGACCAGTGATTTGAAGCCACTGGGGAGGCTTCAACTCTATTACAGCCATCAGTAACAGCTAACCATGTTTTTCCTGCAATCCAGAGCCCACTATAGGGCTTAATCACCACTTTCTCTCCTCTTTCACCTCTACCCCTCTCTCCCTCTTCCACCCTGTCCTTCCTCCCCTCTCCCCTGTGTGTGCTTGAACCAGAGAGACTGTGACATGCTGCTGAAGAGGCCCGTGCCACTACAGATAAGGATGCCTGTGTTTGGGCATTCTCTGATTGCACCGTGGAGAGAAGCATGTGTCCCAATCAATTAAAACAACTGCTTTACTGCGGGCAACGTTTTGGGAAATCTCTGGATGTCTTTATTCACTGTGTACAGCTTGAGTGTAATGACCAAACAAACACATCAGCTCTATTGATTACAGGAGCTGAGCGTTACTGGTCAAATAGTGGTCTTCACATACACACGTCTTGATTATTTGACATTCAGTTGTCACAGACCTCAGATCAAGCACTGGCTTTAATTCTGTTTGAATCAGTACTGTCATCTAGAAAGCTACTTTTTCCACTTAAGTAAGGTATAGGAGTGGCAATACAGAACGATAAAAAACTGTTATCTCCCACATCAAATGCAGCAGTGTTCTTCCACCGACATATTTCTTCCCATATGAAATTAGAACTTTTGCATAACCCATCAATTACTAATGGCTGCAATATACTACTAAGAGTAAAATTCTGAAGGATTCTTTACCAGGTCTATTAACTATTATTTTGGCTTCTCTTATTATGGTCTCCACTGTCACAATACTAAAATTGCAAACTCGATTTTGATACTATATAGGAATATACTTGATACTCAATACCGACACAACAATAATTAAAAAAAAAACCTTTTTCTTTAGAAAATAGAACATGATTTTCAACATTAAAGCATAGTACTTACTTTTATATTACCATGTGGTAGGTTCCATGGTGGTCCATGGACATATACAAAAATTCTGATACAGCTCAAGATCATTTTAAAGCTATTCATGAAAAGTTAATCTCTGTTCTGTGGATGTGACTTACCTGCTCAAATGAGTATCTAGTTTTGATACCAGTTTTAGTATCAATTAGTATCTGATTTGATTGATTGATTTCTATCACAGCTCCCAACCTGTACACAACTCATATACAGTGGTTACTCTGGTCTGTTGTCATCCTGAATCATTCCCTTGTATCTCTATATCTTCTGTCCTCAGGCAGTAAGTTCTCATCCTCTCACGCCTCCCTGCTGGTCGCCGGAGTGTGGTGCTATGCTGGAATATTTGCAGTGGGACCCCTGTCAGGATGGGGGCAGTATGGAGCAGAGCCTTATGGGACAGCATGCTGCATAGACTGGCACGCTCCCAGTGAGAAGTCCTCAGCCATGAGCTACATCGTGTGCCTGTTCTTCTTCTGCTACATCGTGCCATGTACCGTCATCTTCCTCTCCTACACCTTCATCCTGATGACTGTGCGAGGGTCTCGACAGGCAGTTCAGCAGCACATGTCCCCTCAGAACAAGATCACCAACGCACATGCACTTATCATCAAGGTACCCATAATGCCACACTGTTGATCTAAATGTTGCTGGAAAAACTGCTGGACTTTATTATTACAATAATGTTAGATGATAATACTTTAGAACATTTGTCCACCAACCCAAAGGTCCGTGGTTCAGTCCCATTAGGAACCAGTGCATGCAGATGTTGTGTCTTCAGGCAAGACACCTCACCCATGTAAAAGCATTATAACATGGCTTAAAGTTCACAAGAATCTATTTTGTGCAACTTAGGATCTTTAATTAAGTATAAATTAGGCTAACTTTCTATGTTTTTACTGCGTTTTCCTTTCCAGCTCTCGGTGGCAGTCTGCATTGGCTTCCTCACAGCCTGGAGTCCTTACGCTGTGGTGTCTATGTGGGCTGCATTCGGGAACCCAGCGACTGTGCCTCCTATGGCTTTTGCTCTGGCAGCTATATTTGCCAAGTCGTCCACCCTTTACAACCCCATCGTGTATCTCCTCTTTAAACCCAACTTCCGCAAGTCACTGTGCCGGGACGTAGCCCAGTGCAAGACCATGTTCTGTGGGTGTTTCTGTGGCGACAGCTCCTCACAGAAGAAAGTGTGCAGAGACGGTCATTTTAAAGAAGAATGCAACTCCACGCGCTTGTCCAATGGGTTGCCGGAGAACCATGGGACCTGCCGGCACTGCCCCTGGCCAGCTTCTTCCCCGGGACATAGGGGGAGCTGTGAGGGGCACAGTCCACAGCAGACTGCCAGGATACTGAAAGGATCTCTGCACAGTGAAGTGGCCGTCAGTCAACTGTCCAACGAGCTACAAAGTGACTTCCTCTAGACCAGGACAGTCAAGAGGGAAAAGGGAAAAGTCTGTTCAGATTATGAAGTATACAATATGATTAGGCATAGCATACTCGCTTTAATATGCACCTCTTTATCCTACAAACTGTGATGTATGTATCCAATTTTACTATGAGATTTTCCATGGACTTCCCATTGTGTCACACGTTTTTGAAAATATACTGACGACAGCAGACAAGTTTCTCTGTCATTACAATCTCAACGCTTTTGACACATCAACATTAATCATATGGAAAGAAGCTGTGTTGTTGAAATCATTATCCATATGTTATGCCTGATTGGTGTACACCTGCACTTAAGCTCACGCTGTAGGTAAAGCTGATGGAAGGTACTGAAATACACAAAGAAGTTACGAATATTTTGACCTTCCCAGGAGAATACAACTGATTATTTACTGACTATTTAAAATATCAAAGGAAAAAAAAAACTGAACTATGCTGATCCATTTTCTCTGAGTTTACACACTTGCAAAAACAGTGCCAGGGACTGTGGTGACTGTACTGGTGAAGACAACACCACTCTGTTACTATGTTAACTATTGTCCCTTCACTCTCTGAGAGTTACGTCAATGTGAAGCTGATCCTATGCCTCAAATACAAGTTACTGCCAAAAACATACAATGATAATGTTAGAATCAAAAATGAGCCAAACAAACATTTTATAACATGCATGCAAAGAGGACATGATATAGACTGCCTTTTATATCAATATTTATTAAATACTGTATATAGAGATGTAATGTGGTGCATGCTTCTAACAAAGACAGGGTTGTTGAAGTTTCTCTTAGTAAAGGTTTAAAAGTTAATTTAACAAAAGTCACACCATCTACCTCTAAAGCTAAGCAGGGTCCAGAAAGGATCCCTAATGCTATCAATGTTGGTTCTGTCTCAGTAGCCATAGCGCTTTTCAAAAGAAGATATTTTCAAGATGAATATATGTTACCAAATCTAAAGTACTTAGTAATGTCTATTGATGTTGTGTTTGTCTATGTTTGTCTGGTCATTGTAAAAGCCATGATCAAAACGCCTCAAGGTTCAAACGAGAAGACTAATTTAAAATCATATTTATATAGTAAACAGAAATCTTAGTAATGTTGACGTTATGTGTGTGTTTGTATGTACAGCATGTGAATGGAGAGCTGGCTCTTTCAAAAATGCTGGAGAAGAAAGTTTACTCTACAGTGTTGCTGTGTTTGTATCAATAAGACTTATCAGGTGCAATTCAATAGGCTGTTCTCAAGATTTACTAAGCGTAAAAGGGGAACTGTTTTGTCCATGTTTAAAGGTGCACTATGTCATTTTTTGGTTGGGAGGTCTGTTACCTGCTTGTTGCTATGGCTATGTCATTGTTCTGCCTGGATCCTTCCACAATATGGCATTAAACAGATCTAGATGACGATAAACCTTACATTTTTTTTAATTACTGGTGGCTCAAAAATACCTTGAAAAACAGGCATTATTTTGAGACTCTTTTAAAGGTACACTGCACAACTTTTCTGGTGGAGGCTCCGCTACTTACTGGTCTCCATGGAGATGTTAATACTTTGCCTGGAATATTCCATGATATGACATTAAACAAACCCATCTAGTATTTATTCATTATGGATGTTTCTATTGCTCAAAAATACAACAACTCCTTGTTGATCTATCCACAGATCTAAATTGTAATGTAGTGTAATGCTGTAACCTGCTGGTCTCTCTTGTGATAAATAGGTTTAATCTGTACAGTGGAACATTCTAGACAAAGCATTAACATTTCCATGGAGACAAGCAGGTGGCGGACCCTCCAATGCACAATGCACCTTTAAGACTCACACACATTGGGGGGTATTGTTGGAGAAAGGAATCACAAACCCAAGCAGACTGCATATGCACTCCAGCTTCATCTCACAAGCCACAGATTGAAATTTACTTTTTTATTTTGAACATTGAATCCCCCCAAAAATTGATATATAAGATGTCTATATTGTTGCAGAAAACTCTACCCACACTCGGATGCTGAGTCTATGATTTTGAGAGCCCTGCTGTGTTTGGTAAATCTTCAGAAAACCAATATTTTTTCTGTATTTGTGTTCAAAATACAAGCAGAAACACTGTGCAGGTTTGTTTTTCTAAGGTGCCTCTGTGTGCATGTGCTTTCCTGAACTTTTAACATAGATTTTCAATTTCTTCTACACCATCAGATAATACGTCAAAAAGACGCTATGTATATAAATATGTCCAAGTCAGTTATGTGCTGAACGTACTCTATGCATGGATCAAAAGCCTCATGAAGAAGTTGGAAGTGGTTAGCAGTAGTAGACATGCAAACATTATTCTAACAGAAAGTGCCCCGTGAGCATGGCTGAGCTTAGGCTGAGTTTGTCCAACATGCACTTCCGATAACAACCCAGGGAGGCCGTCAAAGAGAAAATGCTTCAGTAAGATAAATGGGATCTGCTTTTAAGTGCGTGTTTTGGGTGACGTTTGACTATATACTGAGACGCTAACACCATCAGCTCTCCGTACCTCTTCACATGTTTTTTATGGAATACCTGAACCTCCCGTTTTGTGCTTTCACTTCCAGATTAGTTCCTCTGGAAGTCATGCAAAACCACCATGTCAGCATATATGTGGCATTCCGCTGCTCCCTGCAATCCTTTGTAATTCAGAGGGTGTCCTGCTTACTGCCGCGGTCGGGTGATTAATAGCATTTCTTCACTACAGTGAATAGTTAAATTGGGCTTTCACATGGCAGTGACTACGCAGATGAGACCCCCATATCATACAATGAAGATCGAGTGAGGTTGCTGGCTGCTAAAGAACTGACAACACTTGACAAAACCCCCTTGTCAATGCTGATCTCGTCTGATCTCGGAAGCTAAGAAGGGCTGGGCTGGTTAGTACTTGGATGGGAGGCGCAGAGAGTAGCAGGTTCTAGTGCATACTGCCATTGTGTCCTTGGGCGAGACACTTCACCCACATTACATAGAAGGAATGTGGTTTGTGAGCAGATTGGCAGCCTCACTTGAGTTGCTTTAGTGGCTAATCAGAACAGTGGTGGAACTTAACGAAGTAAAAATAGTTAAGTACTGTACTTAAGTTAAAAAAAATGTAGCTATCTGTACTTTACTTAAATACATTTTACAGTGGATACTTTTTACTTTTACTTCACTACATTTGAGAGCAGGTATCTGTACTTTCCACTCCACTATATTTTTCAACTGGACTGAAAAGTGTTTCTTTTTTATGAGACCTGCTGAAAAGACTGAGAGGTTTATTTTTAACAAATTTGTAGTTTAAGCAAACAAAAATATACAAAGAAAAACAACAAAAAAATATTATACTTCAATTGTTTCTGTAGAAGAAAAATTCAGCTCAAATCTGTATCAAAATCACTACATTTGGACCTTTATTACATCTCAAAATGAAATCAAAATACTTTTACTTTTTACTCTTTGATTACATTTTTAAATTATTTCTGCAGTATCTGTACTTGTACTTAAGTAACAAGATTGAGTACTTCATCCACCACTGAGTCAGACCAGTATTTCCATCATACAATTCAGGGCAATGTTGCACTGTAAATACAGTTTTATCATATTGTAGACATCGTGCATATGTATGGCTGAACTCCAAACTTATACTCATTTAAAATATGCAGATTCCCATTCAAAGACAACCGTTAAACTGTGGCTCTCTGTGTCCTGCTGCCAGATCTTCTGTACACTTCAAACCAGACATCAAACTGTGAAAATCTGATGTCTATATTTTGTCTCAAGGAAAAATGCAAATTAAACAGTTACATTTCTGCATTGCTAGCCATTCCCGTTCATTAAGATTCATCAAGTGTGCATAGTTTGTATAATATAGATAAACATATGAACAGTCAGGGATTTCTATGTCGATGTTGTTTTGCATGAGCGTCTATGAGGTCTATGTAAAGACTCACATTTGATTTGTGTATTATTTATGTTGGGCCTCGGGTCGGAGCCTAAAGCTGCTGTGTTGGGTTTGATGTGCATTGGCAGCTGAGGTGGTTGAGTTGAAGGCTTCTCTCTGCAGGTGGCTTTGGTTTCTTGTACTTTACTTTCATAAGCTGTGTGGTAGCCTGTTGTATACTGGGCGATCACTTTGAAAAGGTTGGGTTGTAATTATTCATAGTGTTTACCAGTTCACTGAAAATTGCCATTTATAGATATATATAAAAAAAAAAAAAAAATACTGTTTCTTCATCTACAGAACAGTATATTAAAAAAAATCTCTACAATAGATTTCAGTATTAAAATATTGAAAAAATAATTTTAGAAATGAATTGTTTTGTTTTTTGTTTTTTTTACAATGCCATATCAGAATATTGGTGTCATACATATTGAAGCCAGCCATTTTGAAAAGTGTTGAAAAAATTGAAAAACAGCATGTTATGTCTACCTCCAACTATCCCAGAATGTACTTGGATTTTTTTAGTTTGTTGTTTGAAACTGCAAAGTGAAAATGCCCATTGTTCATTATAATAAAAGCAGGATATATTACTCTTGTCTACATGGAGATGTTATTGCTTTGCCTGGAATATTAAACATATCTATCTTCATTTTGTAATTAATTAATGAAAGGTGCTTTTGTTGCTCAAAAAAGGTCACCCCTCCATAGATCTGCCCTGTAGCTTGGTTTGGTGGCATCACCTGCAGTCTACCTGGAGAAGTTAAATGCCATACCGTGGAACGTTCTAGGCAATGCAGCAACATGTCCATGGCAACATGCACGTGGTCGACCTTCCACTAGAAATGTTACATAATGCCACTTTAAACAATCCTTTATTGTCAAAACCTCAGAGTCAGTGCATTTTTTCTATGCAGTATATGTTCTATAATGGCTTGACAATGTATTTAATTTAAAGAACATTTCCTTTGCCAGTCCAATCATTTGGCCTTACTTTGTCTGCTGCCACACTGTTCTTTTTCTTTCTGCAAATCGAGGAAGCAACTTTATCAAAACCAAACATGCATATTATGGTATAGGTCAGCAAGTGTCCCTCTGCTCCCCGTCCTTTGTCCAATACAAAGCCTGAATGTCCATTTTGTACATATTGATTTGTATATGAGAAGTGTCTAAAAGTATATCCTCATTATTATTACATTATTAAAGTTACGGATCATTTTTAGTGTCATGTTTGTTTCTAATGCACTGCATCTGTTTACATGATTTTATTTGGAGCTTTCAAACATGTTAAAGATTGTATTAAACTATATTCAAGGACATATTCTTTGTTCTGATGTAAGAAAATTTAGATTTCAATAAAAGATTATATTCCTGCCTTTGATTTCTTCTATACATAACAATACGTTTTGTATTATAAAAATACTGTACATTAGGGCTTTGTGTGTATGCTAAATAAGATATATAATCCTCTGTTTTTTTCTTGTATTAATATTAAGGCACATTGTTGAATGAAGTGATTAGCTGTGAACATACAAAGAAATACAGAATTACATTTTAACACTGAAAGGGGAAGAAGTGGTTTAGTGGCAGAACATTTGTCCACCAATCCGGAGATTGGTGGTTCAATCCAGTTCTGGTAGTGCACTTGTGTCCTTGAGCAAGACACTTCATCTGTCTTATTGTATGAATGAGTGAGTGTTTGTTGTGGGTGTGAATGCCAGGGTTAGGGTTAAGGGATGGGAATTATAGGCCATACAGTTATATGTGTCTCATGTATGTTCAGACTGCCCTCAGTAAATAAAAATGGAAACAACATTGATTCTGCTATACCAATAACATTACCGGCATAAAAAAATTAAACAATTTCATTTTTGTATGTCTGCATTTTTTATATATCATAATTAATGATGTCTTGGTACTTAATGAAAAATTTAAATTTCGCTTGATTTGGGTTTCTGAAGTTGAATTATACGTTTAGAATAGTTCCTGCTGAGTGTAACGTCTCTTTTCATCTCATGCACTGACATCTCTGCTTCATGCATTCTGAATGGAGCTTCTCTGGTTCACAGGTTAACACCATTTTAGCTCTAATTGGATTGGTCCAAATGCACAGAATATCAAAATGTAATTCACATTTATCTTCACTGGTTTGGTTCCACACAAACACATTTGTATGAATCTTACACTGCGCTATTAAGACTTTGAGGTGCTGGTGCTGATTATGGTTAGTTATATAAAATGTCACAAGAATGTTATAAGAGTTACAGTGTGAGCCTCCCAGCAAGAGGACTGTGGTTCAATTCCTGGGCCCTTCTGAAGTTTGTATGGCTTGATGTTATCCTGATATGTTTGGTAAGTTACAATTGTTGCTCTACATTGGACCTAAAAGTTCACTGGGCAACATTTAGGGTCCACCAACAGCTTGTCTCCGTGGAAATGTTATTGCTTTGTCGAGAATGTTCCACAGTATAGATTAAACCTGTCTATCACAAGGGAACAAGCAGGTTACAGCACTAGTCACTCCTATTCACAGAGAATTATTATTATTTATTTTTTGAGCAATAGAAACACCCATAATGAATAATTGCTAGATGGATATGTTTAATGTCATACCACGGAACATTCCAGGGAAAGCAATAACAGCTCCATGGAGACAAGTAGGTAGCAGACACTCCACCAGAAAAGTTGCACAGTGCACCTTTGATGTGATGAATGTGATTCTTTTCTAAAATGAAAGCACAACAAAGCATAACCTTTATAGTGTTTATATGTAGCTTGTAATTAAGTGTATTGTGTGTGTTTTAAGTGACAGTAACAGATTAGATCAGATAATCAGAGAACTTCTACTGATCTCTAAACTCAACTAATGAATTTAAATACACATCTGAACATATTTTTAGCACATGAAACTATTTGCCTCAAAAGCCTAAAAAGTCCTCATTAAGACTTTCCTCCAGCTACATGGAAGAGGAGGGGATTAGAACAGTAGGTGGGTAGGATTTTTCAGAGAGACATAAAAGAGATGAAAGAATACTTAAAATTTAAAGCAGCATGTGACTTTCTGTAGGTGGCTCATCACCCGCACAATTCCATGGAAATAGAAAGTTAAAACCAGATTTTGGAACAATCTTCACAGAGACAGATTATGCCATAGTGTGGAAGATTATAGTCTAAAGGAATTATTTAAATATCTAAAACTAGAAATATTCTTTGATGGTGGAAAACTCAGAAGAGCAGACTGTGAATCTAATCGCCGTTTTTAAGTTCTCTTAAAAAGTTTTCCTTACTATTGATACTTTGCAGCTGATGTCATCAACATTCCCTGAAGGTGTGAAGCTAACTGCAAGCACTACTTTGTTCAAAACTCTGTTACTCAATTTAGACTTAATCTGAACTTCATTTTAACACAATCTGCCCAGAAAGAACTACTATAGGTGATCTGATTTGTGCTGGTAAACAAAGCTCTCACACATAAAATTACAGTCACAAGCTAACTAGCATTAGCCAACAGTTTTTCTGTTAGGGCACATTCACACTAGGACTTTAGAACAGTTCATCCTCAAGCACGACTGTGTAGGGTCCTATGGGCCGCACTCACACCTGCACAACCGAACCAAGCCACATCCTGATGACGTCATCACGCAGCGCTGTTTGTTGGGCACGGTTCATTTGCGCTCACACTGGACAATGGTACTGCACTTTGGGGGCTATCCACAGGACACGGTTCGATTGGGCGTGAGCACACCTTTATTCACTCTCACCTTTTTGTTCAAAATCAAACACTTAAACGAGACCATGAACACTCGTAATGATCACAAGCTTCTGAAAATGTGTGGTTTAAATCTATTTTTTAATCTATTTTTTGTTTTCTTTGCTAATGTGTGCATTGTGTCACCATGGCAACTACATGGTAACTACATGTAGACCCCCCCTTCAGTGAGATGTCACTACATATTATTAATTGCAAGAGTTATCATCTAAACTGCGTACATTCAGACAGTCCAAAGAACACATAAGACCCAAAAGTAAATCTATAGCCACATTAGTTTTCCAATAGTGAAGCTAGCGTTCATCATCTGCTCCACACATCAGCTGTATGATGATATGCATATCTCCAGCTCCTATATTCCCTATACAGCAATAAATGTGAGAGGAGCAGATCCAGTCAGAGAGCCCCATGAGAACATCTCAGAAAATAAACATTCATTAAGTACAAATGTCTTCTTTGTTCCCACAGTGTTGACCTTGATTAGACTGGTGCTATAATGCTACACTGAGAATATATGGTGTTAAATAGCATATGCAAGGCCTTTATAGTATTCACAAGTTCACTAGATAAGCTGTAGAGTCAGACTGGAACTATACTCTAGAGAGAAGAAACGGGTCAAAGGAAAGAAATAGTGTTTAATGGAGCTGGTCAAGGTTTATATCAACCTGAAAGAAGGACTTAAATGGAGAGAAAGGAAGTGGAAAAACACATACAAGGAAAAGGACACTGAACTAGGTTAAAGGTTGTATGGAGGATTTTTAGGTTTCAAATTGTCAATGATAGCATTATAGAGATGCAGCAGCCTTGTAATTATGATGACCAAAAAAAAAAAGAATGAAAATCCATCAACTGTGGACGTGGTGGGGCCAATAGATAACGAGGCTACCTTGTTATCTATATACTTAGCAGCTTTTTCCAGCTGTAGCTTCCTTGCAGTTAGCAGAAAGTTTGTTGCGATGGTAAACAAGAATCCACTACCAGTTAGCCGCAAAAAAAGTCAGTTTTTGAGGTTGCTGAAAGAAGAAGAGAAGGGGAAAAGGAGTGAAGCTAAACGAAGGTGATTCTCAGAGATTCATTCCAGCGATGGCGTGCACTGAAGCAGAGGGTCTAAAGACTGACACGTTGGTCGCTAAATTAATTCTGGAAAGGAAACTTCTGCTTATCATTTGAAAACCTACAGTATAGTTACAGCAGCAACAGCGATTCTGAACACGCACCGGCTCCTTACACACAGCGTACGTGTAAGGAGGAGGCTGGAGGAGGCGTTTCTACTTGGGGGGGGGGGGGGGGGTCTCCACTGCATGGAGGATCACCATTTACCCAACGGAAATTAGGTCACTGTCCTGCTTTTTCCAGAGCTGTTTATTGAATCTTTCAACCACATGTCCTATTTGTCAGAGCTAACATGTAATGTCCATATTTTCAGAAAAAAGTAGTCTAAATAGTGCTGTAACTGGCCACATGATTACTGTATTGCATGAGAAATAGAGTTTGCTTTGTTTCAACAAAGCCAAGGAAGTGTATTTACCTCAAAACATCCGTCAGTGAATATCTGCTCCTTTATCCATCTTCACTGATTTGGGATGCAGGATTGAACATTTTGCTTGATTAGTAAGACAAAGATTTCAGTCCAGTTCAGGTCTTTCTAATGAGCACAAGGATTAACAATCAGTCAGTGTTCATTTTCTATTTAATTTGACTAAAACATGGAAGTATTTTGCAAGCCACTTACAAATGTCCCAGTATTTCTACGTGTTGAGCCTGGTCTGGATAAACAAAGCTTCTAAAACTGATCAGATTTACTGTGATTACCTGGGAGAACAACACAATATTGTTACATTTATATGCAAATCACCTACTACCAACATACAACCTTTTTAGAGAGGTGTTTACTTCTACAGGGTGTTAACTGCTAACAATAAAATAAAACATCTAGATCACCATGTTACCTTTTATTACCAGTGAAAACAACATATTACGTATTTTTTAATATAAGTTTCACTTTCGTTTTTGATGCGAAAAGTGACCTCTTCAGGAATGTTTTTGAAAAGGAGTGTTATAACATGAAAACACTGATATTGCATAATACCATCTCTTTAAGACAATTCTAATTTCAAATCTGAGAGTACCTAAGTCCAGGATCACAATAGTTCATTTTCATTGTGGTTGGGGCTTCAAGACAGCTTGTATTATGTAGCACAGTTTAAACCAGAAAAATGCTGAATGTACCATACGTGGGGACAGTGCATGCAGGATAGTGTTTCCCCCTCTGGGTACAGGTGTCATGGACAACCCTGAGAGTGCAACTTTTTTATACTGAAGGGCTGACATGCTACTCTGAACTGACACTCCTCACACTGGATTTCATTATTGCACAAAGACACATTTATAAACATTTAAGCATCAAAAACCTTGAAGAGTTTGTGTTGAATACACAGTACACTCACATGGGTTCACAGTCTATGTAACATTAGTAGTAGTTGCATATATAAGAAAACACTGTTTTATAGTGCATATGAATCAGGCACTGTGGCCAAAATTATACAGCCCAGCAATGTACTTCTTCCTGACTTGATGCAAATATCAGTATATTTTTACGTCTGTTAACTGGACAAAAGTTTCATCACTCAACCAAAAAGCTTCTTCAGTTCTGACAGGGTACTGTAAGTCACTGCCCTGCCTTATATCTGACTGAAGGGGGGAGCTAATGACACTGAAGCAAACACACTTTCAATCAATCAATCAATCTTTATTTATAAAGCGCTTTTCATACACACGTGCAACACAAAGTGCTTTACAAGTTAAAATCACAAAAAATAAAAAATAAAAATAAATTTCACACACACACACACACACACACACACACACACACGCACACACACACACACACACACCCACCCACACACACACACACACACACACTATCGGTCCCAGCCCTCACCCGCAAGCACACCCACACAAGTAAACCCATCAGATACACGCATAAGGCTGGGCACAGATGCAAGTAAGTAAGGAAACGCCATCACAGAAGCCCTCCGCACCGGGGGCGGCACACCAGCTGCAGCCACCAGGCGATGGCGCCGGGCACCCAGCCGAGGCGCGACCAAAAAGTCAACCTCAGTCCAGGCACCCAGAACCAAGCACCCAGCCAGCCACAGGCAAAGCGCCACCCCCGGCACAGAGGGCTCCCGCAGAGGAAACACTGGAAAGACCAAAAACACTGCAAAGGCCATGGACAAGAACATAAAATGGCCTAAAACAAATACAACTAAAACACAAATAACTATAACCAAAGGCAGTAAGAGCACAAGCTATCTAAAAGCTAAACTAAAAAGGTGGGTCTTGAGCCTGCTCTTAAAAACATTAACATTCTCTGCGGCCCTGAGGTCCTCCGGCAGACAGTTCCAGAGGTGAGGGCCGTAAAACTGAAATGACGCCTCGCCGTGAGTGTGTGTCCTGACTCTGGGAATAACTAGGAGCCTGCTGCCGGAGGAGCGCAGGGGCCGCGAGGGTTCATAAGGTAAAAGTAACTCTGAGAGGTAAGAAGGCCCAAGACCATTAAGACACTTATAAACCATTAAAAGAACCTTAAAATCGATCCTGAAACACACAGGGAGCCAATGCAGTGATTTTAAAACTGGTGTAATGTGCTCCCGCCCCCTGGTCCCCGTCAGGACACGAGCTGCTGAATTTTGTAAAAGCTGTAGACCAGAGATACTCTTTTTGGGGAGACCAGAGAGCAGGGCATTACAGTAGTCGATGCGACTAGTGATAAAAGCATGCATGAGCACCTCCGTGTTGGCCCGAGAGAGAATTGGGCGGACTCTGGCGATGTTCTTTAGATGATAAAAACCTATTTTGGTGATGTTCTTAATGTGTGGAATAAAAGTCAGCTCAGAGTCAAAAATCACGCCCAGATTCCTCACTTGTGAGGAGGGATTAAAAGACTGTGACTGTAGTTTGGGTAAAAGTTTCTCTCTCTGGGCCTCAGGACCGATGACTAAAACCTCAGTTTTGTCCTGGTTGAGCTGGAGAAAGTTTTCTGCCATCCAGGATCGAATATCTGTGATACAGTTAAAAAGTGCGTCCATTGGCCATGTGTCATCAGGAGACATGGAGATGTACAACTGTGTATCATCAGCGTAACTGTGAAAGCTGACTCCATGTCTCCTGATGACACTGCCAAGAGGGAGCATGTACAGGTTAAAAAGCACTGGGCCTAAAATCGAACCCTGGGGCACACCACATGTGATTTTATGAACCTGAGAGGAGCAGGTGTCTACACTTACCATAAAAGTCCTGTCTGAGAGATAAGAAGTGAACCAACTGTGAACAGCACCAGAGAGGCCCAGCTGTTTAAGACGAGTTAAAAGAATAGTGTGGTCTACTGTATCGAAGGCAGCGCTCAGATCCAGTAGAACCAACACTGTCACTCTCTGTGAGTCATAATTTAATCTAAAATCATTTAAAATCTTTAAAAGGGCTGTCTCGGTGCTGTGGTTCACTCTAAAACCAGACTGAAATTTCTCCAGGACGTTCTGTGAGTTAATAAAATCATTGAGCTGAATAAAAGCCAACTTTTCTAAAATTTTACTTAAAAATGGTAAGTTAGAGACCGGTCTAAAATTGTTAAGATCATTAAAATCTAAATTGCTCTTCTTCAGCAGGGGCCTCACCACCGCCTGTTTAAAGGCGGCAGGGAAGACCCCCGTCTGAAGAGAGCAATTCATCATGTTTAAAAGCTCCTCTCTAAAAACTTCATAAAATGACTTAAAAAACTCAGTAGGGACTGGATCTAAAAGACATGTGGTGGGCCTCACCGAGGAGAAAACTTTGTCAAGACTCTCAGCATCAACCAGGACAAAACTGTCCAGTGTTTCCTCTGGTGAAGGCAGACACCCAGATGTGGTTAAAACCATGTTACTGTGGGAGGATAAAATGTTACATCTGATAGTGTCCACCTTCCCCATGAAGTGGTCTGCAAACGCCTCACAAAGGGAGTCTGTGGCTTTAAAATAAGGTTTGGTGCTGTCTGGGTTGATTAAATTGTCTATTGTTGTAAAAAGGGTTCTGGGATTATTCCTGTGAGTATTGATTATTTTAGAAAAGTAGTTGTTCCGTGAAGTTTTGACTGCAGTATTGTAGATTTTTTGTTGTTCAATGAATATTTGTTGATTTATAGTAATTTTATTTTTCCTCCACCTCCTCTCCGCCACCCTGCACTTACGCTTAAGTTTCTTTATCTCTTCGGTTCTCCAGGGGGGAATTGTTTTTGTATGTATGGTCTTTGTTTTAAGTGGAGCAACTGTGTCGAGAGCTGTGCGAATTTTACTGTTAAAAGCATCAACGATAAAATCACAGGGTGCAGTTAAAACAGGGGGAGGACAATTGTCTAAAAGCTCTTTAAAATTTGCAGCCACTTCAGGGGTCAGATGACGCTTCCTCACAGTCCTCACAGAGGCCTCCTGCTTGACTAAAATAGTAATTTCAAATTGCACAAGACTGTGGTCAGACAGAGCCAAGTCAGTGACAGAGGACACACTCGCGGACAGGCCATGGGTGATGACAAGGTCCAGAGTGTGTCCCCTGTCATGAGTTGGTCCGCTGACCATTTGTTTGAAATCAAGACAGTTTAAAATATTTAAAAACTCAATGGAGACAGGGTCAAGGGGGTTGTCAATGTGCAAGTTAAAATCACCGGTTAAAATAATCATATTATAAGAACTGTGTAAAATCGACAAGAACTCTGAAAACTCTGTAATAAAAAGAGGACATTTTGGGGGGGGTCTATAAATCGTAACACATAAAATTGAAGGAGAATTAAAAACAATTGCATGGTATTCAAAAGATCTAAAATGTGAAAATAAAACAGGTTTGGGGGCAAAAGTGTTTGAACAAATTGATGCAGTGCCCCCTCCCCTTTTAAAATTTCTTACTGAAAATGCACAGTTAAAACCAGGAGGAGCGGCCTCTGCAAGGACAGCTTCAGCATCCATACCCAGCCAAGTTTCACAAAGAAATAAACAATGCAGCTCTCTTTCTAAAATCAAGTCGTTAACAATAAAAGTTTTATTCAGCAGAGAGCGGACGTTCCATAGGGCCATATTAATTTTTGTGCTTGACTGATTATCTGTTGGTTGTGGTTGGGATTTTTGGAGGGGCTGAAGGTTATGAGGGTTCATGGCAAGTTTGGGTTTGTGGTTGGGATACGTCCGCTCTCTGCTGATAATAACAGGAATACCGTGAGTGACAGGGGCAAAGAGCGGTTGAGGAGCAGTTGATGTTGAGGTAGTGTTGAGTGCGGTAGTGGTGTGTGCAACAGGAGTAGGAGTGGTTTGTGTGCTGGGAGGACTGGGGGTGGTGTGAGTGAGGGGCGTGTGTGAGGTGAACCATCAATCGGGTGTGATATTGTGAATGGAGTAAATCATATTGTTAGATAAAACCTGAGTGCCAAACCTGTTGAGGTGAAGTCCATCATGTCTAAAATAAGTGGGGCGGTTCCAGAAGAGGTTAAAATTGTCAATGAAGTGGATGTGGTGGGATCTGGAGATGAAGTTTAACCAAGTGTTCATGTAACGGGTCCTGCTAAAACGTTCGTCTCCCCGGTTCTGTGTGGGGAGTAGTCCGGAGATAAAAACAGCCATGCCGGTAATATTCCAGGGTTTCAGGACATTAAAAAGTTCTTTAAAATCATTTTTGGTGTGTTCTGACCTGGCGAGGGGCATATCGTTAGTTCCTACGTGTATGATGATCCGGTGGATGGTGGACGGCATGGACCGGAGCAGGTCCGGGAGCTCCTGCACGATCCGTGACACGGTGGCTCCGGGGAAACAGTGTGTGACTGTGTTAAAAAAGCGGACGTTTCTGATGATGGAGTCTCCGATTATTATTGTTGATGGAGGAAAAAGTGGTTGTGGCGGGGAGTCCGAGCGGCTATTCCTGGGCAACGTGGAGCGGCCCGGCGGTGAAGAGCCAGACGGACAGGCGGGAGGCAGCGCAGATCGGCCCGACGCCCCCGGCTGGTGAGCAGGGCCGTTCGAGGACACGGCAGATCCCGGCCGCAGTGGCGCGCCCTCGGCCGGAGAGGCAGACGAAGCCGCGGCCGATTGTGGCCGTTCCTTCGCCTGCGTGCGCGGTGACGCCGACTCTTCCGCGGACTGTTGCGGCCGCGGGACAGCCGGACTCCGCAGCGGGGCCGAGAGGGAAGCGCGCAGCGGGGCCGAGAGGGAAGCGCGCAGCGGCGGTGACGGCGGCATGACCGGAGCCGAAGCCGGGGGGTCACTGGACCGTCTTCGGACTGCCTCCTCCAGGATCCTCCGTCTGGCCGATGATTTCGCCGGCTGCTGTGGCTGATTCGGGACCTTCCTCGGGAGAGGAGGGAACTCCGTAGCGTCCAGAGGCAGGGCGGATGGTGCAGGTGAGTCCGGTGTGAGGATGTTGTAGCGGTTGGATAGGCTCAGGGAAGGGGCATGGGGAGCGGCAGAGGGGTGTTTGGGATTGTTGTGGGGTACCTGAAGGCAGGGAGTGGAGCAGGAGGGCGAGGGGCATGTGGCGGGGTCCCATAAAAGAGTGTCCAGGAGTGAATTATTGAGGGAGGCGATGCGTTTGTGCTGACCGGTAGCGACATCCATAAGTTGGTGAATTATTGAGTCCTTCTTCTTAATTTCACGCGAAAGTCGCCGGACCTGCTCCTCCAGGTGTAAAATGGTTCTGCCCGTTTCATTAGTGGACCCCTCTGTGGGCTCAGAGCTTGGAGTAGTGTCCAGTTTCTCCTCGGGAGGCATGCTAGCGCTAGCCATGGGTGCGCAGTGCACCCGGCTCTTGGTTAAAACAATTGTAGCCGGGTCTGATGTTAAAAACAGTAGGTCTGGCCAAAAAGTTAAGTTAAAAACAACTGTGCTCTTAAAACAGTTTTCTTAAAAGTGCTCGTAAAACTTGCTAAAATCTCGTAAAACTCGGAGCCAGACCAGAGCTAAGCACTCACGTGTCGGGGTGTTTACTCCTTACTGTAAACTTTAGTTTACAGTAAGGAGTATCGGTCATTAATTAAGTACATTGAACTGCCCTAAAATGTGAACTGTCATCTGAGCCATATTTTGCATAACTGTTCATGACCTCAATGCGTAATCTAGCACCTGTTAGTATACTGTGATTAGCCCTTGTAGTTTTCTTTCGTTTGGGTCTGAGGATAGAGTTGTATCTTATTCTGTTTCTGTTCAAAGATGGATTGTCTTTCCTGACAAATATAACCTGTTTGACCCATCTCTCATGCCAGTTTCAGTGTGTTTAACTTCTGCTTTCAGAGAGATATTGTCCTTTACCAGAGCTGTCAAAACTGATAAAGCTGCTTCTTGGATAAGCAGCAAAATTGTTTTTAATATGCACTATACAAACTTATTACAATTAGAGCACAAAAGTCAGCTGGTGAGACAGACTGGTGTAGAGGTTTAATGTCATACTTTGGAATATTGAAAGTAAAGCAATAGCATCTCCATGGAGTAACAGGCTGGCCCTCTTCCAGAAAAGTTACACAGTGCACCTTTAAATGTAGTTAATTAGAATTACATGGCTAGAATACTCAATTACAAGTATATGTTTAAAATATATATATCAATGTTTAAAAAGTACATAAAAGTAAAGTCCCCCCCCCCAACCGCTGCAGGGACACATGTTGTAAAAGCAGTGTAGTGTATGATTGAACAAAGTGGGCACATGACATTTGAGTAATAGTGTGATCTGCACACAGGGAGGACGCACTGTCTTTGCTGAATGTAAATGATGTTATCCTAAATCAAATGGCTTGTAATTGTCCAGAGCAGCTCTTTCACCACTGCTTCATAATGACACTAAATTGTGGATGCAGAAGGTTATAATTAGCGTTTGTATGACACACTGTCTTTTAAGGCATTTTCACATATAGTCCCCTTTAACTGAACCGAACTCAGTCCTCTGTAAGTGGACCAAAAAGTGAACCAACAGAAAATGAACTCAGTTCGTTTTGTGTTCAGATTGTGAGTTTATGACAAAGAGGACTGGGTTTGCTTTCTGGTCCACTTGAGCATTGATGGGGCCCCAGTCCCCTTTCTGTTCACACCAGGTCCTCTAGAGCTCTTAGTCCCCCAATTCTGGGTTTCTTGAAACAACATGTCTGCTGCAATGCTTGTCCTCCTGTGTTTTTTGATGAAATTTGCTCACATTCACCGGGAAAATAGAGCTATTCAGATTACATATGATATATTTGTATTTGCGTTGGCATAGCCATGACAACGACCACAGCCAGCCATGTTTACAGCTGAGTGTTCCCAGTTAGTCACGTGACATATCTACGACAAGCGAAGGAGGTTACAATACATTGAAAAAGGCGAAATGAACCCGGTGCACTTTGTGTTCACAATGCGCAGATTAGGCGAACCGTACCACTGACTTTTTAGCAAGCGTTCACATATGCGCAAAAATGCATATGTGAACGTTCGTTCAAATGGCTGAAAGGGACCAAAACACCCTTAGAAACCAACATGGAGGATTTAGATTATGGTGTAGTGATGGGTTCCTCAGATGGCAGGCAGATTGTGCATAATCTTTGCGACTGAAAACAATACTCCACAGCTATACACTTTTCTCATAGGCTTACTTTTTCATTTTTTAACTGATTTAACTTTTCCCACGTAGACATGCTGGTGGTGGACCCTGCACTATAAAAGCTACATGATAAAGGTATAGGGAAATTCGTCCTCTCCATTTGAGCCATCCTTCAATGCTGCTGGAGCATCTCCTCGGGCAGTGCCACGCCCAGGGACCCAGCTCCATCTTCAAGGCTCGGTCAGCACTACCTTAGTGGGAGGATTGTACCTGTGGTGCATGTTTTGGGTTGATGGGGGAAACCGGAGTGCCTGGATGCAAGAAGAACATGCAGATCGTGTTTGCTGTGAAGTATGAGTGCTAACCACTCAGCACCTTTAAAGTTACAATCTGTAATTAGATTGGCCCCTGTTGTATTCTCACACAGCTCCACTAGATGATAGTGTGTCAGCTTTGGTCTCACAGAAAAAAATCACAGGTGAGTCTGAACAAAGGGCAGGTGAGAGGAGGGGTGAGCAGGTTTCATTGAGCATTATTAAAACACTGCTAAATTAATAAAGATATATATTTTTGTACCAGATTTGATTTAATATTTGAACACTGTTTTTGAGATCACTTACCTGTACTTACCTCTCGTTTGAAATGAGCTCAACCAATTAAGGGAGGTGGCCTATAAAAGGAGCCAGCCTCACCTTTGTCGAGGGAGGGGGTGCTGTGTGTGTGTGTGTGCAGGTTACTGCTATGCTTGTTTTAACTTTGTCTTTCTTGTAAATATTTCATTTTTATTGCATGCACTTGCATTTATTTGCTCATACTTTATACTTACTATCATTATTCACAGCTTTATTTTGCACCATACTGTCAAAATAAGCTCCTATATGTGAATTTTGTTAAGTGGCAATAAGACAGATTCTGCGTCTGGAGTAAGTGTAGCTTAGTGTATGTGATTACGTAAGCATGAAAGTGCCCTGTAATCTGAGTCTTTTAAAACATAAGAGCCAATAGATGAAAATATGGCTGCATCTTAAGTGGGTGTAAAATGGCAGATACAAGATGAGATAGCAGCCTTGAAATCCCCAATGCAGCTCAGGGCCGAGGTTTTAGCTTCAGGCCAACCATGAAGATCACACGCTTTTATCAACAAACTCTTACAATGTGGAGCAAAGTTCAGCCTGCAGTCTGAGCCCTGAAAATGTCAATTACATCTGAAATGATTTATGAAAGATTTGGCGAGGAATGATTTCAAATCCACATAAGTCAGGAAAGCCTACATGGATTTGTCATACAGACATTTGGAGGAGTTAATCACAGTAATAATGGACCATAGAGGATTTTCCCTGGCAATGGTCCTGTAGATCGGCAACTATTTCATCTTGCATTCATTGATTGCATTCTCCTTACTTTCATGGGCCGGATACATGGAAGATGGAGCAAAAGGTAATTGGCTAAATCAGTAAGTGAAATTGATTTGCTTGGACCTCATGTTGATGACTTTTTCACTGATTCATCCATTGACAAGGTGAGTGAAGGGTCTTGCATGAGAGGGAAATGATTTTATGCCTCAGTTCAAGTGGGGTTTGAACTGGCAACCTTTGGAGTTAGTGGATGAATGCTCTAACCACTAAGTCACTGCAAACCCTACAGTAAATGTGCAGTTTTGTGGGTATTTACTGCAGTAGGGAAACATACATTAAGTCAAAGCATGAAGTGTAAATTAAACATTTTAAAGCATGAGCGCTTCTGCTATTGTGGAGTCGATCCAGTGACATGAATACCGATCAGCCGCCTCCTCTTCTGATGGGGTTAATAGAGTTCATCTTAACAAACTAACACTGTTCTTGTTTACTTGTATGAGCTGAGCACCAGAGAACAGAGTGACTGGGAGGACGTGGCTTCAGGCATACTTTGTGAAAAAGTTTTGCCAAATTGAGAAAACTTAACAAAAGGGCGACTGTGGGATGGAATCTGTAGAAACTGAAACAGAGTGGTGGGCAGAACAGAAGATTCTCATTAGACTTATCTTGACACTTCAGCCAAGCCAAGTGTACTGACATTATTGTGGTAGTTTGATAAATGTGAAATGAAAAGAATTTGTTAAAGATTTGAACTAAACAACTTGTATTTTTCTTCGCATCAGTCACAGGTCAACAGGGTGAATCATGTAGCCACATTAAAACTACTCTTCCTTTTGTTCATCTTTAGGTTTTCTTCAGCGATTCTAGTCCTGTCCTTATGACCGCTGAACTAACCATATAGACAAATAGTGCAGCTTCCTGTTGTGGCATTGATTACACTGAGCTCTCACAGGCACTATCAGCTGACAAGCAGGCATTGACCCACTTCATCCACTCTGGGCAGTGGACACAAACACAGATTTTATTTGGCAAAAACTTATAATAAAAACAGGACTTGTGAAAGGGTTGAAAAGAAAGCAAACAATTAGCAGATATCAAAGACACTTCTGGATTTGAAGGGCCCTGGGCCGAAGGACTTTGGAGACTCCTCTCAGCTCTCCACCCTGTGAACAAAAGAGATATTCATTTTTTTTTATATATCAGTGTGATTTATACAACAGAAAAGAGCTTTATAAAAATAGACAGGCACAAGTACAGACTGTTCAGAACTTTACTCGGAGAGTTAGGTTCAAACGTTCTGTCCAAAGAGTACAACATATGACATCAGCTGTCTTTGAATCCATGGCTATTGATGCTCAAATTGTAAGACTGTTGTGGGTTTTTATATTATAAATATTTTATGCCAAATCAAAAAATATTAGAATTAGTCATAATTATGAAAATAAAAATATATAATTCAACAGAATAAACAGTGGATCAGAAGGTTTAAAAACAACAAATGGGTAACTCAAACTAAACACATCATTTTTAAATGTATAGTTTCTAAAATGTACATTGACCCATCCTCTCATCTTCATCCATTCCTATAAAACGTGCTTCATTTAAAGCAGTCATTTGGGGGTAAGTGAATGAGAAACTCCACTGAACACGAATGATTTCGCTTTTCATAATTATGATTAAGTGTGTGCATAACCCCCAGCCTTGTCCCATATGTTCTTCTGGCTCCACCAATGTGTACCATACAGTAACACAAGGTACCGCATAGGATCATCACCCAACCAGAGGTCAGGAAACGGACAACTTACTAGTTGTATTTTTGTATTGGGCTTTGTTGCCAAATCGAGCATTTACCTGTGTCACAACTCAACAAGGTGAGGACCCAAAAGGAGACATTAGTCCAGGGAAGGTTTAACAATGATTTATTTACAGGAATTGATCGGGGAGGGGAGGCAGGTCCGGGAGCAGCAGGTAAGTGTGGAAGGCAGGGTTGAAATGGCTGGAGCGGGGGGTAGAGCAGGAGCAGGACGAAGCAGACTGGCTGAGGAGCTGGAGCAGGGAACAAACAGAGCAGGTAAGTAAAAAACTTGCAAAATACACTTGGTAAAGATTCAGAAAAAGACCAGAGCAAATGTTCACCACGTAGGTTAACTGATGAGTTGGCAGAGATGGTATGGAGAGCACAGGCTTTTATACTGGTCATGAGGAGATGAGACACAGGTGTACAGCCCAGCCCAGGAGCAGAAGCCAAGGGCACGCCCAGTCAGTTCCAAATAAGGCAGGTATTAAGGTAAGTGTGTGGGAGGGATAACAGGGGAGAAATAGCAAATCTGGAGTGTACTATGACACCCTGACCCTAATGTACCACAAAATCTACAAATCTTTGCCAATGGGCTCTCTTGTGTAAAGCTCCCCAGCATACATCTTGTATGCTACCATGTCTATAGCATTCTTCCAGTATCAGCACTTAAGAAATGTGCTGTGTATAAGCACGTCTCATGTCACTGAGCTCTCTGTTAATCACCAGCAGATCAGAGCAAGTGCAAGCTAACCCATCCAGTCTAAATGGTGGAAAGAAAACACAGTCATATACTGGCTACCTTAATGTTATATTATTAATCATTGCCTTGTGTGGTGTGGCATCAATATGATCCCCTTATCGAGATTTGTGTTCCCCGCACTACTGCACATACTCAACGCAAGATGCAAAGAAAACTCTCTCTATTAAACATTGTGTTTCTTATACACAAATTACATTGTAAAATTATTCATATCTCTGCGTCAACATTGTCACATTTTAATTGGACTACGAAATTATTCATATTTCTGTGTTTTGACATTGACATTTTCTAGTCAAAATACGCAGTAGTGTGGTGGTGTTGTTGTTGTTGTTGTTGTTTTTTGTTGTTGTTGTTTTGGCAGCCGACAAGTTCACTCATCTCTGCAACTGACTGACCCAAGAACATAAGTCAATACTCAGAAGGAACATCTCAGATGTGGAAGGTATAACGCCTCCATGTTTGGAGAGCACCATCATGTGGCCAGTATAGATCTTATGGAGATATTTCAAAGAAGTTTTCCTTCAAAGTTACAAAGTTATAAACACCTATATAATGTTGTGGTCTAACATAATAGCATACTAAAGTATATGTGTAGTAGTATGGATGTGTGGTAGTTTACTGTACCGCCAGCTGGAGGCTACACTTGCCCTGTGAGATTGTTCTTTCACTGGCCTCGTGTACTTCCAGATCCCTTACGCTGGGAGCTTTGTGCTGGGTGCTACGTTAAAACAGGTTGGAATTATATTATTATTCTATAGATTATTGATTGATTATTGATTAATTTGCACAAAATAAATAATATTGCTAATAGTATTTACTGTAACCTCTGCCTGTGTCAGTGTACTTACCTGTATGTTTTATGTGTAGAAATGATGTAAATTAGCTAAGGCTAACAACACCTACCACTCGTTTACATATGGCTGCTTTTTGTTAGTTCTTTTTGCTGTCCACCAAAGCTCTTTTCAGCATTAACCCATTCCTATTCTTACGTCCACACAAGACTGTAAATAACTAACCAACAAAAAGATTCAAAGGTGTCTGCTATGTGTTTGTAAGTAATATAAATATGCCATAGGATCATGCATCATCATTTGCACAGCCATTGACCATGCACACATCTTTACATATTACAAGACTTCTATTTAAAGGCCAATATTACACTATTTTCTGATCTATGTAATAATGTTGTTTCTTCATCACAAATATGCTAGAAGTTGTGTTTTGTTTTATTCACTCATGTTTAACATAAAAACCCTATTTAGGCTGAGTTCTTCTCTCAAACTGAAATTCCGCCTTGTGATGTCATGTGGTAATACAGGGAGTGCTCCACTGTGTTTTTAAACTCCATACACCTTCACTAGAATCATTTGGATAATTTCAGCCCTGGAATTGCCCATCTCTACTGAACAAAAGATAAAAGGTAACTGTTAACTTGAAAACTACCATTAGACGATGTCACAAGGTGGAACAGAGCATTTTGATCTTTGGAGATGTAGATTTATTCAAACATGTGTGAATGAAACAAAACATTTTAAAGAGTTTAAAACATTTTAAAGAGTTTCACACATTCACAAGAGTCCTTTTTGTGTAACAGTGGTGCTTTAATTATTGACTACTACAATATAGCAGAGGATGCTTTGACTGGCACACATGCTTAGTGCATCTGTGCCAGTCAAAGCATGTCTTGGAGAGATAGCACAAGAAAAGAAGATTTAATATAACCATGTGTAATCAATATGCAAATGAGTGTTTACATGTAAACCAATAATTTGTACACAACATTCTTTTTTAATTATAATGTTGCATGCATAGCTTCATCGTATATATTAATATAATGCATAAATCGATGAAGATAATGAAAGCTACAAACTCTATTACACCAGGGAGACAGCAAAATCCCTGACAACACTGAAACTGTTCATTAGGTAAACATTCCACATCCTTTTTACAATTCGCTAATCTGGAAGAGAGAGTGGCTCATCCTCATTCATCTATATTCTCTCATATTTACATTGTCTTGCCCAATGTACCAAAACACTTGTTGACAAATAGGCTCTGTGCACAACAGCGCCTGGCAGCCACACTCTTAGTGTCACTACTTCCTGTCCAATTGTATATCTATGGGGTTTCCCAGCATGCACCTCCAAACCCCATACTGGCAGTGGTCGTGGCTGAGAATTCCCATAGAAACTACTAGCATCAGCCGTAATGAACAAACTTCATGGGAGTTTCAGAGATTGTGGATTATTGTTTCACCCCGGGATGTACACATTATCAGAGACAGAAGAAAGCCTGAGCCTTTTACCGGATTGACAAAACTCCAGATTGACGGCAGAAGTGGATTTCTGCAGCTAAACAGAATAGTAGCTAAACTGGCTAGCAGCTAATCAAGCCACACATCAGTTAAAATAGGAATGTATTTTTACATCAGTATTTTTTCTTTCTTTATTTGGTTTTATTTGAATGATTCAACCACTGTCTCATAACAGTTCAAAAGCTGTAAAATTGCGAATGATCGATTTGCAAAAAAGTAGTTTATTATTATTATTATTATTATTATTATTATTATTATTATTATTATTATTATTATTATTAAGATTGAAGAGAAACAATCCAAAATGCTTTCTGCTAAACACTGTTAATATGTTTAACATTAAGTGAACGTTAAAAATGTGGATTGTAGAAAATAAAATCAATAATCAATAAAACTAAAGTCAAATCAGTGATTTTTGTGTTTTTATTACATTGGATGATTTAGCGTGTAGTTACTACACATTACGCAGAGCATATTGTGTTTTCGCTATTTTATCAATTTTGCATCATGTAAACTGTCTGTATCAGTAAACGTCATATGTACTGGGCTTCATAATAAAGTCTGGTTTTCACAAACATCTCCAAGGATCTTTTTGCTGAAGAAGGTAAAAAGTAAACCAGATGTCCAGATATTGCAGAATAAAGGCAAAATCTTTAAGCGATCTACTCATCAAAATAACACCCAGGGTCACTAATGTTTGAGCTGTTACCTCCTCAAAAACATAACTGGAGTTGTGTTTTGTTTAATTCACATGTTTGAGTAATCCTCTATTAGTCCGTCTACATCTCCAAAGCATAAAATATTCAGTTCCACCTTGAGATATCATGAAGCAGTAGTTTAAGATACCTTTTATATTTAGTTCAGTAGAGATTGTCAATTCCAAGCTGAAATCATCTAAATGATTTGTATGAAGTTTAAAAACCACAGTTTAGGACTTCCCGTATTGCCACATGACATAACAAAGTGAAACAGAGTGTTTTCTGTCTAAGAGAAGAACTAACCATGCAGGGTTTGTGTGTTAAACATGTGTAAGTGAAACAAAACACATCTCCAGAAATGCTTTTGATGAGGACCCAACATTATAACCTAGATCAGAAAATAACGTAATATATACCCTTTAATAAAAGTGACTGTTCAGTGCTTTCAGAGATAATGAGCTAGCTAGAGCGCTGCTGTGCACGGTACCAATTAGGCAAATCATTGCAAACAGCAAATCAAACCGTGCTCCAATTATCTGTCGTATTTTGGGCCATTTTGAAACAATCCCTTTTACAAAAATGTGATTAGAATGTTCCAGCTGTGAGGAACTGGTGCTCATCTGTTCAGGGTATAGTTTGTACTGTTGTAGGCAATCCTGCTCCTAATCTGTTCTCTCACTCATAAATGAGAGCTTATCACGGGGTTTCCTCACTGCACCACACATCTGTATCCTTGTAATGGCTTTAGCTGCTCATCCACACGCACATGACTAGATGACACATGTGGGAGAATAAAGGGTACGGATAAGGGCCACCTTGGAGGCAGATGGGAATTTCAAGGGTATGTCGTGGAAGATTTAGGGATAATGTACAGTAAAACGGGATGTGAGGTGGCAAAAAGAGATAGGATATCAGCAAGAAGGTTGTGGGTTCTTGGTGTGGCATTGTAACCTGCCATGTTTTTTTTTTTAACTTTTTTTTGTCAGCAAGTGACAATCATTTGCGTTTGGACAATAATGTCTTTAGAGCAGGGGTCTCCAACTTCAGTGAGTTACCGTTGCAAAACAAAAATGCCAGAGAGCAACTCGTTTTAGTGGATGCAAGAAAAACAGCCGCAGCAGTTTATTAGTGCTCAAAGTTAGGCATCAAAATGATACATTTACCATGGTAATTAATCACATTTTTGTTATTCAGCAATCCTTTGGTGTGTTTCTTTGAAAAGGGTGGAGAGCTATAAGTAGCTCCCATGAAGCTACAGGTTGGAGACCCCTGCTTCAAACTTTTTCATGATTCATTTTGGGCGATTCTTTTGTATCCTTATGAGAAATGTACAGGGCCAGTGGACAGAGCATTTACTCCTGATTACATCTTATATGGGACTTTAGCTAGACATTCTCTTTGTCCATTGCATTCTACATAAAACATACACTTAGGTAGATAGACTTTAGCTAGACATTCTCTTTGTCCATTGCATTCTACATAAAACATACACTTAGGTAGATAGTTTTAGTTGTAGTTTCCTGGATGAGTCACTGGTCTCTCTGATTGGTTGGTTTTAAGTTCCTCAGTGGAAGTTCAAGGCTACAGTGCACTCACACCGGTGAGTAAT
This sequence comes from Taenioides sp. WSHXM2023, assembly GCA_029959045.1. Classification (NCBI taxonomy): domain Eukaryota; kingdom Metazoa; phylum Chordata; class Actinopteri; order Gobiiformes; family Gobiidae; genus Taenioides; species Taenioides sp. WSHXM2023. The sequence continues at coordinate 20,350,588 of CM057086.1, read as the reverse complement.
CATTGGCAACCAGGACGCGTCTCTGCCACTAGAATCAATTAAACAGCTCCACACCGCCGGTTCCACTTAATTCCAGCCTTTACAGCAATGGATTCCTCACTGAATCAAACAGGAATAAACACATCGACTGAGCCAAACGTGTTCAAAATCCAAACAGTGTTCCAGAAGTCTGAGGAGACATGGAAGTGGATGAATCATCAGTGTGTTTTCATAGATTCTGAAATGTTAAGGTCAAACATACTTTACTGTGTGTTATATTCTGTAGCTTCAGAACAGTGGAAAATCTTTCTGCCATTTTAACTATTATAGCATTAACATTAAGGTTCAATTGTAAATAAAAAATAATACATTATAAATACATTAATATTGTATAAATTACATCAGATGCATACTACATTTGGCCAAGAAGTAGCTCTACAAGGACATCATAGCTAGTGATTGCCTGGAGCTGGACTAAGAACAGTAAACAAGTCATTACAAATAAAAAGGAATCACTTATTGATCACGACATGCATCAGTGTCCACTCTTGGCCATCACATATAAAAACTTCATGCACCCCCTGTTTGCGCAGTCGTATCTTTTGTTTGTGCAGCTCAGTTGGATTTACTAACACTATTATTATCATGTTTTATCTCTAAAGTATATATGTGCAATAGCTCTGGGAAGGTTTGTGTTTTCTGTAGTTGAAAAGGAAAAAGCAGCTGGCCGTGGGACAATAAAATTAATTGTATCAAAGTCTATCTGTCTGATATTAGAACAACTAAGTATGGACAAACTCTTTCTCTTTACATAATAAACATAAAACAAGGCTGCTGTCTTATAACTTTAAATGGTTGTTCACGTTGCCTTGTTAGGGGGCCTCTGTAATCTTGCCTGACTAGCTAGCCCCTCTACATTCTGTTAAAATCCAAAAGAGTCTGGAATTGGACCACAGAACGTGAAAAACCTTTGGTCTAACATCGTAATTTGTATCACGTGTCTCTCAAATGCGGAAGACATCTCTCAGAAATTCTCGTAACATTCATAACAAAATATATAACTTTTTTACCTGAGATGGAGAAGGTGCTCAGATTGTTGATTCTGCAGTGTTGTTATTTTGTAGTTTTTACCTCCTAAACCTGCCATGTTTGTTTTTTTTCTGTAATGGAGCATGCATCTCTCTGATTTGTTAATCTGTCTGTCAATCAGGGAGACAGGATACAGCTCCAGACACACTCATCTTTGTAAAGTTTTGTCAAAGCATGTGAATCTGACTGGTCAGGTAAACAGTAATCAGGTTTGCCTTGGAAACAAACAAGCTCATTGATCATCTATTACATCAAACAGAACCAAACTTGTCTCCCCTCTAATTAAAAAGAACTGTGGGTGCATTCACACTTGTACTTGTTTGGTCCTGGTTTAGGCCCAGTTTAAGTCTGATTTACATTTGCTTTGGTGCCATTCTAGTCCGGGTTTAGTTCTGGTTAAATTCAAGATGTTGCAGTGATTTTTCATTTTCTTTTTTCCTGCATTTCTCTGATTGGCTAATTCATCTTTCAATCACGCCCCTTTGAAGAAAAAGTGTGTAGTCCAGGCTATAATTAAATGAAACTCAATACATTTTTCCAGCGAGACTGTGATCTTAATTTAAACCAAACGCATCTATTTCTAGGGACAGATGGCAACTCCTTTTTTCCAATTCAGCCACCTTTCTTCCCTCACCTGACCAGGACATGTTGGGGCAATGGTGAGATTAGGACCTGGCAACCCATCAACCAATTCAACCACTTAGCCCCATCTTCTCCACTGTCTCTGCGAGGGTTATACTTTGTGTGTAGATTAAGAGTGTGTTATCACACTGTGTTATAACACAGCTATAATTCCTTCTGCAAATAGGGGTGACTCTCCGCAGATCTAAATTGTAATGTAGCGTAGTTCTGTAACCTGCTTGTCTCCCTTTTGATAGATTTAGGTTTAATCTATACTGTTGAAAATTCTAGACAAAGCAATAACATCTCCATGGAGAAAAGCAGGTTGTGGACCCTCCACTAGAAATGTTATGCAGTGCACCTTTAAATGTAGCATAGGTATATGTTACTGTATATTGTTATTATAGGATATCATGCAATTTCCAGTAAATCCCTAAGGCAAGAGACTGTAAAAATAACACTGTGCTTCTGCTTCTGGTTAATTAATCTGCAAATTCCAGTCTTGTATCTTCTACTGGACAATAGATTCCAGACCACAATCAGTCACTTCTAACAGACCAACAATAATAAACGAGGATATTAGAACGAACTGCTTTGAAAGAGTCCTGCTGACATCTGAGGAACCTTATCTGAGAGTGAACATCTGTATTGTAGTAAAATCTATTGTGGCTGCCCGTTCTCAGATGGATCTTCTGCCCATCTCTCTCCTCTCTGTAGCCTCTCTGTAGCTCTATCTGCTCCTCTGTCATCACTCACTGGCTCCATTTGAATCAATTGCTTCTGCCCTCCGTCCACTGATCTCCATCTCCGTCTCATTCCCAAGATGGCTGCTTGTGGTTTTATGGTATATTCTCATATATCCCGATTTCTTGCATCATCTCTCTTCATTGGCCTTATCTAAATGCATCATTTGAGCTGGGAGAGAGTTTGCTTGTTCACAAATTGGTTGCTTCTAAGGACTTCATAGCTGTGCACATCTTTGAACACTTTCAGTCTGGTGTACTGCTTCCTCTGGTAGTTATGTAATGCATGTTTCTGTGAGTTTTATAATGAGATTTCACATGATCGCACCATACTTCCATACAGACAGACATTGATGTGATGACTATAAGAATGTAGTCAAGAGCCCAGAATGTTCTGTTTTGTGATACAGACAAGAAACAGTCCATGAAAAACAATGATTTATTTCCTTTAGGGCCCATATTACACTATTTCTGTTATAATGTTCTTTCTTCATCATAAACATACCTGGAGTTGTGTTTTGTTTCATTAACACACAGCACTGGAATTCCAATCTCTACTGAACATAAAAAGTAGCTGCTATCTACCACTACATGACCTCACAAGGTGGAACAAAGCATTTTGAGCTTGGGAGACACAGAGAGATCTATAATAAAGATTTATTCAAACATGTGTGAATGAAACAAAGCATAATTCCAGGTATGTATTTGATGAGGCAACAACATTATGACATGGCTTAACGCTCACAAGAGTCCATTTTGTGGAACTTTCAAACAGAGAGAGTGGATGAAGAATCCTCCGCTTGTGTTGTTACAATCAAACAGGCATAATAAAAGGCTGGACAACTTCTACCATAAAGGGAAAAACATACGGATGATACTAGTACATTTGTACAAGAAACATTGCTTACATGATTTGAGTTTGGTGGAATACCTGCTGTGAATATTTTTATCATAGTTTTACACCAGTCAGTTGACAGTTTGTGAAGAAATGCTGAAAAATACTGAGTCCTATAAAGGAATCCCTCTATCAGTTATCAATACTCTAAATTCCATCCAAAATGCAATTATATGTGTTTACATTTTCTTTACGAATCGAAATGAAGGAGGCTGACAAATCAAACGGGTTAGTGCTTTTTGAAACTGTAAACATATTGCCTTTATAAACCTGCAACTACAGCATAAGCCCTGGTTTTAGAAGAGAATGTGGTGAACTGATCCCATCACATAAAAGTCCATGTTAGCAGAATTATGTGCTTCAACTAGAGAGATTCTCCTCTTTTTCCTCTTTCTACTGGACTCACTTTCAAAATTGTGTGACTCAACCAATACAATAGGTTATACTCATCACAGCTATTTGTCATAAACAAGGTCATTACTGAAGAAAAGGGTTGACTCTGAAGTATCCCTTTCTTTTGTCAACACAGATAAGAACACTTAAAAAGAACTAAACCTGTTTTTCATGAGATGGTCCAGTTTATTATTATTGCACTTTCACTTTAATTTAAAGGTCACAAAATTGACTCTTCTGAGCTTTAAGCTTGTTGTTACCTCATCAAAAACATACCTGGAGTTGTGTTTTGTTTCATTCACACATGTTTTAGTAACCCTTTATTATAAGTCTGTCAACATCTCCAACACTCAAAATGCTCTGTTCCACCTTGTGATGTCATGTAGTGATAGTCAGACGTTAGCCGCTATGTTTTACCTTTTGTTCAGCAGAGATTGGTGTGTGGAGTTTAAAAACAGTTAGCGTGTTAAACATGTGTAAATGAAACCAAACACAACTCCAGGTAGGTTTATGATGAGAAAACAACATTATAACAGACAGACAATATCGGCACAGCCAGGCAACGAGTTAACAAAGAGAACAGAGAGCACACACTGACGGGCGCATGTGTGTGTATGTGTGTGTCTGGACAGGTTCTGAGGAGTATACGATCGATACTGCTGCTGATGTGAGTGTTGGACCAGTCGACAGTTCATTCCTCATGAGTGTCCAACAGCCCCAGCGCAGTGTGCCCTTCACAAGGACAGCTCACAGACTCGGGGCGACTCAAGGAAATGAGAGCGCACTTTAACATTGGCCATTATATGATTTGGTCTGCAGACATACAAATGCATAACTACATGGAGACAATGAGAGGACTGGGTCAAAAGAGGAAACTGGATAACACAGAGGGTTATATAAGTCAAGATAAGAAATACTTTTAATTTATAAACAAAAAAAGTATTTAAAGGGCCCATATTACACTGTTTTCTGAGCTGTGTTATAACGTTGTTTCCTCATCACAAACATACCTGGAGTTGTGTTTTGTTTCATTCCCACATGTTTAACACACAGTCCCTGCATATTTAGGTTCTGTGCCACCTTATGATGTCATGTGTTAATACAGGAATGCTCCACTGTGTTTTTAAACTCTATACACCTTCACTAGAATCATTTGGATGATTTCACCTCTGGAATCTACTGAACTAGTGCATGACATCACAAGTGGAGTATTTTGAGTATTGGAGAAAGACTTTATCATTATAAAGGTGTTGGGAAAAAAGGAAAAGGATATTAACCAAACACTGAATAGGTTCTGCTGTGTTATAAATTAAGCTGCACAAGTGTATTGTATTTTAGTACATATTACATTATACTGAAGTTAAAGTTATAGGACAGCATATTTATTAGGCCAGGGTCAGTGTTCAACACCTGCATGCAAGTGTCCCACTGATTGGCAGACACTACGTAAGCGCTGGGCTATTTGCCAACCAATAGTGCCAGAGAAGGCCAGTGGATACATTTACAGAGGGCTATGACAGCCTTTTAGAGTCCCAAGTAGAGAGAAACCTCCCCTCCGCCCCACACCTGACATTATACATTGCATTCTGATAACAGGGATGACATATAGGCATAGTCTACGAGGGACTATGTTTTGGGGTATAACGGCAGAAGGACAAAGGAACCAGGGGCTTTTTTGTTACTTTCTTATGGGCTGTCGTGGGTTTTCTTTTTCAGGGCTTTTTGGGTAGGGTTTTTGTGGGGTCTATGTCTAGTCTTTGTTGGGTTGTGGTTCAGTCTGCTTCATACTTAGGTTCTTAGGCTCTGTGTGCTTTTTTGTATTTTCCAGGAAATTGCTTTATTGTTTGTCAAATGTGGACCATCAATAAATGCATTCTTATTCTTCAGTTAGAAATGCCTTCAGTGGTTTATATTTTAAGTCTCAAAGTTATTTCAGTAAAGTTAAACAGAAAGTAAACCAAGAGTATGGACGGTTTAAAAAATGACCCAACAAAGGGTTACTCAAATATACACAACTCCAGGTATGTTTTTGAGGAGATAACAACATTATAACATGGCTTAAAGCCTTTTTCTTTCAAATGTTTATACATTTTTACACTAGTTAACTAAGAAACAACACAGGAATCAGCAAAGAAGCAGAGAAGGCAATATGAGTGAAAGTGTTTTACTCAAAAACATATCTGGCATCATGATAGAATTATTATTATTGTAGTGCAACATTTTATTTAGATTATGCATAATTTCAAAGGGTAAACACAGTCTCACTCACTCTGAGCCATTCCTTAGCCTTGGTCATTTCTCTGTGCGATTTGTTTGTTATTAACATTAGTACTCACAATGGCTTTGGACATATAAATAAATAAATAGTAAAAGTCTTTTGAACGGCTCTTTGAAATGAACTGGCCTAAAAGATTCGGACCCATAGAGCCGAAAATCCCATAAGCAGGGTCATCTGTGGTATATTTGTTAAACAGACACCATAAGGTAACCAGATCACACCACATACTTAAATTCTCTGCCCAATGCAGTCACAATGATATGGTGGTTGCAGCAGGAATGGCATCTAGTTTGCTATGTCTACACCTCATGAAAAAATTATAAATGTAAAGCTTTAGTCTGAATAGTGCTGAATAAAAGTGTGGAAAGTGTAAAAAATGCAAATAGTCTGTCCCTGGCTTTAATAAATCTACTGCATGCTGATTTACACACACAGGGAGCACAGAGATGTTAAGGTGGGCAGAATTGTCAGAGCAGAAGGACGGAGGAGTGAGAGTGAAGCGATGACTCAGGTGCCTTTGACCAAGGACAGACACAGGTGAGAACACACCGGGCTATTCTTTCATCTGTGTGTGCATACATTTACCACAGAGAGAGAGGGACACAGAGAGGGAGGGAGGGAGTGAGAGAGAATGAGAAACAGAGAGAGAGAGAGAGAGAGAGCGAAAAAAAAACAGGACAGAGAGAGAGGGGGGAGATTTGATTTTTAACAGACCTGTCTGTCAAAGACATTTTGCATTAAATTTCATCCATTGTGTGTGTGAGTGTGAGTGAGTGAGACTTATGGAACAGAACCAGTTCTAATCTCCTATTCTCTCTATAGTTGTACTTACTCTTCTTTACAGATTGTTTTATTTATTTTTTTTTTTCACCTAAATACATTTATTTTATCTTATTTTATTTGATAGAATTTAAAGAGGAGGTAATGTGCTAAATCAATTTTTTAAGATTTCTACCTATACTATCATCTTAGAACGTTGTTCCTTCATCAAAACATTTCTGAAGTTTTTTTTTTTGTTTTTTTGTTTTTTTTTCTGAATTATTCATGAATGCTTGAGTAATCTTGCAGTCTTTCACAGACACTATTTGAACCCTCCTTATGGTTAGGTGTACAATACAACGTCATTAAGACAAGCCTTCGTAACCCGGAAGCTCTCTGCACCTCACAGGAACAAGAAGCCAGTAGCACATGCCAGCCTGTTGCTTGAGTCCAGTTTAAAAAATATTATTTGTTTTTAAATCTCTTGATCTGGACCCTTATTTTATATGTGAATTGCTTATTTAGCACAGTCCGGGACTGCCCAAGGCTCAGACTCACAATTACAGGAGATAGGGCTTCTGCAGTAGTGGGTCCTATTGGGCAACACAAAAAGGGCTGAAAACAGGCACTTTTTACACTGTATTTTAATTCAAACTAATTTATTATCATTTGTGTTAACTTCTTTTACTGATTTTAATAAAAATAATGCATTATACCAATTGGTCTTGGTAAGATACTATTGTAACTGCAGCTGCCCTGGGGCAGACTGATGGAAGCAGGCCTGCTAATCTGTGCCATTGGCCCATTTGACCACACCTTCGATCGCTCATACACCACTTTCATACTACACAAAGTGGGTGACGTGCCTTGCCTAGGAACACAACAACAGAACTTGGTCAGAGCGGAATCAACCCTTTGACCAGGTTGGGGGTACATTGCAAGTTACAGGTCAGATCTGTGGAGAGGCAACCCCACTCATAGTAAGATATTAATGCATGTTTTCAATATAGCTATATAATTGATAACCTATATATCTATGTAAAACAGCCAAACTCAACTTGCTATTTGCTAGTCTAGTTAAGATACACTATTTCCTTTTGACAAATTCACCAGTCCTCTGCCCATACTTTTCAATCTGAGGTTAAACTTCATAGAAAACATCTACTCTCCACATATGAGCATTGTGAATACAGAATTATAACTGTTTTATAACTCCTCAACCATTCTGACAGTGTATGCAGTGTATTGTAACAGAGGACAATGGAAAGTTGTTGCTGTAGATAAGAAGTTGGGCTTTACAGTGAAGAAGAGTTAGAGTCTACATGGCAATACAGGCAATCAGACATACATCGGGTGAGATGTCTTGTTAGAAACAATAGTATTAGCAGTAGCATAATTATAGAAGTAGCAATAGAAATTGCCAATTACCATATAATTAGATACCTTTGACTTTTAGTGCAGCTGAAATACAAACAGTGTGTCAAAGGCTAAAGTGAATTTTAAGTTATTTAAAAAGAGGTCCCCGGACACAGAGGCAAAAACTCGGGGTTGGAAGGAGTTCGGAGAGGCCATGGAGATGGATTATCGGACAGCCTCGAAGAAATTCTGGCAAAATGCTCGACACCTCAGGAGGGGGAAGCAGTGGTTCACCAACACTGTTTACAGTGCGGTTGGAGTGCTGTTGACCTCGACTGGGGATGTTGTCGGACGGTGGAAGGAATACTTTGAGGATCTCCTCAATCCCACTGTCACGTCGTCTGAGGAGGAATCAGAGGCTGGGGACTCAGAGGCGGACTCGTCCATCACCCTGGCTGAAGTCACTGAGGTGGTTAGCAAGCTCCTCGGTGGGAAGGCTCCGGGGATGGATGAGATCTGTCCTGAGTATCTTAAGTCTCTGGATGTTCTGGGGCTGTCTTGGCTGACACGTCTCTGCAACATCATGTGGCGGTTGGGGACAGCACCTCTGGACTGGCAGACTGAGGTGGTGGTCCCTTTGTTTAAGATGGGGGTCTGGAGGGTGTGTTCCAACTACAGGGGAATCTCACTCTCGGTAAGGTCTATTCCAGGGTACTGGAGAGGAGAATCCGACTGATGGTCAAACCTTGGATTCAGGAGGAGCAGTGTGGTTTTTGTCCCATACACGGAACACTGGACCAGCTCTATACTCTCCATCAGGTGCCCGAGGGTTCATGGGAGTTTGCCCAACCAGTCCACGTGTGCTTTGTGGATCTGGAGAAGGCATTTGACCGTGTCCCTCGTGGGGTCCTGTGGGGAGTGCTCTGGCAGTATGTGGTCCGGAGCTCTTTGCTAAGGGCTGTCTGGTTCCTGTATGACTGGAGCAGGAGCTGTGTTCGCATTGCCGGTAGTAAGTTGGACCTGTTTCCGGTGCATGTTGGGCTCCGCCAGGGCTTCCCTTTTTCATCAGTTCTGTTCATTGTATTTATGGACAGAATTTCTAGGCGCAGTCAGGGGCTGGAGGGGATCCGGTTTAGGGACCACAGGATCTCATCTCTGCTGTTTCCAGATGATGTTGTCCTGATGGCTTCATCGGACTGAGACCTCCAACATGCACTGGGGCAGTTTGCAGCCGAGTGTGAAGCTGAGATGAGGATCAGCCCCTCCAAATCCAAGGCCATGGTTCTTGACTGGAAAAAGGGACCACATACTGCCAGAGCACTCCCCACAGGACCCCACGAGGGACACGGTCGAATGCCTTCTCCAGATCCACAAAGCACATGTGGACTGGTTGGGCATTCTTCACCAGTGATGCAGTGTTATTGGTCCAGGAGAGGTCCTCACTGATGTGCACCCCCAAGAATTTTGTGCTGCTCACTCTCTCCACAGCAGCACCGTTGCTGGTCAGTGGCGGGTGTTGGGTGTGGCCTTTCTGGAAGTTGACAACAATCTCCTTAGTCTTGCTGACATTCACATGGAGGTTATTGTCTTTGCACCACATGGTCATTACCTCTTTCCTGTAGTAGACACAACGTTGGTGATGAGACCCACCAGAGTTGTGTCGTCCATGCACTTCACAAGGTGGTTGGTGCTGTAGGTTGTTGTACAGTCATGTGTCAGCAGGGTGAAGAGCAGAGGACAGAACATGCAGCCTTGAGGCGCCCCTGTGCTCAGAGTGATGGTGCTTGAGGCATTGTTGCCAACACGTACTGCTTGTGGTCTCTGGCTGAGGAAGTCTAACAGCCAGCTGCAAAGGGAGGTGCTGAGACCCAGCTTGTCGAGTTTGCAGATGAGTTGTTGTGGTATTATGGTGTTGAATGCTGAACTGAAGTCTATGAAGTCTGAAGTCTATGGGGATGGTTTCTTTGACACAGGTATGATGGTGGTGGCTTTAAAACAAGATGGGACAATGGCTTGTTCCAAAAAGGTGTTGAAGATGTCTGTAGCACAATCCATCAGCACACAACCTGGGATGTTGTCTGGATCTGCTGCTTTGCATGAGTTGATGGTGGTGAGTGTCCTCTTCATGCTGGCGGCAGACAGACATAGAGTCTGGTCGTGGACAGGGGGTGTGGTTTTCTGTGGGTGGGTGTTGTTTTGTGCTTCAGAGCATGCAAAGAAGCTGTTCAGGTCATTGAGAAGAGAGGGGTTGCTCTCACAGCTCTGTGGTGTGGGCTTTTAGTCTGTGATGGCCTGGATGCTCTGCCATAGGCTCTGTGCATCTCTGCTATCTTGGAAGTGGGAGGTTATCTTTTTGTGTATTCCTTTTTTGTTTCCTGATGCCCCGGGACAAGTTCGCTCTCTGTGTTCTCAGGCCAGCTTCATCCCCAGCTCTTAAACTTAAACTTTAACTTAAACTTGAGCTACATAATGGATTTCACAGTGTAAGGTTTGATAAATATTATGTAATAAGAAAGAACTCTAATGTCTGAACTTTTGGAAATGCATCACCCACAAAAGTAAATGAAACTACTTTCCCATAGGAGTTTTCCATATCTTTGATTAAATAAAGTTATGATTGAACCCAGGCTTCTTTGCATTTTTTTTAACATGACATAATTTAAGCCTGTCGTGAGAGTCAAGCCTTGTCTCCAGCTCTGACAAGCTAAAATGCATAGATAAGATTTAATAATGCCCTATACCAAGAACAGCATTTTCCATTCCTCATTTATTTCTGAGTCATCTGTCACAGGTCAATTAAGCTAAAGGTTACATGTTCTCCTATGGACACTTGTATAATATTCATTATCAATATGACACAAGTAAAATGTGATTTGATAAGTCTTCATTACTTTGTTGGTTAAGGATATATCTTGTATAATAAATCTTGTGGATTGCAATTTCACAAAGAGCAACAGAGGAGAGGCTCTTTCAGTAACACAGGAGAACGATTTTCATTGGTCATATAATAAATCAGTATTATGTATTTTCTTCAGGCTTCTCAAAGGTTAACACTGCACTGTTGTCTGCTACATACCCAATGTTTACTACATAGCTTTATGATGGGTAATAAAATTGATAAGGAACTATACAACTGGAAGCACATGTCTCACAATGAGAAAAGGCATCTCCTACAATTTAAATGTATATGACAGCTGTTTTGGGCTACTGTTTTGCTCTGCTGACCCCTTGTGGATTAAGTTAGTATCTGTGGCCCTATCTCGCAAGGTTAAACTGAAATCATATGGGGTATTCAGCTAACGTTATGTGATTGCCATCTAAGAAATTGTTTCTGAAATGCCAATCAGAAACTATCAATTTTTTTTTTTTTTTTTTGGCTTAATCATTAATTAGAACTATACTTTATCCATGTTGTGGTCTCATTTTACCTGGTTTAGTCCAAAGATGTATTATATAACTATATTCAGCCCTAATCTAGATGTGACGTAGTCTTGGTTTAGATCTGGTGGTACTGGGAAAGCCAAAGCCACTGAAATCAATCAGTCAGTCAATCTTATCTCTGGGTATTTGGGGTGAAAACTTTAAGAACGATTGAATTAATGCTATTTTCCTCTCTTACCGTTAGTGTCTTAGTAGATAAAGTGATTATATAATTGGTGTATGAGGTTAAGATGGTGGCAACAGTGATTTTATTGAAAGGTTAAGCAGCGCTACATCAATCATGATCTCCTCTCAGCCTCCGTGATGTCCTGTATGCAGCTTGTCCAACAGTCTCTGGGGGCCGGCGTGGGCTTTTAGTCAGCACAACTGTGACATGTCCCTGAGCAGAGGAGAAGGAGGGGGATCGCTCACTGTAACTGCTCTGCTCCTGTCCACTGCTGAAATACAAGACTTTTTATATGGAGGTTTAAAGATGCACTATGTCACTTTTCTTGTGGAGGGTCCGTCGCCTGCTCTTCTCCATGGTGATATTTGTTTTGCTTATGACGTTAACTGTGGAGAAAAGTACATCTGACCTAGGCCAAGTTATGGGTCAGATCTGTGATTGATGGTTGAAAACAGGGATGCACTGATACGATTCTGGTATCAGATATCGGTACTGACACTGAAAAATTAGCTGGTCTGGAAGATTGGAAGCTGATCTCATCAGTCAAATATCAGTTCAGCCGATATCCTGGTTGGGCCTGTAAATTGATGTAATAAGGTTATTTTAGCTATATAGTGGTGATAGTCAGCCCAGAAGGTTTGATAATGTTTGAATTTTTATTTATACAAAGTTGTTGTCGGTCTATCGGTAGATACTTAAAGCATTAGTATCAAGATCGGTATGGAACTGAAAAAGCTGGATTAGTGTATCCCAGTTGAAATTTGATAGACAACGTTATGCCTGACCAGTGAATAATGCAAATATGGGAGGCATCCAGATTCAGGTCTAATAGAATTAATAGTGTGGCACCAGCTTGACATTTGCCCCATATTCACCCAGGCCCATTAATCTCCTCAGCCCTTGCTTGGACAAAAATACCTTTCGCTTGACCGTGGGTTACTTTTGTATGACCCATTTAGGATCTATAGTTAATTGTGAGGAGACAGTGAAGGTACAGATGAGACATTAGTTCTGTGCTTGATCTGAATCTAACTGAAATGTGTCTCTTTCACTGTAAGACACCTATAGCTAATGACTGCAAAAATACTATGGGGCTTTGTTGCCCTCTGTTGGTAAGTCAGAAAACTGCATGTTTCATATAATTTCCTGAAACCTCAAATTACCACAAACTTGTTACTGGTTGAAAGGGTAAGAAATATATTCAACACTGTGGGAGTGAATCTAAAGAAGACAGGAACATCATTTCTAAATATGTGTTGTTGTTTTTTCCCCCTTTGTGGAAATTACATATTGTTGCAGAATATGTAACTCTTCATCTATGGATGTTTAAAAACATACAAACACAAAATAAGCTTTTTTTTCAGAATTTTATTCCTTAAATTATATTATAAAATCTTTGTTTCAATATATATATATATATATATATATTTCACTGATCAACAATTTTGGCTATTTCCCTTTCCACCCCATTTAAGCCCAGATACTGGTAGCAAGTCCATTCCCCTTCACATAGACATTGTGCAATGGTCATCAGTGCCAGTGGAGATGAGGAGTTAGTTTGGGGTGAGAGGAAAATACAGGGTCAGACCTGAACACAGCATGCCAGGGGAGGGCTTTCTATACATCAACAATATTCCAGAAGTACACAAAGAGGTAAACAGATGATCATTTTCACCATGACTATGTTCGTGGACTAAACCAATTATGTTCCAATGGCTCCATGTGTTTCATGTTTCTAAAAGAACAGAGCTCTTTAGACTTGTCAGCATCAGTGACTCCTATCTAATGAATGTAAAGAATCTGCACATCAGCAAATCCACCTTAGAATAGACCCATACACTAGCAGCAGCCCTGAAGCCTGTATAGCCCTTGGTAGCATCCTCCAAAGATGTTTAGTCCAGTGATAAAGGTCCTGTGGTGTGCAGGTAGGACCACGTCAGTTTGCTCATATCTACAGACACGGCTAAGCTTTAGCAAAACCACATTTCACTATTTGATACAATAATTGTACACCCAGGCAAGCCACGAGAATTAAGTGTTTTTCTCCAATAGCACATTTGTTCTTCATTTGGCAATAAAATCACTCACTGCAAGTTGCAACACGGCTCATAACTTAAATGTCTTGATGCTGGTATGAGTTTGAAATGAGCTGAAATGTGCAACTTTATCACAAAGATTGACTGTTTTAGAAAGGCATCATTAAATTGCACACCTCCCTAAGGTCACTCAAGATTTGTTGATATCCATGTTTGTATAAGCTAAAGCTGAGCTAAGAACATTAGCCAGCAACATACAGCTGTCCCTTTGTAAGAATACACAAGGAAATAAAGGCTCTGGAGTAAAGAATGAAGAAAGAACAGTCGTATGACTTCAGACATTAGCTCCAGTAAACCACCAGGGAGACAGAGCAGCTTTTGATAACTAGGTGCAAGTTATGTGTAGTGCTGATAACTGAAAATGAGTACCGTAGTGTTGATAAAGCAAACTTTGATTGAAAACTTTGTGATAAAACAAATGATTAAAGCATCAAGCATGTTTGGATTGAAAAAATATATGGGTCAATCCAAATTAAGACTTTTTGGAGTAATGACATTTCTATCCAACACAATAATTAACCTTAACATTTAAATTTTGTTCTCAACTAAATGTAGAGACAATTACATGTCAGACTATTCAAAATATGATATTTTCACTATCCCAGAATATTTAGCTTAGAGCTGCATCTCTGTATACAGAGGTGTCTTTGTTCAATAACTGGTGTTTTCAGATGTTTTCAGAACATCAGTTCAGGTTTCAGGTTTCTAAACCACTACACGCCAATAAATGTCAATGTTGAAGTTATTTGAGGTAGACAGGAACTGTTCAAGAGACCTTCAATAACTGCCTCAACTAAAATACTTAGAATGCTGTGATCTGAGACTCCAGGACACCTCCGGTGAGCTCCTACACTGTAGGGGGCGCCACACCATCATGGACCATGAAGAGGAGAGGGGGATGAGTGTGGGGGCTTGGACCTGACACAAGCGATTTACCGAAGATTTCAAACCACACATCTCCAGTATCTCAAGTCAACAGCAGCATCAAAACGCAGTCACACAAACAGAAAGATTCATTTACAAGGCAAACCTCTTTTAACTAGAATATGGCATCTGCTCATTGTCTCGTTTGTCCTTTGAGATATGACTGAACCCACACAGACAAAGCCCCATGCCTGTTTTAACAGTCTCACATGTTCTACAGAATAGATAAAAATATATACTATCCACTTCACTGACTTCCAGTGTATGTTTTCTCAGTAATCCTTAATGTTTTTCAAGTTTAAAAGGGTTTTGTCATAACGCAAGCTCTTCTACACACATACGCATCGTCAAACATTCACACACAGATATATACTATATGTCATTTATATATATTTATATATTAGTAGGATTTGAGCTGAGAAGTTAGACAATTATATGTTAATTTGGACAAAATCATTGAAATGAGAA
The DNA here is from genome assembly GCA_029959045.1 of Taenioides sp. WSHXM2023. NCBI lineage: Eukaryota > Metazoa > Chordata > Actinopteri > Gobiiformes > Gobiidae > Taenioides > Taenioides sp. WSHXM2023. The sequence continues at coordinate 20,335,380 of CM057086.1, read as the reverse complement.
AGACTTCAACTCTTTTCTCTAGTTTTCTTAGAAGAGGATAAGCTTTGAGGGAAGCGCTACAACATCACGACTACTTAGGAGCATGTAGCAGGAACAGAAAACCTACACAGCAGATGGATGTGCAGTGACCAGGCGTTAACAGCAAGAAAAAATGTACAGGAGTTCAAAGGGCTCAGAGAGAGCAGATAATGGGCCAAACCATTGATGACTATAAAAGGCAACAAAGACCTAAAGCAGTAGTGCATGTTAGCAGGGTACCAGGCTTTACCGGTACACTAGGTGAGATATGGTGCCAGACTTGAAGTTGAGCTGATGGTTGGGCACAAAGCTGTGCTGGGGGTTTTTGCGTGTGCACAGGTCCTTGGCATAGAGGCCCATGCAGGAGTCACAGGAAACTTTGGAGCAGTTAACACAGGTGTGTGACGCTCCAGGCTTATTACAGAAGCCGCATCGTGACCCGCCCAAGCTCAAGCGCTCACTGCTGCCCCCCTTTGGTGTCGTCAACTGAGACACTGACTTGGAGGGAAACAGCTTGGTGGACATCAGGGGTTTGTCCGCCATCTGAGGGTGGGGGTGTGGGTGAGAGTGGGCCAGGGTGAGGGGGTGGGGGTGCAGGTGGGAGTGACTGTTAGAATAGACTGAGAGCTTGTCCTTCACTGGGATGTATCCGTCCAGGGTGCGGGGGGACTTGGCGTGGTACTCCTGCAGACCACAGCACGGAGCTGGGTCCACATCATGACAGGCCCCACACAGGATCATGTCACATCTCTGGCAGGACGCCATGGAGGAGCAGGCTAGACCACAGCCCTGGCACTTCACACTGCCATGAGGCTTATGCAGCCAGCCGTCCCGTGTGTCTCGGGAAGGTGGTCTAGAAGGGGTCTGCCTTCCCCCGGTCCCACTGCCCCTCTCTGTGTACAAGTCAATCTCATCCAAAGAGGACAAGTGGTAAGAGGAATAAGGGTCAGCCGGAGAGGGTGTTTGGATGGGATAGAAGTCAGCCTCGGGGCTGTAGGAGGGGGGAGCTGCCACAGAGAAGAGAGATGCTGTGTTACTGGGGCGTAGGATTTCGTCCTTTAGGTCCTCTTCTGCATCCACAAATAGTGGCTCCTTCCTCAGACTCAGAGAGGCCTTTAATACCGGTTTGCTGACTGCAGAGTGCCAGTGTCCCGCTCCATCTGTGACGTCCACAGATTTGGAGGGTCTGCTGCCCCGTCTCAGATGATGTGTGTGGGGCCTCTCGATGTCCAGGGGCCGGACAGAGAGTCGAGCCATGTCTGCCCCGAGGCTGTCTCTTCGCCGCAGCGCCTCAGCACAGCCCGCTGCGTCGTCCCTGCAGCCTCGGCGTTGCTCCAGAGCATCCATCTCTGAGGCCGCGCCGCGCGCCAATGCCACCACCTCACTGAGAAGTCGACACTCGGCCTGGGCCAGGAACAGCTCGAACGCCAGCTGACGGAGGTGATTTGTACCTCCGGGGTGCTCCTGCAAATGGAACTGTGATTCATGGTCACAGGAGTAGCCAATGGTGCGCATTAGTGAGCGGAGTTCAGCATCGGTAATGGCAGACTGCAGATGGTACACGTATGGGCCCGTAAAAGTCTACAAAACATAATTGAAACGCATTCAGTATAACCACAGAATTTCTAACCTAAAAACAACAGACAGTCATAACATAATATAGTTCAATAAGTTTAAATGAGCAAATGTGTAATAAAGAGAAGGTTGGATTTTAAATCAGATATTGTACTTCAATAGTTTGGTGGTTGTATTGTTTAAAAAATAAGTAAATAAATGAACTAATCTGTGACAGTAGTAATATAGTAATGTAGTAATGTGGCTAGCTCAATCCAAGATCTGTTAAGAGGCCATGGGTACATTAGGCCACGGGCTAGGATAGTCACGTGTGCACCCCCCCCACAACCCTATAAATTTGGTATCACTGGAAACCTTGGGATGTCTAGATTACAATTATAACTGGTAACAGTAAAAAAACTGGGACTTGCTATGACAAATCAATAGTTTTATTGACCTACCATAAAACTCATGAAATGGCTGAATGCGAAACCTGTGATTTCACCACGATACAAAGACTCAGTAAATCATCAATTTTTCACTTAAATAAACATATAAGGCATGAAATGAAAGCTAACTCTGTGCCAAATCATTCCCTTTTTAAATGATATGTCTGTCTTAATTGTGTCTGATGATATGCTTTAGTGAAGTATGACACCATATAAACAATAAATGCTCGTATGACAATACATGATGAATATGACAATAATTCTGTTTTCATCATAATTCTACATACATTTGCCTAAACTATATGCACAACAAGAAAGCCCAATCTCTCAGCTTTGATCTCATGACAAAAGTAATCTGGAAGGACAAATACTAGCAAAGATATCATATGTTTTACCTAGTGATCGATAAAACACTTAAATGAATGCTGAAGATCGCATAATGATCCCATATTCAGCTTAAAAATTGAAATGCCATATGTTTTGAGGTATCTACAAACCTACACTTGCAATATTACCACTTTCATTTCCATCATATACAATGTTTGATATGTCTCAGTGTGCCACAATAACTCAATAACCAGTAACACATAAATTGACACAAAAAGTCAATCTCGCCAAGCTTTCAAAACGTATGTCAAAAACAATAACTGATTCTGTTACTTATCTTTTCTGAAACATAAAAGAAAACTAATGAACATGTTTTTTTCGGTCGTTTTGTTTTAGTGAGTTTTTTGTGCATTTATTTTGACCTGTAACATAGATCATCTCAGTCTGAATCACAGTCACTTTCATCTTCCACAAATGATTCAAAGTCAGCATCGATATCACAAACCAGATCTGAATCTAAGTCATCCAGGTCCTCACTGAAGTCCTCAGTTACCACAGTTTCCTGAGCAATATCTAGAAGTTCTTTTGGTAGGAAATCACCTGTGAACCAGATAGGTAGTAAGACTTAGGGTAGTAGTAAGTGTTTTATCGATCACTAGGTAAAACATATGATATCTTTGCTAGTATTTGTCCTACCAGATTACTTTTGGCATGAGATCAAAGCTGAGAGATTGAGCTTTCTTCATCTTGAATTACGATGAAAACAGAATTATTGTCATATTCATCATGCATTGTCATACGAGCATTTATTGTTTATATGGTGTCATACTTCACTAAAGCATATCTTCAGACACAATTAAGACAGACATATCATTTAAAAAGGGAATGATTTGGCACAGAGTTCGCTTTCATTTCATGCCTTATATGTTTATTTAAGTGAAAAATTGATGATTTACTGAGTCTTTGTATCATGTGGCGAAATCACAGGTTTCGCATTCAGCCATTTCATGAGTTTTATGGTAGGTCAATAAAACTATTGATATGTCATAGCAAGTCCCAGTTTTTTTACTGTTACCAGTTATAATTGTAATCTAGACAGCCCAAGGTTTCCAGTGATACCAAATTTATAGGGTTGTGGGGGGGGGTGCACACGTGACTATCCTAGCCCGTGGCCTACATGTTGCTTGACAGTAAAGCTACCACTAGAATGTGGAGTGAAAGAGTAATGCAAAATTATTAATATTTATTAGTAATTAACACAGTAGTATGAATTACAATAGGTTACCTTGATACACCTGAACTCCTTCTTCCAGGGGAAGAGCAGGAGGTTGGTGCAGATGGTTTCCAAGGTGTGAAAGGCCCTCTCCAGGCTCCGGAGATTGGCTCCTCGGTGGTAGCGCAGTGAGCTCTCCACCACTTCATAGAAGCGTACCATGCGGAAGCGCTGTCCTGGGTCAGGCTGGTAGGCCCCTAACAGGGCAGTCGCTGTTGAGAGAAGAGCTTCACTGTCCTTATGTTTGGCACTGTCCCCGCCTGGCACAGCGCCCACTCCAGCATTTTCAAACCCGTTGTTAAGACGTTTCTCCAAAGCAGCCACATACCTCCGGAAAAGATCCTCTTTAAGCTTTGCATCCATGTCGGCAGCAGACTATTAGTCAGCTGTTGTACTTTTGTGAGAAAGCCTCGCCCCTTTCAACATACCCTGCATGGAGATGCTAAATTCAAGCAACATCTTGTGTTATCATAATTAACTACACACACTGGCATCAGCTCAATGGTGACAAGGTTTTAGAGAAGTGGGAGGGATTCAGACTTTATGTCCACTCAGCAGTACATCATCCACACAAAAGATGCAGTTGTTTCAGTTGGTGGAGCTTGGCTGCAGTGTGTATGTGTGAATACATGTACGCCTTCTTAGAGCCATCTCCTCTGTAAGGTGCTGAAAGCCTGATCTGTTAGCACACAATCAGGCCCATGTAGTGGCATATGAGCTCAATAGATTCTTTTATTTCTTTCTTCCACGATCAAAATCAGGATGGTTCTGTTGCACCCATAAGTTTCAGTATGGGCATATTTCAAGGTCACTTAGGAGGAAGATATAGTCATATTAGTGAGGCTTTCTTTGGGTCTTGCAAGCTGAAACAAACAAACAAATAACAATGAATACACTAAACAAATTTCAACTTTCCTCATACATGAAAAGAAAGAACAAATCAAAATCAAGTTGGCTCATACATTTCAATAAAAAAGTTCACAACTCTTTATTTTAACTCCCAAATGAGGAGTCATTGGTTTATAGATGGCCTACAGCTGGTCTCAAATAAGGTCACTACGCTGTAAATACATCTTTAACGTATATCTTAATGTGCCCTTGCCAGAACTTGTTAATGATTGCTCTATACGCCACATAAATTCTCTTTTGGTTAAATCCTTAATATTTTCTCCTGACGGATCGTTTTCATTGAAGCTTGTTCACATAAATACTTGTCCCCACTCTGGCTCTTATACAGATCGTATCATAGAAGACGGAGGTGCGTTCTACGGGCTAACAATCTGAAGCCAACCAGGCTCTAAAAACAATGTAGTTATTTTTAACGCACAACACACAAGGAAAGTTTAAGAAGATAGTCATCAGTGAGTACTTTAGTGTACATAGATGACTAACTTCACCTAACATGATGATATCTGCATGGGCCCCAAACTGAAGCCGTAAACGCCCATCTCAGCAGCGCAGCTAACGCTGCTGCTGAGGTTAGCTGTACGTTCGAGCTTGTTACAAATCTTTGGTGATTTAGGGGGCCAAATGCTTGGGTATTATTACGCGACACGTGTACATACAAATCTAAGCCTAGGCTGACTCAGTGATTTTGCAGCACTGTGAGTAGAAACTGAAAATCTTACCTTTAACCAGTGCTAGGCTCCTGTTAGCGACGCCTCCTCAGCTGTTGGAAATTCCCATCTTCTCACTGCGCATGCGCACACCTCTGACAGTTCACCAGCATCAGGAGCCCACGTGCAGAGTCAGCGGAGGCGATCGACCCGCACAACATTACTTCACTTTTTACATTCACATAGGTATTTCGAGGTGCTTCCAATTGTCTCTATGGTCTAAATGAGACCAGTTAAAAATGCAAATTAGTCATTTTTTGTGGCTGCCCATGGTAACGGTTATCTTATAACATAAGCTACTTTTAGATTTGTATTTCTCATAGCATCAAAATAAGGGTTTTTAAATTTATCTTGAGATGAGTAGAGACCTCCTGTCACATCCAGTGGACTTACTATGAATCTAAAGACTGTTTATATGGAGCAAATACCTCAATTCAGTATTGTAATTTATTATTACTACTGGGCTCATCATCGGGTGTTTTTGTGCTCCTTTTAGCTCCGCCCCTCGCGTTAAACGGAAAGAACCAGGAACTTGTGACGTGACGTCTGAACGAGAACGGCTGGTGGGGGCTGACAGACAGTGAAGAAAAGAAATGGCGATGCTCGGAGGATTTAGCTCTGCACAGCACAAGAAAAATGCCTCCGACGGGACCGGCGACGTGTCCGAATTCCTATGCCCCGTGTGTCTGGAAATCTTCGACAGCCCCGTAAGAACACAGTGTGGCCATACGTGAGTACATATGATCCGGTTTTCCTTGTAGATTTAGATATGGCACGTCTGGGTCTACACTATAGCAACACAACGGAAATATAACAACAGCGAGAATGTTTACTGTGAAAATGAAGCTAGAACTCAACAGTCTAATAATCTACTTTTCTAGTGTGGAGCAACATAATTTGACTTTTACTAGAATGTGACAAAAGGTAATTCAAGCCTGACATTTCGCTTTCAGTTTTGTTTACATCAAAGGAAAAGCATCACTTGGGACTTGTAGTCCAAATCGCTGTGGCGAGAACTCTTTCAGCCTTTCAAAGGACTACAATCCCTGCGCCCTCTTGTGGCTGGAGCATGGCATTTTAACAGGCATTGGCCTGTGTGAGCTATTAGAGACAGGGTTTATCAACAACGTGAAAATATCAACTTTATTGATCACACTCAGAGGACATGTGATTGTTATACAAAATCTAACAGTAGTCTATAAATACGCATCAGCTATAGGATTATAATAAATAAGAAGCTTGCATGAAAACTCCAATTGTCCAAACTGGCCAATAGCAAACACAAATAATGAATGAAAGTTAGCCTTAAACCTACCTACACAAAAAACACACAAAATTTTATGAAATACAGGTTTGACTTTTCAGTAGCATATTCACACTTTTGCTTTTGACTGCTACTGAGCTGCACTTCTGTTGTTTTGACATTTCCACTGAAGCGGGAATTCCCTTAATTTCCTTCCCTTCAACCTACATTTTAAAGTCTTGCCTTTAAAATGAAAGTAAAAGGGGTACAATTAATGGTGGCTCCTGTGGCAGCTTCCTAAATAAGATAGATATGAAGAGTGGTGAATTGTGTGTTAAAGTAAAGATAGTAATCATTATAGATGGATACAGTATATTATCTGTTATACTATGATAAAAACATAGATACTGCTGATACAAACAGCAGTATTTTGATAGAAGTATAATTTCCTGGCTCCTCTGGGCATAGGTTCTGCCATAGCTGTCTGCAGGAGTGTCTGCGCCCTCAGAAGCCTGTGTGTGCAGTGTGCCGGGCTGCTCTGGGACACTGTACTAAAGCTGTGGAGGTGGAGGCCATGATCCAGGCAACTGCAGCAGCGTGTAAAGGATGTGGAACCCAGGTATGTGTGAGACAGCCCCGTGTTTTCATGCACAAGAGACTCGTGATCCCATAACAGTTGGTTTGTCCTGACAACTTGGTCAGACAATCCCTGTGCCAGTCTGCATCTACATCAGAACACTCAGCTACTGTGGGCCATGAGAAACATTTATGGCTTCCAAGAAATACTCTTACATTATAATGGGACTCCACTGAACACCTCACAGCTTGGATATTTTACTGTCATTTTATGCCTTTGTGTGTTAATAATAATACTAATGATAATGAATTTATTACACATCTTTGAGACACCTGAAGTGCTTTACATTGGATTATTAATTCACTATACACTTTGTGATTGTAAGATACTGTTGTAGCCACAGCTGCCCTGAGTTAGAATGACCAAAAAGAGGCTGCCATTCTGCGCCCCCTCCGACCATCACCAATCACTCACACAACACGTTTATATTTGTCAGTGTGGGTGAAGTTAAGTGTTTTGCTTAGGGTCACAACAGTTTTGGGGCAATAAAGGTTTTCATTCATTCAATGCTGCTGACATTCAAATAATCACAATTTGGGAAATAAATAAATACAAATATATTAGAAGTATATCAGGCAGCATTTTCACAGTGTAACTGCTATTGGCCTTAAAGCTCCAGTTTAGGCCAAACTCTTTGACTACAGGACACACATGCAGTTTTGTTGGTGACACTGTACTTTGTAACCGGTTTGTAATGAAACAGAGCTGTGAATGACTATTGTTAAACTTTTCTTTAGCTCGTAATCGAGTTTACAAGTAATTTGTATTTTTTCTTTCACTTTTAAGCACAGTGGATTAACAGTGAAATACCAGATTATCCAGTTGTGGTATTCTAGAGAAATGTGAATGACACCTCCCAATCTTGCATGCAGTTTAGAAATCCTGTTCTAATTGTAAACCTGTCTCATTTTTGTGTGGTGTTCTCATTCTTTAGGTTGGCCTGTCCCAGATGAGAACCCACACAGCTAGTTGTTCTAAATTCCAAGAGTACATCGAGGAAGGGGTGAGGACCACTGCCCAGACCCAACCTGCCATCATTAGGTAAAAATGTACAATTCATGACATTGCATTACTACACTGTAGAGTAATTTAAATGGTGCAATAAAATATGCAAAGCGAAATGTTAGATTTCTTCCCAAACTATTCCAGCACTTAACCAAAATGAGATATTATTTTAGCAAATATACTACACTGCATAAAATAGTTTTACTAGTAAATTAATATTTACACCTATTGGTCTCCAGTGCTGTACCAAACCGCTACACCTTTACCTGCCCTTACTGCAACTGCCCTAACCTGGATCAGGATGGCCTGGTAGAGCATTGTACTTCTCAGCATTCTCGGGATAGTCGCCAAGTGGTAAGAATACATTGGATTATTGAACGGTGATGATGACTATGACTGTTGTGTAAACCTGTTTCCTTCTTTAGGTGTGTCCTATCTGTGCCTCTATGCCCTGGGGAGACCCTAACTACAGAAGCGCTGACTTTCTGCAACACCTGAAGATTAGACATACCTTTTCTTATGATACCTTTGTTGTACGTATTTACTATAGTTTACGTTGTAAATGCATATTTAATTAGTTGTAACCCTGACTCTGGTCTTGTGTCTGTTATGACAGGATTACTCCACAGATGAGCACACAATGATTCAGGAGGCTCTACAGCGCTCTCTGCTGGACCACTGAAGAATGGCAGTGGGCCAGATGGAATAAAGCCAGTGATGCTGATGTCTTGTGAGGACAGTGCTGTATCATGAAGGTGGTGATAATCTTTACAATGGGAAACAGCTTCACAGAGCTCACAGTTAGGTTTCCACATAATCCTATATAAAAGCCAGAGTCTGTGGGCTTAGGCCTACACTCTACTGATTTATGATGCTGTGCTTCTGGTGTAATAAGTTTTCTCCAGTCTGGTCTGTTGACCTGTTAAATCTTTCCTATGTACATTAGTGACATATTGTCATATAGCCAATACTTCAGTGCAATCAGATATCCCGGTTGTCAATACTTGATGTTATAAAAAGGGTTTGACCACTAGGTGGCTTCCAGTTGCCAGCAAATGACAAACTTTACTTAGTAAAGGTGTCAGGTAAAGTTAAAATTCTGTAGTGTACAATGAAATATTCCAGGGCCCACTGCCCAGTATGAAGACAGTTAAAAATGATAACGAAGAAGATAAGACAAATTGCGCAGTACAGGGCTCTGTATGAATTTTATTTGTACTTGTTTTTTTCTGTGTTATTTCATGTGTTTTGAAGATGTGCTTTCCACACATTCAGAGATCTACTGGAAAGAATAAATAATATGAGGGTTGAACCAAAGCCAGACAAGGCTGTTTGATTATTGTAACTCCCTTATGTCTTTGTGCCTGCTGGTAGATCTTACTTTTGACTTCCAAATTTCATAGGGCTAACAGTTCATCCCATGAACCAAGAGAGGCGCCTCAATATTGGGATTTGGCATGTAGTGGCCATAAGAGGGCGGCAGTGCTCCGTGTAACCGCTTCTATCTGTAGCCATAATTAAATAACCATCATCACTCTGTATTTTGGCCACGTTTGTGTTTTGTTAAAACTGTCTCTGAAACATCACTCTTTTTTTTCTCTGGTTTAGAAAATGATACAGTTGTTTTGTCTGATTCAGAAACACCTCAAAAATATTCTCACCAATTAAAAACCTACAATTTTGGCATGTAAACCGAAGGGTTTATAACTACTGCTTTTCATACAAACTTTGTGTATTGCAGTGAAGTCAAGTTAAAGTTCAATTTCAATACAGCTCTTGTTTTAATACAGCCGCACTTTAAATAATTTCTTGTAATATAATTAACAGTATTGGCTCAAATTGGCTTAACAGTTAAATAATAAACTAACAAATATCTTTCCACAGTTTTTTTTTTTTTGGTGATACACTTGTATGGAATGATCATATGCGATACATGTCACATGTTTTTGTTTTACTGTCTAAAAATAAATCATAATATGGCAGAACTTTCCTTTGTCCATTTATCATCAGTCGTTTTTGTTGGTGACGTTATTCTTTGCTGCTGCTCCTCACATTCTCAGCTGTCAAGGCGCTAAATCCTGATAAATTAAACTTCTTTAATTATTTAAACCCTGGCCCTCACAAATCAGGAGCAGTGATTTATATGTGTGTGTGTACGAGACATGGGGGGAACACTCAGCTGTGATGGATGACACCACTGTGCACAAGCAGTTTAAAACCAAGCTAATGTTGCAGCCTATGACAATTTAAACACAGATCTCAAGGTGTTGAGTAAATCGTAAAGAAATTGTGAAGATTTTTTTGTTGTTGTTGTTGTTTTGACTTAATAGGCATGGTTAGTGGTACAGAGGCTGTGGTTACATGCACATTCAAAATTGAATTATAATCAGATTTTTGGAACTAAAAAAATAGAAAATAAAAACGCAATGTAAACAGCAAAATCAGCAGATTTATTCCTGATCATGTCCCTCTGATTACTGAGCAGTTTCCATGTCCTTTTAATAAATTTAAGGATCTGGAAATCAGATATTAATCAAATTTGGTGAGGTTGTAACTGGCCAGTGATCTCAATATTCTGAGAGGAATGTAATTAAAAAAAAATTAAATAAAATGTAATAAAACAAAATAATGGTAATTGATCTCCTTCCACTTAGTTAATAGTTAACCACTTTCTTATTTTCCAAATAGATTGATAATTTGTACTCAGTGCCCCAACTTCTTGTCCATTTGTGACAACACACTTCACACTAAATACTTGCATGTTTTTACTTACATACACATGTAATAAAGTTCATTGCTTTACTCCACTACTGATTCTGAATTTGAAGAAGTTATGTTGTTTCAACAAAGACTTAGAGCTCATATTATGTTAAAAATCTTAACCAGTTTTTCTTTGTTACAAGCACTGTTGTGTCATATTAACATTGTATTTGCAGTGTGTTTGATGTAAAGAGGACATTATCATGAAACCTTAGGCGTTTGGTGTGCATTGTCCACAGGGAGATATCAAATGCTCTTATATGTGTAATTACATTGGCTATATCACATAATACATTGGCTATATAACACATCAACTTTCTTGATCTTGTCCCCCCTCCCCTCTTTCTTTTAACCTCTTTTCTTCTCTTTATTTCCCCACGCGGTCTGCTTTTCGCTCTGGGCTGATCGTGTGAGAACTAACGAGATCCTGAGGTGCTCTTGGGCAGGAAGGAAGTTGCACCCAAAACACGAGAGATCCAAGTCTTTCTTGTCTATTTGGTGGCAGTGCTTTAAGCGTGTGTGTGTGTGTGTGTGTGTGTGTGTGCGTGTGTGTGTGTGTGCGTGTGTGTGTGTGTGAGGAGGGGAGGAGGGTACAAGGTGGGGAATAGGAATGAGGAAGAGAGAGGGGCGAAATGGGAAGAGAAAGAACACATTGAATAAAAATTTCATAAAGTTCAGTTTGTGGTTTCTTTGATGCGAGTGGTAAGAACAGAGTCTGCAGGCTTCGAACAGGCAGCAATTAAAGCGACATGTTCCCCCAGGCCAAATACAAGAGGCACAAGGACGTGACTGCTCTCGCAAGTAGATTATCACCACAGACAATACACAAATCTGTGCTCTGAATAAGTGCCCCATTTTACCTGACACATTGGAGGCAACATGTCAATACATCCGTGGAAAAGGTCCTGTTCCTCAGAAGCCTCCTGTATAAGCCTTCCTATCCAGATTAACAATAATTATAATGCACTGGATTTACCGTATATTGCACTTTTTGACACTCAAAGATGCTTTACAGTGCATTATTCATTTGATCCACACTTGGAGATGGTAAGCACTATTGTAGCCACAGCTGCCCTGAGACAGACTGACGGAAGCGAGACTGCCAGTCTGTGCCATTAGCCCCGGCGACCACCACCAACACTCATGCACACACACACACACACACACACACACACACACACACACACACACACACACACACACACACACACACACACCACATTCATACTAATTAAAGTGTCTTGCCTAAGGACACAATGGAAGTTTCACCTGGTATTCCAAGCTGTAGATACTTTATTGATCTCAGAGGAAATTCAGATTAGTTCCAACTAAACCTGGCCTGTTGACAAGATCAGGCATTGACAAGCAGAGTAAAAAAAAACTATGCAACGTATACTTTTCTATGCATATACTGTAGTTCTGCAGAAGACTGTTGATTTTCTAACACCATGTAGTTAGAAGTCAGGGCTGGTTGGGGACGGCAAAGGTGGGAAACCAGTTTATCTCAACAACATTTGTACCTTGACAATAGACAAATACCCTATTGCATTACTTACATATTGACTCTGGACAATTCAGAAATATTTATGCACCTAAATGTGCATACCTTCAGCACAGAGCTCAGGATCGAATGTAAAAAAAAAAAAAAAATAATAATAATAATAATAATTATAAGCAAAATCCACCGTTTGTAAGTGTGCAAAACATGCATAGAGATGCATTTGACAAAAAAACTAAAAGATAAATAAAACAGCTCCACTGGGAGTACCCACAGAAGACTGACCACAATAAGTCCAAAATATCATTCCAAAAACTGAATTTGAACGACCCCAGAAAATCTCAAAACTATTTTGGTTATGTGTAGTGTTGTTTCTGCAAGATCAGCGACACCTGAATAAAACATTAAAACCTGTTGCTGTTTATAGATCAAGGCTAAATGTGAAATGCTTTAATGAAGATAACTCTTTTAAACCTGTCTCTCCTGGTTTGGTTTTGCTGAAGTAGGTATATGATAGCAGAGGTGTGGGGCGTGTGAGAGGAGCGCTGGGGATTCGTACGCAGTAAAATTCCTCAAAGTCAGGAGAAACAGGAAGAGCGGGATCCTCGGCACAGTGGGTTTGACCTCTGTGATGGGCGGGGGGGTGGAGAGGGGAGAGTGCCAGTGGGCTTCCCTCACATCAACCCTGGCACCGTACCAGCCTCTTCCGCTTCAGAACTGTGAACAGACAACCACTAACACAACCACTCACACACACACACACACATATACACACACACATTATACTCAAGTCTAGGCATGGGACGATATTGAAATTTGTTGTCACGATTATCATGGCCAAAATAATTGTGATTAATTATAATATCACGATAATTATTAAAGTTGCTGACAGTTTAAAAATGTTATGGATATGAATCATTATAATTTAATGTTATGAATAAGTTTCTGTTAAACTTAAATTGTTAATAGTAATGTACTTTGTTATAAGTGAAAACAGCAATGATCTAGAGATCATCATGGTTAAGTAGTGTTTTTACACATTCACGTTCACATTCTGGTGACATAAAGCTGATTATCTTTGCTGAAGATCATCACGATCATATACAAAATGTCCTGTGAACGATAAACAATATTATTGTTTATTGTCCCATCCCTACCCAAGTCTAAAGGAAGCAATTATGTCTGCAACTAACACAGAACAACTGACCAATAAAATGATAAATACTTGTTTACATTTAAGTTCTGAATTCAACATTACTTTGAATAATTATATTGGAAATGAGTCCACATTCTTGGCTTTCAAGTGACAACAATCAAACCTTTGTAACTAGAAAATCCCACCACTTTAATCGAGCCAGTAGTTACAGACATATAAACCGCAACACAATATCTGCAGTCCCACAGTTAAAAGACTATCACACACATGTGAACAGCGCTGCAGTTCAAATTAAAAGTTTAGGCAGTTAACAAATACTGTGACGTCATAACATGATCTAACAATAAATTTAAATATGGCTTAGATTATTTTAAAATATTCCTATATATTGCTGGTTGTATTGTGTGTTCACTATTGCCGTATCACTATATTGTGATATGATGGTTTTGTAAAAGTTCTGTAAAAGTTCTCAAAGTATTAAAATCAGTCATACATTATAATACAACTTTATATTCCTGTATTTCTGAAACCATAAGTTCTATCAAGGGATTTGCTAATGATCACATCCGCACTTATTTATTTATTTATTTGAATTCCACAAAGCCGCTGTACTAATATTTGCGAGTTTTGCCCTCAGAGGTGCCAGTGTCCCCCGTGTACATGCATGTTGAGTTAATATGTGCCCCTCACAATGGGATAACAGAGGAGGCAAATGGATGTGAGTTTTACCCCTCACTGTACCCCTGTAGACCAACTAACGCTGTGATTGAGTGTGTGCACGAGACAGCCAGGCCCAGGGCTATTATTCTCCCATTAATTTTTCCATTTGAAATCAAACCTCAGCGGGCGGCCATGGGGGAGTCAGAGAGAGGGAGGGACGAGGGGAGGAGCAGCCTTATGGGGAGGTGCAGAGGCAGAAGTGACCAACAGGGGAGGCAATTTGACTTTAGATAAACTTACAGGCCTGTTTCAGTAGTGCAATGTTTAAAGATCTTATCATTTCTAGTTTTTAAAAGTTAGGTTAGTTTATTTGTTATTTGCAGTTAAAAGCACATTGGAAAAACATGTGCAAAAAGCTCAAAGTGGACCATGAGATATTAAAAATAACCTGAACAAAGAATAGACAATCATTACAGACGACATATATGACACTGTGAAATAAACAAGATTCAAAGATTACGGAGTTAAAATCTTAAACTGCTACATCAAAGTTCAAAGTTCTGACTTATGCTCTAAAATGGGCACAATATACACTGATATAAATTTGTGTTTTTCTTTTATTTTGAATATTTCCTAATCCTTACCTTTTTTATTTCAAAAATATGTGCAACTTTACTGTGTTCATGTTTATTGTGGCACTAGTGGAGGTCACTGCACTCGAGCAATTGGTGGTTTTCAGATTCTAAGATGAGATCATACTCCCAGATGCGGAGCCAGATTTCTCTATTGAAAACATAGTATTCTCGTAAGAAATATCTAAAAGGTAAATCCACAAATGTCGAACCTGATCATTTCTGTTAGTGGCTAGACACATGAACTCACTTCTGCAAAAAATCTGCATTTGAACTATATATTTATTTGAGCTGCTTCCCATCTGTATTAAATATTGTTGGCCTATAAAATGTGATGTCATCAGAAACCCAGTATATCAACGCTTTAACAGTTCCAAAATATTTTTTTTTCAGTATACATATTCATGACTAACTTGTGTTCTGAGAGCTACTGGAAGGATCTGAAAGATAAAACTAAAGAAATACAAAGAGGAATTAAGAATAGGCAAGAAAGGCCTGCCCCTGGACTATTCAAATTAACTTATGTCAGTCAGAGGATATATGTAAATCAACCAGTGATTTGTGCATTTAAAAAAGAGTTTGATTCAGTGAGATCATCAGAAAGATCAAAAAGAAATATTATATGAAGAGGAATTACAACTACTGATAAGGTACAAAGACCTAACAACACTCCAATGAAATTATTGTGACATACAACAGTGAGAAAGACATAGTAAAATGATCCTGAAAGCTTTCAAAAGTTCCGTCCACCTCAAACTCTCAAACTGTTTATCAGTCATCACAATGATCACCAGCTAACCCTGACTCCCAGAGCGCCTCCTCCGCTCCACACCTCCTCTTCAAGTCTCCCTCCATCCCAATCTTCTCTCTCCTCCTCTCCTCCCTGTTTCCCCTGTCTTTCTTTGGAAAACGCCAGTGCTTGCTAATCTGTCAGTCACTTGTTGTCCTGTGGTGGGAGTGATGGGCAGCCATGACGGTTGGGTTATACACCTCCAGCAGGCTGCAGCTCCGAGGGCTCGATCATTAACCAGGCAGGTACAGGAGGAAGTGCTGACACAGAAGCGCACTGACAGATGATATGGGAGACAATGGGAGGCCTGCCTATACTTAACTTGTCACGGCTCCTTCTCTATTAACTTGTGACATATCTGAGGAGAGGCAAAACACTTTTACTGTTAGGTATTGGGGAACACATCAAATAGGCATGATTTATTAGAATTTAAATGGGTTGGCAGTTCTGGTAATGATTATATTTGTCTTATATTTGTCTATTGTTGAATTTATGTAGGGATAATGTTTTCTATCTGTAATTGTGACTTCAGTATTACATTTTTGAAAATTTGACTTGAAAAATAAAACATAATAACATTTGGTTAGGATGATTTAAATGTGAAAGTTAGTACACTTTAGTGAGTATTTTAAGTATTTTATTTTGTATTAATACCATGCAGGCAAAACAATATTAAAATAATGGAAATGTATTATTATATGCTGCTGAACCATAATTCATATGTTGAGAAACGTTTACCTGGGATCCAGAAT
This sequence comes from Taenioides sp. WSHXM2023, assembly GCA_029959045.1. Classification (NCBI taxonomy): domain Eukaryota; kingdom Metazoa; phylum Chordata; class Actinopteri; order Gobiiformes; family Gobiidae; genus Taenioides; species Taenioides sp. WSHXM2023. The sequence goes on along the minus strand of CM057086.1, from coordinate 20,319,010 downwards.
ACACACTTCTTTAATACTTTACAAAGATGTTAGTCTGGTCACCTGTAAATCTCCCCATTTTCACAGGTGGATTAACCAGTCAGGGACATGTATGATCTGTCCATATTGGAAAAAATAAAGGGAAAAAATATCACAGTGGACTGAAACACATCGCTGAATTGAGGGCAAAAGAAATGTATAAATTCATTTAGAGAAACATAATTAAAGAAATTTCTAGTAAATATTTATGGTACAAATGGTCATAAATGAATTCTATCAAAACTGTATAAAGAACATCCTTATTATAAGTGACCATATAAGGAGGAAACAGGAAACCCACCAGAACTCTTCGGTCTTCAACAGTTTCCCATTAACTACAGTGACACGCCGAACAAAAGGCCCTAATATGAGGTTGTCTCTCCGATATAATACTCTAACATTTCCTAATTATTAACCGCCCCCATTCATATTCACTGTCCTCTACTTCCTCTGCTTTGTGCCCAGACGGGAATGAACAACGCCAGCAGATCTGTCAATCAAAGCTCTCCACCGCCACTGGCCCATAGACAGGCCCCATACACCTCCAGTGGCAGCTCAGCTCAATGAGTAACCAACCCGCAGGTAGTGAATCAAAATGCTGACAAGAGCATGGAGCGGGAGGAGGGGGAGAGGGCGGGGGTACGAGGGGGTACTGGTGGGCTGTGTAGGTGGACAGATAGAACACTATAGAAAAGGATGGGAGGATGAAAATGACAATAGTGTTATTTTATAGCCCACCTCAGCCACATCACCTTTAACTTTGACAAGATGGTCGTGTCTCCTGTCTCAAAGTTTGTTGTGCTGTGTGTGAGCGGCTGTTATTCGGGGTTAGATTTAAAGGATGAAAGAGATTTTTGATGAAACATACTGCAACTGAATCCTTGTACTTTCTCTGACTAATTATTATAGCTACTGCAAGTAATTATTTTATTTATTTATTTAATTGATAGGGACTCTGCATATTAATGAACATCTGTAATTACAGTGTAAATATGCCAGAATATAGCCAAAAAAGTATTTTCATTGTTAATCACTAAAGTTTGTCTATGAGTAAAAATTATAACTTTGATTTGACTTAAACTTCTGTAATTATCCACAGTGGCACAGCAGTTACCCCTTCAGCCTCATGACAAAAAGGGCCCGTGTTAAACTCTGAGGCAGTCATTTGGTGTGGAGTTTGCATGTTCTATGATTAAATAAACATTTTTAAATTTAAAGTATATATTGACCCCCCCATAATTAACAACGCAAAATGAGTCTTCACTTATCGGAGCAAATCACAGACAGTTATTTTAATGTCAGTTTCATTTTTCAGTTGTCACCATTAACAATCTTGCCCAACCACTGAACAACTGCATGCACTTGTTTTAACGGGATTCTAACTCGCAACCTTCAATCAAGCGCACCATTGTCACTTATGCTTATTATTTCAACACACTACTTTCTCTATACCTAAAGAAAACACAATTCACATTTACCACCGTCCCGAATCTACCCAGTGTCCCTCAGCAGTGTATCTCTCTGTGTAATCTCCTTTCCCAGACAGATGAGTGCTGTCAAGGCTGCCATCCTCGGACAGCTAAACATTAATGACTTAGGGTTGACAGGTGCTGGCAGGACAGGGGCGAGGTGAAGGGGGGGCAGCCTGTGGACAAAACCCAGGGATAAAAAGCAGAAGTGATGGCTTTATCTGTCTGACACATCCCCTTTTGTCTTGTGTATATGTATGTGTGCCATCAGCAGATTCCTGGTGCAACATGACGGGTTTATTGCCCTGTTTTTCCTCTTCTGAAGTCGATGGAGGTCTTTGTATTCCCACTGCCCCTCCATCCTTCCTTCACCGCGTGGCTCACATTCTTTCAAGTGTGTGTGTGTGTGTAGGTGTGTGTGTGTGTGAGTTCCTTGAGCATCCTGGACTTTGATGTTGCCACGGTGAAGGCAGGTCACAGGGAAGAGTGGTCCCAGAGGAGAAAGGACAACGTGGATGCAAAGGAAAATAAGTGCCTGGGTCATATATGTGTTAGACTGTAATGTTGTGTAGTTATTTTAGGTTGTTGTGCTCCCTAAAACTCCCCTCATGATAAAGAGCAGGTTATGAGCAGAATGTAGGTAAATACATTAAAATAATATATTGTGATGTGAGCTACTGTGTCCAAATAATTTTCCTTGTGAATCAACAAAGTATGTCTAAGTCTAAATCTAATCATTTCAGAGACATGGAAAATAGTAGTGCATTTCTATAACACTTTATAATATCTACACTTTAATTAGCCTTAATAAAGCATTGGCAAGGAATTAATTCTCAGTAAACACACAGTTTATAAAGAATGATGATAGTAACAACTTAATTAATAGTCTAACTTCTAACACTAACCTCTTAAGTAAGTTACTAAGACTAAATCATACATATATATTAAGGATTATTACATGGACTTTTCTAATGTTTTCTCTGATCTAATGACAACATTTAAAATAAAATAAGATTGTTCTAACGATCTACACCAAAATTTCAACATAGCGATACTGACTCAAGTATGAAGTATTCATTCTCATGCCAAAATATTAATACTTAAAATTCCATGTTTTTATTTTTGTTGTGCATTTACTTACAGTAAACTATTACTACTATTTTTAATAGTAAATTAGTAGAAGTACGTCCATGCCTTTTAATGCAAACCTCAAACACCGTATAGATATTGTGATACTTGCCATGGATGGCATTGGTGGTGGTATCAGATCAAAACAAAAATCATTAGTACCGCTCATCACTATTTTCAGGTTTCTTATTGTTTTTCGAGTAAAGAGAGATGTGAATTGAAATGATTGTCAGGTGCAAAATAATTCCCCTTATATAAAGCCAGTTATTATCTCTATTAAACTTTGTGCACTGGGTGTGTGATGTTTGTGTGGTGTTGTCAGTCAGGCCCTCTGCAGACGCGCGCTGCTCCTCTCTTCTTCTGAATTATTAAGTGTGTAGCTCAGGGATGGGAGCCACTTGTGCTGAGTAGACACTGCTCTGATCCTGCTTCACACGGGCTACATTTCGGAAGTGCGAAGGATTACATTGCCTCACTGTCAGCCTACCTCGGGACCACCTCTACCCCATCACACACACACACATATCTCTAGACTCCACTAAACAAAAGTTTGGTCACATTTATAGCACTTTTCTCAAAAATGCTGCACAAATTAAGAAGAGTACATTTTAAAAAAAAGGTAATCAGACAATATATAGGCATAATTATTTTCTCAGTTCTCTATTTACATTTTAGATTATTACTGAAGGCATCAAAACTATGAATTAACGTAGTCAACCAAAATGTGTGAAATAAACAAAAGAATAGCTACTTTGAGGAATGGCTACTTGAAGGAATCTTTTTTTGATGTTTGCTTCATCAGTCATACTGCATATATTTGTTGTCTTTAGTATGTATCTACAATGAAGAAAGGAGTAAACATGAAGTAGAAAAAAGAATGAGAAGGTAGGTCCAAACTATAGACTGTATGAATGGACATAGCTAACCTGCGACCCGCCGCGTTCCAAATAGGAAGCATGAGGGAACTTCTGACTCTGACTCTAATTGACTTAACATTGAAAATTTGCCACCCCTCTTTCTGTAATTGCTGCACTGAGCCTCATCATTTTTATTTAGCTATTTTGGCCGCAAATAAATTCCTATTCCTAATATGGAACTCCAAATTTGCCCCTATAACTTCTAGCCATGACTAGCCATGAGCTTCATTTGATTGGAGCCGAATGCTATGGGTGATGTCATTCTCCCTTTGTCCACTTCTTTGTACAGTCTGGTCCAAACATTTGACTGGTAGTGTGTATGGATAACTCACCTGTGGAGTGGGCCTTGAATACTTGGTGGCGTTGGTCTTGTGCAGAGGGAGGGTACCCGCTCTCTCCACTCTCCCCAGGCTGCCTCTCTGTGTGCTGGGTTCCCGGAGCAATGATTAACCCGGTGAGATGGATGCTGGAGCAGAGTGGGATACATCACTGGGGCCTTGCAGCTGCCATGTAAAGGAAGCGTCAGCCGTGCACTGGTCCTGATGGAGGAGAGACACTCAATCACCCACTAAAGAGCACCAACAATAAGGCTTCAGAGTGGAATACATGCATTTCAAAACAAAAGCTAAATATTACAACGTTAGACTTTTAAAATTTTGTGGTAAAATTTTGGAGATTTTATTGAGAGACACAAAGAAGAGGAAATATAAGCAACTTGTTGGTGTGTGTTTCTGTCCACCACTGTCAGATAGACTTCCAGAGGGCTTTCAACTGATCTTTCTCTAGGGAAAAAAAACAAATAAATCTAAACGATTTGGAACTTGGGAATGTAACAGAATCTTTGTCTGGTCAAAAATGTGAATATTTATAGCCTTATTTAGTGTGGAAGAAAATATGTTTGTTTGAAAATGTAAATTTCACATAAGTGGCACTATTAATCCATTTGTTGCACTCCTGTGTGTGAAGCAATTGTCACATTTTATTTAGAAATTCTATGTGTAATACATTATTTTTATTAATATATATATATATATATTTTCTCCGAACTTTATTTAATAACATTTTCCAAGTGTTAACATTAATGGGATAATATGCTTGTATGAAGACACAGAGCCGAGTAAAATACATTTAAATTAATATCACAGTTTTGATCATTATTTTTCATTTGATCACCCACATTATTAACAGCACAAAATAAATGAATGAAAACAGTATAAACCCAGAGGCAGTGTGAATGAGTAGCCTGCACCTCGTCATCCTGGGCTCCCTCGACAGCAGGGGAAGCCCGGGTTTCCTGCAGATGACAGGAGCCACAAAGCCAGAGTGTCCCGTCAGCACATCCCAGTGAGAGCAGGTTAATGATCGTGTATATCCACAGCTGGGACAGGCCCACAGATACAGAGGAGAGAGGAGAGACAGGAGAGAGAGGGGAGGAGAGGATACATTCACTTACACCTAAACATCATTACAGCTGTGTGAGGACTGATGGTGTGGTTTTGTCATTTTAATGATCTTTAATCTGAGTGTGGGATGCTAAGAATTATCATAATGTATCTGTAATGAGCCAGAACAAAAACTACATGTCAGCCTTGTTTAGCATGTGTTTGTGTTGTCACTCATACACTAAAAAGGGCAATGAGTTAAAGAGAGGGAAAGTGTATTTTATTTGAGTATATTTTATTGATATGAAGCTACAAAATGTCAAATTCATATTCAAATGCATATTTGAATTTGAAAGTTGATATTCTGAGTTCAGGTCATTGTAAGGGAGCCCTATGTAGCATTTGGATGGACTATGTTTCAATTGTCAAAAATATCAAACATTTTAGGCAGTTTTGTTTTATGTATTGAAAACTATAGTGTTTAGGTGTTTGAAAATTATAGTGTTTTAAATCACTTATAACTAATACAACTCTTGGGTATTTATTTTCTTCTATCTTAAATCTATTATTTTTTAACTACCTGTATTTTGTAAAGTTAGTGATGTGTGCCTTACTTACTTACTATAAAAATAAATGCTTATTTAATTACTGAGATCCAGCCTTCTAGGCCCTCCTTCTGAGCTCACCAGGACGTGGTTAAACTATTAACCCACTGCTGCTTAACAATATTGCTGACTGGTGTGGAAGCAGGAGGGATCAAAGTTATCTTGTCAGGGAGAACAGCATCTTTCTCTGTGCCCATACAGCCTGTCCACTCCATCTTACCAGCCTATTGAGCTCTGAGCACCAGAGCAGGGAATGACACCCCCATACACCCACTCTGCCACAGCCCCACCCCCGAAGCCCTCTGCACTGCCATACAGACTCTACAGCGACAGCCTCAACCCTCCACTGCCCTCAATCTTCTCCAACTTTAGATTTATATGGAGGAGAGTTTGTACGTTTTGACAGTGAGTTTGTATTACTTGAATGTGTACTTTCAGATTTAATAGGAGTCAACTTTTTAGCTTTTTGTCATCATTTCTTTCATTAAAGCCAAACTCAGAGTTGTATTTTGATTGATTCATGCATATTTGAAGAATCCTGTGTTGTTTTGCATTCAGGGCTCAGAACATTCAGTTTTCACCTACCCATTATCTCCGCCCACAGCTCTGCACTTATAACGATTATTTAATGAAGATAACACTTTACATAGACATCTTGAAGTTATACAAACAATAGTAAATAAATTAGTTGTTTTTAGTTTTCTTTCAGACTGTGATGACAAACAGCATGGCCCAAATGCAGAGTGACCAGATTTTCAAAATTAAAAACTGTGATACACCCGGGTTGGGATGGTTTGTATAAATAAAACTGTGAAAAAAGTGTAACATTGTCCATTCTTGACTCACGTGTGCGTCAGTACATAATCTGAGGGACTTCTATGTCTGTATGTGTTTTTTGTTTTTTGTTTTTTTATGGTCATGTTCATGCATGGTGTTCTGTATTTTAGCTAAGCAAATGACAATATATTCCCCTCTTTACTGTTGGCGGGCATCAAATTTGTCCAAAATAGAGACACCTGGGACAAATCAATGATTTTGGATCAATCTGCTGGGACAGGGGACACAGGGCTCAAAACTGAGAGTGTCCCGTGTAAATAGGGATGTCTGGTCACCGTAACCAAATGTCATGACCGGGCACCATAACGAAATATTTCCTGTCATTGCACTCATCCCAACTCTCCCCTGTCCATCTGTCACCTGCAGCACACATCACATCCACATTTGATAAGGCTGGTTAGGTGGGTCATAAAAAGTTGATGCTGGTAATGCCCGCGCCTCATTTATTATCCCTGCTAATGTAGCGGCTGTGGGACGGAGAGGGGGGCCACCACATTAAGGGATCATTACGCCTTTGTAGACCCTGTCCCTAGCTCTTAGCATTGGTCCAGTCCTCCCTCTGCTTTATGTGCTGTCTGTATTTAAGTGTGCTGTAGCCACTAAGAGTTCAAGACGCTTATGGCCCAGGAGGTAGTTACTGTCCTCCGACCACAGACTGGGCCTATAGCCTTAATGCGCTCAAACCACCACTACACTTAGCTTACTTAAAGGCAGCATTGAGCCTATAGTGCTGTTTGCTAATGTAGCAGAGGAAAAACATCCTAAACAAATGTAAATGCACACTGTACCACAAAAGGCCATTTGGACACTTAAATGAATGTTTGATTTTAAAATTAAAGGTGATGTACCTGATTTTAGCCTTAAACATGTAAAAGACAGAACTAGTTCATTATAATTGTTTGCAACAGTCCAATCAATCACTGTGATTAGTTTATTAGCAGTTTAAACAACTTTGCTAACAACAACTAGCATGCTAACAGCACAGAAGCCTTTCTTCCTGGTTCACGATTGATAAAAGATGCAATGTAATGAGATACAGATAGCACATATCTGTCCCTCTAATATATCTGTCTTGGAGTAAAGGAAATTTAGCTTTTTACATTACATGAAAAAAATCGGGTACAGACCCTTTAAACATTTTAAATGACCCGTTCTATTATAAACCCAAATTACAGATGAACATATATAAATCAGATAATCTTCTGTTCCTCCACAGGAATGGCCACTATGTTGTTATTTTAGTCTAGTTATTTATATATTAATATATGTTGTTGTTTTTTATTTATTTATTTATTTTTGTATTTCACTGACTTCTACTAGATATAGGGACATTTAAGGACAAGCACGTTATCAGGTTATTGCAATGACAACACTGGCAATTAGGCTAAATGTCTATTTTTACTTGTCTTAGTTATGTGAAATTCCACCACTGCTGTAAACCAAAATATGTGAATGTCTGCTAAAAACCAAACGCACCTCAGATCAGAGCGTGCAGATGGGGTCGTGAGGGAGTATGAGTGTGTACCTGTGGGGCGGGGGGAGGAGGGGGCACCCAGAGGCTCACATAGTGATAGATTGGCCTGGGAGAACTATGATGCAGATCCACTCATCAAGATTGATGTTCTGCCATTCTGCTTTAAGTGCAATTAAATTGGCCCCTGTGTTAAAAAGCCCAGCCGATAGCAGGGCTGAGGCGGAGATTATGCTACATTTCCCCTGCGCTTTCTCCACCTGCACCAGCCACAACCATCTCCACATTTTCTCCATTCTGTTCCCGACATCTCACTGTTTTTATGTGCAGCTCTGTTTTTTTCCGCACAGCCCACAAAGTACTTTTTTAATCAATGCCCTCTGAAAGTTTGAATCCCTTTCTGGTTGTAGTCTCACCACAGGATTGATCAGTTGTACATTAGTGCATGTTTAATGTGTAATAATGCACGGTGATTACTGAGAGGAAGGATGTTAAAGTCTCATAACTCATCACCCGTCGCAAAGATGACAGCATGGGCCTTTCACATAAACCATACATGGAGAGGAGATTTAGGAGTTCTCTTTACAGCAACAATTTAAGAACTTTTTTTTGGAGTGATTTAATTTTGGATTAGTGTATTTCTTAAACCTGTTTCACTGTATCATCATGATCATTGTTCTAATACCATTTGTGATATTATGATCATGAGAGGCCTTTTATAAATGAACATAAAATCATGTGGGGACGACAGAAAAGATATTAAACACAGTGGTATACAATGATGAATTGTGTGAAAATGCTGGGGAAATATATTAAGTAATTCTAGGTTAAAATATAAACATTTCAAATAGGTACATTAACAGAATTTTAAGCTAAATGAAAACTAAAGATTCAGCCTTGTTTATTCACAAAAGGTAAGTTTTCTTTTCCCAGCACAGGCACGTCCAGTTTTCTCACTGTTGTTTTTATGTGCTTAGCTTTGTCTATGACCAGTGTAGTCTTATCCATCTCTAACAGTTTCCTTTGTCAACATTAAGCATTACAATATGCACATCTCGATATGCCTGAGCCAGATTGTTATAAACTAGTCTTCTTAGTTATCAGTGTGAGACCAATAATAAATACCCTCTTAATGTGGAAGCATACAGACTTACTACCACAATGTGTCGAGAGGTTATATCTCCTGGTGCAGTACTGATGGTAAGCAAACTTCCCCTGAGTTCTATACAGAGTCTTGTGCCTCATAGGACTTGTTAGGACAACAGTCTATACATTAAATTTTAATTAAACACGTTAAATGTTTATGAATATTTATTGGCAATCCACAAACTACAGCAAAAATGTCCCAAATTCCCCAAACTTTCAGACCTCAGCGGCACTCGTAGTTTACATCCAAACAGCTTTGATCAAACCATTCCAAACCATCACTCCTCCGGCAGCACCTACCCCTGATAATGTACTCAATTTTCCGCCTAAATGGAAATATTTACAATAATTCAAATTGAACGTCGATCACGGTCCAATCCATCTCTCTCCACGTCACCGGTTCATTCTGCCCGAAGGCCGGCCCACCTCCGTCAGTGTCAAGTTGTTAACCCCGTGTCAACAGTGGAACAGAGCGTATTTGGGCCTGTTTGATGGATGTGTCTTGGTGGACTTGTCCCACACAGACATATTCTCCGAGTCAGCTGAGAGAGGTGGGCCGCACGTGTTTGCCGACCCCTCCACCCACACACACATGTCCAGAATACAGGGGCTCCCAAGTCTCGGGACAGGGGCAGTATACACACACCGCACTGTCAAGCTTATACTAACACCACATGTCACCCATTGGGACCCAGATGGGTGGAGTCATGACCTCACTGCCACAGGACGGCCACAGAGCATTTAGGACGTGTCTCTTTTTGGCTGCTAATGGTAAACTTGACCCATGTCCTTCATATCATTAGATTGTGTTATGGGAGCTTGACACTGTGTTCTCTAAACAAACCCGTAAAATTAGCTAAACTATTTCACCCAAGGGAGACATCACTTCATAATAAGGGGAGGACCAGTGTAAATAAGTATGATTTGTCCTGTTTCTGCAATTTATTTATTTTCGATTAACTTTTAGTTTCAGGGCTAACTTGTGAAGACACAGGCAGATCATTTAATTTCACATAGATTTAATTTATTGAATGGATTATAAATTAATAGTACTTTTTTTTTTTTTTTTGAATATTATGGATTTCTTGGATGTGAATTTGGAAAAAGGAAATGCTTAGACTCTTAAAATTCAGCAAATAATTTGTGTAATACAGCTAGAATGTGTCTGACAGTAAACCCTATTATCCGATCAGTAGGTCTACATACTTCTTCATAAATCTTAAATATGCAGATTAGATAGACAAACCCAGATTCAAACAAGTTCAAAACTAGGTTCTGTTCCATCCAACTTTCCTCATGTTATTTTTGTCACTTAGTACACTATAATGTATCTTATCTGTTACAGTCATGCAAGAGAGAAAACAGCATTTAGATTGCAACAGTGTTTGCAAGGGTTCAAAGTGGAGATGCCATCAGTACATGACTGATCACTCGTCAATGCAGCGGGTTCACTCACATCCATTACTCATGCGACTGTGGCCTGTCACTCCACACAGCTGCTCACCGACGCTGTCTCCACCGCCATTTTTCAAACAACTTTCTCTGTTTTTTTTATACACCAAAGCCAAACACGTACATCTTCTAACACTCTGTCATAGCTTGTAGGGACCAGAGGTGGAAATAGGCTGAGCAAAAGGAGAAGCAGAAGAAGAAGCATGGTTGGTGTGTAGGCGAGCTAAGTTCGACCATTTGGTCGTTTATAGCGAAGGGGGGTTGTCATAATGTGTGCCGTTGTCCACTCCAGCTCGGAGGGTCAGATTAACAAGAAGTCTGGGCTCTTCTCTGCGCCGGACCCTCAGCGCCACAGTGACAGGAGCGATCCATCACTCGTGTCCCTAACAGGGTGGGGGTCAGTGGGGGTGGGGGCGGTGGGCTCCACATCATGGAGGCTTATGGAGAATGGTGGGGCTGGTTAAACTTTAACCAGCTCCTTCCTACACACTCCACGCTGCATTCACAGAGTGTTCACGGCAGTGGGACATCCCGAGGTTTGATCAAACAGAGATGCATGACCCACCGCCTACTCAGGGCCCCTGCGCCCACCTGCTTCCATATGGATCTCTAAGTCAAAAGGACAAAGTTTGGGACAAAGCGTGGGAAGAAAGGGCATCTGTACATGGTTTAAAAGACTCACAGTGCAATATTGTGTCCATGATTTGAATTAGATCAGGTCAACACTAACAGCTTTCACTTTTTATATAATAACAAGCATTTCAGAATCACTAATCACCACTATAGGAATTATGATTTGTATCAGATAAAATCAAGACTGGTATTTCTCTTGACAAGCCTAGTATCCACTATTAAGCTTGTCATGATACCAACTTTTGAAGCATGATATATTGTTAAGGAGATATACTGCGACAAAACAATAATATTGAAACTATGCCACTGACACAATAACAATAATGCAAGATAATTCCAGTAAACCATTTTTAAATAAACTGTATCATTAAAAGCCCTGAACTGCAACAAATAAATAGAAGAATGAACCAATGTAGACACAGAGGTTAGTTATTCAACCCTCTACAGCTTAAGTCATCATATTATAAAAAAAAAAAAAAAAAAAAAAACACAACCCACTTTTACACAGAAAATGTACAAGATAAATATTGAGCTCTAAAAAAAGCTTTTTTATATTGCACAATAAGTAAATATTGTAATTACTGTGACAGGCCTATCCTCTACCGTCATATTAACTACAAACAAAGAATGAGGGGGATGTCAAAATGGGAGTCAGATGCATGGTCATTTTGGGGGTCTCAGTGTGAATATTTAGGGACTCCCTGAACTAGATTACTGATTGCTTTGAGTTGTGTTGTTGAAAACATTAGTTCCTCAAGGTACTGTTCTTGGTCCACTATTGTTTATGATTTCAGTATTGCACATTCGTGTACATATGCTTCTCTTCCAGCATTTCCATACTATAACCAAAGACACAAAGGCACTAAAAATCATCAATCTTCTCAAATCTTCTACTTGAATGAATTTCCATGGAATCAATAAAGCTAATTCAAATTAATATAGCCTTTCCATGATTATAACCGCAAGTCCATATTCACTCCAGTGCAGTGTTGGCTGAGTTTGCTTCTGTCAACACGTTTCCACAGGGGATCAATAGCCCTTAGTGACTCCAGTAAGGTTAGTCCTGGGCTACAGCATGGTTATGGCATGAAAAATGATGGCTGGCCTTTTCAAAGTCATTTAATACACAGTTGCACACTTTGATAGAATTTGGCAAAAGCCTCTCCCTGGTGGGTTAACAATGCGTACCGAAAATCATATTTCCATGGCGGCCCCGTTCAATCTTACCCCTTCCATGCCTGTCCCATAGAAAAAGGTGCGGTGACAAATGGGACAGGATCGTGCGCTTTCCGGGTGGCTATGGGTCAGATCAGGTGCAGAGCAGGTCTGAGGTTTTAACCCAATGTGTTCCTGTTCACTGGTCCAATCATCCGCATTGATTGGCCCAATGATTGAGAGGGTCCACCTTTTCTTTATGAGGAAAGGGAGGGGTTAAAGCTGTAGAAAGGTAATAGAGGATCATGAAAAATGACACACATAAAACACTGATCAATAATGTGGAGATATTACACATATTTGCATTATAGATATACCAGCTTTGATTGGCAGGAAATGTGAAGGCATTGCACATATTGCAGTAGTAAACTTTAGGGGCAAATGTAAAAATATGAATTATTATTTCATTGCCTTTAGCTAACAGCTAATTAAGACGGTTTTAACAGCAACACACCCCAAACAGTTGGAAAACAGAAAAGGGACATGAATGGTGAAAAGCTGATATGAATCTTATGTAAACTCCTGGAAGAACAAAAGTGCAGGCCTACTGGGACATTTACACCAATCTAATACAATGTATCCAGAGAGACAGTGGACATATGGCACTTTCTACTTAGGACTTGAAAACTCTGTATTTGATTTTATTCTAACTTTCAGGGTTTGGGTTAGTTTTTAGGTGTGTGATTTCTTTTTATATTGTGCGGAAAATAAAGTTCAGTGAGATGTTATTTGACATTTTTAATTCGCACATTTTTTTAATTGGCTTTGTAGAATTCATTGTTACCCAAAGGATTTCTAAATAGGTTATAGTTAATTTTCCATATAAAGATGCAAGTCACAAGACATGATTCTATTAGACCTGATGAGACGCCTTGGCCTTGTACTCACACTTAATAATGCAGTCATTTCTGTCCATTTGACGAGAGACACTTGGGTGGGGGTGGGGCGGGCAGGTGGATGTTTTCAGGAGGAAATGGACCAGGAGGGCCAGGGTGCATTTGAAAGAGCGTGAGTGAGAGGAGGGGAGCCAGGGGAGCTGTCCATTTGAACAAACCTAAGAATATGTCAAGTGTCGCCTCGCATTTTCTTTGCCCGAACGCTGAGGTGGTTCTGACAGCCAGGACTCTCTCTCCTTCATCCATGCTGTAAATGACATTACGGAAATTGTGTTTGTGGCCGTGCCTAGCCCAGAGACTCCTGGGAAACTCCAGGGTCACAGGGTCAGGCAGATTGAGAAACATAGAAATATACACGGAGAACACGCTAGGAAAGGCTATGAGCAAGCAACCAAACTCACTTACTTGTGTGGTTGAAACAAACCTACTACAGAAGACAAACTGCCTATCATCAACTTTAATTCATAAATTTAAAGGAAATTTTGTTGGATGTCCAAATTTTCTACAATGTTGCTCAGCACCCAACCTGATCCATCCAAGTCAATAAGCCAAGAATGACAGTGAAGATGTTAACACAGACAATTCTCACCCATCGCATAACCTTTTAGCCAAAACAAAAAAACAAAAAAACAGACTAAAAACAAAAGGCACTTTTCTCCTTTTCATTGTTAATATTGCTCGGAAAAACTTGCATAAGATACAAGCTTGCATCTCCACAAACCTGACTCTTATTTGAGAGCCTCCTCGTGCTTTTCTCCATGGAAAATATTGTTTCTTTGGCTATAATATTCCTTAGTATGACATAAAGTTGCTATATCTCTATAGAGATGTTCCAAAGTATGATTTTAACTTTTATTTCTGTTGCTAACAATTAGACATTTCAAACTTCAACTTCAAATGTCTGATTGCATTCTTATGTTATCTCCCATCCCACCCTCTTTGAGCCTGAGGGGCTCCAGACTTAGACTTAGATTTAAACAAACTTTACTGATCTACAAGGGAAATTATTTGGACACAGTAGCTCACTAATCACAATATAATATAATAACAAAGAGTAAAAAATAAATGGTAATAATAAATTCTAAATAAGTAGCAAAAAAGATAACAAGAGACAGGTGTCAAATAAGGCATAATTATATAAGTGTATATGTACAAGTCAAAATAAAATACAAATAGAAATAGAATAGAATACACAGTTCAGGCAGATGCACACATCCATTCACTGTATGTACAATTACTATTTTAGTACAATTACTATTATTCTCACCACACTGACTCAAGACTAAAAATCTAATTTCAAATGTAAAGTTTTCCTCAAGCTTATCAAGCTCTCACTAAGGTTTGCTACTTCTAGTCTCTTAGGGCATGCTCCGACTTGTAAATATTTCAGCAGCAGAAATGAACTCCTCTCTCAGGGGGGCAATCCAGCACCTGATTGCCTTGGCCTGGCATCTTTGGCCTGGAGTAGGTGGAGGTCCAACCAGATTCAGCATCAAGTTCCTGTGCATCCCTCAACATCACAAACTATAGCCATGAAAGAGCGTAGGACTACAGACTCTCCACAGAAACCAAGCATAGGGCAAAGGCATAGGATTTTGTGTTCCCTTATAGACTATGCGTGTGACTTCCCTCTTTACAGCTCCCAATCAATCTTTAATGAGCCATTGAATATTAACTGGATTAGTAGAAGCGGAGTGTCAAGTCCCATGAGTGTAAGCTCGGAGAGTCCTGCTTTACAGACAGAGACAGAGGAAAAATGGGGGACACAGGTTAGGAAGATGGGGGTTGGATGTTTTACATGAGGTTTATATGCAAGAAGTGGTTATAGTCAATTACAATTACAATCACTCTCCATGGGAAGGACAACTGGGGTAATTGTTATCTCGACCCCCTCCCGTAAGGCCGTTACAGTAACAGCATTACAATAGAGAGACAAGGCAGAGCAGCAAAGTAGATGAGGATGCAATCATAAATCACAGAACTACAGTACATCTCGTACACATGAGACTACATCACAACATCAGGGCAATACATCAGGAAATAACTTTACATGAAAATAAAGCAGGCGATTTGTGTTATGATTGTAGCAGTGCACCTCAACAAATGTATGCGGTGTTGTTGGCTATGGGCCACTAAATAAATATTGTTAAAGCGGACCTATTATGCAAAATCGACTTTTCAGAATTTGTAACCATCAACATTTACTCACCCTAAGTTGTATCTGGAGTGGTTCATGCACGTTTAATCACTTGTTTTTAAGACGCCATATTAACGATCAATCTCAGTTTTCACCAGCATAAGCCCACTGCTCTGTACTTACTTAGGTTTCAAATTTTTGGTAGAAATGAAAAAAAAAATCTGCTCTCTAGCATGATTTACGGCTATCCATAAGATAAATTTTCTAATGCGGAAGTCAGCGGACGTGCTTCTTTAATTAAGTTGTTTTAGATGAATATATGCAATGCACAAATTTGAACATAATAATCCACGGGTATCATAGATTTTAGCTATATAGCAGACACAAGGATAGTGGGTCTTCTATAAAATGTTTTAGTTGTTATATGGTGAGTTGTGGGATCCAGTCACAAATAAAAATATCAGGTTAATCATTTGTAAATATACATACACACATACAGAATATAATACAACACAAACAACAGAGAAAACTGGTTCTTGCCTTGATCTTTGAGTGTGGCATCATCACTTTCTAGAATCAGAAAACCTATATACCTACATCAGAGGCAAAACATAAATATGAATATAAATATTCCCCCCAGATATTTATTTTTGTCCAATGTCAGATTATTTGAGTACATTTTCTTAAAAGCACTAATATCCTTGTTTCAACACATGAAATCTTGTCCTACTGTAATTGTTCTATTGTCATTATAAGAAGCAACTTTAAATGAATGCATTACAATAGCGAGACAAGACAGCTCTGTAAGATGGATGAGGATAAGATAGAACAACAAATCTTTGTGAAGAAATATTCGGCCCGATAAAAATGTTGTCACGGGGGATAGTGCGCTGATTAATAACAGCGACATCCAGACACAACCCTGGTCTTGTCCTTTTTATGCCCGGAGCAAAAAGTGATGCCCCGAAGCAAGACCAGGGCACTCCTCGGACTCTAACCCCCCACCGGGCCCTTTCTTAGTGACTGCTTTGCTTGCTACTGATTAATGGACGCAGTGCAGGGATCAGAAGGCCCAACATGCTCGAGGTGCTGTCTGCAAACTATAGTGAAGGGGACGGAGATAGATTAGCCCCAGCTTCTACACAGGGACTTTTGGGGTGGAGGAGCAGGCTAGGGGGTGCTCACATCTTTTAAAAGAGAACATGTTTATGACTACTTAGAGGAAATTGATTTGATTGTGCCAGAAACGCATGTGTGAACAGCCCTGGCACTTTTATGGGCTATTTGTCTTTTAAGTCACAGCTGGAGAAATTTATGCCCACGATGGGGTTTAGGAGAGAGGGTGCTTGGCTGTGGGTTTAAAAGAGTAAATATTAATATGTTGGAGCAGTGTGTGTGCGCGGATCATGATAAGTGATGCTCGGTAGGTGCACTTTAACTGGGTGTCAATCACTAAGTATCAGGGCTAATGACTAAAAGCACATAATGGAGCCACGGCGGCAAATAAAACAACAAGATTTGTTAGGGGGCATTAATTCTCTGAACTGATGTCAACAGGCAAACACTTTTTTTTCTTTCTCGCTCATGCATCAGGACTTCACCGAATGACAAACGGTGTGGCCCGGAAATCTTTCTCATTATTTCAAATGGCTCGTCATCAACACTAACTCTGCATTCACGTTTAGCATTCGGAGCAGAACTTTTAAATCCAACTAAGGTATTGTTTAGAGACTTTCCAAACAACAGGGTTCTTCTGAGCTTTTGGGGGTTTGGGGGTTGGACTTTATCTGTCTATTTACCTGTAATCCAGCCTCAGGTTATAAGAAAGGGTAAGCCCTTTGTGTACCTAATAAGAACACAAAGGGCCACTGTCATTAAAAAAAAAAAAAAAACACAACCACAAAGTTCTAAGACCTACACTAAACCAGTCTCCATCCAGATCTAATACCAAAATTAAAACATGCCTTATGGGTGGACCATGTTAAAAGTCTCCCTATGTCATGTACTGGTGTTTCTTTTTTAGTTATACATCCGTTTACTACTATATTGCAGTTTATAACAATTTTTATTCCTGTGTCTGTAGGCTCATTTTATTTATACAAAAATGTTAAATATGAAATTGGTTAAGATTTAAAATGAACTACAAAGAAATGTTTTATTCCACCGCTATTCAGTTCCACCTTTCCAAGTACCCTATAGTATATCCCATTGTCTAAAATTCTCCCCATAGTCTAAAAAGAACATAAAAAATATCACATAAAAAGTAAATACACCATTCAAGACTGCTTAAATATGAAATACAAGCAATAACTGACATTTAAACTCCACAAATTCTATGAAAGAAAATGATTACTATAGAAAGCATTTAAGACACCATAATCTGAACAACATCTATTGGAAACACTGTACCCGCAGTACCCTCTGATTTAAAACACTGATTTAGAATTTGGAAATACAATATAGCCTTCACCTCAATCAGAAAGTAAAAACAAAGCAAAATAAAATAAAAGCAGCTCCAAAGTGAACTAATCAAAGAAAAACATAGTACCACAATTTGAGAACCTCTACAGTTTCAGTTCAGTGTTGGATCTTTGAAAACAACAGTAAGGACAAAGCGTGCGTGAGAGGACAATAAGACAAAGGCTTCACACAGACTTCACAGAGTCCATATGAAGGTGAAGATCACAGCGAAATACAGAAATGATATATACAAATTGTGGGGTGCCATTGATCTGTGATTGGATTACATTGGCGGTGCGCATAGTAGAACGCAGGCCTGTCGTCTCTCATGTCTGCAGCATTGGAACAAATCAAATTCAAGTGTCCATCCTTCGTCGCTCTGCTGCCATCCATCAGCCTCATCACGTCAGCGCTGACAAATAAAACGCATGCAAGTGTGAGTGCTCCATGTCTAAGAAATGTGTGGAAATGATTTAGAGTCTAGACGGCTTTATTTGAACCAGGCGGGCATTCAGTTTGGGAAGGGAAACTGGTAAACAATAGTTTCTTAGGGTTTATACTAGATAATACTACATTTTAATTTTTGGGGGTAACATGACAAACAAATTGTACAAAGATTCAGTAGATTCTATGATAAATGGTCAGATTTTGATACAGCGTTTTTCCACTTTCACGGCACTCAAAGCACTTTACATCAAGGAACCACTCACCCATTCACACACACATTCATACACCAGTGTACACAGACACTAGGGGCGAGATGGGTTAAGTGTCTTGCCCAAAGGCACAATAGCAGTATTCATTATGTTGAGAGGGGGATTCGAACCGCAAGATGTCCCTTCAAGGCTGTTGTAATCAGTCCCAAATGGGAAAACCCTAAAGTGAAAAATAATCCTTTATGAATATACAAAAATATATACTGATAATGTTAATCAAACCTTTTAACTAGTCTTCATAGAATTTACTTTTTGAAATTATTAAGGATTAATTAATGAAATTACAAAAAATTATGCCAAAAAGAATAAAACAGTTTTCATTCAAAAGAAAAGATTCTGTCATGAGCGTTCTATTATCACCAGTGTTAAAGTACTAGTATAGCCGTGCTGAAAGAGTAACATCTACAATGAAAAGTAGACACAAAGGTCATGAGCCGGTTTAAATGTCCTCCACCAACTTTATATGGATCTCTTAAGGAGTCACTTATTCCCATGGCGTATTGATTGTGTTTTGGTGCTGGTAAAATGGGTTCATTCTCATAGAGGCTTATGTTTGTCTTAATGACAGAGCGTGCACAGTCGTCTGCTCAAATCTGTTTAAGCCGTAGAGAGTATGTTAATGTGTGGGGCTATACCCAGGGGACAGCTCCTCTCCTCTCCCAGGTAATGGAAGCAATGTGTCCATAATCCCAGTGAATGACTAATAAAAGTGAGCAGCGCCTTGGGCCTGTTCCCTTAGCTGTATTATGGGCCAGTATTAAACTGAGTGCTGTGTAATTCTGTCAACTCACTGTTTTCTCAAACACTTCGCACATGTTTCTTTATTTGTCTGTGTCGCAAATGAAAGAAAAGTCGTCTTTATGAGCAACAACTGTGCTCACTGATGAAGGAGCTGTTTATAAAGTCACGGACATGAGAACTCAAACTTTGAATCTGAAAAATGCAACAACAATGCAATAACTAGAAATACACTGCGTTTCAAATTATTATGCAAATTGTGTTTAAGTGTCATAAAGGTCATATGTTTAGTTTTCCAGTGAGACTCATGGATGGTCGTGTCTGAAATCCATCTCACAAACCTGTGTCAATGAGTTTTCCCGGTGCGTCCAACTAAAGGAAAAACGACTGAAGAAGGACGTTCCACATTATTAAGCAGAGCAACATTTTCAAGCAATATGGGAAAGAAAAAGGATCTCTCCAGTGCCAAAAAGTGTGAAATAGCAGAATACCTTGGACAAGGTATGAAAACCTTAGATATGTCATGAAAACTTAAGCATGATCATCGTACTATTAAGAGATTTGTAGCTGATTCAGAGCACACACGGATTCATGCAGATAAAGGCACAATGAGGACGGTTTCTGCCAAACAAATGAAAATGCCATTACAAAGCAGCAAACATGTAGCTGCTGGTGTCTCTGGAGTTCCGTGAACCTCAAGGTGTAGGATCCTCCAGAGGCTTTGCAGTTATGCATAAACCTTCTATTCGTCCACCCTTAAACAAAGCTCACGAGCAGAAACGGCTCCAGGGGCCCAGAAATACATGAAGATTCATTTTCAAACAGTCTTGTTCACTGATGAATTCAGTGCAACCCTGGATGGTCCAGATGGTTGGAGTGGTGGATGGTTGGTGGACAGCCACCATGTCCCAAAACGTCTATGACGTCAGCAAGGAGGTGGAGGAGTCATGTTTTGGACCGGAATCATGGGGAAAGAGCTGGTCGGCCCCTTTAGGGTCCCTGAAGGTATGAAAATGACCTGTGTAAAGTATTTGGAGTCTCTGACTGACCACTTTCTTCCATGGTACAAAAAGAAGAACTGTGCTTCCTGTAGCAAAATCACCTTCATACATGACAATGCTCCATCTCATGCTGCATGATACCTCAGCATCATCGGCTGCTATGGGCATAAAAGAAGAGAAACTCATGGTGTGGCCCCCATCCTCCTCTGACCTCAACCCTATTGAGAACCTTTGGAGCTCCTCAAGTGAAATATCTATGAGGGCAGGAGGCAGTTCACATCCAAACAGCAGCTCCGGGAGTCTATTCTGACATCCTGCAAAGAAATTGAAGCAGAAACTCTCCACAAACTCACAAGTTCAATGGATGCAAGAATTGTGAAGCTCCTATCAAATAAGGGGTTCTATGTTAAAATGTAACTTGACCTGTTAAGATGTTCAGTTACAACAATAACATGGCTTGAAACTCTGTTGTGCATAATAATTTGGAACAGTGCATTTTAAGTTTTTATTTTTGAGAAAATACTGTTATCATTGGGAGGTTTGTTCAATACCATTCAAATTGTACTCTAAAGGTTGATGACTTGAAAATTATGATGACATTTACATTAACAATTTGGATAAATCAGAGAAAAATATAATTTGCATAATAATTTGGAACACAGCGTATTAGCAAGAAGGTATAAAAGAAAGTTCTAAATAAAAACACTTATTTACACACATTTTAATTACCACCATGACTATTCCAATTCTTCCTCCAACTACTGCTAATACAGCTGCTGCTCTTGTGATTCACCACCATAGACTGTGAGGGCGGAGGGACTGAAGAGTACTCTAGTGTGCCAAGAAATGCTCAATCAGACTAAAGCATTGTGACTGTTTCCTACACATTTCCTTTTTGATGATATATTCTCACAACATTCTAATTAAACTAATTGATCTCCAATATATCGCTTCTGTCTGTTTTTTTTTTTTTAAGTCTCTGAAGTAACAATGTTTTTGCAGTAAACAGGCAAAAGAATTAGCCATGGGTCCCATCTATGGAGACACCTGAAACACTTGTGAACACAGTTAATGGAAACCAAAGCTGCTTGAATACTAATAAGTCATGACACCATAAGCCACAGCCCTGCACCTGATACCCTGGCCCCTATTTAAAACCTATTTAATGGCCATGTTAGTGTTATACAAGAAGCTCATTACACTCTTTAATTGGTTAGACAGGCGTGTTGATTGGCTGAGGCTGACTGTAGGCCTGCTGTGGTGGTCCTGGGGTGTGCTTGTGGCTACATGAGGTCATACTGCCCGCTGCTAACTAGTGCCAGTCTATGAAAATGAGGCTCTACAGAGCGAGCTTTCTGTGTGCTAATTACAGTATAGATAGTCCACTGCTGGTCCATATTGATCAGGCCAGCTCTGTGGGATGATGTCACTGCAATCCTGAGGTGTGGTTTGGGTCTATTCTGACATCATTTTCTTTACAACTTCAAAACAATTACGTAGGTGGGTACACAAGACCTTTGGGAACAATGAAGTTTACTTTATTTCTGCGCTTGTTAGCATCTTTGGCAGGTTCACGTTTTAGTTGATGATATCGCTTAAAACAACCATGTTTCATATTTCTTTTAATACTACTCTGTTTTTTCATTTAGGATTCTTCTACATAAGGGCGACAACTGCTCGCTTTTCCAATGCAGCAGCAAAACCATCAACCAACTCAGCCTTCTTTTTTGGGTCTTGATACAAGCAATTTCTCCCGAGAGAGAAGATAGTATACCAAAAATGTATCATAGATTAAGTAAAATATTATTTAATAAATTGCACACAAAAAAAACTATCTAGTGTGAAACTGCTTTGTGATAAAATGGTAATCTTTAGTCTTGCGTCAGAGAGCTATCTACAAGTTTCGATCAAACTGGTTTAGACGGTTGGATTAATAAGACATGAAAGCTGGTCAGGTCCTCAGACTTCATTTAACTAAATTTGGCATTTACAAAAGAGGCTTGGGCCTTCTCTTCTCCCGTGCTATTGTTAATGCACACTCTCTCTTGCTCCACTGCCGCTGTCCGTAACACCTCCTCCTTTTACTATTCATCTTTGATCAGGCTATAAAACAGTGAATGGAAGACTGGAGTCCAATCATTGCCTCTGTCCACTCTCAGCACTGTCCCTGTAATTATGATTGATACGGCCCGCACACGTATATTGCTTGGTGCGCCTCTTCTCCCTGTACTTCATCACCGAGCATAGCTAAATGGTTTAAAAGCATTGATTTGCCTGAATTACAACAGGCAGCAGGCACCTCTCACCTGTCTGAGGATGTTTGCACGTGAGCGAGTCAGAGAGGGGTCCAGAGAAGACACCTCTACATATCATAACAGGCCACGCCGCGCTATCATCTCTGCCCCATCGATTTGGCCCATAAAAAGTGTTTAATTCAATCAAGAGGAAAGTGAGGGCCTGTTTTTCTGGGCCCCTGTCGATAGTGGTATAATCAATTAGAGTGGGCGCAGGCTTCCCCCTCTTTGGCTCACATCTGCAAATGCAAAATGTTCTGAAAATATGCTTGTAAAAAACTCCAATGTTTTACACCTATTCACTTGGGTTAGGCAGTCTGTACTTAAAGGTGGACTACGTAATATTTCCTGTGGAGGGTCTACCACTTAGCTCCCTGTCCTACAGGAGGAGCAAAAGTATCGAAACATCAATATATCGTGGTGGCAATATATCTGGTAATACAGTATCGATATTGTAGGCCTCTGTATTGAAGTATTTTTTTGTATATTTTACTGAATTTTGTGTTATTTATGCAATACATTTGACATATTCACTATTTTAGTGATTAAAATAGGAGCATTTCATATTAAGGTAGTGGTTTAAGAAATAACTATTATATCTGATTCTTTAAAAAAAAAAAAAAAAAAAAAAGATATATCAAGTCTAATATGTATTGCGCATTATATCAAATCCTGAGGGACCCTGTGATTCCCAGGCCTAATGTCCTGCTTTGCCTAGAATGTTCTACAGTATGGCATTAGAAGCATCTTCATGGAGACACGCCGGTGACACCGCCAGTTAAAGGTCAGATCTGTGAAGAGGCGAATCAGCTCACATGCCAAACATCCTCACAAAGATTCCAGATTCAGATTTTAAAAATCTTCTCTCCTCTTCCTCCATTCAAAGTTATAGACAAAATGGTCAAATGATCTAGTTTGAGCAAAGGGTTAATAGTCTTACCATTTTCTCCACAGGCTGAAAAACAAACCCTTTTCTCTCCCAAACAAAATATTGTCTTATTCACATGGGTACCACCAGCGTGGCTCTTAACACTCCGGTGCACAAAACACATGACACCTAACCACCAGACAATAAAGGGAATGAAGAAATAAAAGCTCCGATTCATCAAAATCACAGACCACTCCACTCGCCAGTAAATTAAACAATATTTCATAATCACC
Source organism: Taenioides sp. WSHXM2023 (assembly GCA_029959045.1). Taxonomy (NCBI): domain Eukaryota; kingdom Metazoa; phylum Chordata; class Actinopteri; order Gobiiformes; family Gobiidae; genus Taenioides; species Taenioides sp. WSHXM2023. The sequence continues at coordinate 20,295,334 of CM057086.1, read as the reverse complement.
CTGACAATGAGACAAGAGACAGCAATTTAGGCGTGCTTTCTCCGTGGACACACACACATAATTATCAGTGCGGACATGCTCAGGAGACCCCCGGCCCTCCCCTCCGTACCTGCCCAATCAAGTGTCCAACAACAGACGCCCACCCTGGCTTCATTTATCTTGTCGGCGCTGGCTATGTGGTGCGGATCAGGCTAATTACTGGCGCTGAACCATCCCTCCCACACACACGCACGCACACACGAGCCTATAAGGCAGACATCGCGGCGCTGTCCAGAGACAAGGGAGGTGGGTAATTAGCTCTCCATTATTACAATGCTCCAACACAAACCTTCACGTTCTATTGAGAGAGAGAGAAAGTGGGAGGATGTGTAGAGAGCCTAGGACAACACACAGGGTCACAGTTAACAACAGCACTGTAATATTGTTTGCCGTTTAATGAATTATGTGATTTGGTGTTTCTGTCCAACTCCCCTGTTTGAGACATAACAGCTGAGCAAGCAGGAAGCAGGAAGTTGTGGGGCAATGTAGATGCTATTTTTCGCATGGTAATGGTAAACTTTTTTAGATTACATGTTTTGTTTTGACATGTTTCTTAACCATTGCAGGATAGGGCCAAATACTTTATCAGAGGTTTGTAAGCACTGGTAGTATTATTTTGTTCAAGATGTATTTATTATTTTCCAAAATGCTCTGTTCCACGTTGTGATGTCATGAAGAAATAGTTTTCATGTTAACAAACCTTTAGTTTAGTAGAGACTGGCAATTCCATGGTTGAAATCATCCAAATGATTCTAGTGAAGGTGTAGGGAGTTTAAAAACACAATGGAGCACTTTCTGTATTACCACATGGCATCACAATGTGGAACAGAGTATTTTCTGTTTGAGAGAAGAACTCAACACAATGCTGGGTTTGTGTGTTAAACATGTGTGAGTAAATGAAACCAAACACAACTCCAGGTATGTTTTGATGAGGAAACAACATTACAACATAGATCAGAAAATAGTGTAATATAGGCCCTTTAAGCAACATATGTGAAAGTTATAGTATCAGAACTTATTTAGAAGAAGAGCTGAGTCAGCAGTGAGGCAAAGTAGGAAGTTGTGAAGCCATCTTGATGCTATTTTCTCTCCCCTCTCTCCTCTGATTTAAAAGCAAGCCTTATCACCAACGATGAACTCTATCATTCTTTATTGGATATGACAGAGTGAAGGGCACCTTTCACCTTTTTCTGTCCAACATTAAGTGGAAAAGTCTCTGCAAAATGGATAACTTGTTAAATTATTCAATCCAAACCTGGCCATATACTCTCAATACATTTTTGCACGCACACTGCCTGAAGCGATTACTCTGTTTACACTGAGGCTGTCATAATCGCCCTCATCACACATGTTATTACAAATATAGTCCAGATTGGAAAACAAGACATCACGCAAGGGATCAGGCTTTGAACATTTGTGATGGAAGGACTGCTCAAATATGCAAGAAGTCACTGTAGTCACTTTAAAAATATGTGTCCTTGAAAGAGCAAAATAATGAGGTCAAGGGCACCAGAAAGAATAATCCTTAAAGGTGCATTGTGTAACTTTTCTGGTGGTGGGTCCATCAAATCTTTTTTCTCTATGAAGATGTTATTGCTTTGTCTGGAATGTTTCACGATGTTTCATGACATTAAACCCTTTTATCTTCATGAAGACCAAACCAGACCAAGATACAGGTCAGAACTGTAGAGAGGCAACCCCACTCACAGTCAGAAAGCGTGGTTTTCTTGGTATTTTTGAGCTATAAAACCATCTGTAATTGAATAAATGTAAGGTAGAGCTGTTCAATGCCATATCATGGAACCTTCCAGGCAAAGCAGTGACATATCGGTAGAACCCCCAAACAAAAAGTTACATAGCGCACCTTTAACATGGCCAGTAAATTCTTGTGATGTGTGTGAGTTCACAAACTTACAAGAATCCATTTGGCCCAGCTCCCGCTGTTGCTATAAGGCCAGAGCCACCAGTGCTTCAGACCAATCACAGTGAGATCATTGTGGTTTGGGTGGAAGCCAAAGGTGAAGTGCCAAAAGGAACCAAAACAAGCATCACGAGCCAGATTGACGCGCTGTTTTAGTAGAAATATGGACTATTTGGAATAACTCAATTCAAATGCATACATTTCAATCTGGCAGTAGTGAGGTTCCGAGTTGAAAGTCTGTATAAATAGAGAAGATTAGCAAGGTTATTCAGAATCATATTTCAAATCAATATGCAATAAAACAAACCTGTTAATCACTTTACACAAATATCTACTCAAATCTGAATGTTTTGTAATGACATTTTCTAGCATATAAAATCCATACTGGGACCATACAGGACTGAGGTGCAGTAAAAGCCCCACTGTAGATAGCTCTAACTCTTGTCCAAAAGTCTGTCCCAGCTGTTGTGTGGAGGTGTGTAATCGCGTCAGAAGCCTGTACGTGCCTCCAACAGTGCCCCCTAAAGCACTTACACCTCTCCCCCACATGGGCCGGGGCATCATCATTTTCCAGCGACCATCCATCTTCAGGCCGCGATTAATTCTCTTCATTTCTGAGCACAGGCCATAAATCCTGGCACACTTAATTAATTTCACGGCCGACGCGGGGCTGCTGCACGTAAAGCGGGGGATTGTTCTCACAAAAGCCCATATTAATTATGCTATTTTACGGCCATCTCATTGAAGGCTGTGTTTCATCTTTCATAATTACATTTTCAACAACAACGGGGGCAACAAAAGGAGTCTAATTATGGATTTGGCGCCACGCTCCTTGTAATAAGTCAATGTTAGCATCCAGCCACGTGCAGCTAACACTACATATACCAGTTATGATGCCAGAATCAATTGCATGTTTTATTATTGTTTGCGCAAGTATGACTTTAGCTGCATCATAATCCAAGACATATTGAAGGCATTTGGTGGCCGGCTGGTGTAAATTGTGTTGATGAAGTTATAGGAGATTATTGTCACATTGAGGATGCAGTGATCATTATTCTTACCATGCAGATCATTGTGTCTCTGTAGTGGAGCGCCTCACCTGATGTCTGCCGCCTTCTGTCATCGCTTCAAACCATTCTGCCGGAGCCTCACAAATGTCCCAAATATGGTTAAGCAGCTGTGTAAAAGATACAAATGAAAAATTACCGCTGTCTTGTAATGTTATGCATAATATTAATGTAATTGATTTATCTAGCTCTGACATCTTTGATAACAATTATGAACTGTGGTAGCTACAACTACAGAACCATAGGCCTCTCGAATCATCAACAGAAAAGAACTCTACTCTCACATTCATCACCAGGCAGATGGGTATGAGAATAGAAAAGTGTCTTGCTCAAAGATACAACAGCAGTATGAAATGAAAGACAACAGGATTGTCAATCATTACTGGAAGACATAAGATGAGAGTTGTTCCTCAAAAGCCCCACAAAAATGTCAGGTTTAAAGGTCCTGTTCCATGCAAAATTGAATCTTGTGAGCTTCAAGCGATGTTATAATGTTGTTACCTCATCAAATCATGCCTGGAGTTGTGTTTTGTTTCATTCACACATGTTTGAGTAATTCTTTGTTATTAGTTTATTATTATCTCCAAAGATCAAAATGCTGATTTCATGAAGTGGTAGTTTTCAAGTTAAAAGCTACCTTTTTACTCTTTGTTCAATAGAGATTGGCAATTCCAAGGCTGAAATCATCCAAATGATTATAGTAGATGGTGTATGGAGTTTAAAAACACAGTGGAGCACTTCCTGTAGTGCTTGGAGTGTTTTCTGTTGGTGAGAAGAATTCTGCCTAAATGTGTAAGATTGTGATGTTAAATATGTGTGAATGAAACAAAACACAACTCCGGGTATGTTTTTGATGAGGAAACAACATTATAACATACTATAGATCAGAAAATAGCATAATATGGGCTCTTCAATGCAAAAGTCAAAACTTCCATGAGCATAAAGTCAGGCTTCAAAGATTCTTCAAGTTCATTCAGGGCTAGTCCAGGTTCAGCTTCTGATATTGTAATTGGCATTTGTGATGAGCATTTGTTATAGAACCACAATCACAACAAAATAAGCCAAACTCAGCCAAATAAGCCTGACTTTTGGCCTTCTGTTCTTCCTCCTGTATTTTTAAAAAACGTATTGGACAACATAGCATTGTGACAGAAATCATGGAGGCGAGATGCAAAATGATGAAAATGGATTATAGTTGCCGATCCAGAGAGCTCATTTTTATACAACTTGCCATTTCAAAAGCTCACACCAGAGTCATGTTCCCCTTTGTCACTATTAACCCTGGCTTCTGGCACAGGTCACCCCAGTCCTGGTTTGTAATGACACCCCAGTTAACTCCCACCTACACACTTGGTCCAGCAGTCCACCCACAAGCCTCAAACTGAACAGTAATAATAGAGTCACACACTGCCATAAGCACACAGTGATGCATGGGCTGTCATAGGAGCCGTGTTGGTGCTAACGCCGGAGCATGGCAGACTGACAGCTGTTTCCTGCAGCTTGTCACTGGTCGTAGTAATAATTCTAGTCGTAGTCGTCGTGGTAGTAGTAGTAATAGTAGTCGTGGTAGTAATAGTACTACTATTACTACCACGACTACTATTACTACTACTACGACGTGGTAGTAGTCATAGTAATAGTTCAGGCAAAAGCAGAAATGCCAATAATTTTCCACTGTAAATGGTAAGTAAGTAATCTGATCGGGATAAAATGTTAGAAGAAATGTCATGTCATGTCATGTCATGTCATTTGTTTCTTTCAAGAATTTAGTTTCAAGCTAAATTAATTAGCAATAGGCATACTAATAGAAATGGGTCTATTGACTTGACAAAACTGCCGAACTAATAGGCCCCACCTCCTCATAGTGGCATTTCTTTGTGGCAATCAGCAGATTTTCATGTACTTGTTTTTATTGTTAAACATAGCTACAAGATATTTAAAAAACATTTTTGATTTTTATTAGTTGATACAGAGCTTTGGTTAGGGATAGAGGATAGGTGAAAACAGAGATTTTCTGAATACTCAAGCCTTGAATGCAGGAAGACAGGATTACACAAACATGCATAAATGGATTTAAATCCAACTTTGAGTAAACTATTGATAACGGAATACTGTTATATCATGGTTTAGCTCACAAAAGTCAACTTTGCATTAAATGTCCCCGTTAATGTATAATCATATAATCATAATATCACATTTCTCCTTTCAGGTATTAAAAACATAATCCAGTTCCTTTATACATAGCTTCTCTACATCTCTCTTCATTTATCTGGACTTGGTGCTTATAGTCAGACACAGCTAGAGTCTAAATTCCCACTCTTCTTTCTAACTGGTGTGGGTAATTGCCCCTTGTCCAACAAGGTACCAGTAAAGAGTCTTTCTCAGAGTTGTAGACTACAGAGGGGACATGTGGTGTGCAAAACATGATTGGGTACGTGTTGAAAACCAAACCATGTGTAGTGCGTATTATTAGGAGGAGGACAGTGCCCCTAAAAGTGGATTTGTGGAGAGGTTGTGTGGTAATAATGGCTTCCTGGCTGACCCTGGAGTGCCGCCATGTCACCTCTGATCAGTGATCTTAGCGTCCGGCGCGCGATGGTCCTTTCACTTCCCATTAGGCCCCCCTCCCTGAGAGTCTGTGGGGCTATAAGTCGTCTGACAGCGACCTTGAACAACAGCCACTACTGCCATGTATGTGTGCGTGTGAGATATCTCTTCCTATATGCTCTTTGCTTGTCAAGGCCATTGGTGATCAGTGGAGGTTAAAAGTTACAAATCACCCCTCCTCCTCTTCTACCACCCCACCTGTCCTCAGCCCAGTGCAGAGCGGGGGGACCTCTCCAGGGACACCCCTGGGTCTCATTCATATTTGCTCCTGTTGAGGGTCTATAGGGGTTTAGTGGCAGCAGAGGGCAATTACTCCTCGCCTTTAATTGGCATTATCATTTTAGTGCACTGACAAAGATGGATCACCAAAAGCTGTACCATGCAACCATTGGTACTAAGGCTGCAGGAGGGAGCGGGGGGTGGTGGGGTGTGAGGTGAGGTGTTGGCCCTGTAGATGCAATAGTGGAGATAAGAAATGGGACAAAGCAAAAATAAATCGGATATCAGGTGACCAGCTTGTACAAATAGCTCCTATTATATGAGGGGAGCCAGGCATGGGAGCAGAAGAGGGTAAAGAATCTAAAATTGCATTGAAGTTGGATTTAAAGTTAATACAACCTGTGTAAAAGTAACTATTACTTATGGCATAAACTATAAGTAAAAGTTTGAATACAACCGGAATGATGTGATCAGAATAGGTTCATAAATAGCTAAACTAAATCATATCATTGAAACTATGAAATGGCAAAGTTATGTTTTTTGTTTGTTTGTTTGTTTGTTTATTTGTTTATTTATTAATTTTTATCATTATTACAAAGCTAATTCACAGCATGCAGTGTGGGAATGAACCATCAGCCTTTGGGTTAGTGGGTTAGAGGCCACACCTAATTACTAAACCTCTACCTCTAACCTCTTGTGCCACTATCACTCAAAGCAGTAATGAAGGTACAACAAATGTACAAATTCATTTAAGCAAATATAAGTTAATACAACTCATAAGCACAACTCAAAGCACTTTGAATTACTTTGTGTACAGATTGTGCTATACAAATAAACTTGCCTTGCCTTGCCTCATTACTACATGAGAGCCATATTTATACATTTACTACGTCTTGTTAACTATAGAGTATTTTTGAGTAGAGGGCAAAGGTGGGGGTGGTAGGGGGTACGATGTGTGTTAATATAGCCCAGTATGAAGCCTGGCTAGGGTCTAACAAGCAGACTCCATAACTCAGCTCCTGTAAAACTGTCACACGAATTAAGAGCAGCCATTATAGGTGCCCATACAAGAGGCTCAATGCAAAACAGCAGGCCTCTCCCACAGGGCCAGCACAGGGGATAATTTTAGTTACTTAGTACATCATCTTCAGTGTTATGAAGTGGTGCAGCTCCCTATGTAAGAGTACATTACATTTAATTGAATTTTTATTTATTTTCTATAAAGATACTTACTTATATTGGTATAGAAAACATATTACTTAAACTTAAACCTATTTACAGTACAGTGAGGGTTACCAAAATGTAAAAAAAAAAATAAAAAAAAATCTGTAGTACACATGCTTGAAAGTCCTACATTATGCAAAATGAACTCTTGTGAGTTTTAAGCCATATTATAATTAAGTTAGTATTGTTAACAGCAACATTTTACCTTTTCAGTAGACACTGGCAAATCCAGGGCTGAAATTATCCAAATGATTCTAGTGAAGGCGTATGGAGTTTAAAAACACAGTGGAGCACTTCCTGTATTAGCAGTTGACATCACAAGGTGGAACATAGTGTTTTCTGTTTGAGAGAAGAACAGGATTTGTGTGTTAAATGTGTGTGAATGACACAAAACACAACTCCAGGTATGTTTGTGATGAGGAAACAACATTATAACATAGATCAGAAAATAGCATAATCTGGGGCAGTTAAGACAAGGCAGTCTCGCAATGATAAGGACTTACTCAAACGTCAGTAAATTCACGCGTAATTTTTTTGCCTAGTCCAACCACTGTACCACAAAAACTACCAACACTAACTTCAGCTTATATCTCAAATAGTTCATATATCAACACTTAAAGGCCCTGAACTCAATTTTTCCCCCTATATTTGAGCAAAAATTGTCTTACCCCGGTACAGATTGTATAATTGTAAAATATGTCTGAGTGCCTGTTAATTAAAAGGCCTATAAGTGACCAATAATCAGGAAGCCTATGACAAAACCTTTCAGTCTGTCCATGTCCGGTGGGATACAGCGGACATCTCACTACTGACAGACCAAGCGGACAATGAAGCTGTCCAACCTGAATTATTGTCCCAGCTGTTGATAAACCCTTATTTGTCTCTTCCTGGCTCCAACGAATTCTGTCAGTCCACCTTAAAAAAAACTCTATGATGGATAATGATGGAGCGAGTATGAAGGGGAAGCGTGGACATGGTTTCCCGCCTCTTTTATGAACAGAACATACTTGAACACCCCCTACACCTCTTTCTCGCACCCGTATGAAAAATGAAAACTATAAGGGAGACAATAATAAAAATAGCAGTCTGAGTGGACAGGCCGGAGCAGTCCATTACTCACAGCTGCTTTGGGCTGCGTGGTAAAAATGTGCTGCTCGCTGCAAAAGCATGCATCACCGCTGCTCCAAAACAAATGGGCTGTCTCCGACGTATTTACCTCCAATTGTTCAGGCATTTGTAAGGAGAGCCATGGCCTGTCCATACAGCTCAGGCCTGTCCTTCTGAGAGACACCAAGGGGTTACTTTGAGAGAGAGGGAGGAAAAGAGAAAGAGAGGGAGAGAGAGGATGTTAATATCACATCAAGAGGAAATAATGGAATGACAAGGAATAGGTCATAAGTCAGAATGAATTATTGGGAAAAAACAAAACAAAACATGTGGTTCACATCAAATATCTCAAACTATAAGTTAAAGCATTGTCAACCAAGATGCTCCACAGGATACTACTGATCGACACGGGGCACAACCTTTTCTGAGACATTATGTCAACAGATGCATCTCTCTGTTGTGGTTTTCCTGCAAACCACTGGCCTGTGAGGATGTGGTAACTTGCATCTCAGGAATGGTATAAAAAGTACACAGATTCCCTGTCTCTTATATATTTAATTCATCTTTATAATTATAATAGAAAACTCACAAATGTGAAATGATAAATTGACCAGTAGAGCTTACTTAGCAATTATTATACTAATTACAGCCTTAATAAAGCATCAATATAAACTTAATTCATTATAAACAAACAGCATCATGAGTCAGGCTAAGTAACTACTTAATTAATGGGTTAGGGTTTAGAGTTAGAGAGACTATAGACTATTAATTGAGTAGTTACTCAGCCTGAATCATTCTTAATAAACCATGTGTTTAGTCTTTCATGTTTCATTATGGCTAAGTAAGGTGTAGTTATTAAGTAACCTGACTCAGTATATGTATATTATCTCATGATTACAGACCTGTTTTTGGCAGAAGCCATTGTCGATTTCATAGGACTGATGAGAAAAACGGGAGTGTTACATAAACAGACAGAGGAGACAGAAAAAGTGAGGGAGTGAAATCCAAATAATGAGTCTGAACCAACTTAAGCACCCCTCTCAGTGTCCCCGCGAGCCCAACACCACAGACTTGTTAATTACTTAATGTGGCCGGATTTCTCCCACTTATCCTTCGATTGCTGATCATTGTAGATTTAAAGGGGCCAATCATGGGAGAGTTACCCCCCTACAGAGCTCACTGCATTGGCTTGGTGGATCTCATATAGTCCCATATCCCGGCGTGCTACAGCTGTGCTTAATGACACAATCCACATTTAAACAGGCAGCCTGATGGAGATGGCTCTGTGTTTATGTGTAGCTCCATCATTAGCCACGATAAGACGCTAATGATGAGGAGTTTGCAATATGGCGCCTGCACATAATTGGCCCACTGTCAGCTTGCAGTGACACTAGCAGCCTGGGCTTGTAGGCACTTAGCACACAAAGACAAGACAATGAAGAGGGAATAGATAAAGTAAATGGTCACGCATTTTCTGGATTATGACTGGCACATCTTCAGTTAAATAATTTAAATAAGATGCCCAAAGCAGTGATATAAGCAGACTGGAAACCATTTCAGTGAAAACATTAACATACAGCAGAGGATGGAATACTTACGTCTGTTTCAGGTTGTTTCAGGTTGTTTCAGGTTTGTGAAAAATGTATCAGTGTGGCCACTGTCCTGATTTATCCAGGCCCATAGTCACTGGGATAGGCTCACCTGTGCCCCATAACAGCAATAAAAACAGCTAGGGGCAGAATTCAGAATCATTTAGAATAAAAGCATAAATGCTACACATATGTAGTATGTACTGATTCAAGATTATTTGGGGCTAGGGTTGAGGTTAGCCTTTATTGACCCTATAGGGAAATTTGTCCTCTGCATTTGACCCATCATTCACTGCCACTGGGGCAACCTGTCAGGAGCAGTGGACGGAACCTTCTTGCTGTGAGGCGAGAGTGCTAGCCACTCTGTCTCCATGCCGCACAGATCTAGTGCTGCTCAGACTAATTTCTAGATGGATGTCTATTCTAAACAAGACAAAACAACAGAAAAGAGAAGCAAGAGTTTCAGCTACAAGAAGGGTCTCAGCACATGTGCTGGTGGTCAAACCACTGAGCCATGTTTCAAGTAGCACTCCCTGAGCACATATTTTGTACCCCACTTACACTTATTGGGCCAGAAACATTTTAAAAGCTCGAAAATGCAGTAAAAGAACAGAATCTTAGCGGAGCAATAATGAAAGTGGTTTGGTGCACGCTGAGGCACAGATGTGGTAGAAGTGAGGCCGAAGAGCGGAGAGAGCGGCGTGTTTAATTTATGTGGGGAATGGGGCAGACTGGCAGTGATACATGGCTTTGTTAGTCAATTGATAAAGGAGAGGAAATTTCTAAAAAACATTCATCACCCAGAGATATGGGCGCCATACATCACCTATTTGCAAACAACAAGGACTAATATTTATCCCAGGGAGGGACAGAGTGACCCGCGCACACAAACACACTGCCTACTCTGACCTAATTAAGCCAAAAGAATAGAGCTTAATTGGAAAAAGCGAAGAGGAAAATGGCCAATATCTCATACTTTCATTGTGAGGACTGCCTTTATGTTGTACGCTGTGTTGTTTATTTATTGTAACACTGATACATAATGCCTCACACGAGTTATCAAAGGCCCAGAGGAGAAAAAGCGAAGATAGCTACACAATACAGTCTCATAACGCAACAGTTAGTGCACTTTTAATTAGCCTTAATAAATCATGAACAAAGTCTAATTCATAATGAACAAAGAGTTTATTTAGAATAATTCAGGCTTAGTAATTTACTTATTAATTAATTACGTATTAATTAAAAGTACTCTACCTGATTTTTATTATCTGAAAAACAGAAGTAATAATAATAATAATACATAACACTTGTACAGTGCTTTTCAAGATACTCAAAGACGCTTGACATGAAGAGACCAACAAAGGCAAACAAAAGACGTAAGAAAGTAGTTCATTTTAAATGGTTTAAGGGTCCAAAGTTATTCCTGACTTACCTTATGTATTCTGATCATTTTAATTATTCACTGTGATGACTTTATAAGTGCTTTTTCTTTCCAGAGACCAGAATGGAGTTTCGCCATCACAGTAAAGCTAACAACAACTAGCATGCTAACATATAATTCCTGAAAAAATAAAATAAAAATTAGATGCCAACAGCATACAACTGACATCAAGAGCTGCTTATATAATATATATCTGTACTGGGGCAAGACATGGGGAAAAATGGGAACATGGCTTTTAATTTATGAATTTTAAGTTAATTCTTCATGCTTTATTTATTATTAAAACATTACTTAAAACATTAAGTAATGTTTTAATGAATGTAAATAAATAAAACATGTTTTAGTTCACAACACTATATCATAACAATTCTGTGATGAATACGGTGCCTTAGTAGAGTATGTTGTCTAATGACAGTCATGACATAGTCATTTTGAGTATTCCTGTATGTTAACTTGTTAGTCAGTTAAAGGTCCTATATTGCGCAAAATTGATCTCCAAAGCTGAAAATGCACTGTTCCACCTTGTGATGTCATGAAGCCATAATTTTCAAGTTAACAGCTACATTTTACCTTTTGTTCAGTGAAGATTGGCAATTCCAGGGTTGATATTACACACTGGTGCACTTCCTGTATTACCACATGACATCACAAAGTGGAGGAGAGCGTTTTCAGTTTGTGAAAAGAACTCTGGATATGCATATGCAGGATTTGTGTGTTAAACATGTGTGAACAAAACAAAACACAACTCTGGGTATGTTTATGATGAGGAATCAACATTATAATATAGATAAGAAAACAGTGTAATATGGGCCCTTTAAATGTAATTCACTGAGTGCATCATTGCCATTCTTTATGAACTGAACACAATAGAACATTAGCATTAGCACAACAGTAGATGCTTTAAACACTGGATTGTTCCTCTCTGTACCATTTCAGATCTCCCTCTGATGCATGGCCTGGAGCAGGATCTTCCATCTTCCTCCCTTTCTCGCCTCGCCTAGCTTTGCGTGTGGCTAGACTTTTAAATTGTCAAGTGCGAAATTTAATTATTAAATCCCTTGCAATCGATCATTAGTTAAAACACCCGTCCACCCTCGGCCTCACACGCTCACCCATTATGACGTAGACCTTTTAAGAAAAATCCTCATTCATTCACAAAAAACGCACTATTTTCCAACCTCGGGTGTCATTTAATTCAGCAGACAAACAAATAAATATGAACAAGAGGTGGTGGGTTCCTGTGTGTGTGTTGCGTGGTATTGGGGGCGTCTATGTTCAGGCTCAGAGTGCAGATGGATGACTTGTACGGGCCACTGTATTTATTTTGCGGAAAGCCGACATCGGGAGATTTGTTATTCCCAGGCGTTGGCGAGTTTTTCACATTGCTCCACATCGCGGGGACAATATTTCATCTTCGCGCACCCCCCGATCCCCAAACGGATTTATTTACAGACTCTCCCCTTCTTTATACACATATACTCCGCTTCGCATACATACATAGGACATACCGGAATAGGCTCATGCATATACAGGGACATGGAGCATCAAATGGATACAACACACTTACAAATGCTGGGTAAATATAGATAGACTAGAGGTACTTCACTGAATCACCTGTGTTTCTATACTATAATCTTACAGCCCAAATTTTCTCCATTGTTTGAAAGTCCCTAGATTCATCATAAAGGATATAATGTGCTCGTATATTTCACAACCTGAATATTTGTTAATATAATAATTAAAACAAGACAATGTCTAATAAATGTATGTCATTATGAATAGTATGTATAAAGGGTTCTACTTACACAGGATTTAAGATGGGTTACTCCAATAGACTGTATATATGAATGGACATAGCTAACCCATTAGCCGCCATGTTCCAAATTGGAAGTGAGCATGAGATCGCTTCCAGCTTCACTGACTCAGGTTCCAATTGACTTCACATTGAAAAATTGTCACCCCTCTCTTTGTAACTGCTGCAGTGACCCTTGTCATTTTGGTCTTACAATATTTGTATTAACCCTCTCTACATGATAATGCTATTTTGTCCATAAATAAATTCCTATTCTTAATATGGAATTCAGCTCCAGATTCGCTCCTATAACTGCTGGCAACATGAGCTTCATTTGACTGGAGCCAAACACTATGGGTGGCGTCACACTCCGTTAATCCACTTCTATACAGTCTATGATTACTCAAGATGCTCAAGTACTATAGTACTGTATTGATGATTAGTGATAGTTGGAAGTAAGTTAGAGGAAGAAGCCAAGTATTAGTAGATGTATATAGAACTGTTAGTGATGCTATATATTATTTTCTACTAGTTCTATTACCACATAAGGCATATCAGGCTTTATATTTGATATTTAGTAATAAACTGCCATAAACGTAGATCACGATCTTGTTCAGAGTCAACCACAATATTGATCTAAAATGACTTAATAATAGAAACAGGAGCATTGGCTTCCTGTTCAAAACTGCAGAACTGCATCTCTGCTGTTAGCCCCACCTCTTCATAGTGGCATTTTAAGTGTTTAAACTGCTATGAACTGTTTTTGTACATTTGTGTATGACCCCCAAATAACCACAGGTAAGTATACAGAGCTGTGGGCAGGGATATGGGGTAGGTGAAAACTGATATTTTCTGGACACTGAGACAATACACGATTACTCAAATTATGCATGAATCATCCAAAACAGAGTAAGGTAATTACTATTTTTAATGGAGCAATGGGTTTTGTTGAATACATCTACTATTATTATTACTATTAAGATTTTTTATATATATAAAATCATGACAAATTATACAGTGCCTTTTTAGGTGCTACTGTTTACCTTTGGAAGCCTTCTTTAGGTCTTGTGAATTGCTTGTTGGGTGGTTGCACGGTTCCACTTATCCAACTGAAAAAAACAAACAGAAAAATGTCAGATTAAGAAAAATACCAATAGAAAAATCCAAGCAGAGAGCCACAAACAATAGCACACAGCGCCCAATCGGAAACCATCCCTCACCCAACCTTTAGAGGGAGGAGTTGGGCCCATGCAGTACCTCTTAATAAAGGAGGGTGGTAGTGCTCAAATGCCACGTACTCTGCTAAGAAATGAATAACCTGGAGGTGTACATGGGGATGTTACAGGGGCGCCTCAGTCCGGGTCTTTCCCTATCTCTGTGAGTAATGATTCAGGCTGCCACTGCGTCGCTGTCCAACCATCTATCCATTTACACACACAAGCTCACATACAAATATACACATATATAAATAGAAGTCTAGTACATGTGTAGGATTGGGGCAGGTGGATGGTGGACTGAACCAGCACACAATGAAGTAAAGCCAGGGACAGCTTTATTTGGGGAAGTGTTGTGTAATAGTCAGTATGCTGTGTCATACGTGGAGTGTAAGCCAGAAAGAAAAGAGGAAGGGCACCTGATGTAAAATAAATACAAATGAAAATACCAACTAATATGCAAATAACTGAGAGGTATATGAATTGCATTAGCAGGCCAAATCAGTGCCTCTAAAAGTGCAGTGATTTCATATTGATTTGACAGAGGTTTAAAGTGACCCTGTCCATTTATCATTTATGCCGATTGGAGACAGGCAAGAACAAGGAAAGGTCAATAAAAGAATCACTACTCAACTTGTTGGCTGTGGCGACATCAATATGATAAACATGTATTTTGCATTGGCATTAGCAACATTTGGCAAAAGACTGCAAACATAATTCTATATAATTTATAAAACATTACAAATATAGCACAATAACGTATAGCGTGTTTTAAGATGGACTTTTGAGACGACTTTTTAAAATAATTTCTGAGTGGTCATTGACGTTTCAGTTTGAAAAACAGTGTAGGGTCAAGTCTTAAGGGAATATGATTTAATGCATCCATTTGGACTTTAAAACCATGAAGACGTCTACAGACGATGAGGGCCGCCCCCGTGCCAGTAAATAAGGCAGTGTGCATTAGGTGATGTAAGTGAACATGGCCCTGGTAAACAGAGCTGGTGCTGTGGCTTTAGAGTGGACCCGGGCGTGGTCCAGTGCTTCGGTGGTCAGGGCAAATGGCCGGACGACCTGCGCTCTGCTGAGTCATGTCCCATGTGACGGATAGAGCAGCTCCAGCGTGCTCCGGGACGTGCACTTAACCTGCAGTAATTACTGGAAACAACACTGAGAACATATCAACATGGAAGTCATGAAAGGCTAGAAGACTTCAAATTACCCCAGCCTCCAGAGGCCCTGTGGGGAAGCCTACCAGCACAGTAATACACAAGCACACTCCCATTCTTAATGTCACTTTTCATTTGTCCAACTTGACCCCAATCGCTTTGAAACTTAACAAACAACAACAATTTGACAAGTAAGACTTTGATAAGAGAGAATTATTGCTATCCAGAAAATAATGAGAGGCTATTAAGGATATGGATATGGATATGGACATACGACCTTACACAGCTAAAGGATAATTGGTATACATTGATTGGATTCACCATGAAGGAGAGGAGGAGAGGAGCAGAAGAATTGGGTTAAAAGATAGGAATGAGTGCAGAAAACAGAGGGAGAGAGTGAGAGCCAAAGTGCTGCTAAAAATCATTAATCTTGGTGGGATGTGTGTCAGCCAGCGGTGGCGACACAAAGCTCTCGGAGTAGCAGGAGAGCAGCTCAGTGACCCGAGCCCAATTGGCTGAGAAAGGCCCACCAGGCTTTAATAGACTTTTGCTGATCCAACACTTGTTTGCTGGGAGCCACAAAGAGGCGATTGCAGGCGCTGACAGGGGCCCGCAGGCCTGGGGGGCTCCCCTCCTGGCCCATGATAAATGACCCGGGGTGGGCAGGGCCAGGGACGGGCCAAAGGGAGAGGAGAGAAGGGTGAGGGAGCACATGGAGGGGAGGCAGAGGGGAACTAACAGCTTCAGTGCCATTTTTACACAATGGTAGTGGATGGAGCTTAAACACAGAGTTTTGTGACCCTCTATGGTTGAAATGACATCCAATGTACCTACTGTCCACTTATAATGTAAGGAATTCATATTCAGCCTTATTCATATTACATCATATCACTGTATCAGCATATAAAGCTATAATTCACTTTTTATTAAGACAAGTATAAAAAACACTTCAAAAATATTATTATATATCAACAGTGGCTAGCCTAATTTTCCTGTAAAATTATTAATATTATTATAAAAGGTTCTGTATTTCATGTTTCTATACATAACTGAACAATGTCAATAATTTCTGACACAACAAATAAAACTGTATAAGTCCAAAAGGGGAGGGGAAGATGGAAAGGAGACAGTGGGGGTCGCCAGAACAGCCTCGGAGGGTGGACCTGCTCGGGACGGGGGAGAGAGAGGAGAGATTTGATAACAGCGCCGACTCTGATCCTGGATGGTGCAGCTTGTCCATCACTGTGGAGACAAGAACAAGGAAGAGTCTCAGAGACAGGAATTCTGCAACGAGAAGAAGTGCTCAGTCGGCTCTTATCTTTGATACTGTGAGCACCACCCACCTGCAGATCCATCACACCCACACACACACACACTGGCATATAGGCCTGGTACACTTGCATTATATGAGCTTACCATAAACATGTAAGAAAAAAGCTTTGCAAGTCCTTTAACATTAAACTTTTACATTTTTAGCAGAGCATGCACCCATGAAAAAACAGCACCAACCCAGTCTTTTTACAAATCAACCAGCTTTGTACAGTTTTTGAATCACTGCATTATAAGATCCTTTAAACCTCCTTCATCTGTTTGTAATGAAACTATATAAATATGCACATTTTCCCACTAAGAAACCATAACATAAGCCAGAAACATGCTTTGGCAGTTCCATGTGTACTCCATTTAAGAACATGAACAAAAGGAAGTTTGAGTGGTGATACTTGAGACAGATCATTTTCACAAAACATGCACGGTTTGGGATATTTAGACCTGTCTGTCCGTTTTAATCAGCCACAAGCCACTCACAAATAAACAGGTGGCCTCAGAGAAGATTATTTCAATTATGGTAAACATTACTCTATATTTCCTCAAGATTACAGTAGCCAGTTATGGGACCTGAAAACACACATGTAAATTGTGCATGTGGCCTTTAATTATGTATTGGCACGCTTTCATATTTGGTTCTTTCTGTGGTCATGCTGATCTGGTTTATGATAAAAACTGATGTTATGGATAAGCCCCAGTAAAGAGCCAGTTGGAGACTTGCCAGAATATTGTACATAGCATTGCAATTTACATTAATGAAATGACCACAGCAAAAGGCAGATTTATTATTCTTCATCCATTGGGATTTGGCCAGTACAGTGTGTCCTGACATTTATTTGTTGTTATATTTACAGCATGTCAATCAGTGACATCTAATCTTAGAAAAGGCCCGCTATAATGCTTTGGCCCGTATCATTCCTTATACAATAACCATGTGAGAGTCGCTGTGTGATAGTAGAGAGGTGCAGTTGAAACGCCAGAAGACGTCTTGGCACTGATGGTCCACGTCAAACTATTAGCAGTGTGCAAATGCGCCACCAGAGGCGCCTTGTCACAAGAAATAAGCCTAAATTCACACACACCGCAACAGCCTCTGAGCGGACGGGCAGACAGCAGCTGTGGTGGTGATAAGAGCGGGGAGTAATTATCAAGTCAAAAGTAGGAGAGACATTTAAAAACGCCACAATGTGCAGTTTATAGACAAACATGCGACGTTCATGGTTAAATCAATGCTTATTCATATTAATGCTTTGTTAGATTTTGCTCTTATCTTCCCTATTGCGGTGCCCTTAAGACACTGTTGAGTCAATTACCGCTGATGGGGATGTGCGCTTTGTTCCAAGGCTGCACAGCCTGTTTACGCAGACGACACATCTTAATAATACATGTTTTACACAGATAATCGATCTGTCTGGGGCTCGACAAGAAAGACCAAAGATCCAGTGTGCGCGTAATTAAAGAGGGCACATTACAGAACAAACTCCTCCTATGTGCACTTTATCACATAATAAATACATTCTGACTTGGATATAGCCTATCAGGCGTTAATAGCACGCGTGTACCTCTAACACGAAAATACTCGGTGCCTCTGCTTAATTTTGGAAAAGTAACAAAACACCATTTAGAAAAATGAGGATCTACTTTTGATGAACATTTCCGTTACAAATGTTGCGTAAAAGCGCATTTAGAGCCTATAGTCATGCTTCAGGTCCGAGAGAACTAACACTTTCCAGCCTCGCGCGTCCCCCCCACATCAGAGCAGCCTCTTTATCTCCATCCCTCCAGCACTCCAGAACAATCCTCAAGCAGCCTCTGGCCGCCGGCTCGGAAGTCTTTTCTTTAGGCAATGCAACATTTCCAGGAATAAGAGGGCCAGAGTTCACATTTACGCCCATCCGAATGACCCGCAACACAAAACATCCCAGAAAAAAAGTTTGTCGTTAAAGAACCACGGGCCTGGTAACAAGTGCAGCTCCATTCTTGAAGATGCAGCAATCGAAAAAAATAACATATCCGTTTGTTTTAGTGAAAAAGCCACGCATGTCCACAACGTGACCGGGCCTGCAGTGCCACTCCAGCCGGCCTACGAGCTAAGGAGAGCCTTGCAGCCGCGGCAGCCTCTGCGCCTCAACTGTTCATGCAACATTTTAAAGGTGATTTTATTTCTCTTATTCATTCCTAAAATCCGTAGGATGGGACTCTCATTAGGGCCGAATAAGCAAGCATCAACACTTTTTTCGCTGTCCATAAGCACGCGCATCACTTAATAGATCATTAACCACCGTTATGCTGCTGACATGGACGCTTTTAACGTCTCGTATCTCCATTACAGCGCGTTATTGCCAAAGGGGAGAGCTGCCGGCGGCCCAGTCTACTTCTATTAGGGCGAAGCCGGGCGCTCACACCGCATCAACCTGCCCCGACCACCGAAGGATCAGATTTAGAGCGGCGCGGCTCGGTTCAGCTCGGCGCTTCACAGGTGGATCTGCAGAGAGGCGAAAGAAAAGTAATTCGAAATGGATCGCCTTATTAGAATTAAAACAAGTGATGTTAAAGAGCTAAATTTAAGGACGTTTAGGTATAAATAATAGGCTAAAAAGATATTATAGGGTATATAATTTTATTTTTCTTAATATTAGATTACTTAATTAGGCTACTTAAAATCAACTTTTAACTTGTAATTAATATGCTATATCTGCAGGCATTATTGGTTATATCAAAAGGTAAATAAAATGACTCAAAATTAAATTAAATAGACTACATTAAATAATAATAATAATAATAATAATAATAATAATAATAATAATAATAGTGTAGTTTTGTCTGACATAAAACAAACATATTTTCTGCGTGTAAGGACCTTTCAAGCCTAAATGTCTAATGCCAAGACATTAAATATAAATACAAAATACAATAATACAAAAAACAAAATACAAAAGTTTTCTATTGCAGCTCCTTAAGGCCCGTTAGTAAAAGGTTTCTGTACTTTATTTTGCACTAAGGAAATGTGCACAGTATGATTAATGATATGGCTTGTTCAGTCATCATGAAATGCAGCTGCAGCGCACTAACAAACTGGTAAAGAATAGTAACCGGACAAATAAACTGTTCATTACAGAACGTGCAGTTTACAAGCTCCGCGTGCGTCCATCTGATCAATAGGCGCTGGTCGCGGGGCTCAAGTCAAGCGTGGATATGAGCAGCAAAGCCAAATGATAATCCAATCGATCTTTACAATTGACTAATTTACAGGAAGTTTCGTTTCCCCTAGGAACGCACACATTTGCCTTTACTTCATGTTTTTTGTGTCCAGGCAATTATAGCTGAGATCAATGATGCGCGCCATCTGATCCAACAACCTGTAGACTCCAGCTGACAGGAGCCGCGTGTCACGCTGCGGATCAACGACAGAGATTAATACGCCTGTGTTGTACACAGAGGCAGAGGATGTGACATTTGAAATCGTACAGTTAGCTGCGAGATTAAATTCCACGCGAAAACGAAAAGGCGCACTGAAGCTTCGCCTCGTGCGGAGACTTGGTCTGACTGCTTCACAAGTTGCCCACGCAGGGGCAGCCTTGAGCCGGTTTCAGCTCAGTGCGTCTCTGCTTGGCCGTATTAACTCCAGCGCGCGCATAAGGGCGCTTAACGAGCACAAAACCTTAACCTATCTCGATTTCCCCGGTAGAATCATACTTTAGGTCATACTTAAGCTGAGCTACTGTTAATGTAATGACTCCGCAAATATGTTCCACATACGTTATTTACAAGTAAGTAATTAAAATCTAGCCAAAAAAAAAAAAAAAAAAAAAGCACCTATCACGACACGGGGCCATCTCATGTGGTTTAAAATTGTGGATGACAGTGAGTAAACTACACCAAACGCACATAGCCTCAAAGTCTCTTAAACTATAAACTGAATTATAGTCAGTATTAGTCAGTATACTTGATCACTGTGTAACTGAAATAGGGTAGCCTACAAGATGCAAGAAAATGGGCTAAAAATGTCATTACTTCCTTGCTGCTGAAAGTCATGTTTCCAACACAAATAGGCTGGCGCGCTCCATGCTCTCGCTCTCCATGCTCTCACGCTCCGCGATACTGAGTGAAGGCATTTCTGTCCCTTTCCCCACACTTTCCTCCCACTTTAGGGAAGTCGGTCAGCTGACTGTCTGTGCTGTCGAGCCCCTCCTCGCGCTCCCTTCTGTTCCCTGGGCTGCCACGGACTGTTCCCATTGGACAATTCAGAGGTCCAGATCCTGCCTCTAAAAGCGACGTCACGACGCGCTATAAGGATAAAGGGAGGCAAGGACAAGCGCAGTCTGCTGGAATCAGAGTGCGAGAGAGAGAGAGAGGCGAGCCTTTGAATCTCTGCGGTGCAGAGCTGGAAAAGCTGCTTCTCAGCGAAAATCAGACGCCCTATTTACTGCGCTGAAGACTTCCTGATATTTTTCCTGGAGAAAAGGGACTTACAACCAGGGCTGGTGCCCGTCTCCGCGAGCAAGCGTGGTATTGGTTTTTCATCTGTTATTTATAACGATTCATATGAACTCTTTACCGAATGGACTGAGGTATTTACTTTTTTGCTCTGAGGCGCGTAGCTTTCTACCTCTCGCCAACCCCGTTTGCTAGATTAGCCCAGCAGAAGTAGGCTACATGACGCAAACCGTTTGCAGAGCATTAGTCTGAAAACTTTTCCTCCACCACTTTTTTTCTTTTTCCTTTTTCTGCGCCGCCGCCAACCACACTGTGTTTCATGCTACAGCAAGTCAGTGCGCAGCTGTGGAGGAGCCAAAAGAACTATTGCATGAAACAAGAAAGGAGAGAAGAGACGCTGATTACTAAGTCAGTTTTTGCGACACTTGCAAACACCTTTGCATATCTGCAAAAAAGTCGCGACCACAACATGAGCACAGAGATGAACATGGGCCCAGAGCTACCCAGCAGCCCTTTGGCCCTGGAATATGTCAATGATTTTGACCTGATGAAGTTTGACGTGAAGAAGGAAGGCCTGGCCGGGCTCGAGCGCGCTGGCGTGCGTCAGTGTAACCGACTACAGCCCCAGGGCTCCGTGTCGTCTACTCCCATCAGTACGCCCTGCAGCTCAGTGCCATCATCGCCCAGTTTCAGCCCCACGGAGCAAAAGAACCACCTGGAGGAGCTCTACTGGATGCCCGGAGGCGCGTATCATCAGCAGGTCGACCCACAGACGTTGAGCCTGACCCCGGAGGATGCAGTGGAGGCCTTGATTGGAGCCACGGCCCACGGTCACCCCCCGCCTGCGCACGTCCAGCAGCAGCTGCAGCAGCAGGGCTTCGAGGGCTACAGAGGTCCGCACCATCACCACAACCATCATGGCCACGGCCAGCAGCACCACCACCCGTACGCAGGGGCCATCCCGCACCACGCGGACGAGCTGACCGGGCACGCAGGCACGCACAGTCACGCGCACAACCAACATCATCATCACCACAGCCAAGACCCCGACAGCCCGTCCCCCGTGTCTCCAGAGTCCCACCAGACACTGCACCACCATCGCCATCACCACCATCACCATGCGCACGGCCCTGGGCACCTCGGCCAGTCCACCGGCGGGCTCAACGTGGAGGACCGCTTCACTGACGACCAACTCGTGTCCATGTCCGTGCGTGAGCTCAACAGACACCTGCGGGGCTTCACGAAGGACGAGGTGATCCGCTTGAAGCAGAAGAGGAGGACCCTGAAAAACAGGGGGTACGCGCAGTCGTGCCGGTTTAAGCGCGTACAGCAGAAGCATGTGCTGGAGAACGAGAAGACGCAGCTGATGAACCAAGTGGAGCAGCTAAAGGCGGAGATCAGCCGGCTGGCGAGAGAGAGGGACGCCTACAAACTCAAGTGCGAGAAACTCACGGGCTCTGGGCCCAGCACCGGGTTCCGTGAGGCGGGCTCCACGAGCGACAACCCCTCCTCTCCAGAGTTCTTCATGTGAGTTCACAATGACTGACTTATAATCCCCAACCTCCCATACCCTTATGATTATACTAATACGGTAACACTTATATTCATATAGAAAAATAACCCATCTAGTATTCTCATATTTAACCATCTGTCACCCACGTGTCAGCTGAGATACAAAGAGCATTGAGCAGCAGCATCGTTGTAGATTAGAGGCTTGTAGAAGAGACTGGAGGAGCGCCTGATATTTTTCTTAATTCTTCATCTTAACAGACTTGTAAGTACCGTGGACTATAGCAAGTACTCCTGCTGGTGTCTTCTGTGTTGTTGTCCACAGTGACAGAACTTTGTAAACAACGAGGGCAGGCCTGACCACAGCCTGACTCACACACTCTGAGTGGGCCCGAAACTGAGCAACCTTCACGAGACATCACTTTATGCAAAACCCCATCCCTTCTTCAGACCGGTCATGGGGACATTTTATGCAACATCTCATTGATTTATTGCCTGCTTGGTTATATTCAAATATATATTGAAACAAAAAATCTGCATTAAATATTAATCCTGCATGCTGGACATGTACGGTAATAATTTCTATTTTGTACTTTCATCTTCTCGTGTATATTAAGAGCATGTTGTTGATCTGCGCTTCTCTATAGTTTGGGGTTAGATTAATGCAAAGGGGACAAACATCAGAACTGCCGGTGCAGTGTCATGTGGCGTGGGTTTCTTTGGGCTTGTAAATATTATGCAACCGCAAAACTGCACAACAAGAAGATTTAGGAGGCTGGTTTAAACTTCTGTCTTTCTTTAAGTTGTGTTTTTATTTCATTTATTTCTATTTTTACAGTTGAGTTTGAGTTTTTGGGCTCAGAGGGAGAGAGAATGAGAGAGAAAGGAAGAAAGGAAAGTGCATTTTTTCAGTTGCATTTATTACAAACTTGTGTGTGTCAAGTGCACTTTTGGATAATGATTTCCAAGTTTTCATTTTGACGTTTGTGCGTACCTCCCTCCAGGAAGACATACTATGATATTTTATGGCTATTTTAAACATGCCTACTTTTTGGATTCATCACTTCGTCACTGTTTTTTAAGTGCGCGCCAATTTAACGTGTGCGTAAGTCTGCGTAAAAGCGCTGTGCTCCAACTTGACAAAGCTCGTTCTAATTGGCCACCTGTAGCTTTCACATGCCCCATGATAATTTATATTTGTACTATTTTAGAAGCACATTTGATCACGTTTGATGTGGACTTGTAGAAAACGCTAGACGTTTGGAATGTTAATAAATGTTTTCCTGATTTTTTCCTGCCGGTCAGTAAAAAAGGGGATCCAGGTTGTGCAAATTCTCAAAATGAAAACTATTTGTATGTTTTATGATACGTTGTTTTTGTCTGTTTTATTATTATTTGATGATTCTGGTTCTGCTGGCCAGATGCATAGTTAAAGTTTTTATTTTAATGATTTAAATTAACAAACTTGTCAGATCATATCGAATAAGCATGGTGCTTGCATCTGAAACTATTGTTGAAAAGTCATGCATTTAACAATCTTTTTCGTTACTGATTCAACTGTGTTGAAATCGAAGTGAAACTGCAGCAGCGGGTTGTTGTTTTGTTTTCATATATTTCATGTACTTTGCAATGATGATGGGGATCAATTTTCAACCCTGTTTATATAAATAATAGTTGAACACTTAAATTTTAACTGTTCATTCAGGCTGGTTTCTGTTGTGTCTTATTTTTGGTTGTTTTGAAAGAAATTGTTTCCTATTTTGCTTATTAAAGTCATTGAAATGGCACTATATTTTCTCAGTTGTTTGTTCCTATACGACACAACTTGGCAAAAAAAAAAAAAAAGTTTACAATGGCGTAGACTACAACTAATTATCTTTACCACATTGAGTATTTAATCAAAAATAACTACACACATAAGACAATCTGAAATCTGACAACACTTCTGTACTGTTTATTCTTTAGATTGCCCGGCGAGTCTCTCTTTGACCAGATTGACGATGTTAAAGATTTTTTGTGGCCACTGCGTCCAGGGACATTCCTGTGCCCCACGCGCTGCCGTGCTGACTTGTGCGTAACCTGCGCGTGAGAGCGGTAGCAGCGCGCAGTAAAACGAGCTCTTTGACCTTGCAACGCACCGGGGAAGACATTTTTACATTAAGTACTCAAATCACTTTTTAGGCCTTTGTGAGCGCGTGGGTATGAATACACTCAAAGGCTCGCGGGTGTTACACAATCACCGTTTAAGACGCTGGCATCAAAATAATCCCACGTGCGTGCGCATAGCAGAGGCACCGGGCGTTACTAAATGGTTAAAGGACAGCGAGTGTACGGAACGAGTCATTGATAATAATTTTTAAAACATCCCTGCTTTAGTGTAATCTTATAGTACACAAAAAGGGTCTAGAAATTACTTAAGAGCTGGAGCGACTGTAGCGATAAATGAACTTTTAGAGAAGATCAAAATGTCAACCTTTATGAAACAGTGAAATAAGTTGGTAAAATATACAACTGCATAAAAAGTTCACCTTTATATTTAAATAATGAATCCAAATATTCTGTAGTACTTTGACTCAAAAGCTGTATTGTGCTGGGGACACACTTCCGGCAATAGAGGCAGAAGAAGAGGAAAGAGAGCCAGAAGATGGGAGTAAGAGTGGATCCGCTCTGGTCTAGAGTTTCTGGTGTCAGAACATTATCTGCCCCGTGTCTGCACATTCTCAAGGACAAAACCGCTAGGCAGCAATTCCACCAATGAGACCGAGGAGAGCCAGTCTAGTTTACATTCTCTCTCCTTGTGTCTCTGGATGTCCACTGCAGCCCAGGGCAAGAGTGCAGCTGGGGTGAACAGGGGAGACACTTCAGTGGAGGTTCACATAATACACGCGCACACCTCTTCATGCTTTTGTACAATCAGTTATTACACATTTATAATACACTCTTTGAAAGGCATATGATGCGCTCTATTCTTCACAATCCCAACCAAGGAAAGGTGTAAATCTGTGCATATTAAACATATTGACGCTTATATTGTGATAAATTGGGTTTGAAAGTCTTAATAAACAAAACACACGGATGATATAATTATAATTTATTACTTCTTTGCATCATTTAATACATACGTTTTGCATTTTGACAAGTTTGACCGAAAGTGTTATTAGCTAGTTATGTAGTTTGCAAATTCACAATGTAAAATGTCAAGACGGCTGGATAGAAAAAAAAAACAAAAAACACTACAAATAAAAAAAAAAAACTACATCCAGTTCTAACTTGAGTGACAGATTTCTTCTAATGTAATGCATCACAGAATATACAAGAACCACTTCAAGTCTGTGACGCATTTCACCTTTTAGAGGCACTTTGAATGACTGAGAATTGTATGCATTATTAACAGCCTGCAAACCGTGACATTCTCCTCTACCTGAAGGGACTTTGTAAAGTTTTGCAGAGATGGGGGTGTGTTGTTTTGTTTTTGGAGCATAGCTTTATGTAAAAATGTTCAAAGAAAGAGGAAGTCCCAGGCAGAAGGAGGGAGAAAGAAGCAATGAGTCCATGGCTGAGCGGAAGAGCCAAGGACACAGTGACCAGGCGTACTGTAATGATTTTAGTCTCCAATCACACGTTCGCGCCCCCCCACTGAGATCCTATCTACACTCAGCCTGCTCCGTTCTGCTCTGCTCTGCCAGCCACTACCGCTCCTCACTGTCTCAGCAGCAAGACTCAGGGTTAAAGATCCACAAGCCAGACCAAGCCCTATACCTATACTCAGAGTGGTGTAGACAAAGTTCAAAGACTATGTGGAAAATGTACAGAAAAAAAGAATGTTTATTGTAATAGATGATTAACGCCACCAACGGGATTAGATTCAGTTTTGAGACTGTCTTCTGCTATCGAGACACGTTCTACAAATAAGCGACTGTGTATGGATCGACAAAAATTTGATAGAGAAATTATTTACTGTGCGCGTGGGTCCCATATGCTCCTGTATTTGAGTAGAAAGTAGCAGGGGGTGGCTCGCTTAGATAGCGATTTTCCACCTCTATCTGCCCTCAAAGCGCAGGATCCACTAACCCATTCACACAGCAGTGTACAGACATTAGGGTCAAATACGGGTTAAGTACTGTACAGATAAGACTTAAGATCAAACCGATAACCTTTGGGCAGACACACTGCTAACTGTAGATGTCAGATATTTTGATACAACACCACCCTTTTGTTGACTGTCCTGACTTTCTTCAGACACACAGATATCAATTAGAAAATTGTAAAAACTCCAAATTCACAAAAAATGTGCTCTTTAAAGGATTTACAAACCAGTGTTGTGGTGTTTATAATTACAAAATGTGTTTGTTTTTTCCTGAACTGGGGGTGTAATTATAGATAATATATGATATTTATATAAAACATATTTTCTTTATTAACTGTGCCATATGGTTGTGTTCACTTCCAGCAGTTTCTAGTGTTTGAACTCCCTCTGAGCAATCATGATTTAATTACAATTTGGAAAAAGGTGTTCCTAAACACACACACACACACACACACACACACACAGAGCCAGTGCAACATAGCGCTTTGACTTTCATTGGAAGTGACTTACCTGCTTCGCTAAATCACAGCGATCTCTCCGGGAATTAAAGCAGGCTTTCCCTTGAGTCCTGTACAACAGGAGATTAAAAGCAGTGTACTATGGGCTTTTTGAAGCACAAAGAAAAGAGAGAATTAAACATTTCATCTTTTAATATTTGTCTTGACACTGTCAAAACATTTGGCTACTGCAACCCAGCATCCAGCATTTGGACGTAATTTAAATCCAATTCATGCTTCATTAATGTCAGTCAACCAACCAGCTATACCGCTAGCTAAGTCCTTAGAGCAGGTAGAGCCCTTCTGTACATGTTAACACAGTGATGTGTGGTCAGGGCGGTCAAGGCAAGCAGTGGTTGACCAATAAAATCTAAAATCATTGTGTGTCAAAAGTATAATTAAATAATAATGAATTATCCAATTAATCCCGTTTTCCTTTCACTTCAGCCAGGATTCCCCCTCGTCTGTGTGTTTATGAAGGAGTGACAGTGTCAGTGGAATAACAGCACTACAAACGTGTGGAGGAACATGTGTCTGTTCTCTACAGTCCAATATACAAATATTAATAAACTATGTAGGTCTAGGTCTCTCTAATTTGACTCCATATACCGTTTACTGGCTCAATACAAATGCATTTAATATGTCAAATGTCAAATAAATAAATACATATATTTGCAATGAATATATTTGCAATGTAGTATGTATAAAAAGTGATGTTATTAAATTGTTATTGGCTAAATATTAATGTCCACCCCAAGTCAGCTTGCCTACCTATAAAAGTCACCGCATGCTACTGAGTTAACATAAATTCAATAGGCATTCCTGTTATTTGTTAAAAATGTTTAATTCTTGCTCAATCCAAATGCTGGAACTGAAAGTATAAAGAGCAGTACAGACATCATCTGTGACAATGGAGCCTTCCTCCTATCACACACCTGAGACATGCTTCTTCAGAGACTAACAGGCGTCAGGAGACGTGGTCAGTCTAAGTGACCTACAAATAGGTGGTGCATGTCAAGGTAGGTAATTACATCTCCTAAATGAAGTTAGGTTATTTATCACATTGTGGAACCTTATGCAACAGAGATTTTAGGATATGAATTAATTTGAGTTTAGGTTAAGGTTAGGCAAATAGTCATGATGGTAAATGTTAGGATGAGCTATCACAGGAAATAGTTGTAAATGATTGTAATGTCCTCACAAGTGAAACCTATATATGGCAGTCAAGAATCAGAGACGAAAGACGAATGTGAGTTTCCTAAACGGCATGTAACACACCTACTGTTCCTACTCCTTCAATTAACAGGTTCAGTCAGGAGCCAAGCCGTTACTATCAACATGGTCACTTCATCTGCAAATTATCTCCTGTCTGCAACGCCCTAATATCCTGAAAACACACATGCATCCTCCAATGCTCTCAAATTATAATCAGCCTTCTTTTGTGTAACTACCAACAGCACATTCCAAGTTTGTTTCTAATTTGAAGAGTCTAAACACATCTGAAGAGTGGCAGAAACATTACTTCTGTTAGAAAAATTTTAAAAGAGCGCATACTGTACAGTATCATCTTAATTACAAACAATAGCCCTTGACTTGTCTTGAGATGTGTTGTTACTAGGGTTCTTGGAATCACATTGTCCCTCACAATTTGACATGATACACGATACATGGCTCACGATACAATATTATCACACAATAATCAATATACTGCAAATGATACTCTTTGATATATTGCTGTTTTTTAAGAACCAAATACATTTTAGCAGCAATATTTCTTTGTTAAACCACCACCACCTTCATAACCCAAAGTTAATATGAATTACATCTATTTTACTCATCTAACCAGCGTATAACAGAGTAAGTTTCTTTCCACTAAATAAGCAACAAAATTGAAACATAAAAATTGCTAAAAGAAACCAAAAAATACCTGTGATGATATATCGATACAGCAGCTCACAATGACCATTCTGAGTTTGTGTTGTACATTTTAACACATGTATAAAAGTGAGTGACAGTATATCCTATTGAAACCATATCTTAACATACTGTATGCATAGCTAACATCATATATTTCAAAGGCTTCATTTCAGCCACACAGCGCGGATTGATAACGACCACGACTTTTTCGCTGACCTCACCATCACCGCAATGTCTCTCTTTGTGATGATTTCGTACCTTTACAGTCACAACCAGTCAATGGCGTCTATGATGGATACCTATGGAAGCAGCCGGACGAGCAGTCGATGGAAAGTGACCCATGTGGACATTTGCGCTTCCGGGATGTGAAACCCAATTCCGGGTGGGATTGATCCGTGTCTGGCCACTGTTAGGGATAAGGCTAGAGAGGAGAGGGAAGAGATAAGAGCAGACACTGAGGGGTCAATGATACGTTTGAACCGTCAACCTCAACTGCAAACTGGGCACTACACAGATTTCCCCTGCCCCCATTCCACCACAGCCAGCCCACTTCATTCTATAGGGTCTTTAAAGTTGTACATGCCATGTTTCATCCAGGCGTGAGAAAGGCACTTTAGTGGTAGGCCTGTCGCGATAAATATAGGTGCTAAACGATAATATTGCAACTAAACACAACACAATTTAAACCACAGAGACTATTTTAAATGTACAATATCGTGAAAAAACATGAGCTGCCCTAAATAAACAGCAGAATTAAACACTTTTGTACTTAGTTTGCATCTGTAATGAGTCATAGAAGCTATTAATGCAATCTTTTACAGCTCAAGTCTTTACATATAGCCAAAAATGTACAAAAAAATTCCCAATAGTACAAAGAAAAAGTACACACGATAAACACTGACCTCAAAAGAATATTGTTCCACCTATCATGTATTTAACAATAAGTCAATATAGTACTTATCATGAAAAAAAGTGGTCAGTGGGAAATATTACAGATAGTCACATGGAGCAAAGGGGGTAAATTATACATGAGCAAAACACACATGGAATATAAGTACAGTACTTAGTCCAGTTTGTGTCCAAATGCAGATGTGATTTAGTCATGTTCTAGTTCTAGTTTAGACCCAATTTTAGTGCACACTTAGTTCCAAACTGTTGAAAGGTGTACTGCAGTGTAATAATACTGTTTTGGATGTATTTGTTTAGTTTGTTTATTTTGTTTACTTTGTTTATAAAGTAGTAGTAGAATATACAAAACCACTACATAATAATTAATGTTATTTTTCGCAAATTACAAAACGTTTTCTCCAACAACTGTCTGGAGAGGGCTTCTGATATCAGAGCTGTAGACAAACTGGAACTGATTTACACGCAGATGATCAGACAATTCAACAAACAAAAGTACTTTATCTGGTTGTGACTGTAAAGGTTGGAAATCATCACAAAGAGAGACATTGTGGTGGTGGTGAGGTTAGCGAAAAAGTCGTGGTCGTTATCAATCCGCGCTGTGTGGCTGAAATGAAGCCTGTGAAATATGTGATGTTAGTGTTAAGGTGATTAGTGTACTTTGATTCCCAGATGAAACCTGCTATGATTTCAGTTGTTTACATTGTCACTGCCTAGCAACATCTAACTGTGGACCAGTTGTCGCCCTGAGATGTGAGCTGAATAATTAAATGGATCCATTAATAAATAAAGTCTAGAAGAAAAGCGGAAAAGGAGGGGAACAAGGGCCGACCAGGTCACTCAACTTTGCAATCACAACTTATTGCGTTAGCAGACAACAGCAACAACAAATTATCTTCAAGTCAAAGACTGACTTTGATGATAGTGGAACAAAACACAAACTGTTCAAATGTATCTGGTAAAGGTAAAGGTCGATACAGGTATTTCACAACTGGGTTCAAATCAAGATTTTGATCACTGTATGGATCGGACACTGTCAGAAGTCCATTGGTGCCCCATGTAACTTTTCTGGGGAATCTGGTATGTCTCAGTGGGGATGTTATTGCTTTGCTTTAACTGTTTCACAGTATGGCATCAACCATATCTATCTTGCACTTATTCAATTCCAGGTCTTTTTATTGCACAAAAACACCTTGTAAACATACATTCTTAATGTAAGAGAAGTCAGCTCTCCACAGATTTGACTTCTAACTTGGCCTGATAACGTCACTTGCTTGTCTCCATGGAAATAGATAGGTTTAATGCCATACTGTGAAATATTCTAGGCAAAGCAACACCTCCATGGAGACAAACAGGTGATGGACTCTCTGCTAGAAAGGTTATGTACGTTTGGGACATTTTAACTCTTCTTTTTGAAACAGGCGTGTATTTAACATTTGTATGAGGATGTGGCATTTCAACATATTTCCTCTGTGATCCAGTGGGACAGGGCTACTTCCTTTAAAGCAGGTGGAGGGAGGTGACAGGGGCTATACCACTGGAGTGCCAAGAGTAGACGTCCATACTGCTGCCAAACTTTGTCCCAGCAGGCCTCACCGAATTACTGTTTAACTACCTAAATCAGATGTGCCTAAAGCCAACTATACTACACAGTTGTTTTAAATGGAAAAATCTGTCTAGGGAGCAGTTAGTGGAGAGGCAAATATGAATTTGTGGTTTGAACTATATAGACTTTTAGGGGAACACATTAGCAGCTATAGAAGCGTTACCATGTTTTCTTTGCTATTTTGAAAGTATGCGGGGTACATTTAAGAAGCCTAAATAAAGTTGGAGGATGACAAAATCTAGGAAAATTGTCTGTACAAAAATATCAATATAAATTTTATTTCTTTTCGAAGGACAACTGGAACAGACAGACCCCCACCAAGGCACTGGCTCTCTAGCATTGGTCTTATCTTGGTTATGCTTAAAATAATTATTCTGGAGAATTTTCATTGGCTCGTTACTGACCTCAACTGAAAATACATGGAGAATCTGGTCATGTTTGGACTGCATTACTAACAAACCAACCAACACAATTAAAGAAATTTATCTGAATGAGGTAATTTAGATCTTGTTAAAAAATATGGAATACACTTAAAAAGAAAGGCAGCCATGAATCTTGGCTCCTAAATACCCAATAAGATTTTACTCATTCTAATAATTCTACCCTAATGCTGTTTGGTGCTTTGTGCATTATCTCTCTCTCAAATACACATATGCTCTCTCACCCTCCCCAGTTCCTTTCTTTCCTGAGGCCTTCTTCTCTCTTATTTTACAGCCTGATCTCTATTTAGATTTCCTCGTTTGGAGCTGCCATAACGTTCCACGCTGCCAACATCTGTAAGTGGTTTAGAAGCAGGAGACACTATGGAAAACCATCAAAAATAAAGAGACTGTACGACAGGACGAGATCATGGGAGACAGTGAGAACAGAGACACTGAGTCAGAACAGTGGAGTGACTTGTGTCTGT
Organism: Taenioides sp. WSHXM2023; assembly: GCA_029959045.1. Lineage (NCBI taxonomy): Eukaryota > Metazoa > Chordata > Actinopteri > Gobiiformes > Gobiidae > Taenioides > Taenioides sp. WSHXM2023. The sequence goes on along the minus strand of CM057086.1, from coordinate 20,262,756 downwards.
ATCTGATAGTGCTACCAGGACATGTTCACACTTGAATATGGGTCTTCAGGGTAAAAAGGGATAGTATAAAGGTATATTATCTGCTTCAAGTTTATATTAAAATGTTATGTTTTTAATGGATGTGAAGTTTTAGTTGAAATTTAAACTATATTCTAACACGAGGAAAGACAAGGCAATGGTACAGAGTAAACTAACCTGAGCTGGGAGTTAACCCCATATTTCTGGTATGATCTACAAGGTAAACAACCAATGAAACTATAAAATTCCACACATCCTCCACAAAACCACAACAACAACAATAAAAAACCTTAAAACACACTTATAACTTAAAATACATTTATAACAAAAAATGCATTGTACAGTGGTCTGTGCATGGAGATGTTTATGTTTAGCTGCTCTGACCTCATTCACATGTCAGGTTTTAGGCAGATTGGATTTAAGATGCAGCACTTTTAAAGAGATTATGTTATTGTAGGAGATTAGAGGAAGGAGATACAGTGGAGGGAGCTAATGAGGGGTTTCCCTCTCCCCAGCTGCTTGTCCCTCTCAGTGCGCACTGTCCTGTTGATAAAAACAATAGTATTACTGTAGTGTTAGAGGCCTTTGAGAGCTGCACCTCATATAGTACTCTGTTGACAGGAAAAAGCATTTAAATACATGTAATTACAAACATCACTATTGAGTGGGAGTACAATGCAGGGGGTTAATACAGACCTAGTAATGTCATGGTTGAGGTTCAAGTATTGACCAGATGTGTACGCACTGTAAAAGTATACACAGAAGTACTTTTTATCTTTATCAGGAATCATAAACGATATCCTCAATCATAATATTATCTTGTAGGCAATATATCACCAACCTCTATGCCGACTAGAGACTCACTCAGTGCTTTGGGTGGTTTAGATACCTGCGTACAGCACTGACAGTCAAACACAGATCCACATACATGTCTATTACAGCCATGCTATTAAGTGTGAGCACCTGGCAGCACTTTGACCATGTGTTTGTGCAGTAGTGAAATGGAGACGCAGGGAGAGTTTGTGTGTACAGTAGGCCCTCATTAGGTAATGAGGATGATTACACTGTATTAGGTGGTAGAGCAGAGGCTACAGCCACAAGGAGGGAGAGAGGGAGGGAGAAAAACACCAACATGTGTCTGTGATTTGCGGGATAAGCACATACCATTTAATTGACACAAGCACTGGTCGCCCCCTGATTGGTGCAGAGCTGCCCTGTGTACGCCGGCTTGGTCCGGGTCGTCCTTGACTCCGAGGGCAGAGAGGCAGATGTGGTGTGAATGGGGCGGGGCCAGGAGCACTCACAGAATGGAAAGGTACTGAACACAAAGTCAGCTGCGTGAAGCTACACTGGAATATTGGAGCGGCATTAAAGTGTTTAGTAGGTCAGACTTTGAAGATGGAAAGGTTTGGCTTGAGGGTTAAACTGGCACATGCAGTCTATGACCACATAAAACATGTCCCCAAGCAACCTCCTGAAGTTATATTCAGTCCAAAGTTCAAAAGGTCTTACATTACTCACTCACTAACAATGTGCATTTGCATCTATGGTAATAAAACAGTACAACGCAAATATGTTGAAGGAGCCTGTCATCTCACAAAAGTTTCACCATATGGCATTACATTACTTGCTCTTGCTATTATTCACTGAAAAAAAGCAGCATTCTTTCTATCAGCGGAATTGCATCTCCACAGATCTGACAGGTAACCTTGCCTGGTGGCATCACCTGCTTTTTTCTGTGGAGATAGACTATGAAGTTAAAACATTTAATGTCATAAAGTGAAATATTCAAGACAAAGCAATAACATCTCCATGGACACAAGCAGGTGGCAAAAAAGTTACATAGTGGACCTTTAAGATGCAGCATATCTGAGGCACAGTTTGTATTGGGATGACTGCATTATCAGTCTAAAATAAAATGCATTCTCCTTGTACCAAACCCACCTGGCCAATGCAGTAATCAGACTGTAACACACCTCATGACTCCCCCCGGTGTCAGAGGACAAACCCAGCCCGTTACACCTTGAACAGAAATAGTCTGCTTGTAGTGCAGTGGGTGAATGTGTGAAGACATCCCTGTTCCCCTCTGTTTCCTCCCATGAGTGAGCAGGTATTTTTACCCCAGATGAAGTGCTGACCTAGGGCAGAATAATTACACCCCGTAGGGCCCTGGCACAGACGAGTCAGGGCACGGAGCACCCAGCACCTGAGCCACACGTAAACCACACTTATCCCACTGTTTATACACAAGTACAGCACAGGGCCATGCAGGAGAATGGAGGAGAGCATACCTTGGCACAGCTGGGAAACCTCTCTGGCAGCAACCCACCAACATGCCAGCCCCATCACAGAATACAATAAAGACTCAAAGGGGCTGAAACTGAACTCCTGGTTAATGCAGAGGGAGCAGTCAAAGACTGGAGAAAATAATCATGTACTATACTCTGAATGAGCCAAAATGAAGGATTCTGTAGAGACTGTGTGGTACAATTCCTGGCTCAAATTCAGTCCAAAAGTCCTGAAAGGACCGGGCTTGTTTTAATCACTTCTAACAGAATAATGCTAAATGATCATGACTCATTCAGATCTTGAAACTAAAATGGCACTACTGTTATGCTTGACGATTAATTGGTAATTTGATACTTGTATCAATTGTTATAGCCTCGTCACGTACTGTCAGGTATTTTATAAAAAGACATTGTGTAAAGAATACTTTGAAAATAAGGCTGCATGTGAACGGAAATGAACCAGGAATAATAAGTAAGTATATCTGATTATCTTAGAAGTATGACATCGGATACTATTAATGTCCTCAAGTTGTTAAATGTTACAATCTTATTATAAAAGTCTTGATTAAAAAAAAACATAATCAAACAAAATCATAAATTCAAGAGTAAAGCGAATAATTTCAGAGGCAATTATCAGTGCAATATTCTGTATATTGGATGTACTATGTCTTACATTGATAACTTTATTATCACTAGACTTCATTAATAATGTAAAAGAATAATACCACTCCTTTTTTCTGTTCATAAAGCGCAGATTAAAACAATTATTGAGGTCATGAGCTGCACTTTTATGTTAACCTACTGTTTTGGAGTCCTAAAGAGTTCATATTATGCCATTTTCTGATCATCACAAACATACCTGGAGTTGTGTTTTGCTTCATTCACACGTTTAACACACAAACCCTGCACATTTTGGCTGAGTTCTTCTCTGAAACAGAAAACACTCCACCACCTTGTGATGCCATGTGGTAATATAAGGAGTGTTCCACTGTGTTTTTAAACTCCATACGCCTTCACTAGAATCATGTGGATAATTTCAGGCCTGGAATTGCCCATCTCTACTCAAACATGTGTGAACGAAACATAACGCAACTCCAGGTATGTTTTTGAAGAGGTAATAACATTATAACATGACCAAAAGCTCACAAGAATACATTTTGCGTAATATAGGACCTTAAAAGCAAGTTAGCTAAACCAAGGACACGTGAGTTTTAGCAGACTTTAGTGGAGACTTTCCCCAGTATCTACAGTATATCTTCTCCCATATTAAATACATGCTCTATGGAAAGTATGCAGTGTGTTGCTAGGCGCAGCGGAGGCTACGGGAAATGGCTGTGGTCAAACCCAAGTCCTTGAACGAGAGACAGGGAGGAAAGGAGAAGACAGGGAGTAAAATAAAGCAGTCAAACACACACTGTATGAACAACTGTATGAGGACTATAGGCAGATATATGCAGTGTGGTTCTTCTGATGGTACTACTACTCTCACACTTGAAGTATATTGTTTTATTCCTTTATTTATTCTTACTTAAATTAACTCCTGGTTTAAATCTGGGTTGGTCATGTCCAATCCTGGTTAATCGCTGTTTAAACCTTCGTGTCACATTAGTCCTAATTCAGCCTATTGTCGGTAATAAAAATTCAAACTAAATTTAAAGAAAAGACTTGATACTTGCTACAGACTTTGATACCACCATGATGATAAAAACCCATCAACAGAATAGACAGAAATAAATTATAATAGTTTCATTAATATTACCATGTGGTGTAATACTAGTTCTGATATAGATCCAAGCCTAAAACTGTTTAAGAAAGGTTCAATTTTGTCCAATTTATTTAATTTGGTATTGATATGAGTATCTTTTTTTTGGCCAACCCTAACTTTTTCAATCCAGGATTCCCTTGGTCTTAGGTGAGGTGTAGTGTAATGTGAAATGGTGGTGGGAATGTGCCACTGCATGTTAATTCTTCTTCACGCTTGCGTTGAGGAACACAGAGCCTCTAATTGATGCTAAACAAACTGCTGACCCAGACTGGGGATGAAGATCTGTCACCGATGCACACAGGCACAATCTATAAAACGCACCATTTACCAGTGAGGTGCACACTGAGTGAAATGTACAACTGTGGTACAAGTACAAGTACTGCAGATACCACTAGAGCTCAAAAGTCATCACAACAGTACAAGAGTGGTTCCTCCTGAAGGCAGGTGGTCAGGTGGTTTGCGGTCAGCCACATGACATTATTACCAGAAGACTAGACACAACTTTTACTGAAGTAGAGGTACTGTTACTTAAAGGATGCCTGACCAGCCAGTCCTTTCTACATTCTGTTCGAATCCAAAAGGGACCGGAACTGGACAACAGTGGGTGAAAATCCTCCGTCCAAACTCGAGACAATCCAACCACAGCCACTCATTTGTATCACGTGTCTCTCAAATGTGGAAGACATCTCCTCATGCAAATTCTTGTAACATTCAAAACAAAATATATAACTTCTTTTACCTGAGATAAGCAATACTTTGGTGCTTCAATTGATGAGTCAGAGAAAATCCACACCATTTCTCAGTACTTTATGTTGTTGTAACCCGCCATGTTTGTTTCTGATGCGAATGGAGCATGGGGTGTGGAGGTTATGATGCCCGATTACCTCTATCAAAGTGGAACATTCAAAACAAAGCAACTGCTGTCTTCTCTTTACGCATGCGTGTCTTTGAATTTCAATGCACTTCACTCAAGTCCTCTCCAGTAATAGAATATAATGTGAATGGTGATGTCCTTGTAGCCTATATATTTAGAAGCAGATCTGTGGTGCGTGTTATATAATGTGTGGACAATAAAGATATTTCATAGTCACACAAACAAACACTTGCAGACCTAAACATGGGAGCTCCAGGGAGGTACGGAAGCACCTTTGTCCCTGTCCCCCTCATGCACATGGAGCTCGCCCCTGCAGCCTGCCTTATCAAGGGCAAGTGCCTGCATGTAGTGCGCACAACTTACAGTACAAATCACTTCTTTCTTTGCACACTTCCCCTTGTTTCGGTCCCTTCCCCCTTTTACACTCCTCTCTATAGGAATCTGCTCCCTCCGTTGGGATAGGAGCGCTTTGAAGGTGATCCAGGACTACGCTGCCACCCCTGTTTGGTCATAATATCTGAATCATAATGCAATGTTAATGTAATAAGATTCAAGGCATACAACTGCACTTCAAATGATTATTATATTTCCAAGTAACTATGACAAAAATAACAAATAAATTAAAAAGTATCAAAACTTTCAAAAACTCATGCATCACAGAATTTAGAACTTGAACTTGTTATTTTTAGATAATCTGTATGAATTTAAAGGTACATCATGTAACATTTCTGGTGGGGGTATGCATCTGCTTGTCTTCTTGCATATGTTATTCTTTGTCAAAAATGTTTCACAGTATGGCATTAAACATATCCATCTTTCATTTGTTCAATTACAACATTCAAAAACACCTTAAAAATGTGCATTCTTGATAGCCTCTCTGACTCGTAACATGGCCTTGATGGAGTCACCTGTTTGTCTTCAGATACGTTTAATGCCATACTGTGGAACATTCTGCACAAATAATAACACATACCATATACCACAATACCATTTCCATGGAGACATGCAGGCGACCTTCCTTCACAAAAGTTACATAATGCACCTATAAACTATTAAATTATAAATATTACAGATTTAGTCACTAATGAACAAAACAGTGTGGAAATAAGAATAAGAAATAAGTAACACCAAGTAACATCACTGTTACAAAATGATTAAATAGATTAGTATACTGCCATTAACTACTTTCTCTCCTCCTCCTCCTCCTCTCTCTCTCTCTCCACCATGCTCCGTTGGGACAGGAGCGCTTTGAAGGTGATCCAGGACTGTACAGCCACCCCGCTCTCCCCCTCCCTCCCCCAGTGAGTATGTCCCCTCCACCCTCACACCTTCGGGGGGCTGGATCCTGCTTCAAATCCAGCATCAGGCTCATCACAGCTCCTGCCGTGGGGCCTCCCTGGATGTCCCACCGTCGCAAAAGGAAATATTTAGGCACAAAAAGGGATTCTCTGTTTAGACTAATTCACGAGCTAGCTTAATGGTCATTTAATGTTAATGTTAAGTTACAGTGACATAAAAGGTCATGCATTTTCTGACATTCCAGGGACTACCTTATAGTATCATGCATTTCTGTTAAACATGACTTAAACTAGGACTAAACCAAGTCTAAACCAGGATTAATCCAGATGTATATGTATCACAGTTTCAGAACCCTGGATTGAATGAATATATGCAAACCACAGAATGTTTATTTTCCCTTTCATTTCATCATGTCAGCATATATATATATATATATATATATATATATATATATATATATATATATATATATATATATATATATATATATATATATATATATATATATATATATATATATATATATATATACTATTACTATTAAAACTTGCAAGTTCACTATATTATTCACTATATTATCCTCCAGCCACATGGGGAGGAAGGCTTGTGGGGTATGTTGGGATACATGGGGGTAGAGCGAAGCAGATCCAGTGATTAGACTTAAATTATGTCAGTTATCACCTGCATATCACAGTGGGAGTTAGAGGCCATGGTTTATGTTTGCACAACTGATTTTTTTTTTCACGAATACATCACATCAGGATCATTTTGAGGTGACATTCTGTAAGAGAAAAATGTAAACGTTTTAGCTCATTGGGAATCTAATCATGGCTGCACACTGTACATTAAAAATACCAGGAGCAGAACTAAGATGTTTCATTTTATATCAAGGAACAATGTAGCTTGTTTGCCACATAGCTTTGTGGTTTTCCACAGAAGTGTTCCACAGTAAAAGTAAACTATAAAATACCAACAGCCTCACACAGTAAAATCTTTGAGATGTTTAGGAAATGTGTCTTGTTTAATTACAACATTATATGTTTTGGGAAAAAAAAAACAAAAAAAAAACATTGCAGTCTGGTAAGGCTATATGGACATGTGATGTATTAAAATGTTGCAAAGAAACCTCTGAAGTTTGAATGTTCTCTAGTGTCAATGTACATATAGTAGTAAACTAATCCAGCAAGCTACACCTTATAGACCTGTATATATGTGGGAGGTCCTGACCAAGACCCTCACTCAGATTAGCAGAATGACCCCAATAGGTTAAACCATGCCCATCCACTGCTATGTGCAGTTGTCCCACTGAACATAAAAAAAAAAAAATAAAAAAAAATAAAAATTAAAATCTCTACATTTTAAGTTTGGGACACTAAAAACTTGCTAACACACTAAAAGCAAAAAAAAAAAAAAAAGAAGAATTAACGCTTCTATGAGCACACAGAACATTTTGCACTGGTAAGGCGATTCTTCCTGGATATTCTTCCACTGTACCTTCGTCTTTAATCACCCTTGTCTGTGGTGTCCTGGCTGGGACCCTCTCCTGTGGCAGGGGTCAGTGAGGGGTGTATCAAGGCAGGACAGGCCAGCTGCTGGAGCTCGTGAGCAGAGAAGGAGCAGCTCTATGTATAGTCTTTGTGTCCCCGGGGATTTGAGACTTAAACTCCATATTCATGACACATCACTGTAGGGATTAGAAGGGCATCATCAGATAGAGCGGCTTACGTTGTGCGCGCACACACACACACACACACACACACATTCGCCATCCAAGAAAATAACATACACAGAGTGAGTGGCACCCTCCCAGGCCTTCAGAAAAGTCCTCTAATAACAAGTGCAGTAACTGCATTTGTGCACACTGAAATCAACCAATATGGGCCATAGACTTGTCTTTCATTCATAGCTCTTAAAAGTGGTTAGGCGAGGGTGATAGTGCTTCAGTAATAAGTAATTAAAAAACTGTGACCTAACACAAATTCATTCAATAAAAGCCTCTCCAAGATGGAAATATTAGTGTTACACATTCACTGAAGATTTACCATTTTCAAAAAGTGCATACATAATAAACATCTTAGTAGAGAATAAAACAAATGAATCATAATAATTTGCTTGGCTCACATGTGTAGAGATGAGGTCAAAGACATATGGAGCACAGGACAGCATGTGTGATTGTGGAGGTGGTTTATCAGAGCCAGTCATGGTGGAAGTAGCACTGTGCGGGACATCCCGAAGAGGAGGAGCTGTGATTGTGGCTCGTATGTGAGCTCTTATATGTAGCTTATCTGCCCCGGTCCATGGGGCATCAGGGGAAATGCTCTCTTTCCTTCCTGTGCCTTTCACACTGTCACAACACAGCAGCCATAAAACTGTCCAACGTATGGAGGATGAAAGGAGGCCGCTGTGGGCTGGTATCATTCAACTTAGAAAACATAAAAACAATACGATGATAATAATAAGCTCCTTTAAAGTCATTTTGTTTTAAGTGCAATCCAGGGCAGCACAGGAGGAGAAGTGTCCCAGCAGCAGTAGAGGGTACTGGGACAGTGGAGGTGGGGTATAGGCGGGTGCCCTCCACGGGGGAGCCCGAAGGACACCTCTGTACCCTACATTCTGCACCTGGCATTGCGAGAGACCTGGCAGCAAGCCAGTCCTCCTGCTTCCCCAGTTCACCCTGAGCTATCTATCTAATGTTGAGACAATATACTAGAGCCTCCATTCACTTGCATTCAATCTGTTAGTAACCCACAAAGTAACATAACATACAACCTTTAATATCAGCTTCTTTTCTCCTCTGTGGCATGTGGGTAGTACACTGGCCTTATAGAATAACTGGATATCACCTAAAGCCCTCCCCTTATTAAACTATGGATGTAGTAAAATATAGTTATAGAAGAGAAGATCATAGCAGTGTTGTTGCAGTACTATATCTTGATTAATGGGATATTTTGAGAATAACGTAAAGGATGCAGCTTATGATCTGGCAAAAGGCCATTTCTCCTGCTTCCCCCGTTTCCCCTTCACTGTGTAGGCCGCCTCTCCCACTCAGAGTGAGGCAGGCCCGCTGGTGCTAAATATTATGATTAATTAATGCTGCACTGAGTAATTGACCTTTCCTGGTGTGAAATCCCATAAAATGTGTTTGTGCAAATTGATCATTTTGTGATAATTATGCTAGGGGCAGTGCGTTTCAATTTGCGATAGTGTCAACATCCTAATCAAGAATTTGTTAAGCACTTATTCAATTACAGCTGGGGCAGCATTTATGTGAGTGGGGCTAATATTTGACAAACACTGTAAAGCGCTCCAAGGATGGTTAATAAGACATGTCAAATATTTATGTATAACATGAATTGGCAAACAGACAAGAGAGTGGTCTGAAGATGAAAAATACATGCACTTCTATGTGTGAAAAACTATGGTTTATTGGGGGTCTATAATGAAAAAGGAAAGTTATTTGAGGGAAAACTCCATAAAGAGAAGCCATGCCATGGGATCAAATGTAGAATGTTGCTGTACTGGCACTTAACAGTGTAAAAAGGCATCACAGTTGATTTAAATTTGTCTTGCAGTCAAAACACTGGTAATCACGCAATGTTAATCAACTAACCAGCAAGTGCTATTGTTTTTCCCAAAGCAAACTTAGGACATATACACAATCATGCGGTTAAACTGTGTTATTTGGATACTACATTATTTTTCTGCATTTGAATTGAGATTATTTTGTCTTCAACAGATACTCACATACTAACCTTTACCTCTGCATTGCACAACTACAGAACCAACCTTCTCCATGATATTTCCTTTTTCTTTCTACTCACTTCCACTTGTGACGATTGTCTTATCACCTCACCTCCTGACAGCTGTTGCAGACTTGGGTATTACTGAAAGTGAGTGGAACAACTCATCCTGGGTACTTCCTGTTTCTTGGAGACTTTTGACTAGTGCTTCCTGTGTGTGCGTACCCATGCAGCGTTGCCTTCTATCATTAGGAGACATTGACACTTCCGCCATTGACAAAATGTGAGTGCGTCTCTGCCTTTAAACTGTCATCACTGATTGTGTGAAAGCAGGTTCAGAATAGACATACGAAGCAAAGTGAGGAGAGCTCCATGCTGGTGCTCCTCCGCAGAACACTCAAATTCAAGTACTAATCCTGTCCAAGTTCATAAAATGTTCCAAATGAAAAACAAATGAAAGATTCTGGGAACAAATTTGACAGGTGTACGTGATGGAAGTCAAGAGTAACTTGCATTACCAAACGTGCAGGTAGGTTCATCACCATTCACTATTTTGTCTCATTATAAGTTATGTATAACTGAAATGAGCCTTTCATTCCAACTTCACAAAGGTACAAACATAATACAAAATCACAAGCCATTCCTTGTTGTCATTTTTATGGTTTTTACAGAAAATGTAACTATTGAATCATTACTGTTGTCTAATCTTTGTTGTTGAGGCATGTGTTGTATTGTTTGTGTATTCAAGGTAACTGTCTCTGTAGGTGTGTGATTGTTCAACCTAAGTTTCTCCCAATCAATAAATGTGAGAATGAGAAATACTAGTATGTGAGAATTTCAATGGCCAGTACATGATTTGTCAGTGTGTATACAATTTTCACAAAAAATATAGATCAGATTGAGACTGAAAGGCCAGAGCAAATAGTATATTGTTGGAAGGTACTGTATATGGACACTGAAATACTAGGAGTAAAACCTATACAGACAAGGGGAGAACACGCAAACTCTACAAAGTCAGTCTGGGAGGTCAAACTAGGTCCTTCTTGCTGTGAGACCTTAACCACCGCTCCTCTATATCATCCCAGTTATTAGTTTAGAAATCTTTGAGCAAGCATGTAATTCTGGACAGTGAGAAATCCCATATCCAACTGGGAGCATAGTTCAAACAAGCAACAACTGATAGGACAAGACCAGTGTCAACCAAAGCAACGGACTTCGGTGTACTCCAGTCGCAATCTCTTCTATTTATCTTCATGGTGTCTACTGTACGCTTACAACTACAACACAAAGACAGACTAGCAACCCATGGCATAAGAAGATTGATTTACCCTACACCAATTTCAACAAGAAAATGTTTAAATTGCTGTCAAAAATCTACTGTCAAGATAGATGTGGCCTCACTGCTCCCCTATATTCAGTTAATTGGGACCATTTTGCTGTCTAAGCAGTACACTGTAAAAACCATACAGCTACTTCCCACAGTTCGCATGATTAATCCCCACATCAGACAGACTGGTAAAGAAAGCTGTCAGTCACCCAAATTAGAAAAGTGAACTTAGCTGAACAAAACATGCTGCAAGACTCACTGTATAACACAACAGTTGTAACTGGGCTAGGCAACTACAGTAGTTCAATAACTATTAGTTTGTACAGTGACTAAACCTTGAAAACACCATTATCAGACAGACTAACCAACAACATATCAAACAGACTTAAAGGCGCAGAATGTAACATTTCCGGTGAGGGGTTCTGTCACCTGCTTGTTTTTGCCTTGACTTATTTAAATATTTTACAGTATGGCATTAAACGTATCTATCTTTCTTTCTTTATCTTTATATTGCTCAAAAATAACTTGAAGAACAAGGACAAAAAGGCAACTTAACGTGGAAATGAGCACTCCAGTTCAAAACCTTCAAACTTTGTGGGCTTTTATAGATTAGGTGTACACTTTTAAGTATTCCGTGTAAAGTTTTATGAACGAGACCCCTGACCTGTACCTTGGTCTGATGGCATCATTTGCTTGTTTTAAGGAGATGGATGGGTATAAAGTCATACTGTGAAATATTCTAGGCAAAGCAAAGCAATCACCAGAGTTAGGCACGAGCCATAGCAGACCTTTACCCTGCAAAGTCAACTTTCTTAATAACAAGTATAAAAAGTAACTATAATGACTAAAACATTATTTCCAATATTTCCAGTCCTCCATATGTTCTGATCACTGTTATACAACATTAGTGCCTGGGAGGAGAGTGCTGCTCTAAGCCAGAGGAAGGGTGTGCGAGTGTAAAATAACACCAAAAACTACACCAAAGGAAGAGCGTGGATGGAGTGGGAGGAGTGAGGCAGAGGGGGAAAGAGAAAGGGGAGAGAGGTGCCCAGGCGGCTGCTCCAAAAACCTGTCAAGGTATTTCCTTCTGAAAACACTGCATTTGTGGGAGTGCAGCAAGAGGAACACCGACATATACAGACACTCAAAAACCTATGTTATGTTAAAGATATACAGAACCTAATCTGAAATACAGTGTAGAAAATGCTGTTTGCTTAGAGTTAGATTTGTTACACAAAACTTAAAAAGAGTCCAACTACAGAACATATAATGTGTAAGCAAACTAGAACCTGAAGGATTCACGTAAAGGGATTCTTTACTATTGAGTTAGTAAGGAGTAAGGATTTTGTAGTACTTGTGAAAATAAATAGACCCCTGAACTACAAAACCCCAAAAAGTTTGAGCTTTATCATTTACATGCATTTGTACTTCTGATCATTAACATTATTGTATTGTATTATACTGCATTTATTTTGACCTCCATTAGCTGTGCTTCCACACAATTAGTCTTCCTGGAGTCATTGACCTATGGTGCATGTTTTTTTGGGTTGATGGGGGAAACCGGAGTGCTCGGAGGAAAACCACCCAGACACGGGGAGAACATGCAAACTCCACACAGAAAGGCCCGGGGATTGAACACGGAACCTTCTTGATGTGAAGCATGAGTGCTAGCCACTCAACCGCCTATGAATATTATAACACTGGACTCCAATCAAGTCTTCCCATGCTTCCACTGTAAGGAGTATTATAATATCTGATGACTTAGGTAAGATAGAGCTGTAGGCAACACAATGTCAACCAAGAGCTTTCGCTATCTACCAGTGCTGTACTAGACCATAAAAGCATGGCAGAAGAAATGTCTTGCCGGAGGACACAATCACAGTATAGGAGAGAAGAATCAACCTCTGGTATTTGGGCAAACACTTTATCACTGAGCCACTTTTTGTGCAGTTTTCCATTGATTTTCCTTGTTCTCCTTATTCCTAAAACCCTTTACCTTATACTTTGTTTCGTTGTCCACATTTTTTTTTTTTTACAAGATCTTTAGACTCCCATTTTTGCTTGAAATTATCACCACAGCTGTCCATAAGCACTCAAGAGTATACAGGCTTAATGAGGCATCCACTACCCACACAAGCTCCAGATTTCACTATCCTCCTCACTCCCTAAAACCAGAATCGCACACCATCCCACACACACCAGATAGAGAGGCAGCCCTTCCTGAGCTCTTCATTTGGTCTTGTACAGTAACTGCGATCTCCAGCACACATATGGCAGCGTGCTTACATAAATATGTTGAACACCTACGCACACTGCATGTCCCACTGCTCTCCTACCAGGCCAGCTGTAATCCACCCCACGTGTTTACATAGCCCGCTGAACCGAGACATAGCCAAAGTACGGCATCAGGACTGCGCTGTCTGTCTAAAGGGGCTTTCCATGCAACACAGGAAATGGTAAATAAAAAGCAAGCAAAAAAAGTGGATAATATGTTGTAGGGATTTAGGGCTGTGGTCCTTTAGTCGTTTAGTCGATTAACTGGTCAGTAGTGACCAAAATTTGTGTTGTGACATTTTTAGATTCTAAGGATTTATATGGGGTACCAGCAGAAAGGAGAAGTGGAGAAGGAGAAGAAGAAGCTTAATAATTTCCCTTGTGGATCAATAAAGTTTGTCTAAGTCTAAGTCCAAGTTCTAAGTGAGTGAAGTGTGCTTCTGTGAAGTTCTGCCAGACAGATATAGTAAGTAAGTAAGTAAGTAAGTAACTAAGTAAGCCTTTATTTATATAGCCCCTTTCACAGATAAAATATCACAAAGTGCTTTACAGTGCAATGAACAACACATACAAGAACAGAGGGATTAGAGTCAACTAAAAGCTTGTCTAAAAAGCTGCTTTTTAAGAGTCTAAAGAGTCTGCCTCACAGAGGGCTAGGGGTAGGGCATTCCATAATTTGGGGGCCACAGCCTGAAAGCACAGGTCCCCCTATGTTTTAAAGTGGGTCTTAAGGACCATCAGGAGGCCCTGACCTGAGGACTGGAGGGTGCAGCCTCAGTAAGTCACTGATGTACTGGGGTGCCTGTCCTTTTAAAGCTCTATAAGTTAAAATCATGATTTTAAAATCAACATGGAACTTAACAGGAAACCAGTGCAGTGAAGATAAAATTGGTGTGATGTGTGTTGGCCTGTTAGCTCCTGTTAAAAACCTTGCAGCCGCGTTTTGAACAAGTTGCAGCCACTTAAGTGTAGATGCTTTAAAAAAAAGTAAAAAGAGAATTACAAAAATCTAAATGAGATGAAATAAAAAAGTGAACAATCATTTCAAAATTATCATTTGATAAAATTGGTCTCAGTTTAGTAATGTTCCAAGGCAGTCCTTAATTAGAGGTATTTTTTAATCTGGTGCCAAAATAAGAGTTTCTATTTTTCCATCATTAAGTTGCAAAAAGTTTTCAGCAAGCCAACTTTTGATACAAGAGAAACACTGCAGAAAGGTTTTTAGTCTGTCCAGCTCTGTTTCTTTAAAAGAACAATACAATTGTATGTCGTTAGTGTACAAATGATACGATACATGCTTGAAACAATTCACAATATAGATACATAATAGTTTTGAGACTTTTGCCACTCCCAATTAGTTAACTAATTGTTCTGCAGGACGTCTTTGGTTGACCAAGAATTTCTTTAGTTGACTACAGCCCTAATATATTGTAAAGCAGAAAATGTGTGCCAAGTAATAAAACAGGAGAAATTAAATAGTATATGTGAAGTTGGTGAATTCTTGGACAATTTGAATTAGATTTGTCATATTATGAGAAGTGGATTCTTTATAAGTACGTTTCACAACTTTTCCGAGTACAACTTAGACTGTTATAACAACAGGGGAGTTTGTTTTTTGCCTCTTGTGGTTGTTGACTCACAGACTGTAGCTCACACTGGGATGTGGTATGTTTCTGGCAAATGTGCTCAAACATTATCATTATTATTATGAAATACACCATCACTTATTCAGTATTTGTGAAATGGGTGTTTTCAAACTGCAATGCCAGTTTTTACCAGTTTGGGTGAAATTATAGGTGGATCTGGGATGCAGAGCTTGTGCCCTCTTGCCCTGCACAAGATTAAGTAAATGTATTGAATGTCTAGACAATATGACCCAATTCCATTGCCTGTATTGTACTTGACCATATTTTAATTTTCTAGTTTGCACTGTGATGCAAGATCTACATCAATCATCTCTCAGTTCACGTTGGCCTAAATGTGCATTATGTATTCCTAAGTGAAATTCCGTGAAAACATGCCTTCATTGAGAAGGGTCACATCTCTACAGACCTGACTTGTGGAAGCGTCATCTGCAGGCAAAGTAATGCCATCTTATTGGAGACAAGCAAATGGTGGATCCTCCACAAAAAGGTAAAAAAGTTACATAATGCAACTTAAAAGTATCATCAGGTGAGGCTGGGACATTTGGATGTGTAACTTAGTAAATTCTGTTGCTATTTAGCTGTACAAAGAAATTCCCTTAAGTCTTGTGTTGTTCAAGCTTTTTAAGAGGGATGTGTGTTTGTACAGGCCTGCGTTTAAAATTGGACCAAACATTTTCACCTGTTTCCTTCCCTGTTTCCTTACAGAGCTCTGTGTGGTGGGAGCTCTAAATTGTGGAAATGTATCCAGTGGGAAGATGAACTAAAAGTAAAAGTAGCTTAAACCCTGACTTGTACCATATGTGACTTTAAAAATAGTTTTGTATGACCTAAACAGTGTCTTTTAGTTCAACTGTTCAGTAGTTACAAAACAAGTAGTATGAAGTATGAATGAATGAATACTGTATACAGGTTCACTCTTTAAAGTATATAAATATTTATGATTATATATACAATATTAATAGTGTAGTTTTTGCAGATGTATGTGAGGGCAGGCTTGTCTAGTTGTCCTGAGTGAACCCCAACTTTGACCCAAAGAGTTTCATTCATCACGATGGTGCCTAGAGGCATTTGCAAATGGAAGGTTTGTAAATATTTTCTGTATCTGTATTTACATCATAAATTAAATGGAGATGGATGTAGAGACTAAAGTTTTGGGGAAAGTGTGAGACAAGTGCAAGTGGGCTGCGACATATAATTGTGAGTAATGAACCATAAACAGTTCTGTCTGAGGAGAGTGTCTGGGCTGGGCCTAAAGGGCTCTGCTCCTTAAGGCTCTTAATTATGACTATCACAGCTCGGACACGCCCCCTTTAACCTGCACTCCAGCGTACATCAGTGTGCTTATGTTATAACCACTGCGTCACAAAATACTTGTAATGTGAGCATAGCAACAACCAACTGGACTGGTAGTTTTCCCATTGTAAAGATCCACCGGTTTTACCCATAGTCACTTGCTTAGTTTACAACACTACTCTGCTTTATACTAATGGGCACCTGTCTTTATAAAAACATAACTGTCTTGGGAACTACAGGCTTTTCTATGCTGTGGGTAGACTTTGGGCATCAGACATTCAGAAGTCCATAGAGCTTAGCTGCAAAAGCCATCATCAGAAGAACCCCATACCACAAAGGTACATGAACCCCAGTTTGAGAAGCACTACTCAGAATTCAATGGAACATATGTTTCTTGAGTTTATGGAGCAATAAGTTAACACCTTGTTTGAGGCATGAAGGTCAGAAAGTTATGTGGCAATGTACCTACCAAAGCTAATGGCCAACAGCAGTCAATTTTAGTATAAGGTGGAGATTCTCGTAGCTAGACAAAGACCACGGCCAACCTTCAAGATAATATTAAACACAATATAAATTTAAGTATCACAAGGTAGCTCCTAAAATGTGTCTTTTGTTTAAAGACAGAAAGTGACCTCTGAAAAAAGTTCCTGTATATAACCAGAACTGTAACTGCCAGGAATGTAAATAATGTTGCCCAATCAATATGCAAATTTCTACATGATATAGGAGACACTGTGGCCACCCCAGAAGGGAAAAGTTCAAAGTTCATTCTTAGTCTCTCACTTGTTTACCAGTAGCCGCACAGTCCACAATAACCATAGTGGGTAAGAGTTCAGACTGTGGAACCAAATCCTAATAGTAACATTTTATAACAACCACACTTTAATTAACCTTAATAAAACATGGACAAAGACTCAATTTATAATGAACATATAGTAACTCAGTGCTAATTAAGGTATTGATTAAGTAGTTACTAAGCCTGAATCATTCTTAAAGTCTTATATTGTGCAAAATTGACTCTTGTGAGCTTTTAGCACAGTGGAGCACTTCCTGTATTAGCAGATGATATCAGAAGGTTTTCATAGTTGTCTATTTGAGAAAGAACTCATCCTTAATGTGCAGGATTTGTGTGTTAAACATTTGTGAATGAAACAAAACACAACTCGACTAGATGAGGAAACAACATTATATTATGTCAAAAAAAAAGTGTAATATGGACCCTTTAATACACTGTTCTTCATGAATTAAGTGGTTGTTCATGCTTTATTAAGGTTAGTTAAGCTGTAGTGATTATAAAGTTGTGCCACAAATTCTATAACAATAATTACTTAGAAATGAAATGGAAGATGCTACTCTTGTGAGCAACATACATCACTCATTCATACACCTGTCTCTTCAATGTCATCACTTTCTCACACTCATTTTCTTTCTTCTATTTTCGTTGTCCGCTTTCCCTGAGAACTGACAGCTGAGCTGAGAAGCACTATCCAACAAGTCGCGACCCTTGACCTCTCCCCTGTAACCCTAGTCCATCACGGTGCCCACGGAGGTCCACCCTAACAGTCACCACAGGGTCATGTCCAGTTGTTGTTGTATAAACAGGGTGAAAAACCAGCCTACGAAAATGCAAATCCTAGTTTTATCAGTTAAGAAAATGAAAATTAAAGAAACTGCTTGCACATTGTGACTTAGTTCAAATGACTAATATAGCATGACTTATTGAGGGCTAAGGCCGTTCCAAAAAGTAGAACTGAAGAAACAGAATAATACTGCTTTTATCCAACATCTGCTTCCTCACACCATTTATTTTTTTATTATTTATTGCTGCCACCTCTTTTCAAATTAGTTAGTATTTGTTATTCAACATAATAGATTCAAATTATTTCAGCAGATTTACAAAGTATTATTGTTATTTTATTCCATTTTACAGTATCCCAACGTTTTCTGGATTGAGTTTGTGTAAGAAATAAGCAGTTTGCACACACAGGAGCAGCAGAAGTGTGCAAAAAGCCTGGGCGACATGTCTAATTGCATGTTTTCTCTCCACATACCTGTAATTACGCTGCGCCTACCACTCATCTGAGCTCTGAGGCAATGCTCACACCAACCATAATGAAGATGGCTCTAATGATTTACAACTCCCCAGCATTAACACATACCGTCACAAATACAGACAAGACAAGAAGCAGCCACTTTACAGCTCAATTTATATAAGGTTAATCCAAAGTGTGCACATTGGAGTGAAGAAAGAACAAAGTCTGGACTGGTTTTATGACTTTCTGGTGCAAAAGAAACCTATGAATTTGACTCAGTGATGCTATTTCAATCAGTAAATGAACAAATGATCAGTGTATCATTGTCAGATATGACTATGTTGTACATTATTGTAAAAATTTGTTACGAAGAAGTTTTCAGACAAAATTCATGAGATCTTTTTAATCTGCCAATAAAGGGAAAGAGCTTGAATTGAAAACCCTGAATTGCAGTATTTTCATGTCTCTGTCAATGCCTTGGCAGATGTCTATGCTTTGTTATATGTCAGTGCTTATTTTCTAAACATTTGGTACCATTTTATATTAACTTCACTTACATTTTTTAGAATATTTTTTTGTGAAATTCTTTATTGTAGTCAGATATTACCTCAGTGTCAGATAAAAGGATTTTGAAATGAGTCCCTAGAACTGTCATACATTACTGTGAAGTGTGTTGTTAGATAAAGTAATTACAAATGTTTTAAACACTTTATATTGACTTCAATACTGGTCTTCTTTTGATGAATTGAGGTTTAATTGAATCCCCTGATATTTTTTTTCAAATGCACATCATTGCCTTGGTCGAGGGTCTACATTGTCCAAAAAGTTCATATTGTCCATCTTTTTGAGTTGTGTGTAAATTTCTAATGTTGCCATTTTTGTTGTAGTTTAATACATTCCATGATTTTTATGCATTACTTTATGTCCAACAAACAAGCCAGTGGAGCCCTTAAAATATAAAATAATGCTTTGAATTATTTACATGCGTCCCGTCTGGCTTTATGCGCCTCCCAAGGACAGGAGTTTAAACCTTGCTACTGTACTACTGCCTGTGCGGAGTCATTTGCATAAGTAGGCCATTGGTTCCTAATAGAGGCGTTTTGTTCAGGCGTTAACAAGGTGTCTCACTGGGGCCCTCCGTTCACTCTCCCCTTCATCCGTTCCATCCCGTCGTCCGCCTCCGAATTTGACGTCCAGGCAATCAGCGCTGCATTTGGGCTTCGCTCTTTGTGTGATTTACGAGCTCCCCGATTCATTTAAAAGCCATTGTTCTCTTCTGACGAATCCGGCAGGCCATTCCATTCGCTAACACACCCAGGGCTAGCCAGCGAACCACACGCACACACATTTTTACACGGCTAGCGCTCACTTTATCTCTCACTCACTCAGCCACTTGCTCAATCACTCAACACATATACACTGTGTGGCCATCTATCACGGGGGAGATTGTTATCCGGGTAACCGTATTAACCTAGCAGATCCCTGGCACTGGCGTATCCGATTGTTGAATCAAGAGACACTAATGGCAGTAAGTGGAGGGCGGTGCTGGGAAAGGGTTGGAGCCCAGAGAGAGGAGACAAATTAGGAAACAAAGTAAAAAGAAAGTAATTTGTTAGACATTTGGTTTGATTGAAATGTTTATTCATATCCGTCAGGGACCAGACTATTTTTTACAGGAAAGATGAATAATTCAGCCAGGGAGACACTACCCCATATCTTCAGCTATACCTCCTTGATGGTGCCCTATTATGCCAGACCTTGAAAACTTGGATCTACAATTCTGGGAGCTGTGGTGGGGCAGCAGTGGCCCTAGTCTAGTGAATACTGCTGTTGTGTTATTAGGCAAGACACTTTACCACTTTTCTAAGGGACTGTGGTATGTACTTAGTGCTTAGTAGAGGTCAGAGGGGATAATGGCACAGACTGGCAGCCTTGCTCCCATTAGTCTTACCCAGGGCAGCTGTGACTACAATAGTAGCTTACCATCACCAAGCATGGAGTGAATAATGACTATGTAGAGTCTCCAATAGCGCCATATACAAATTGAATGTATTGTTATTGTGAACTCCTCTCACTGTTGCTGTTAGCAAACCACAGTTTTCTACCTACCAGTCGCCCATAAACTCTTGGTCCACTCTAATCAATACAATAAGAGCTACAGCTATTCTCAGCCCCATCTCCACTGCAGCAGCAGGTCCGTCAGCCACCCCATCTCCTCCTCAACACCAGTTCTTAAACCCTTAATAGATCCTTCATTGCAACATCTCATCACTGATGTCTCCACCTGCCAGAATCTAACCACCAAAGTTTATCTATTCAGTAAACTATCCATCAGAGCTCACTCATTTGTCTGTGTCTGTTTTCAGTCCTGGTTGAAATGAAAGATGTCCTTCAGTGTGGCTCATGTTTTGGAGGTTGTCAGCAAGGCGGTGGTAAATGCATGAGGACACACCTGCTGTTGATTAAGTGTGTTTAGACTGCACATGGGAGGAAGAGGAGGGAGGAAGAGGAGGGAGACGGGGAGAAGGGAAGGAGGGGAGGGGTCAATTTACGGAGAAGGGGTTTTTATGAGCATAATCATCTCCAATAAGGCCCTGCTTGAGAATCTGCAGCCCCCGCCCTTCACACCCTGTGCCTAATGTCAGAAACATGCAAACACACACACACCCATGCACTAGCGTCTGCACCTTTTCACCCCGCAACACACAGACACCTCTTGTACGCTTCAGAGTTTAATAAGAACTAACTCCATTTTAATCTAATTCGTCTTAAGTGGACAACTAATTCTGCGAGATGAGGACAAACGGCCTCCCAGAAAGCAGGCAGATTGAGTTACTGTCGTTTGTGTGGGAGATTAACTTTCCTCTGCAAGTTCATATTTTCATCTGGGATATGGAAACATAACAGAATGGGGAGGGGTTCCAGCCATGATGGGAACATTATTTAACTTACAAATTGTACTTATAAGAATAGAAATTTTCATGTCATGCTCATACTTAAAGGTCGTATATTACGCAAAATTGACTCCACTGAGCTTTAAGTCAAGTTTACATCTACCTTTTATCTTTTGTTTAGTAGAGACTGGAAATTCCAGGTATGAAATTATTCAAACGATTCTGATGAAGGTGTATAGAGTTTAAAGACTCAGTGAAGCACTTCCTGTATTACCACATGACATCACTCACCCTAAATATGCAGGATTTGTGTGTTAAACATGTGTGAACGAAACAAAATGCAACTCCAGGTATGTTTTTGATGAGGAATTATAACATAGACCAGAAAATAGCGCAATATGGGCCCTTTAAGTGATATAATTATAAAGTGACAGGGTATTCATGCATTGGCTCCTCTAAACATGTCAATAATATCTATTATGTTGACTTTTTGTTAATTATTTGTTGAAAGTTATCCTTATAGGGAGCAGTTGTCTGTTTATTTTTGTATATGTCTGATAACATAATCACTATCATCACATGTTTAAACAGTTAAAATGATCATAGCCTACTTCAGTTACTTTTACTGAAGAAAAACAAGCACAATTTTTGGATACCCATGTTCTAACAGTAAATAAGACTCGAAGAAATTGTGGATTCCTATGGTACAGTACTTAAAAAGTTAAGTGGAGATGTTAGTAAACTTTCCACCTCCCTGAGATGATGCAGTGTAAAGAGGAGCAGATGGATGGAGGCAGCTCTGAGTCCTACTCCTTTATCAAACGTTTACAATTTCATTTGAAAAGTTAAGTTCTTTTTCGCATATCCTTTCACCTACTATTATAAAATACCAATCAAAAAAGACATAAATGACTAATCTCAGCAAAACCAGTCTTTCCTGGACAGGTTTTACTAAAGGAGTGAATGAATAAATGTCAAGAAATGATAATATAGATGAGCAGAGGATAAGTGGCAGTTTATTAAATGAGTAACTTACAAAGAAATTGTAGTAATATACTGTGGTAATGTACGTATAACTAAAGTATCATTTCTCATAGTGTTCAGTACCCTCCAGACTTTTCTGAGATCTTTTTACTCACAAACATTTCACAGGAACACGTGTAAACTGTTTTGTCCTTGTATAAAAGTACCAGAGCTTGGGCTGACTACCTGTTCAGATCCCGTAAGCACAGTCCTGAGTCGCTGCAGGTTTAGGGTAAGTGGGGCGCTGACAGCTTTTTGGACCTGTCACAATCCGACAGGCCAAGAATTATTATCCAACCTGAGACAGCCATGGTGGCACTATGGAACAACACTCTAAATATGTGTGTGTTTTTAGGGCAGAGAGGAGCACACAGATCTGCTAGATTTACTGTGGCAGTAAGCAGCTGTGTTCGTCAGTTCAGGCCGGGGGCTTTTTGCTGTCAGAGACGCTCCCTCTCACTCTCCTCCACACTTCCTCAACAGCCCGAGGTAAAAACAGATACATGATAGCCCACTGTTGACTACTTGTAATAATATTAAAGCAGGAGAAGATCTTCACTGCTTTTGGGGTTGTCACAGCACCTGCCAAAGTACAATTCTGAGTAAGCCAATGATGATGGAAAACCATTATATTAAAAGTTTATAAAAGACAATTTGGTACAAAATGTTCTCTTTTGGCATTTTTATATAATAGAGTTATAGCAGTGAAGCTACTTCAGATGGGGGAGTGCTTTTGACCCATAATTTATGATTATGGTTTTACAAACTCCTCCATGGGACAGCTGTAGTGTGGGTACAGACGCATCAGAGTACTGAGTCAACAAGCTCGAGCCCAAGCAAGTCCATAATTTTGAGTGCAGTAAATTGGACACAAATGACATCAATGCTAGACAGATCACAAAGAAAAACTCTAATGCTATCACATGTTGAAAAGTAGCAGAAAATGGTATGTCATTCTTTGGGAGTATGTGAAAGTGGGCTCTTTAAAACAAACATGTAGAGGAAAGTGAGTGTGTCCAATGCAATCTTCCTAAAAGCTGCCCCCAGTGCACTCAGGTTAGGGCCCCTCCCCCACAGCTAATGGTTAAATAAACAGGCCTGGTGTCTGCCCTGCTGTGGGAACGGGCTGAGGGATCTGGGAGTGTATGCACTGCTCCTGGTGCAGAGCTGCTCAGACTGTCCCGAGACAGCAGGCCTCCAGAGAGCTCACAGACATGGACAGACACAAGCAATAAAACATAAATAACTGACACAAGCAAGACACCATAAAGATGAGATGAGAACTGGACAATGTTGGGAAGTCATTAGCAGACTCTTCCCAAAATCATTAGTAAAAGCGAGGTATAATTTGAATTTTGCTCCATATAAACACATAACTCTGGTTTGGGAGAACAGTCATGAGTCATATAGACATCTTTGAAGATTTGAAAATGAATATAAAATCAGACTTATGTTTTAGTTGTTTGGTGTAACTAAAAGAGGTTTTCTGTCATGTATGATGTATATATGTATGATGCACATTAACTATTAAAGGGCCAATATTATGCTATTTTCTGATCTATGTTATAATGTTGTTTCCTCTTCAAAACATACCTGGTGTTGTGTTTTGTTTCATTCACACATGTTTAACACACAAAAACTGCATATTTAAGCTGAGTTCTTCTCTCAAACAGAAAACACTCACCTTCTGATGTCATGATGTCATGTGGTAATACAGGAAGTGCTCCACTGTGTTTTCTAACTCCATACACCTTCATTAAAATCATTTGGATAATTTCAGCCCTGGAACTGCCAATCTCTACTAAACAAAAGATAAAAGGTAGCTGCTAACTTGAAAACCAAGTGGAAGAGCATTTTGGGCTTTGGGGTTGTAGACAGACAAATAATAAAGGATTATTCAAACATGTGAATGAAACAAAACACACAGGAGGAGGAGGCAACAACATTATAACATGACTAAAAGCTGATCCAAGCTGATCCATTTTGTGTAATATAGGACATTTAAGGGCCTTGATTCATGTTTCTACATTTAATTGTATTTACTAAACTGAACTACATAGGCAATATCCAGAACACATGAACTGGCTATAATTCTGAGTGAAACAGCCGATTGCATTAACTGGGGCAAAGTTAGAAAATCACAAGTGGTTTGTGTGAGAGGTTCAAATAAGGGTCTTATTGAACAAAGAGCAAAGTTCAGATACTGTATCTTTGTAAACATTCAGTGTCACTTTTTTAGGTTGATGGCAATAGATATTACAAACACACAACATAGAGAGGCAGACAGTAAGCAGTCCATTTATTATTGGGAATGTCCTCAAGTCTTTCCTCCACAAATGATGACAAATTAAACTTCTTAAGACCTCCACAGTAAAAGCATCTCTTTTATTTAAATAAAGAAGAACCCAACCTGTAAAATTCCAGAGGCCATTACAGTCTGGTAATGTTTAAAATAGTGTTGACCACATCAACTCGGTACTGCCCAAACAACAAGGGTGGAGACCGCTGCAGCCTGGCTCCTCTCCCACTGAGGTCCTGACACAGTGGGTCAGCTGGGTCATCGTCTGCACTGGGCCTATGTTATAATTATGACCCAGAGGTGCAGCATGTACCTACATTTAAGCAGGAAAAAAACAGCTAAACTTTGCACTTCCGAATCTGGAGAATAACCATTAAGGTAGAATGTGTTTTTGCTGCCAGCTAAATTCTGACTATTTATATCGGCTAAACAATATGCCAAATGTGCAATCAAGTTGAAATACAAATATACATTTTGTGTATTTTTATTTAATCTTTCTATATTTATAACAAACAATATGTCAAACTAAATATAAATATATCCAGTGTTTCCCATAGATTTTGGGGAGATTATGGTGGCACAAGATTTTAATTATGCTCTTATGTTGTTCCGATACAATTTTTTTAGAATCCGATCCAATACCAACACTTGGACTTAGTGTACTCGCTGATACCAGTACCAGTCCGATACCACATAGTGTGAAGAAGTAGACTTAGGGTGCTTTCACACCGACAGCAGTTGGTGCGCACCAAACGTTCCATTCGAACCAGAAGCTCTTAGTTTGGTTCGTTGGTGTGAAAGCATCAGTCACACTTGGATCCACACTAAATCAAGCAGAACGAGACCTCAAAAAAGAGATGGCAAACAAATGCCAAACTCGTGTGGTCCCTCTGGTGAGAAAGCAAACTCGGGTCCAAAACACTGAAAGTAGGTCCAAACAAACTATTCAAATGCACTGATACTTACTGATACTGATATTAGAAGACATGGGGCAAACCTCGAACTGTGGCCAGACTTGCATCTTGCAGCTTAATCTCTGAGACAAGCATATGTTACTGGCAGGAGCAACCAGGTAGCCCTGTGTGTGGGGGGCCCGGCCGGCAGGGGGCCCCTGCTCCCCGATTAAGGGGTGTGACGGGGGCTGGTGTTGGATCCTGACGCCTGCCCCACGGGTGGAGGTCCGTAAGTTTGCAAGACCAAGCTCCCCAGGCCAGGGAGGCTCTTAGGCAGGGTTTGAGAAACCGAGTCTGTTGGAAGCCAGGCTCCACTTGGGTGGATAGGGACCGGCAGGCACTGTCTGTACCCTACGGAGGGGCTCGTGGGAAGGCCGCTGGGTGAGACAGTGCGTCTCAGGTCTGGTGTGCGGGAGAGCCTCAGCGTCCCAAAGGCCACATACAGTCGAACCCGCTGTGTGCAGTAGCCGTGGATATACGTAAAGCGGACCACACTGGAGTCTATATGATACATAATAAAAATTTTATTGCCTGGTGCAAATAAATCTAGTAAGTTGAGCATCCACACCAAAAGCTAAATGAAGGCATCAAAGAGGTAACACAAATGTCTTTTCTGTCATTATTAGCATGTTTTAAGTGTCCACAGAGCCTCCACAGTCTGCATTTAACCTGCTCTGAGCATTAGGGGTAGCATTAGCCACAGACGTCCACAGCGGCTGCTGCATCTACGGGTCCTCATTAAGAAAAATACATAGTTGTATTGGATCGGTGATTTGGCCTGAGTACCTGCTGATACCGATATCCGTAAAATGTGCGGTATCGGAGCTTTTGCAGATACCAGTATTGATACCAGTATTGGTATCGGAACAACCCTATTATTATTGCAATAAAACTACTGCAAATGCTGTAGTTTTAAGTGTTGCTACCACGATAAAACTACAGCAATTGCAGCTTATACTACAATACTATCCATATGAGTACTGAGTTAAAGAAATGAAACATATCAGAATAACTTTGCAATGTGTACTCTGGAGCTTTTTTTGTTTTACTAAAATACAATGACAATAAAAAAATAAAGGATGTGTTCTGTGAACTGTGTACCCATACTGTGGGTTGGACAGAAAGAAAGAAGCCCATTGATTTGAACGGCAGCAATGTCATGTCTTTGATGTCTAAATGCTCACGCCTGATTGGTCAGCACCAAACAAACCCGGTTTAACACAGCCAACACGCAAAGTCTCTCACACACATGCTCCAAGTTGCTTTACTTCATAGTCCAATAAATCATTCAGCATAATTTGCTCTATGTTTAATATTAGCCCATAAAACGCAGTATATTAAAACTTGCCAATAAAAGTGTTAGGCTTATTTGCATCTTCCACATTATTTCTTCAGTTCCCATATCGCATTCTGCAAATTAAATAAGACAGCATTTATTTATTTGTAAATGCCTCGCTTGAAGGTAAAACAACTGCGTATATGTTGCTAAGAGAAAAACAAATTGCTCAAACTATCTCTGGAGACTGGCTGTTCAAAAGGGTGCACTCACTTATAACACAAGCTTCATGTTTACAGATGATCTCCCCAGTGGCCCGCCTTTCTGGGCTAATAACACATAAACAACAGTCTGCAGAGATACGGTTGCTCAGTGGGAAAAAACATGCATATACAAACACATGCATTTATGTAATATGGAGCTGAATAGGGTGCCTACAGGGGGGAGGTGGCTGTGTATTTGAACAAGGCGCAACAGGTAAAGGGCCCATATTACACTATTTTTAGATCTGCTGTATGTAATAATGTTGTTTCCTCATCAAAAACATACCTGGAGTTGTGTTTTGTTTCATTATAATACACAAACTCAGCATATTTAAGCTGAGTTCCTCTCTCAAACAGAAAGCACTCTGTTCCACCTTGTGATGTCATGTGTGTAAGACAGGAAGTGTTCCACTGTGTTTTTTAAACCCCATATGCCTTCACTAGAATCACCTGGATAATTTCAGCCCTGGAACTGCCAAACACTGCTGAACAAAAGTTAAAAGGTAGCTTTTAACTTGAAAACTACCACTTCACAACATCACAAGGTGGAACAGAGCATTTTGAGCTCTGGAAATGTTGACAGACTAATAATGCAGTATTGTTCAAACATGTGTGAATGAAACAAAACAATTTAAAAATTTTAAATTTTAGCTCACAAGAGTCAATTTTACATAATATAGGCCCTTTAAAAGTTGTTTTATATCATTTGGATTGGGAAGGGTAAAAAAACAGAACATCACTCATCTTGTTACAAAAAGTCTTTATGCCTTTAATGCTATTTTAATTACTTATGAACATATGAATAATACTATAACTATTTACCTTATGAAAGCCTTAGCTCCCTTACTGCTTCCTTTTAAAGAATAAAGCTCATTAAAATATCACAAATATATCATTACAAACACCTCAGAAGTTAATCATAATAATATACCTTACTTTTGTATTGCGCTTTACAAGCCTCTCAGAGTGCCACACAGCAGTCATTATTCATTCACTGTTGCTTTGTGGTGGTGAGCTCCTTCTGCCACAGCTGCCCTGGGGTAGAGTAAAGGAAGCAAGGCTGCCAATCTAAGCCATCACGACTGGCAGCAACATCTCTGTCAGTCTGCCCCAGGGCAGCAATGGTTACTGAAGTAACTTATGATGCAATGTAGAACACTTTTGGAATCTTAGCACTACATAGTCAAGACATTTTACTGCTATTAATTAACAAGCAAATACTACTTCCTTACTGGAGCTCCTACACAGTAAATGCCGTATGTGTGTACATGGATGCTGCTGTAGACTGCATCTCCTGTGTGGCCTATAGCCTCATGAGCGGCCGCAGGTACACGTGGAGGCAGCGTGCCGCTCCACAGGTGTGGAGCAGCAGAGTGCTTATGCAGCACAGCACAGCACATTCCCAGTGTCAGTGGTCCTGGTGAAATAAGGTTTATGGAGGGGTGTGGTGCGCGGAGGTGAGCCCAGAACAATGATCATGTTTGTTTGTTGTTGTTTTATTGGGGTTGATAATTGGTGCCCCTCCTCTTCCTCTTCTTAAGGATGCCTCCCGAAATGGCGTGCTGCACACATGCACACACTTACACAGCCGCAGGAATGCTCTTAACACACACACGTGCGTTTAGTTTATCAAAACTGTCACTTTTGCACATTCAATAGTTGACCTGACCTTATCCAGTCTGCTGAGATAAACAGGTAGCTTATTTTAAAAAAATGTGATTTTTAGAGGTACACATGATATATATATAAGCCAACGTTATTTGTTAAATAATTCTGTTTTTTGCAAAAGCAGTTGCTTTTAAACAAGCAGTATAAAAAGTTAAGTGTGTGCCTTGGTGCTTCACAATTCCTGGAAGTTGTACTGTGAATGTTTACAACTCCTTGCTCCATCAGATCAACTGGTTTGCAAAGTCATAAGAAAATACAACATCCACATACTGCACTTAAACATTGTAAAGGGGCACAGATTTGATTACATATAAGTGAATGTTGTACAAACCACAACATGGCCCCAGTGTTGGTGTTTTACGATGAGCAGGTTGTGAGTGCTGTTCTGTGAGGCAGAGGTAAAGACAGGCAGGCTCCAGCACATCACTGAACATGTAGCTGCAGCAGCACAGGGAGTTGGCAGCGTCTGGGGAGAGGAGCTGCTCCCCCAGAGAGGCCCAGTTTAACCAGGGCAAGCTGTGCCAGCCACTCCACAACACTGCCACACCAATAGTTTCTATAGCTGTGGTTATAAAAGTAATTTATATAAGGATTCAAGTAAAACCATTATTTTAAGCACTTAGCAAAATAGCATTAGTAAACATGAGAAGAAGGAGAAGGGCATCTTTCCTTGATTTCCAATACATTATCAACCCGTTAAAGGAGGTTTTACCACTGAAAAAAATAGTTAAATTAATGAAGAAAATTACGATTAAAAGTTGCTTCAAACCCCACCAGAGGGGTTAACGAAAACATCCATGTGTTAGAACCAGTTTTAAAGTTCCCCAAGAAAATTTCCTTTGGCACAGGCCCAGAGTCAGTCAGTCAGGTGTGATAAGTGAGGGCTGTGTCCTGTCTTGTTTCACTACACTGCTGTCAAAAGTGTTTGGTACAGAACATTTTCTGCAAAAAGCCAGTTTGATACAATAGTTTATAATAGTCATAGTATTTTCTATTAACTTAAAGCAGCACCACAACAAATCATTTGATTCCTAATGTGGAGTCTTTATAATCTGGAGTGGTGTTATTTGTGTATTCTTTATTACGCAGGCTTTGACCCATGTGGTTGAATTCAATAAAGTTTGCACATGTGATGTATGCAGCTCATTATATGTTCATCCACAATCCATCATAAGTGATCTATATGCGAGCAGAGAATTCCAGTGGCAAACTTTTCCTGTCAAGCTTTGGGCAGAAAGAAGAAAAGGGTCTAATTTGGGATGTAGTTCTTAACCATAACAGCAAGTCAAACAACATGACATTTGGACTGGGTTTCAAGGAATTTCGTTTTTTAAGGAAAGATGCAAACTGCGTACATGACCACTTTGAGTATAGTGGCAGAAAACATTAACCCAGGAATGACCAATAAAACATGTGTTGAGTATATGTCTAGATCAGTCAGATATGCATGTATATTTGTAGGATTCTGAGCAGTTGGGCGTCTGGTGCATTCATGTGTTATGCTAACAGTGGGCTGTTTACACTCCTGTCCCTTGTACAGTGCACTCTTTCACTGGTTCACTTTGAAGGGGCTTGCATAAACACTCCACTGGCAAAGGCCCAGAGTTCCTCCTGACCACAGGGGAGGGCACGGGTCGAAGAGAACATGTGTGAGTGACATTTGTGAGGATAATACTTACAGTTTACAGCACATACTATTGTTTAAATATTTCCAACAAACAGTATTGCTAATGGAATTCAAGATTGGAATGGCCATAGTTCAGGTGGTATAGAGCATTAACCAGAACTAAGGCTAGGCATTATGGTGATAAAAATGAACTGTAATCTCATTCCTTTGACAATATGCTATTTTGTTAAAAAAAAAAAAAAAGAAAAAAAAAGAAATTACACAATTACACATCGTGATTCAACAATCTTCAGACACCTCCTCTATCATCACAGGTGGATTTAACCAGTTGCACTGAAGGAACAGACAACTTTAGTTACTCCTACAGGGCAAAAGCAATATAAAGATACAAAATCATAATCTGGCTCCAAGAAAATCATGATATTATTTTTTTGGCAAATCGCCCACTCCTAAACCACTCTCACAATACAGCTGCCATGTGGTCTAGAGCAACTTATAGTTCCAGCCAAAATAATGTGCTTCTACAAATTACTGCTATAAATGAAGAGTTTTAGGATAACACTAGACCCCTGTACAACTTAATTTTCACCCCTAATGATACAAGTTTTACAGGTGGAATTTTCTGATGAAACAGGAAAAATGAAGATAAAAACAATGAAGTGTTAAAAGTATACAAGGACATGTGCGCCCTTTGCTCCTCTAACAGCTGGACGTCCCTCATAGTGGAGCAAACTCAACACCTGCCTGAAGTGTTGTGCTTTCTTACATCTGTGTTTGGATTGCTCTTGGATTTCTCCCTCTGTTCTGTAGGGCTGTGTAATGAGGCCCATGTTGTAATTGGGCCAGTCATGTTATTTTAGGGTTTGTAACTCCAAGTAATTACCAACTATGTGCTTTGTGCCGTACTGTATTCCCCTGAACAGGAAAAGAGATGTTTCACAATAATGCAAGAATTTTAATTGTGTTTTTGTCAAATGAGATTAAAATTTGCAACCCCTCTACATGCATTGTGAAATAGTTGCTGCGACTTCTGTATTTGTCTGTTGTAGTACTTCCCAAAATGACCGGGGTAAAGTTGAGCGAGCCTAAAACAACAAAGAAAGAAAAAAGATGGAAATGTATCTGTGGATAGTGATTGATTCAGCACATTGAAAGCATTGCATAGTGGAAAAACTACTACTGTACTCATGCGCTCACTTCTAACCATGACTAAGCGGAGGTCATTTGATGAAAGGGGTGGTGACATGTAATCCTACTTTTTTCACTTAATACAAAGTTTTAATATTGATACTTGTAATCCGGGTGCTCATTTGCATAAATCTTATTTTGAGACTGAGGGGTGGTGTCCAGACTGATATTAGTTCTTGCAAACTGTTTTCTCCAAGGAACTGGATGCTATGTTTGTAAATGTAGGCGAGACTAATTCTTCATGAAGTATTTAATTTATAACACCAGTACATGAGGATGCACAGGGGAATACATGCAGTGTTGTGCACATACATGCAAAAGTGCAAAAGAAGAAGCACAGTCTTATCAAGCTTAACAACTGAGCCATAATGCCACCTTTGCTAAAACATAAAACTAGCAATTAACCGAAGGGGCAACTGAAAATTGGGTCTAGGTCCAAAAACAAGGCCAGATTTGTATTAGTACTAAATCTTAAGTTGAGAACAGAAGTTAAAGCCTATGTGCACTTTTTGTATGACACAAAGGATAAAAAGGAAAGGATGAAATAAAAGTATTTTAAATATTTTGGTGTAAACTTGTATAGTGGTCTGACGTCCATTGCTCTAATTCCTAAGTGTAGCGGTTAACCTGGAGCTGGACTCTCGCACACAGCTGTCTGTTTATCGGAACTGAAAGATAGTCTTCTCTTCTGTCTCTCTGTCCACTTCCCCTTTAACTCAGTCCAGCACTACAGCACAATCACAAAGATTACCACATCGAAACCGCCGCATGCCGGACCTCACATCACCAGTTTCAGTGGAAAATTTACACAGAAACTTGCTTAGTGCTTTAGCACAAGCTGGACTGAACAGACTTTAGGGAGAGATCACGCTGTCAGACAAGCAGAAGAAGAAGCCGTGAACAAATGGAAAGAATGATGAAGCATTTATACAAAGATGAAAGAAAAGGAGCGCTTCTCTAAATGTGTGCTTAGGGAAATGTCTTACTGCATAATCATTTAAATAGCAAGACAGTTGCTCAACTAAACAAATTAAGTATGAGTATGAATGTTAAATATTTAGATTTACTCAAGTACATATGCTAAAATTACAAAATGATAAAAATAATTTTACTGCTAGGCTTGTTCTCATTTCTGTCAAATTTAGTGAATGTTAAAAATATACAATGTAAAGTTGAAAATCTATTTGTCCAGCAAAGATGTGCTAAACAGTACACTATGTAGTGCAGTTTACAAGTTCATTAAAAGCAATACCCTTGCAAAATGCGATTAAGAATTATACAACAAGAATGACTTAAAAGAGAGTAAATCCTTCATGTCCTTGTGTGGATGCAGTGTACCTACAGCTTGTCTGTTGTGTCGACGTGAGCAGGGTAAGGCCTACGCAATTCATTACCAGGACTTTGCTGATGCAAACACAGTGTAAAAATAAATAAATGAGGACGCAAGCACACAAGCAACTTTAAAGGAAAAAAAAACAAAAAAACAAAGGAGATGAGATACTAACACAGATTAATATGGTGTTTTTAATGAAGACTAAGCAACATTGTCTTAAAATCACTAATTTGACATCAGATTATCTTGTTAAAATTCCATAGATGCATGTTCCAAATAACTGAAACACAAATATATAGTGAAGACAAAAATGTTTTTCTTTCCACATGCGTGCTTCTGGCTTTTATCGCATTTCCAATATTTGTAATCCACAATAGAATCCTCAAGTCATAATATCATATGGTCACTCAATAGGTTCATATAATGTGGTCCATGCAGTCATGCATATTTGGAGACAAGATAAATATAAATGATGACTGATGGATATGCGTCACTTGCATGTGCTTGTTAAGTGTCAAAGCTTTGCAAAGAACTGCTATTTCTATGTATGCTATTTATTTAACATACTTCTTGACAAATCATTGCACACAGACATAGCAGACAAGTTTTACTTTTATAAATAAGTAAATGTAAGGTCCACTTCAACAAGACAGTATTCCTTCGTGACCAGAGAAACCATAGCTCTTTAAGATGAGGAAGGCCTTGTTTCAGTTCCTTCTCATAAAGCAGCTCTTTACGACATACGCTGCTCCACTCTGCTCTGTGCGTGGATCTGTAAGGGGTTATTAGGGTGGGGTGAGTGAAGGCTGATGACTGCGGTCTACTCAGGAATTTCAGATCGTGCCTGGCTTAGAGTTCACTGTTGTTCTCTAGATTCATGTGGAAGTTAAAGACAGACACAAAGGTACAGACAGCAACACCATAGCAACATGAATCATGGTTCCTCCTCTTCTCAAATCTCGGTCAGTGTTGCAGGGCGTCGTCAGAGCAATGTGAGAATGAGTAGATGTCCAGATTGAACCGGACAGGCCTGGTTCTTGGTTGTGTCCTGTGACAAGCATGCTAAATACATATCAAGTAATATAAGCAGTTTGTCACAGGGCTATATACAATTTTAGGGTTAAAACCTTTTGAAAAACACAAAAAAAATCTGGTTTACTTTGTTTATTCTTCCAGATCAAACCTTCTCCATCTGTCCAGCACAAAATTGTACCAGTTTATCAGTCCAAACATCTGACCAGACAGACCTAGCTCTTAGTCACATCCTCACAAGTGCTTTAAAAAGACAACTAAGATAAGCATGTAGTTTGGTCCTTATCTTATTAAGAGGGAATTTTAAGACTTGGTTGTGTTAACATTTACTGGTTAGGCGAATTAATGCACTCTTCACAGATAACACAGCAGATACCTGTCTCCACATCTGACTAGACAGCCGTAGTTCTTGACTGCATCCTTGTGAGTGCTTACTAAAGTCATGTCAACTAATGTAAGCATGTTGTTTTAGAGTCCTGATCCTTTAAATGGGGCATAATGAGGGGGTGAACTGTTTTACTGCAGGCTCCAGGCACGGACGACACAGCGGCTCCACAACCTCAAGGGCCTCAGCTCTGCTCCTCAGTCTGTGTCACTCACCACGCAACAGCCCCGTTCCAACTGCCTTATAAATACTTTTAATCACTGCGGGGGAACACGGACTGGCATGCAACAACTTAAAATGGAACAAAAATGCAGAACAGAAAGCTTCAAACGTGTTCAGTTAAAATAAATAAAAAACAAAAAACAAGGGGTTTTCACAAAAGATATCAAAATGTATTGATACTTTGCATTGACATCACGCTGGAGAAGGGATCTTCATGTATGTATGTAGAGAAATGTTCAGCAGTTACCATGGTGACACAATGCACACGTCAGCAAACACTGCCAAAAAAGTTTTAAGATTGTCTGAAAAATACACAATGGATTTAAACAACACATTGTGATTAATCTGAGCATACATGATGTTGTTTAGGTGTTTGGAAAAAAAAAAAATGGTGACAGTTGTTGTAGAATAATGAATGAAACTGGAGTTTATTTACCATCATAACGACTCAGCTCCCAGAGGCTTAAACTCTCAAGACATTGTAATAATGTCCAAACAGAAAGGAGCTCACCTGTTGTAGTTCCAGTTAAGTCAGTTCTTTATGGTCATAATTGTGTTAAAATAAAGCTCAGATTAAAGTCTAACTTAAGTAACAGAGCTTCAGACAGAGCAGTGCCTTGAGTTAACGTCACCCCCCCGACAATGTTGATGTATGAGTTGCAAAGTATCAATAAACTACAAGTGTCAACATAATTTCTAGCAACCTACTGTTTCCTAATTCAAATGTATATTTTTAATAAGTTGGTCAAGATCTGGGGTCAAGGTACTGCACCTCAGACATTGAAAACAGAGAACAAAATTTCCTCAGGGATAAGAAGGATGTGGTGAATACAGAACAACTAAAGTTCTATAGGTGGCATGAGTTCAAACAAGGACTCTGATTTGCCTGACTCTAAGTATCATAAAGCCAAAGGGAAAAAAAAGGTGTTTGAAGTAAAAACAAAAAAGAACGCAACTATGTAAAGAGAACGTCTGAAAGAGAAGTTGTCAGTACAACTCCTTCTCCTCCTAACAGCTGGACAAGATAGGACTTGGAGAGGACATGGACACAAAAATACCTATGAATAAGAATGGAATTATGTCTGGCGAACAAGAGCGCCATTGTTGAAGAGAAGCAGAGATTACCAGCGAGCTGCAGATCTCTTCCTCACAATCCAGCCTGAATGTGCCTTTGCCGTAAATCAGCAGTGCTTCCTTTCCTGTGAGCTTATAAAAGGCCCAATAAAAGAGGAGTGTGACAATGGGGAGCAGAAAAATAGACTGGCAGATTGTGATGGAGTGGTGAAAGTGGGCTTTTCTATACAGCCTGTAGTTAGCCGTGGTCATATGCATTGGGAAGGACGACAATGAGTTAAACTTGACGTGATCCTTGTATGTGAAGTGGGTTGGAGAGGTGCTTGAGTTGGTGACACAGTGGAGGGGCACAGAGGGTTTAAGAGCACACAGGAAGAAGAGATGATGCAGACAGGAAGCGCAGAGCAGACGGCGATTTGCAAAAGTGTGTTTAGAGGAGACAGACCCCTGTGTCGCAACAACAAAGTCATGGGTCAGCGGCACAGCTAATGAGGGTCACACAGGGCATCCAGACCAACAGGGAGATAACCAAGAGCTCCTAAATCTCTGGATGTATAATACAAATGTACTGAATAACTTAGTATGTGAATGAATTACTATTCATGAATGTGTAATCTGTATATTTTGTCATAAACAAATATATTTTCTTCAACTACTTATCATGTACTTAAAAATGTTGATTCATTAAGAGATCTTCAAGATGTCTTTTTATAATATGTGTACACTCACACTTTTCACACACAAAATAAGGATGCAACAGAGTTAAACCTGAAACAGACCAGAACCAAACCAGGACTAGAACAGGACTAAACCAAGACTAGAACAGACCAAGCCAATTTGTCAGAACTACACCACATAGGTTCAAAGCCTGTCCAAACCAGTACATCTTAACTTTTGTAAAAGTCGAAAAATATTCCAATATCTATCTGTGAAGTACACAACAGCTGAAGCAGTGTTTCAAAAAAATATAAAAAGGAAACTTCTGGTATTATAATAATGAATACTATTTCATATTTGTATCCAACGCCACACTATTTTAACTACAGCATGTTTTCATTTTGAACATATGGACTTATGACAAATCACAATAAGTAAAAACTTTGAGTCTGAATAACAGGCACCTAGTTTACTGCAGTGTATTTATCATTTCAAGTCTTTTCCCTGTCTTAGTAGTATTTAAAGATCACAGCAGGTCATTGTGTCGTGAGAATAGCCTCTGTGTCTCCTTCGTTCTCTCGTCCTCCTCCACTGTCACAAACGCACAAGTGGGAGAGAGGATGACTGTCCCGGCCCCAAGTATGACATCAGCCAGTTGGCAGAGGAGGTGTGTGAGCAGGTGCTGAATGGGAGGGGGGCGTGTGGGGTTTGTGTGTGTGTGTGTGTGTGTGTGTGTGTGTGTGTGTGTGGGGCATGAGCCAAGATGAGTGTCCAAGTGATGCTATTTATAG
Source organism: Taenioides sp. WSHXM2023 (assembly GCA_029959045.1). NCBI lineage: Eukaryota > Metazoa > Chordata > Actinopteri > Gobiiformes > Gobiidae > Taenioides > Taenioides sp. WSHXM2023. Next base: position 20,225,514 of record CM057086.1, on the reverse strand, counting down.
ACCTCCATTTTACCGGGACCTGATCACTGCTATGTATTAGAGTGCTATTTCCTCTATAGCCATATCCAACAGGAGGTAGGAACATTAGAAGTGAATTATGTCGCTAAGGTCTATTTTTGAGGGGGCTAAAGCTGCTAAAGCTGGTGTTTTCTCTTTTTACAACTATTTTTTGTGATACTTGCAGTTCTCCTATCAAGACAGCTATAAATGTCAACTGCTCCTGAGGGTTGTATAGTCATAGCAAGATCCAGATGGCCACAAGAGCTACATATTTTTCCCGAATCAAAGGAAGGTAATATCTCAGTGAAAAAAATAATCAGTTAACTGTATTAGACTGAGAACTGATAATGTTTCTTTTGCTTTGGGATGACAGTGATTAGACAATCTTCCAGGTTTAAAGAATTTCATTGATCAAACCCAGAAAAAGATTCTGATACATGGATGTGGATGGATTTCAGGTGAGGGTCGATTGATTGTGTGGATCACACAATCAATCAACCCTCACCTGAAATCCAATCGATCCAAGCTGTGTGGATCACAAGGGTGATCCATACATTTGACATGCAAGTACCCAGAAAATTCTATGTGTGAGAATACTTTATCAATGTGCCAAAGGGCTTGTGAGGGCTAAGTCACAGGCAACTGTTTAAACTACCCATTTGTGGCCATTTCAGCTGACAAAGCCTGAAAGGGCTGGGCTTGGTTAGTACTTGGATGGGAGAACGCTGGGAAAATCAGGTACTACAGTGGGGCGTCAGAGGTAAAAACTGTTGTTGTGTTTTTAGGCAAGACACTTCACCCACATTGCCTAGTATGAAAGTGGTGTGTGAGGGAGTGTAAGTGGCACAGATTGGTAACCTCGCTTCACTCTGTCCCAGGGCAGTTGTGGCTACAATAGTAGCTTACCACCATCGAGTGTGTAGTAAATGACTGATGAAGCACTGTAAAGTGCTTTGGTTATCTTGAAAGGCTCTATAAAAATCCACTGATTACTTACTTACTCACTTCCTCCTTTTACGGTTTGAAAATCAGCAACTCCAGCTAAGACAATTTTGGTCATGCCTCTGTGATGGACCTAGTAGAGATCATAAAATACATGTTGGACTTGTTTGGGTGACAGAAAGAAAATAGTAACTCAACCATGGGCCTCTATAGACCTAGACATGTGCATGGCCCTGGGGATTCAAGGTGAAATGTAAAAAAGGTAAACAAATGAGTGCTGTATCCCAATATGGCTTTATGTCCAACATCTCCCCTGCTTGCAGCCAGTCTCTGTCTGTAACGTAGGTACAAGGTAGATCTTATAAAATGGCTCTGTGTGTGTGTGTGTGTGTGTGTGTGTGTGTGTGTGTGTGTGTGTGTGTGTGTGTGTGTGTGTGTGTGTGTGTGTGTGTGTGTGTGTGTGTGTGTGTGTGTGTGTGTGCGTGCGTGCGTGTGTGTGTGCGTGCTGTGTTGTAACAGTCACACCATGAATGTACAGCACAGTCAAAAGCAGCAGCCTGCAGGATAACAACATTGTAATGAGTTGTAATGTCCCTGGGCCTTGTCTTACACTATAATGGTGTCTTTGTCTGTAGTTATCTGCTCAGGCTAGAATGTTTCAGATGCTACTGTTTCAGATGCTACTGTATAACTGTCGATCTGAGAATAAGAGTTTTCATTGTAAAGCCTTAAAATTGAAACAAATAAAGATACAGTACATATAGCTATTGGTGTATGTGTATGCCAACATTAGATAAGGTTAAGTTTAATATATGAGAAAAATGTTTTCATTTTTTTTTATTATAGATATAGAACATGAGCAATTAAGATTAGATTAACCACATTTTATTATAAGATGATGGTGTTTATAGAGAAAATTATTTATACACATTCAAATTAATGTCAAAAACAAATGACTTATCAAATGGTGGGTCTGTATGAACTCCTACTTAGGAAATGTCCTTGGCTTTTCTGTTGTTTTCGCGGTGAATCCCAGAGTCTGCCCACACAGGCAAGTCCCGCAGAGACCTTCTGTTCCTCAGCACAGGACACACAGAATCCCTGTCCAAACACACATTTAAATCATTGTTGGATAATGTGATGTACAAATTTGATGTACAAATTTGATATTAGATTATAAGATACTACTGTAGGCACAACTGCTCTAGGATAGAAAAAAGCAAAGCTGCCAATCTGCGCTAATGGCCCCACCAATCTTGAACGGAATTGAACTTCCGACCTTCAGACTGATGAAATGCTAGTAAGTAATAAATATGTAATTAACACAATTGTATTTAATATGAACAGAAACAAATGTATGGGAATGGGGTCTGCCTCTTTGCGGTAATATATGAATAAATGTTTGTTGGCTGTTTATCAATGATGAAAGATATGTTGTGCATGTATGCCAAGTTCAGTGGTGATTCTAAAATCTAAACTGTGAGACTAAACAGTTGTTTGTCTGAGCAATATCAGCTCTGCAATTAATAGACCCCTATCCAGACTGCATCCTGCCTCAGGATCCCAGTTACAGCACCCAGGTCCCCACCACTACTAAGAATGAGAGAGTGAGAAACTGAATGATCAACCCATTATTTTTATTTATTTCTCATGAATTATTATTATTCAACACTACTCCGTGCACTATGTACATTGAGTTTTATGTGCAACAAAATGGGGACAAAGGGACTTGTGGATGCTATAGCAGACATTGACACAAGCTAAAACAGTTGGTCTTGTGTGTTTTATGGAGCCACAGAGAGAGCAGTGCATATGGATGATTCCCATTACAGCCCATCTCTCTATTCTGTGCTGCGCTAATGTCCGTGAAACCACATGTCACTGTGGATGGGAGCGAGTCTATGGTCCGGAAGCCAAGCCCCGAGCCAAACCAGACCTCAGCAGTCCAACTATAGTCTGCCATACTAGGCCTCATCTGAAAAAATCAAATGGTACCTCCTTACTATTAAACCTTAAGATGTTGAGTTATGTAATGAGATCAATGGTGAAAACATACAAACTCACCGCAAGAACAAGCCTGACTTTCTCAGCGTTAGTATTAAAAAAATCTCTTAATCCAAAACATAAGAGAAAATGAACAGAACATGAACCACTGTGCTTCTAATTTATAATACACTGATTCAATCAAGTCAATTTCTATATATTTTCTTATTCCACATGTGGATTTGAATAGTTCATCATGTCTGACAAACCTAAATTTAAAGTTAATGATGAGGAAGTTTCTAGGTCTGTTAATGTCATCTCTTCTCTACCTGGATAGCTTCAGCTCTTTCTTCCTTTCCCTCTGCATCTGTCATTGAATATGGATGTGTAATATGGATATTTTGTATTTTTCCAGATCTCTCTTTGGCCTGAGGTTTATTGCCCCTGGTGGAACACTCTGGACAAGAGTGAAAACTTGTGATTATTATGTGAAATTATTTGTTTTTGACCCATGTGCTGTACAACATTAAACAGACAAACAAACAAAAAAGTCTAAAGTGGGTGCGCAAGGGAATAACTTGTCTAATTTTTCATAGAGCATTTATATCCCAAAACTAGATATTCCATGGTTTGAGCCCAGTGCACAGCCTTATAATTTGTGATACAAGGGACAGGTTCAGGTGAACACCCACACACTTTGCACAGTCTCTGGGATTATTATCACAGGTTTTACATAATGTTGTGGTAAAAACACTTCTCGCTTTATTGGCTTACACTCAGTCATGATGATCACATCATAAACTATTATCTCTACACCCGCCCATGTTCTCCCTCTGTACACTGACAGATCATGTGCCTCACCTTTGGCCTGTTAGATACAGCTTTTGCAAAGGATTTGGGAACATACTTGCTGGATTTCTTTCAACATTTCCTAACTTTTTTTTTTACAAGTTTTATAATGCTTTGCACCCATACAAGCGACTTGGCAAAGTCCAGGTTTACCACGCTACTATCGTCTGTGGACTTTGGAAGCTGCAGAGATGAGGGCCCGCTGAGCACTCGCACATAAAAAGTCACACTTGAATCACAAGCTGGTATGGCTGTAGGCTATTGCAGGGTTATAAAGCGATGCCGAGAAAATGCAGGAGGAAATGACAGGCTGTGTCTTACATCTGCTACTCAAATCAGAGAACGTTAAACTTTTGTTTGACTGAAACTCTCTCTTTTCAAACCACAGAGGAGATGTGCGCTCCAGCGGCTATTAGTAAATAATTGTGTTGAGAAGTACAGTACTGTACAGTACCATGCAATGTACAAGTGCAATGCATTTGTTAGTATGTTAACTGTACCATTTTGAGATACAGACACCAAAAACTCATTGCCAATCATCTGTAAAATAAAGTGTTGGTGATTATCCATTTGCAATTTGCCATCTGCTGTGTAACCCTTAAATATGTAATTATATACAACTGGGTAAGGTAATGTGCAATCGACTGAAAGGGTCAATAACAACTTAGTTGAATTGTCAAGGACACCACTATGTACTGCAGTATATTTGACTGTGATTCCTTAATGCAAGCCTATGTTTGCACTGGAAAGAAGTAAGGCAATGTTATTTGTCTTATTTCACACAGAATCGAAGCTGGTGTCAACTATAAGCACGATGTGGGTATCGACCCCTGGGTGGGCCATTCCTGCTTCTCCACCTTCTGCATTTGTGGTTTACCTCTGTGGAAAATCACTGTGCAGTTGGCACAAAATGGCTCCCAGATGCACAACTTGGCATAGGTGAAAGTTGTAAAAGTTTGCTCAAGTCTTCCCCAAAGCATGTCTATATTGATCCTAAAAATCTGTAACAGAGCTTTGATTGTTTGTCAACTACCTACACTGTGGTGAAAGTGATTTGGATGAATTCAAATAAGAATCAATGTGCTCAACGTTCGAAACATCCTTAACCACAGTTTCATTATAAAGTCTAGACCCAAACGAGTCCTCTGCTGCTGACTCCTTCCTCATTCTTTGCTCACCTCATTGGCCACAGCACTTATACCCTGTTAGCCTCCAACATCAACAAACATAGTGAATAAAAATCACTACACCCAAGTTGCTCTTATAGGATATTATAGGCATGAATGTAGCAGCCACAGCCCCATAGTACTTATCTAGAGATCAGGACTAAGGCAGAGATGTTATTAGAGGTCCCTCCCAGACGTGAAGTCACTCTTCTCACAACTGTCTATGATCAGTGACATCAACACACATAAATTCATATAAGCCCAGTGATAGGAATATTATGTGTTTTTCTTTTATGTTGTAAAAGTAGAAGTATCAGCAGATATAGTAGTAATAGCAGCAGCAGTGTATGTTGTTGTGTAGTACTTGATATTAAAGTAAATTTAGTTAAAACGATCCTACACATATATTTTTATTAAATACAAACCTTGTGTGTACCTCCTCCAGTGTAAAATAAATATTCTTCTACAGCAGCTATGGCAAGCAGCTCTCAAAACTGAGTTGGATAATTATAGGTTTTGTGTGTGTGTGTGTGTGTGTGTGTGGGTGTGTGTGTGTGTGTGTGTGTGTGTGTGTGTGTGTGTGTGCGTGTGTGTGTGTGTGTGTGTGTGTGTGTGTGTGTGTGTGCGCGCGTGCGTGTGTGCATGTGTGTGTGTGTGTGTGTGGTGAGGAAAAAGGAAAAAAGTTGTAATTTTTACTGTGAATTCCAGCTTGATAACCAAAACCAGCTGCGCTTGTCTCTTAAACATTCACAAACAAATTCAGTTTTGAGTAGCTTAATAATAATTCATGACTTTATTATCCATTCATGAGCAAATGCAAAACTAAAATTACTTCACAGTAGAAATGTACCAAAGTAAGAAAATTATGAAAGTACAAACATTAATTTGCAATAAAGAAATTAACCTCTGATTAACATGTTTATTTATCACAGTTTGTGTTGATTTTGTAATTGTTATGGAAACATAAACACTCCCAACCATGTTTTATCTAAATAAGGAGCAAAGTTAGCCAATACCACCTTCAGTTATCAGTCTGAAGCTAAAGAACATATGACTGTATCCTCAATGTAAATGGAAGATAGCCTAGGCAAGGAGACTCCCATGTTGCTTTATCAGTATTATGTTACGGCCTTGTGCACTTCAACCTCCAACGCGCACAGACAGCTGACATCCCCACTGGGCGCCTCTCTGACCCCACGGCCCCAGGCGACCTCTGCTTATGTCACTGTTTAAAAAGATGAGAGCCTTCACCAGGATGCCTCAAAGTGAATATGTGTTTAAAGCATACACAGTAGCAGTGGGTCGTGCAGCTATGTGTCCTGACCAGTAACACACTTTACAGTGATTCTGTTATTCTACCTCTTCCTTCTGCCACAGTGACACAGACATTTGTGCCTGTATTGTCTTTGTAACCATCACCACACATGCCACTTTAACACATATATATGCAGGTAAGAAGTCTTGCCCATGGACAAATCAGCAGCTCACGATACTGGTAATGGGTAATGTTACGTAATCCACTCAAACCTGTTGTTTAAATACAGTATACACTACTGTTAACTCCTCCACTATGTGACACATGCTGGTGTGATCAAACATTTTATTTTGAAGAAATAGGAAAAATTTCTATGCAGCCTTATATTGAGGCAATGAAAAGAACCATTTCTCTCTACCTACAGATCAATGGGCTCCCATTCAATTAGAAAGTCTGAGACCATTAGCACCCAGCTAATGACTCCGTTCTAGGGAGCTGGGGAGCACTGGCCTCAGGGTAGAGCAGGGTGATGGGTGGGGGCCAGAATACATCCAGGCTGGGTGGGGGATTTCTTTAACTGCATTCATTATGACTGCATTACACTTCTTTAGTGTCTTATCAGCCAAGTGGAAGGCTATACACATGGAGCAGACCACAGTGGGCTAATAGTCCCCACAGACTAGTTTCAGCAAATGCTGCAGTCACACTTTAGTTATTACATTTACAACTTTTGTCCACGACTTTTGACACATTTTATCACTGTTTACATAAAATTTAAAAGAACAAAGGTTAAGGTTCATGGTTGGGTTTTATTTTAATGTTTTTATGCTATTGTCCATGCAAATAAATATGACCAAACCATCAATCTACTAAAGCTCAGAGTGACCCCTTAGCTTGAGTAATTGCAGTATCTGTATGGGGTATCGGGGGTTTCAGAATAGGCAAAATACTGAGGCTATAAAATGTTACAGTAATACAGTGTATAAAAAGTTGAAAGTTATCCACAAAGTTGCATCCAAATAAGACTGACATTATGAACAAATAAGTTCATAATTCATAACATTTGATATATAAGTATGATGTATGGCATATAAGTATTCCATGGTTATGAGCATGGTTGTGAGTGGGACTAAGTTTGTTCTGATTGATTTGGATCTGGTTTAGTCCTGGTTCAGTTAAAAAAAAAACACAAATTTCGATGCCAGAAACAATAACTGCGCTAATGCACTATATTAGCATTGAAAGACACAATGAGGCACAACGTGACAAAGAAAAAACAAAAGAAAGAAGCAAGGCAGCAATTAGCAGAAAGTGGGCATGTAGCCAGGCAGACGGAGTACGGTCGGTTTACAGGTAGAACCCATGTGGCTCCCTGCACGCATAAGACGCCATGCTCCCAGTCCATATCCTGTGTCTTAATAACGCGTGCTGAGGCCTTGGGGGAATGGTGGTTTTAATGTGAGGCGGTCTGCCACTGGTAAACACATGCTGGAAACTCAGCTGGCAAGGAATTAGGTCATTTGTGATAAGAGCCAAAGCTCCTTGAAATCATTTTTGGCTGCGTGTTAGGCACAAACACTCCTTTGCGACACTGTTGTTTAACTCATGTTTGTGTGAGATTATTGCAAAGATATGGAGTGAATCATTTTGAACAGTTATTTTAAGAAATGAGAAAGGTACAAATCAAACATTTCTTGAAGGGATTTATAATATGGCTATTTTCTTATCAGAAACATACCTGGAGTTGTGTTTTGTTTCATTCACACATGTTTAACACACATACCCTGCATGTTAAGGCTGAGTTCTTCTCTCAAACAGAAGACACTCAAAATGCTCTGTTCCACCTTGTGATGTCATGTGGTAATACAGGAAGTGCTCCACTGTGTTTTTAATATCTATACACCTTCACTAGAATTCCATGGATCCATTTTCTTCCGCTTATCCGTGGCCGGTTCACAGGGGCAGCAGTCTAAGCAGGGACTCCCAGACTTCCTTCACCCCAGACACTTCCTCCAGCTCCTCCGGGGGGACCCCAAGATGTTCCCAGGTCAACCGAGAGACATAGTCCCTCCAGCGACATGGGACATGCCCGGAACACTTCCCGAAGGAGGTGTCCAGGAGGCATCCGGAACAGATGCCCGAGCCACCTCAGCTGGCTCCTCTCAATGTGGCTCGACTCCGAGCCCCTCCCGTGTGACTGAGCCCCTTACCCTATCTTTAAGGGAGCACCCAGCCACTCTGTGGAGGAAACTCATTTCGGCCGCTTGTATCCGTGATCTTGTCCTTTCGGTCATTACCCAAAGCTCATGACCATAGGTGAGCATAGGAACGTAGATTGACCGGCTCAGCTCCCTCTTCACCACAACAGTCCGATACAGCAACCGCATCACTGCCAACGCTGCACCGATCCGCCTCTCAATCTCACGCTCCATCCTCCCCACACTCGTGAACAAGACACCGAGATACTTGAACTCCTCCACTTGAGGCAGGGACTCTCCACCCACCCAGAGAGGGCAAGTCACCTTTTTTATTAGAATTATAGTTATAAATAATTTCAGCCCTGGAATTGCCAATCTCTACTGAACAAGGTAAAAGATAGCTGTTGAAAACAGGTACCACTACATGACATCACAACATGAAACAGAGTATTTTGATCTTTGGAGATGTCGACAGACTAATAATAAAGGATTACTTAAACATGTGTGAATGAAACAAAATACAAATCCAGGTATGTTTTTGAAGAGATAACAACCCTATAATATGGTTTAAAGATCATCAAGCTCTCAAGCTCAGTCAGTTTTGTGTAATATAGGAGATTTAAGAAACCATGGCATTGTGAAGTAGGCTGAGAAGGCTGACTGTTTGGTTGCTACGGTGGAGATGGGTTTGGTTATTGAATGCTGTGACGCATATATTTAATATGCTTTAATATATATAAAATATGAATTATAATGCAATATTCTATCTACATTCTGGATTTATATTTTTTAACCATTCATGCCAAAAGAGATAAAGTGTATACAATGTTTAGAGTTTACACAGTTACTATCGACTTATGGCCTTTACAATATGTGGCCATGACTTTTGACTGACTTTTAATACATTAGTACAAAGCAGTAAAATAAGATTAATAAATGCCAAAGCACTTGGATTTCATTTGAAATTGTCTAGTCCAGCAACTACCTGGACCATGTCATGCAAAAAAATGAACTCATTCAACCTTCCTAAACATATTTACTCGTGTGTGTCACTTCGGTTGTATTTCAGTTCAAGTTGAAAGCCTTTTACGCTTCAAATAAAAAGGATACAACACATCTCTGCATAAAGCTACTCTTCCCTGTCTTTCATGCTTCAGATGTTGTTGGTGAGTCCAGCAAAGCCATCAAGCATATAATAATATTAAATTTCACATAATCATTTGTACGCTGCGAATGAGCCATGACACAAGCCGCATGAGGTAAGCAGTTGGCCCGGTGCAGAGGTACAGCTGAGGTTAAATGAAAATGCAGTCCTATGTGTCATTACACTGCAAAAACATTTGTCATGATTTTGGTCACTGCAGGGAAGATCAAGTGTTAACATAATCTCTTCTGCAGGCTTTCAAAAGGCCTGTCATTATTAAAAGTGGAGTGCGTGATGATGAGAAGGAGAGAGGGATCTGTCATTGTTGAAATTGCCATGTGGTCAACCAAAGACGCTTCCGGTTCAATTGCTCTGGTCTGGCTAGCTTTATCCACACAATGTTAGGAAAAAGTTAGCTTGGTTTTTCCAAATTTGCTCAGAGTATGTCAAGGGGTTCATGGAGGGCACTAGGAAGTAGAAAGGGGGCTAAGTGAGGAGTTGAAGAGTTGATTTTTTCAATAGGGTGTATGATTATAAGGGCAAGTGGTCACCTTACTTGTCATATACTGTATTCATTCAATGGTGTGTCCAGATCAAGAAATTACCTTATGTGTCTGAATTGGCTTATAATGCTGTAGCTATTTTTACACATGTTTTTTATTTAAATTACATTTTTTGGTTATTATGTATGTGTAACCATTGTTTTGTTGTGTTTAATGCCTTAAATCTGTCTGAAATGTGGGCTTGATCTCATGTGGAAGTGTTGTATTGTATTTTGTTTATTTGAAAATAAAAAGTTCAAGTCATAAGAAGTTTGGACAGAGGGAGGACTTTGTCTGTGGTTTATTCTATGAGAGCTGCTCCATCTGTACAAACCAGAGTGTGCCAGAATGTCAACTCCCACCATCCAGAGAGGGGCCGAAAAACTTAACCCCCTCATTACCAGCAAATAACTACTGTAAATCCAACAGAGTACTGATGTTGAGACAGAGGAGAGAGAAAGGGGAGTGTGTTGAAAGAGGTGGCGGGTTGGAACACTTAGAAGAAAGGTTTTGGGTCGTTCTGCTCAGCGGCTGTAATGACAGTGCAGTGGAGACAGGGGTTATGTAAGTGTGAGCTGCAATCACACTCCACACCAGTTAGACGTGACTCAGCTGGCCCAGCGCCGGCTCCAGTCTGTGTATGTGTGCACAAAGCAGGGACTGTGCAAAGAAAATGTATTGAGGTACGCAGTGAGGGCTCAACTGACGATCTGATTAGTGTTTTAATATTTGTATTTGCCTATTGCTTTGCCTTATGTGTGATTTGCATTTTAATGTTATTGGCTTAATATGTAACAGAAAGAAATCGTGAAAAGTGATTATTTGTTAGTATTAAGAGTTACAAGTGAAGTTATGTGATGGTAAGTCTGCAAAACCTGTGGTGTAATGGTTAAAAGTATCAGAATACTACTGTTAATGCTATTGAATTATATTTGAGGTAGAACCCAAGTCCATACAATATAAACACCTTTACTTCTAGTCAAGATTTAGTGTTTATATTTAGTTCAAGTAAAAAATAGAAAATAAGTAAATTCCTTTGCCTCTGCCCCTTAACTTTCCCAGCAGGCCCCATGGCACAGCGCTGACATTTTTCCACATGATATAAGCTCTCTCTCCAACATCCACTTTGAGCTCTACAGCGCCCCCTTTTGCCCTGTCCGAGCCCTTCATCATATGGTGTCTCTTTAAAGTTTTGCTCTTCTTTTGCCAAGGGGGCAGGGTTGTACTCTGTGAGTCACTGGGCTGTCCCTGGCACAGAGGCACACTTGCGCGCGCATACACACACACACACACACACACACACACACACACACACACATACGCTCTAGTCGGCCATGTTTATGAGAGCTGCTGGCCCTCTGCCCAGTCCTCAGAGCTCCACAGCCCCAGAACTGGATCACTTAACCCTTGAGGGGCTCACACTGCTCCAGTTTAAAGCCCAACACAGGCGCTGGCTCAAGACTGTAAAGACAAACTTGTTGTGTTTAGACTACTGCATGTTATAAAAAAGCTCAGACAAACTGCCATCAATTCAGCAGTAGTTTGGCTGCTTTTAAAACTGCCTGTTGCTTTAAGGATTTGGCACAGACAAGTTTAACTCTTTAGACCGACTACATTATGCGCACAATAGTTTTAGGTCTGCAGTGAAAAGCTGTAATATAGATTTATGATGTGAAAGTCAAATATTTAGATATAAACTACAACTCAGCTACTACATCTACTACTGTCTTCAGACAAGAGTCTAACCCAAAAGTTTTGTTTTTGTAATACATTGGCTCCATTTTCCTGTGACACCAAACCAAAAAGTGGAAGAAGATTGATGTATAAATAAATTGAAAAAACATTTAACTTTCAACAAAATACACACACATTTTCCATGCTTTGTGGGGGCATTGCAGTGATTTACATTCATTTCCAGGAGACAGATTCTAACCGTAACCATAATTGCTACATGCCTAAACTTAACCTAAACCCTAACCTTAACCCTTCAACCAATATCTGAACTTTAAACCATGTTGTTTATATAATAAGTAATAAATAACTTACGTCATGGGGACCAGATTTCTCACTCCATAAATCCTCACAATGTAATAAATTCCCACCCACAAGTAAACTCTTGAGCTATAACCCTGAGTACATGAAAACACAATTCATCAGTCCAATGGAGACATTTTAAGCAGACATTTTGACTTTTCATAAACATGCTCACAGATTTTACTATTCTTTGTATGCAGCGTTACACAAATACAGAGCATGTCTTATACAGCTCCTACATACATCACATCTTCTTACACTGCGTAAGAGACAGTCAATATTTGAGCTGTGATGTCCGAGTGTGCACCACACTTCCAGGAGCTGAACAAACGACAGTGTGTGTGAGCAGTGACACATATGAGCTGTCAGGAGGAAGTCCTCCAATGAAACTATATTATTATAATTAGAGCTGAGATTCATATCATCAATATGATGATAAATGTGCTAATGGATATACTGCACCTAATACTAAACAATATATCACTCTTTTAAAAGGAATACTTTTTAACAACAGTATTTTGAGGCAGAACTTTGTGATATTGATACTGTATCAAATAAATAAGTAGCACAATATCAGGATAATTAGTTAGTTATTATGATATTATTCTGGATTGAACATTGGCGTGATGATGATTCAAAAGCACTTTTGATGGTCTTTTATTGCCTCTGTCCCAATTTGTTTGAGATGTGTTGCTGCAAATTAGAGATGATAAGAATTAACTTATAACTTATAACATATCTGAATCCAAAATATTGTCTTGTTGTGTTTTTAGACAACACAGGGGCAGTGTACTTTTTTCCTCCAGAATTAGGGTCAAACGCAGAGTGTGGGCCATTGGCGAGTAATGAACCTGACATGATGACGTGTACAGAGAAAGGATGTGAGGGCTGCTTGGAGCAGCACTAAAGTGTGTAAAGTGTGATGGCGCCATGACAGATGGACTGACCTTATCTGCTGCAGTAACTGTGTGTAGCTCTGAATGAGGGGGCACCTCTTCGTGTCACTATTCCCTCTCAGATAGATCCCAATGGTGCTGTAGCTGCTCCAATAAGCATGTCAGCTGGGAGCCAAGGCCATTGCCCTGTAGCCTGTACCAGAGGGTAACCTTTGGAATCATTCTCCCAAGGGTCCAAAGTAATAATACTATATGGTTATAATGCTATGGAAATGATAGGCCAGCACAGAATTAAACAGCAGTCAAATGTACAGTCCAAAATTATTCATTATTCATAACATCGCCCAAGAAATGAACCAAAAGACAAGTACTAAAAGAGTGTACTTTGAATGTTAAATAAAAACAAGAGCAATTAAAGTTTTCCAGTATGAAGAACCTATAAAAACTTAAAATTGTGTATAAAAAGGCTGAATACCAAATATGAATGTTTTGGAAATAGAATAAACTGAAAAATTGAATAGTGACAAGCTTATGTCTTAGTGAAAAGTAGGGAGTAGTATAGTTTAAGCTTTTTAAATGTTTTCACGAAGACTCCTGGCAGCACCTGAACCTACAGCAGCCAAGTCCATGCAGCATACATGTACACACAGTTTCAATATGGCTGCAGAGAAGTGCTCTGTGTTAATGACTCTCCCAGGCGCACTGCAGAAGACGTTAAAACTGGAGCTGTGATTTACAGGAGGGGGATGCAAGCCGGGACATGACCCAAAGATCCAACTCTGAGCCATGGACCCACATATTCTGAGCAAGAGAGATTTAACCACTATTGGCACAGCGCGACATTCACAGCACAGGAGCAGCGTTCATTTGAAAATGTGGGGAGAAAAGAAGAAAAAACTATGAGGATAACCATTTGGATGTGATGCTTTATATGAGATTTAGTATAGAAGTAACTGCCAAGGAAAACTTGCCAACATAAAAACATGTTAAACTGGATTCTGACATTCTAAACAATTAATAGACAAAATAATTGAAAATATGAATCGTAAATTTCATAGAATCGTAGTATATTACTTGCCTTACAATTTGGTGAGTTTGATCTATCTGCAAGTTCATTCAAAAAAGAAAGGAGTGTCTTGCCCCAGGGCACTACAGCCGTATACAAGGGTAGTAGCAGGTTCTGAACTGCTAATCTTTCAGTTATTGGGTTAAAATCTCTACTAGCCAATTATATATGCTATCTCCTCTCTCTCTCAATTAGAAACCTTTCTTATATAAACAATTAAATAACTCAGTCAATTAAAGCCTCATTACCAGATCGCATATTTGAATGTTCAGTAGTTTTATGGCCGACTCTGTGTTATTGTCTTGAATCATATACTAATAAATACATTTCAATTCTCTTTATACGGGCCATTGAGTTGCATTACAGTCACACATCAATCATTTCCCAGTCACTCTGCCCCCATTAAACTGTAACAATGTTAGTGCTTGTACAGCTTGGCTCCCAGTGAAAACAGAAACATACGTCCTCATTTGCCCACCACAATCTCATTACGGACACACAAACAAGTCATTTTTAATCCCACAATTACCCCAGAAAAGAGAAGGAAGAGATCAATGAGACCATCCATCACAAGTTTGTGGCTTGTAATCCCTGTAAAGATGCTGTCACCACAGCATCACCTCGGACAACCTGCGGTCAACAAGATGAAAGGGAAACCAAGAATCAGCAGAAGTAGAGGCGACACAGGTAAAAGTAATGCTACCTCAAATTATTATTCAAGAAATCTATCCAGCTAAAAAGGTTCACAAACCAGCCCTATGCTTGGACAAAAAGGAACGGGCTGAAAGGTATCTGATGAAAAATCAAAAATATTAATGTAAAAATGTTATACTGTAAACTATACAAATAAAACTGCTATTATGTTTAACTGCTACTAGTACAACTTGAAAATCACCAAACCCAAAATATACTGTCTAAAGGTTACAAGTTCAGTAAAACTGTGTTTAAAATTAACGGCAATTAGGAAAAACAAAACAGAGTGAAACTGTGCCACAAAGCCAACAGGGGTCACAGTTTAGTCTGTGCATGACCCAAGCCTGGATAAACAAAGAGAATTGTTAGCAACTACTAAAACCAGGCTATAAACACAATTGATATCACCAATTTATAATATAAATACATACAAACTGAATGGAAATTAGGAACAAGAAAACAGGTTGTTCTGTAGAGTGAAATGTTGACAAAGCCAATCACAAGAGGTCAAAATTCAAAGGGCCCATATTACACTATTTTCTGATCTATGTAGAAATGTTGTTTCCGCATCAAAAATAAATTTGGAGTTGTGTTTTGTTTTATTCACATGTTTTACAAACACATCCTGCATATTTAGGCATATTTAGTTCTTCTCTCACACAGGAAACAGGAAGTAATAATACAGAAAGTGTTCCACTGTGTTTTTAAACCCCTTACACCTTCACAAGAGTCATTTGGATAAACTCATCCCTGGAATTTCCAAACTCTACTAAATAAAATTCATCCCTGGAATTTCCAAACGCTACTAAATAAAAGGTAAAAGGTAGCTGTTAACTTAAACTAATAATAAGGGATTACTCAAACATTCTAACATGGCTAAAAGCTCACTTTTTGCACAATATACAATCTTTAATGTATTTGTGCTTGACCCAAGCCTGGATAAAATGAAGAGAATACATACATGAATTAAAAATGTACTTAAGAAACAATATCTAACTCCACAGCCCGATGCCATAAGACCAGTTCCCTGCCACACATTCAGTGTGAAGCTTGTGTTTCAAAGCAGTGAAAACATTTGCTTTGCCCGGATCCAGACACCTGCCCCGGGTTTGCTCTGGGTCCCAGCGGCTTGGGCTTTGAGCTAAATCACCTGTATTTGCCTTGGATTTACAAAGAGTTGACATACTGATGCAATGTGTATGATAGAACATTGCAGCATATAGTCTTGGAGAAATCTCACCCCTTTTGGTCGGGTTAAGAAAAGATTGGCAGAAGACTTACTGGGTTTGTTTTGGAATAACCACTCTCAGAAAGTCCTGTTCCCACAACTCCATGTCCTACTTATGTCCTCCACCAAGAATAGCATGTACCTGGACAACTGTGACCATTTGAAAACCTTAGGGAGGAGGAGAGGGAGTCTTGAAGTCTTACAAAAGGTAATAACGAAAAAAGAAATTTGAAAAAAATTGAAATCCCATAAAGTGAATGAAAGAGACAGTGAGATATGCCCCTATCCCTTTTAAAAGTTAGTTGAATCTCTAGAGTATTTAATTGAATTTGCAAGTGGAGTGGAGAAAGTTAGCCGGATCTCGGTAAGATGAAAAAAAAAAAAGAAGTGAATGACAGAAGAAAAGACTCCATAACTGGTGTGTGTGAGGAGACTCGACCACACGCAGGTAAATTGATCTCACGGGAGAAGCATAGTGGAGTGAAAAGCTGCTAAGGACGACAGCACTTAAAGTTTTAAAATGAACAAATGAGTCATATGGAAAAGACAAGTTAGAGGAAAGTGGACAGAAAGTATTTCAGTATGCTATGAAAGAAACTAAAGGGAACATTTTAAGATAATGTTGATATGTAAGGGCTGCAAGATTAATCACAATCAAATCAAAAATGCAATTTGAATGGATGCATTTTTGAAAAGTACCATAATTTCTTCCCAAAACAACAAAATACCCTGTCTTTGTGTCATCGTGTACAGACATGTTCTAATATATAGCAAATATACAGTATATACACTTGCTATATGTAATGTACTAGTATGTGACAAGACATTTACACCAACAGTACACTGGATCTATGGCCTATATAGGCTGCTGTAGGATGTCTCTGTATTCATGCCTCTTGTGTGAAATGCTTTGTTGACAGATTTTGGGTGCTCACAAATATTTGCTTTTTGCTGTCATGTTTGAATTTCTATATTGAAAGTAAAAGAGTTTGGGCTAACGTCCTTTGCTACACAAGAACAGGCCTGTAGTATTGAAAAAACAAGATGATTTCACTAGGTATGTGTGTTTCTGAATGAGAGCTGTGCCAAGTGTCTTGAGAAAGAGCCTGAGAACTGATGAGAAATGTTCCAAATGATCTGACCACCTAAGCCCCTGTTTAGATAAACATTTGAATCAAAGTAACAAACTAAACCAAGTTTCAAAAAATATGCTAAAACAACTGAAAAAAACTAAGTATAATATTGCTGTTGTTGTTGTTATTATTATTATTCAGCTCTAGAGCAAATTTTCAGTACTCGTTCCATGTGTTCTGGTTGTGCTCCTCTCCTTCCAGAGCAAACAAGCCAAACAGAGGTGCACTTGTCTGGACTTGGGCCGGGCCCAGGGAGGGGACAGCAACAGAACCATGTGAAATCTGACAGATCTATTTTAGGGCTCCACCGCTGAAATGTTTTCCCGCTCTGAACCAGGTGTCAGGGTCAAGGGTCAAGGGCAGGACAGCTCCATCTGCACCTTCCAAATGGCTTACAGGAAGAGGGTTGATAATTAAATATGAGAGATACTATGTGGGGTTTTTGAAAACAGTTATGTAGTTTAGGAAGCCTTTACTTTTATAATCACATCAATACATGCTTTTTGTCCTGACTGATTTATAAGAAAATGTATTGATACCAGGTAATTAAAGGCTGTTAAAATGCTGTTTTGATACATGTGTCCCCCTGCATGGTGAGCAATTGTTTGTTATATTATATACAGCAGTAATAAGTTTTTGGAGAGCATAATCAAACAATAGGCATTTTAAATAAGGGTAAGGCTTTGAAAATCCAGTAAACCTTGGTGACGAGTCCACAGCCAACAGGTAAGACAGAGGGCTCAATGTTTTTAGGAGTGTAGGTGTGCACCGATACCACATGCCAGTACTTGTACTCGTCAATATGCTGCCAATACCAAGAGCCGATACCACTATAACCATGCTGTGTCTTATTTGACGCTCACAGCTCACCTCTTCGGTGTGCAGCGAGCTCTTAACAGAGAGGAGTTGACCATAAAGAAGCATATTAACTGTTCTGCACATTAAGTTAAGCTATGAACTATGAAAATATTTAGGGCTCTTAAAGGTTTTTATAGTTCACAAAGGATATCAACGCAGTGCTTGTGTTTACATAGTAGCAGGCTAACGTGACTAAGTGGTCCTCGTGCGTGCATTGTGACTTGTTGTAGTTGACAAACAAATCGAGCGAATGAATAGAGTGAGTTTAGAGTGGGTTCAGGACATGTCCCTATTGGCCAAAGTGTGGCTGTGGTAATGTGAAGAAACACTCACTGTTATGCTAAAAGTCGGTCCTTCTGAATTATACCTAACAGTGATTTTAGAGGACATTTAAAACAAGTCAAATAAGTATTCCAGTGAAAAAGTAGTCTATATACTACTAATCCTATAAAATGAATGGTATTTAGCATTGTTAGAGAACCCCTGTAAAAATCGGCAAGTACTCAAAATTAAATACAAGGCATCCCTACAGGATTGCCCAATCAAAATGTCTTAAGGAGCACATAAATTCTTCAACTAGAAATTCAGAATCTGTACTATTAATATTGCAATCTCATTTTCTCTGGGATTTCAGGTAACAGTGTATATGAAATAAAAATAAAAAGTCACTGTAATCAGGAACCTGTTTTCAATGTATGGGCACAAATAAAAAAAGAAAAAGAAATCCTAACCTATACACCATAGCGAAACGTGCCAATGACATGTACACATCTCCTTCCTGGATCTCCTTTTTCCCATGCACTTTTCCCTCTCATCCAAACAAAGCATAACCAGCACCTGCACTTCACCCTCTGAACCTGCACTCGGGGTCTCGGCCAATCAGGAGGCAGGATGTCGACACACACTCCCTCACAGAAAACAGAAGGCTGATTATGCAGGCAGCTGTCAGCTCTCTCAGGTGAGGCCCCCCAGGCGACAGTTCAACCGCTTCACACTCAGGTTGTGCCACTGCGCCTGACAGAACAACACAGACACAAGAATGCTAATGGATCAAATCAGATGAGTGCTGGGATGAGAGAAAGAGAGGGGTTGGGGGTTGGTTCAAAGGTGGGGGGTGCACTTTTAGGCCTTCCTTCCTGATCAGCTGTCACTCATGGCATCTATTTGCTGTGCACGTTGAGAAGCACTGGCCGCCCAGGATTATGCCTCCAGTCACTGACTTGTTTTTCTTCTATATTGCGCATTGAAGTTTTAGAAGATGAAGGAAGTAGCACAAGGGAGGGGCCAGCGAAAGCGATGGATAGATTTTTCTTGAATTTTTATACCTCCAAATATCTTTCCTATCTCCTCGCCGTAACTCCACCTTTCTCTTTGACTATGTGCCTGCCTCGGAGCCATACCTCGGTAAAGCAAAAGGCAACATATCAGAACTTAACAACGTTTCCCTTTTCTGAATAATGCTGAGTTCAATGTTATTTTCGTTTGAACTTCACTCGGTTGCTCCTCCATCTCTTGTACTCCTTCAGGGCAGCCTCTACATGAGCGGATTCGTGATGCTTTATCGCCACTTACGGGCAGTCAAACAGCCTTCCTGTGCGGTGCAGGCAAAGATCTCAATTGAAAAAGAGTTAACTGAAGACATCTTGTAGTCTTGTCTTAAAGGATACGGCTTGCTTCTTCTTCTACGCAAAGGCAAAAAGTTAAAGCTTACATGTGCTTGCGTGTGTTGTGTAATGCCGTGTGACAGGAGAGACAGATGGATATATGATCACCACCTAAGGAACACTGTAGTGACACTCCAGCAGGAAGCACTTGTCAAACCACGTTAAAACTTTGGGCGGCATCCATAAGGTAGAGTTTCCATAATCGTCACACGCCATCAAAGATCAGGAGCATAACAAAACTACAAAATAACTCACTCAGTAAACTGTGTTTTTAACTCAAATTATAAAACTTTTATCGTCCAAGAACCAGGAAGTGCGCTGGTAGCAAGATCGCTGTTGTTAGCTTTACTGTTACAGCAAAACTCTGCAATGATCTCTGACCAGTTGTGAAAAGCACATACAACTCATCGCAGTGAATAATTAGGATGTGTTTGGAAAGTGTGAAATAACTGGTCTGCTCATAGTTAACTGCTCATAGTTCTGTTTTTCACATTTTCAAGACAGTAAAAATCAGGTACAGTGGCTTTAAGATGAAGATCATGAGTAACTTAGCTACCATACTTGTATTTCAACATGATGTCAATACACTCTCGATGTTAAATGCTTGCCTTATCTGTAACATCAAGCAAATGCCTTCATAATAAAACAGCATGCTGCACCCTGCTCCAGTGTGGTGTCCCCGTCGGATACGCCCACCCTCACCTCATCTCTGGCAGATGGCTGTAATTAATATAGACATGATAACGAGATTCCCCACGATTAATACTCACAGCAGTTATGGATTTAAGTGCTAGGGATTCCAGCTAATATGATTAACAGCTACTGAGTGGGGGCATCTGGCAGACGGTTTGAAATGGAGGCCTGGAAAGATTGTGAAATAAGACTGTGTTTGTGCGTGTGTCAAAGACAAGTGCAAGAATAATGCAAGGCTCAGGTCACGCTCATCTCAACAGGCTGTTTTATATCCACTTGTTATTATGAAGCCAGCTGTCCTTTGTGCTGTATCATGAGCTGCAGAGTTGAGCAAAACATTTGACTGTATGTAGGATTCTGTCTATTCAAAGCACTGTACAAGGTGAACTGAGTATTGTATTATTCAAAGACAACGTCCATTTCTTTTGCAAAATTATTGTGGTTTGCAGTGGAAATAAAAAATTTATTAAAATAACAACTGACCATTTGAGTAATGTTAATTAGTTTGATTGATTTATGACATAGCTCCATGCTCAGGTAGAAACAGTTTAAAACAGTAACAACAGTAACAGTAACAGCTAACAAGTATGAGCATTTTATTTTTTGACTTTTGGGAACTGGTAACAAAAAAAACACAAAAAGTCCAAATGTGTGAGAGATGAGTTTAGAGAAGTTCAGATTTGAAGGTTCCTCTTTGATTCCATTGTTTCTAAAGAAAAGTGTGGTTTGTTTACCCAAGTAATATAAAGAGATTAGAGAAAAGAGATAAAAGATTTTAAGACAAATTAGAATGGACACATAAACATGAATGCACAACATCTTGCACCTTCTTGTGAAAAAATACAAAGGATTTAAAAATATGCAAAGAAAAGAGAACTTAGGACTTAACTGTATTTATTATATTTTTGAGTGGAGTTGGTGCACTGTCTCTTATGCAGCTTTCCACAAATCAGCTGCTTTTGATTACCGTGGTGTCAAAGTTACAGCTACTGTATGAAAATAAAATACCTGCTAAATATAAATATTTTCATCTTGTTTTAGTATACCGTTGATTGCTGTTGTAGTTAATGAATTTACCACCGCAGTGAGTGAACATAATATGTGCTACTTTGTTGTCCAAGTCCTTATTTTCCTATTTCAGTCAGCCTCTCGCAGTCAGACAGACCTTGTAAAGAGTAAGAGGGAGAGCTGTTTGACAAAGAAAGGGTCGAAGTTGGCACCAAAAGTGAATCAAGGGAGTAAAAGCAAACAGAGGAAGGAAGGAGTGGGAAGGGGAGAGGGAGAAAGTGGAGGAGGCATTTAGGTTTAGGTAGTGCACAGAGAGAGCATGGCTGGGCTCCAATGAAAACACAGTGTCAGATGTAACACGTTTGTGCAGAATGGGGGTTGCGTACACTGCCCCACTTCCACTTATGCACCGGGAGTGACTGGACACTGGCAGTTCACGACCCTAAGCAAGTGTTGCACAAGCTCAACGGCTCTGAGGATAAACAAGAAAATGATGGACTGTTCGCAAGAAAATTGGGACCACACGTAACACAGTGTTTCATGTGTGATGTAATTATAGCTTGTTTGTGACAGTTCCAACCCCTGATGAGTGAAGAATAATTTTTTATGGCAGTAAAGCTGCCACAAAAATACACAGATATGCACACACACATTAAATCAATATATACTCTGGGTCAGGTTAACTACAGCCATTGGGACTCAAATGCAACACAACCATCTTTGCTTCCTGTTTTTCTGGAAATGAAACTATGTCAAAGGCAATAATCCTGGCAAGAGACAACGCTGATTTCTAAAGAAGTGTATATACAGTATAAAAAATGCATGCCAGCTTTTTTGGAAAAAGGGGCAGGACACTCCAGGGGTCCAGCTAAATGTGCTCCGACATTCTGAATCCACTCACAGATGTAATCACTGGCAATAAAAACAAACACAACATGCAAATAATGATTTAATCTGAGAGGCCTCCGCTTTCTAAACTACGCTAATGGCTGCAGAGACATTTGGTAACAGCTTGCAATTACTTTAGGCAGCGAGAGAGCTATAAGGAAAAGATTTGGACGATTCAAATAAAGATGCAGCTGATCCAGATGGAATACAGACTGACTTCATTTTAACCTCACTGAAACAGACCAAAAGTATTAGTTATAGTACATTATATTGATTGTTGCTGATGGAGTTAATTCAGTAGTCATTATTTAATTAGCAATATTTTTACTTTTACTCTTTTTATGAAATTAAAGGTTGTATAGAGGATTTTCCAAGGAACGAGAAATCCAGCGACTGTTTGTCCTTTTTTTTCAGCGACCAACGTGTCAGTCTTTAGACCCTCGCTGGAAGGAATCTCCGAGAATCACCTTACTTTAGCTTCACTCCTTTTCCCCTTCTCTTCTTCTTTCAGCGACCTCAAAAACGGACTTTCTTTTGCAGCTAACTGGTACTGGATTCTTGTTTGCCATCGCAACAAACTTTGTGCCAACTGCGATGAAGCTACAGTTGGAAAAAGCTAAGAACCGCTGCCTTGGTTGAGTAAACAGCGTCTTGCATCTGTAGAATCCGTGAGAGGCGTACGTAAACCACGTAATCCCAGCGCGCCGGCAAGTCAGTTATGCTAGAAGCATAGGGAGTGTGATTGACAACTTAACAGCCAATAGATAACGAGATAGCCTCGTTATGTATTGCTTGCCCCACCACGTCCACAGTTGATGGATTTTATTTATTTATTTTTTTTTGGTCATCATAATTACAAGACTGCTGCATCTCTATAATGCTATCATTGACAATCTGAAACAAAAAAAGTCCTCCATACAACCTTTAAGTGCTTGTCGATCCTGGTATAAAGTCCTTGTCTGACAAGACAGTCCCTGTTCAACAGCTGTAGAGTCTGGAACCAGATCTTACACCACAGATCTTATAGCCTGTTTTCACCTCAAAACTGGACAAATGTCTGTGATGGGAAGGTCTCAAGTTTTGAGACCTTCTTCTCATGTCTTTCAAATGCAAAAGATCTCTCCTCATGAATAGTTTCCCATCATTACAAACAAAATATACATAACTTCTTTTACCTTAGCTTAACAAAGTTAATAGTTATTTATTCAGTTCTTTCTTTTTGTTGTCAGCCACTATCTTTGTCTTTGATTTAAGCCTTTGTATTTCTTTGGGTCAAATTCATACCAAAACTAAAAGATTCAGATCAAACTGCTGATCAATAAATCTAACTTCAAAGTATTACAAATTTAACACAAGGTTGGATAGATATATTTCCATCTAGGTTTGATTTAGTTAAATGAGAACATACACATAAAACATTCAGACTAATCAAACATTTAACATAAAACAGCAAACAAAAACATTTACCAATAAAATGATCAGTGCAAAATGTAACAGTTGGAACAGTTTAACAGGTAATACTGTTTGTGACCTTTGGCCTCATGTTAAATTGAGTCTTTCAGATGTGTCCAAACAGCACATTTCCAAACACACTCATTTTCTTTTTTCCAGATACTGAGCCACAGAAGTGCTGTTATTAGATGTACCTTTTGCCCTAACACACCCTTACATACAGACCCAAAGCTGAGGAGCACAAATTTCAGCAAACATACACAAAATCAGACATGAATTCATTTGCCAATACTGCATGTGGTCAGTTTTGGCTACCTTTATGTTCTATAAAAGCCTTCTTTGGATGGTTTTGTGAATGATGTCTTCTATCAGCAGCTAACATGGACATCACCATCCAGTATTCAATTCAAAGACCCCCGTGGGGCTAACTCAGACTTGGCCCCTAGTAGCCCTTAGCTCGTTGACCCCTTACACGGATCCCTTGGCCCCTATAGGCTGTGAGGAATTGTACCGGAGACAGGCCCAGAGTGGAGAGAGGGAGGGAGGGTCAGTGGCAATACAGAGAGCACTTCTTCAGGAAAAGCATTAAAGAGGCAGCTATTGATTTGGGATTTTAAATGTTTTTCTCAGTGATATATCCAATTAGCCTCTGAACCCTCTATGGGCGTACAGCAGGCTCCCCAGGGGGCTTAGAGAGAAGGAGGGGCGTCATACTTCACCTCGGGGGATGACCAAATTATAAGAAATACGTAGAAACTGTAAGAGTCTATGATCAAAATGACAACAACTGGTGAGAAAGTTTCATAATGCTGCACAGAGTAATGTAGTTGCACAATACAGTATATCTTAAACTTTTATTTCATCTATAACTGAAGAAATTAATGATCTCCCGTAATGATAAGGTCTTCTACAGGAGTAAAAAAAAATGTTAATTGTAGCAATCTTGCTGCATTTAGCTTTTAGCAATGAATATATTATGTTAATTCATATTCATATTAATTTAGTATTGCTTAGAAGGTAGAAAAAAGAAAAAGCAGATTTGGCTCAATATTAAATAAATAGACCATTTATCATGAACAAGAAGATCTCCAGTTGGAGTCCTCTTTATTTTATCAGTGTGAGATTGGTAGAAAAGCTTTACATATTGACTCTAGTGTAACTGCTTGGCCAATCCCTCTCAGGGACCATGTGACCTGGCGACAGTGCGGACAGCTCCTGGATATTGGTAAGCCTTAATTCTTTCTGCACATCCATGTCCACCTCCTCCACTTCCTCCCCCTCTTGACACTCAATCGATACTAAGTTATTTAGCGGATAAAAGACTTGGATCAATTCACCAGCACATATCAAGAGTGCCAGCAACTTGTGTATATTATCTAGTGTCTCTGTCAATGGACTTTGCATGCAGGCCTGGGGCTCTATATACCTTCATATATACAATGAGTAGTAATCAAAATCACTGGAGTGTGTGCACTGGCATGTCACAATTGCAGTGAAAAGAGAAGAAAGGGACAAGGTTGTCCTTGAACGGTCACCTTTTTTTCATTTATGTCAGTGCAGCAGACGATCTGGTGTAGACGATCATCTATTGTAAACAGTTAATTTGATTCTGCATGTCACTAAGTGGCCACTGTTGAATAAATGAAAATGGTTCACACTTATAGGCAGGACATGTGTGTAAGACAAACAATTCTATGAGAAAGAAGAGAGAAATATAATGCATGCCACCAAAGAGACACAGAAAGAATTAAGAGTAGGGCAATATCAAATTTAACCTTTTCAATAAGAAATACATTTCAATAAAAAATATGTCCAGTCAAGAAAGGTCAAGAAGGATCCTCTGGCCTGGCCAACACAAATGTAGTCGATCTATATGTTCTCCCTATGTTACAGTGGATTCTTTCTGTCCAAAGACATCAAGGTGTTATGCAAAATAGTGTCAA
The DNA here is from genome assembly GCA_029959045.1 of Taenioides sp. WSHXM2023. NCBI lineage: Eukaryota > Metazoa > Chordata > Actinopteri > Gobiiformes > Gobiidae > Taenioides > Taenioides sp. WSHXM2023. Next base: position 20,199,879 of record CM057086.1, on the reverse strand, counting down.
CATTTGCTCCTCATAACACCCAACAAGACTGGGCATCCCAAATCAGAGCAATGAACATTTTATGAAAGTATTTCTCATAAAAGATGTGTGGCTCTGAAATTATTTATATTGTTAGCGCTTTCCGAGTTCTGAACAGAGCATAGATGACAAATGACTTGCATAACTTGTGTCTTACGTGTCCTAATTGTTTAAAACAAATTGTTGTGAAAATATCCCAGCTCACATACAGGCATGTCCCGTATATAGCATATAGGACCTATCTCCACTGTAAACTTTGAGAGCACTTGGAGACTTTGCACACAGACAAACACACAGTGGTAATGATGAGTGAGTCATTGCACAGCAGGGCCCGGGGAGCTGGGGATTTCCACACACTAAACCAGGTGACATCTGCCCAGCTCCCATACAAATGTGTGTGCATCCAGGCTGTGAATGTAGGACAGGTAACACGTCTTGGTATGTGGAGTAGACAAATATAAAGGAGCAGAAGTGGGTGAGAGTAGACAGAATAAATACCAATAGTTTCATACTAATCTGGAGAGTGATTCCTTTCTCCACCACCACAGAAAACTAACCACATTTCCAGTTAATATGGGTTAAAAAAAAACAAAAACTTGGTAAAACCAAGAAAGAGGGACTATACCAAATAAACTATATAACCTAAAACTGGATTCTTTCCAGGACTAATTTAGTTTACAAATAAACACAGGACAAAAGGGCAATGCTTTTTCCAAAAAACTGAGTTATATGAAGAAGAATTGATTTTATTCTGATTTTGCAGTTGAGTTAACCATTGTTTTGCTTTCCTTCATCCATGGTTTATTTATTTATTTAAGTTAAGCTTCAAACACTAAATTAAAGATATCTAAAATAATCACAGCACCACCCCACAAATGAAAAACACCTGCTTTGGTGACCAGACTCCCTCCCCGCACATCCCACTTTGTGCTTACCCGTACACACAGTTAAGAAGGCTTTACATGGCCTGTTTTCACCTTAAATACAGTTCACAAAGACCATACACAAACCAATAAATATCCCAGCTTAGCACCAAACATCTCTTTCTGCCTCACTGCTTATGTTTCAAACAAACTGTGTGTGCCTTCTGTCCAAGTGGCACGTCCAACTTGTCAACTGTCAAATCCAATAGGACCCTCTATAAGGAGAAAGAAAGGGAATGGGAAACGGGTCAAGTACCTTATTTGGCTGCAAAAATGCTGTTGAATTGTGGATGTCTTAGATGGGGAATCCCCATGTCAGGCCCGGTCAAGTCTGAGGGCAAGATTCATTGTTTGTGCCTTGAGGGAATACCCACTGCCACAGCATATTTCTAATACATAAATAAAGAACAACACAGCACTGTATAATAATTGTCTGAATTACATATCAAAGTGTAAAAGTTCTCCACTGTTGTGGTTTTTGTGCTTTTCCCTTGTCTGGTTGCTAATCACTGAAGACTGCAGTGATTTGCAAAGTGAGTTTTACCTCAGATGACGTTACTCAGGTCAACTTTTGAACAGCATAAGAAACTCACATGTAGTGACTATGTGCCATTGATGAGCATAAATAAATGGAGGGCAATTTTAGGTCATCTAGTATCAAAGGTAGACTGAATCATTAATTTAATCATTCATCTATATTAGACAATAAAGATAGGCGATGACGCATTACCTTAACAAGTTTTCACAGTAACTTCCGTCTTGGTTTACTCAGTTCATTTCAATTAAATAGTTGCCTTGTTTATCTTCTTCTCATGTGTTGCCACTCTACACCTGTTGTCTAGGATACATCTGTCCCTTATTTTGCATCTGTGGCCCAGCAGAGACACCGCGGGCCAGACATTGATCCTCTGTCTATTGCCTACAGAGCGTTGTGCAGCTCCAAGACAGCTATTGGGGAATGTTTGACACAGACCAATATTATTCATCCCGGACAATATCCTAAAATGGCTAATTATACGGACCAATTAGCAGACTAATTAGACAATTATCTACACAGACAATCTATTGGCTGAGAGAAATCAATACTGGTGAGAGATAATGGCAGAGATTGGAATTTACTCACTGCAAGCCTGAAAAACCCACACAGGTGAGTGGTTACTAACATATCTCAAACAATGCATTCTATCCCTCTAAACAGCAAATAGGGGCTGCCCATGCTGCGGTCAATAGCATTTTTTGCAACATCATCGGTTTTATTCTACTTTAAAATGTTAGTCAGGTTTTACTGTCCGCATATTTTAAAACCATGCAGTCACAAATAAGGTTTCGACAAATATTCCCTTGAGCAGTGTAACAAAATTGTCAAAAGATGTCAAGAAGATTAATTAATGAATGAACAAATCTTATATCAAAAATATTTCCAGCTACCATGATTGCAAAATTCAACATAGTGACTGCATAAATCAGGGTTACTACATGATAGTTGTAGTCTGCTATATAAAAACTGGTAAAGCCAGTAGGTGCAGAATGCTAGTGAGGTGTCTGTTCCCACAGGACTTTGACTCTGAGTCAGGTCCCAGAGCAGATCTTATCTTCATGTCAACACAGTGGACCTTCTCTCCTTCCACTGCCCTCATCCCATGTACTCACCCCCTCACACCGCCCCAATCATACAAAGGATTCATCTTTCTTCATCAGTTATTTAACGTCCTGGACACACACACGCGGATACACACACAGCTCCTGCTCATTGTGCACAACACTGGCATCCAGTCAAAGTGGAGCTAAATTGTATTAAAATAGTGCAGTGCTCGTCGCAAATTTACATGCGAATTAGGGAGAGTAGAGGTAATTACTCCGGGCCAGTGCGGCTAATTGAATAAGGGTGCAGCCTTTTCTCTCCTTTCTCCTTTCATTCTATATACACAGAGCTCAGAGCTGCACTTCAATGTCATTATGCCACTACTTTGCCCTCTTCAAGGGCCCATATAATAGGAGATGCAAGGCAATGCAGAGTGACTGCATATATGTGATTCTTTGTGCAATTACAGGAATTTGTATTGTCATTTGTTTTATAAAGAAGGTACAGACTAGAAGACCCATTGTTTTGTAGATTCAATCACACATGTGTAGATATAAAGTTGTGTTGCAAGAGCCATATGGGAAATTAAATGGCTAAGATCTCTGCACATTAAGATGCAGATGTTGGTGGGTACTGTCATTTTGTTTAGTTCCTATGGGAAACATGAATGAAAATACTAGTTTCTCAGACAGTGGTGGTTGTTTTGTTAGTTAATAAGAAAATAAAATAATAATAATCGTAATGTTTTTTATTAGAAAAGTGATAACTTTTAGTGTGTCTTTTTGTTTAGCCGTTTGTGAAATTACCTCTGAATAAGATTAACTCCAATCTGCATTTATAAGTACTATACATTTTGGGTTCAGTGGGGTAGTAAGGTAGCACTTACTGCTAACTGTTAACTGCTCCACCTGTCACTTCAGCTATATCTGTGATGCTTAGCTCTTTGTAAATATTGGCTTAATATGCATATAAGATAACATCAATATAAAAGTAGTTTAAGATGTTATGTACGGTGGATACTGTCACTCTATATAGTTCCTGTGGGAGACAAATGACAATAAAAATACCAGTAGATCATCTAACATGACCAGAGCATGAACAAACAGCCTGGGGGTGTTTGAGGTAGGCCTCAGAGAGAACAGGCTGCCTTTGAGCTGTGGAACAGTATATGTTAGTAACTGTCACTCCAGCACATACACTTTTCCCATTGGAGAATTTGCATGTAACTCGTCCTCTGGCTGATTCCCAGGTTTGCACTCTTCACTAATAATGTGAGCAGGATGTTAAAATAAATTACCTGCTTTACCACTAACTATGTTATCAGGACTGCCGCTAAAGCTTTTATCTTATTTAAATATCCCTAAATCCCAGACAAAGAGAGACATAAATCTCATATGTTTTCTGTCGGGGTGTGTGAAGCGAAGAGGCTGGCTGCTCTCAGGAATATCTACCTGTGGCTGTCAGTTTTATCAGATCTGAACCAGTCAGGGAGAACTAAACGCTCTCATACGACCTGTTGTATGGCACTCAGGCATACAAAAACATACTCGGAAAATGGTTAGTACTATGTTGACCAAGTCAAGAGGGGAACAATACTTCGTAAAGACTTAAAAGAAGATAAAGAAGTAACAAGCAGTTTTTTGCCAGTCCCAAGCCAAAGTCGAAATGAGTTTTCTTCGTCAGTTTTCTTTCATTTTCTTAGGTAATTAAGTTCATAGTGTAAAAATAGCATAATAGGCATAGTTATTAACAGGGAGATACAACATGAGTGTATAATGGCAGAGATTCAGTGCTTGGGCAGATCTATGAATGCTGTGTCAAATTACCAATTTGTAATAGTCCAGTTATCAAAAGAATACATAACTTCATTGTTAAGTCTTACTACTTTCCTTTAGTTATTTCCTTAAGTGCTAGGCCATGTTCATCTGTGTGTCTTCCCTGGTGGCAATATTATGAGTGAAAATACCTGCTGACGTACAACAGCCAGACACACTCAGGGGTCAAACAGTGCAGCGTGCTTTCATTGATTCCTAGCCTCAGGTGCAGTACACACAAGTACTGTCGATGTCCAAGTTTTCGTGAGAGTGAGCCCAAACAGAAAGTGGTGTGTGTGAGCTTGCATGTCTGTCTGCAGCACAGTGCTATTGCCCCAAACACGACTTGGGGCCAGCCTGTGTTTCCTGGCCTGAGGCACAGTGGCTCTAGTTAGTGTGTTAACAGGAGGAAAGAACAAAAGATGTGCCTGGAGCGAACATTTAGACAGACTACGGAGAGGAGAGGTTGTGTGAGGATGTATAGGCCACCAGGAGAGTAATGTTCAGGACACAGAGACCCGATCCTCATCTCAATTGAGTCCTTACACTTCGATAAGCATTACTGGATTTCAGTATTGAATTTCAGAATGAGATAGAACACATTTTCTGAACAAAAATCACAACCTAAACAACAATAAAATAAACAAGTCTGTTGACTTCAAGTAAAAAACTACTGTGCTGTACTATGGTACACTTTCACGATAAAGTGCCGTGCTGCTGAACCATGCTGATTGCACCACCTATTTTTGGATATCGAAATTTTCTGAGCAATTGCGTCTTGAATACAGGAGAATAAAGATTACTCACACATGTATCAATCACTATACAATTTTGAGAGAGTAAATGAGAAAAGAAAATGTTAAAAGCACCTAAAAGTTGATTTTATATGTTTCCTCCTTTAAGAATAATGGCCTGTAGTGATATACCTTTTTAGAAAACGATGCCACTGCAGCTGGGATGTGGTCTCAGGGATGTTCTTTACAGTAAACAAAGTCTTGAGCGCTCCCCTATCTATCTAATCCTCTCCACTCCTGTCAAACAAACACCGGAGGAGAGAGTGGGAGATAAAGGAGATGAAAGACACAAAGGTGAAAAACAGAAGCAACACTTAAAGATACACAAGTGACGATTTGTGTTTGGACTGTGCTCGCGGATTTGGGGATAATACACCACTCACACAACTGCAGCCTCTGAGATGTTATTGAAGGATTTGGGGGACATGTGTTTTGGTTTCTCTAGCATTCTAAAGCGCTATAAACTCTTTGTTTAGTAAGCGACTCCGCTGTCCTCGTCGTTAGCCATAGATAATCCAGGTAACAAAGAGCTGTTTTCAAACCAGTGTACATTGTTACGAGTTATTTTATACACTAGTAGGAATAGCAGCATAAAAATACAGTGTTTCCATGAGTTACTAAAATGCATATAATACATATAATACACAATTTATAAGATCGCTATGGGACAACTGAAAATACAATGATCAGACTTTGATGATAGTTTAAGGAGAGATTTTTCTAGTGTTTATTTGCATCTAAAATATTTAATTGATATTCCAATCCCATATCCATAAAATGTATACTTTTGTGGGTATTGTGACAGTGCCTTCTCCAGCTACTGTTACACAATGACAGTATATATCAAAGAACAGTTTTGAATCCATAAATATACTCATATATTAGTTTAAATATATATATATATAAATATATTCTACACTCACTTTTATCTCCACTCAGTTTTTATTATTGGATAATCAAGAATTTTATTAAATCAATATGTAGCATAATAGCCAGTCTTATAACATACTTCAATTCAGACTAACAATAAATGCTGTATTGTACGCATAACCTAACCTACATATTTTGTTATATTTACACAGTGGGTGACATCTTGCCTAGGGCCTAAAAAGAGCAAGCAATATGAAAAAAACCAAACAAAAACAACAACAAGATAATAATAATAATAATAATAATAATAATAATAATAATAATAATAATAATAATAATAATAATAATAATAAATACATTGAGGGCTAAAGTGTGGATTGTCATTAATAGTAATACTTGCCGTCTGGATTTGTCTAGGAAAAACAAAAACTGAGAAATACTTACAAAGTTCACTGACAATCAAGCCCAATCTTATGCTGACAATCAGGCATAATGTTATGCATGCATGTCAGTCAGAGAAATATTATGATATTTATTTCCTTTACAGCAGTATGAGACACTTTTTTCATCATATGCCGCTTATCTGTCCAGAAGAAAGCAGATATTTTGCTGAAATGTAAAAGTAAACAGTGCTGTGGAAGTCCCTCCATTTCCTGCTGACTTCCTGTCACAGGGATTTTATGCACAAAAACACACACACTTACACACACACACACACGAGCAGAGGGTACTGGGGGGAGTGCTCTTTCTCCATTTCCCAGCAAAGCTCTGCCTGTCAGCACTAGTTTCTCTGCACTGACCTGTCATTACCACTGCACAAACAGGTGGATGTGGGGTGAAGTCACATTCAAAGACATAAGGAGAGGGATTTCAGTGTTTCTCAGTAGAATGTCAAGTCAAATCTTAAACTATTTGCACATCCTTTTTACTCATTAAAGCACGTCCTCCTAAAATTCACCTGTCTGTCATCAGTCATTGCACTGCTTGTTGATTTATTTGAAAGCTAAAAGACAAAATGTGTATTAATTATTTTCTTTTGTGCACCCATAGCCAGATTTTTGAATGGAATTTGTTCCATTGCAAGCTAAAGTCAACAATGTCTCTTGTCTTGTCAACTGAGCAAATGATCATAGATAAAGGCAGCAACATTTATAACAACTGCTTCTGAATTATAAATATATATACAATATATTTTTAATAAAGAACCTCAAAGTAAACAGGAGCTGCTTGCTTGAAATTATGAGTGTAGTCACAATAGATATGAAATATTTATCTGTGGTCTCCTGCAAGGAAGACATGCCGTTAAAAAGCCATTGATTTGACAAGCCAAACAAACGCTGATGAGGCCTGATAATCAATGGAGGCATTGATGACAGTGTGAGGTGGCCCTGGGCACCGAGCAATTGGATGGGCTCATGGTGAATAATGAATGAGGAAATTCCTGATTGATCAGTCAGGTTGTCTCACATACAGACACTCAGCTGGCATTTCAATGGGGACCCTATCAAAAAGGACCATACAATGACACAGAGCAAATAATGTCAGTGTTACAAAAAGTTAAACAAATTGTATAACTGGAGAACCAATGAGACAAACTTCTTACATTTTGAAATTTGAGAATCATATAGCTTGAAATAAGCCTATTATCTTTACATGGGGCAGAATTTTAAAAAAACTTTGTTCAAGATGGTACCTTTCCTCTGCCCTATACTGTTATTCTCTGGCCAACAGCTTGGTTACCTTCTATGTCATAGAACACCATGACAGAAGTTCTTTTGAAAAATTAAACAGTTTTAACTCATGTTATGGATTCATGATAAAACACACCTAAGTTGACCAGGACAAGAGAAATCCCTTTGTCCTTGAGTAAACCATAGTCTGGACTGTTTGTGTAGATACACCCAAGGGTGTATCTACACAAACACACAGGTGACAGCATTGTACTCTGTCACTTGCCGAGCTGCTCCACACCACTGCTGAATGTCAACTCGCTTATTCTTTTGTACTTGGGAGGAGGCAGAGAGGTTGAGGGAGAACCAGGAGAAAATGATGAGAACAAAAACCCACCAAACAACAAAAAGGTCCTCAACAATGCCACTATCTTTACTTTGAATCTGCTCCTGTGCTGTCGCCTGCTCACTCTTCAGCCTTCTGCCTGACGCTTTGTGTACCGTCTCCCCACATTCATAGTGCTCATAGAATATCACTTAACTGTGCCCTTGAATCCTCCTCTGAGTGCAACGCGCAGGAGCACTATGACTTAGAAGAAAGTGGTAATGATGTAAACTGACTGTATACTCCATTGTTGTCTCAAGGTAAAGCTGGCTAGAAGTTTGATGTTGTCTATTGAAATTATTTGTTTGTTTTTTGAACATTTTGAACTCTCTTGTGCATAAATTTCATAATTCTATCACATTGGAGCCTGAACCTTTCCACAAAGTCCAAATTGACTTTATTAAGCTTTTAATCATGTTATACTGTTATCACCTCATCAAAAATATAACTGCAGTTGCATTTTTGCTTAATTCATGCTTGTTTCATCAATCCATTAATACAAAGGTTGTCTTCTCTGAGCACCCAAAAACGTTCAGTTCACATATGGCCAGTTTTGTCATAGGTAACAATCCAGGTGTCTCCTGAACAGTTTTATATCTCTTTATGTGAAAAACAGAATTAGTTCACATTGTGCAGTGGTCCAAAATCCCAAAATGCATTCCGATGATCCTAATTATTCCCTGTGATTGAGTTTATAAGTGTGTTTCAAAACTTTCATGCAGTGTTCAGACCGGGGCGTCAAAAAATGAGCTGGACGCCTTAAGTTGGACTCCTTTGTATTTGAGTTCAGACGCCTCTGACGCGCGTCCACATTCTCTCCTGAAGACGCGCCGCAAAAACACAGGACGCCCTAGATGCACGTCCACATAGACTTTGCATGTAAACTGGATGCCTTGACGCCCCGGTCTGAGATGCAAACAGAGTTTACTATGATGGTAAAGTTAGCAGTGTTGGCACTGTAGCAGCACACTTCCTGATTATTGGACAATAAAATGCATTAGAATTAGATGCTGACAGTATATAGCAGACTTATTTTAACCTCAAAAGCTGCTTATACAGTATATCTGTACTTGGGTATTTTACTCAAATACATGGAAAAAACAGGTACAAAACTGCTGATTCTAATATTCTCAAGATTCTTCTATTACATAAATCTTGTGGCTTTACAAAATTACTCCTACACTTGGAGAGAGACTGTAGATTCTTGTAGTAAAATGTTATCGTCTCAAGCTTACACTGTCTATACTGTCTGGTGGGTGGTAATAAGGACCATTATAGGCTTGATCATCTGCAGCGCTGACAATACGAATGTTCGAGTGTGCGCTGAACTCTGCGTTTCCCTCCCAGAGTGAGTATTTGTTTCAATGATGAGGATGATTATGCAAATGAAAGGCAAAGTGCATCAATCTATCTGGCCAATAAGAAACAGCTTCATCGTTTGACTCCAGATAATTAACCAATTCATCTGGTCTTTTACTTTAACTTAGCAGCCCAATCTTTTTCTTTTGTCATTCCTTGTTTATTAAATCTATTACAGATCAATACCCCTGTGCCACTGTGTTATCTGAATGAACAGTTGACAAAGGTTTTTACACCAGATTACTTTTCTGTTGCTAAAGCTCACCAATAAGGCAAGTTCAACGACATTATTATAGCTGAAGCATTTAACCTCAATCTTTCCCATTAAATACCATAGTCTTCATTCCGTTTTGATAACATTTCATAATGACATTATTTTTTACAGCTGAAGCTGGATTTCCAATGAACATGGCTGGTTGGACTCTCCCTTCCTCCCAGTTAGTCTAGACTCTAATGGTTAACATGCTCTTCAAAAAGTTAACCTAACTTGGGACACAGGCCAGACCACAGTGATCCATATGGAGTTCTCCATGCAGGTCCATAGGCGTACAGACAGAGTCAGCACCTGTGTACGTGCAAGTCACCAAAGCTTTGTCACGCTGAGACAATGAGGGACACTATGTTGATTCTGATCACACATAAGCAGCAGATAACAGTCTTTGGCAACAGCCCAGTATCTCCTGTGTCAGCTCCCAGGAACCATCCTCCTCACTGGACCATAGCCAGCCCAAGTCTCCTTCTGTGAACTCCTGAAATACTCGGCCAGTCTATGCTGTAAGAAAGAGAACAAGAGAGCTGCAGCAAGGGGAGTGAGAATGGCTAATACCAATGTTTGTTCCTCTCAATTACAGTTTTAAATGGAAATCAATGTAGCAGAGGGAATGAGTAGAGCCCTTAACGTTGGAGTGATAATCACATTAAGACAGGGCTTAAATCAACAGCAGACCTTGGCCTCCAGAGACAGAGAAAGCAGCACAGACACAACCAATTCAATTCTCTCTGTCTCTGTAATCCATCCATCACTCTGAAGCAGGGGTTCTCAAACTGTGGTATAGGGCTACTAGTGTACGCAGGATTCTCATTTTGTGCTGAGGTAGGCATGGTTAATCCAGTTTCAGTCCTGGTTAAGACCTTTGTTCAAGCTAAGCATGCATCCATTTCTCACCTGGAATGTGGTTTGTTAATACTGTGTTTTGATGTGGTATTGAGTTCAGTTTGTCTTACTCTAGTTCAGTTTAGGTCTTTTGCAGGTTTCTGGTAAAAAAAAAAAAAAAAAAGTAATCCTAGATTATATTTCAAATCAAATTTAAATCTTAAATATTTTTCTATGTTGTTACTTGGCGTGAAAAGTTTGCTAATTACCACTCAACAGCAGCAGTCTCCAGTCCCAATAGTCTGTTTCCTGGGATACCACCCCTCAATTTCACCATAGTAACATCTGGAATAAAGGTGGGTGGGCAACATGCCAAGGAAGACCTGGAGTTTCACTGTGGCTATAAAACTAACAAAATAAATCTTTTTCAACTGCTCTTCCCCCAGTCTGACACAACACACATCTCTGCAGCTGAATCCAGTTTAACTGTTTCTATGCTCACAGTGCAGGCTAAAAATACAGTGAAAATGAAAATGGGGAAATTTGCAATCAGAAATTCTTCTGACAAACGGGACAGGCAAGTTTACTAAACTATATCTTGTGGCAGAGGCAAAACGGCATTTTATTTTAAATTTCAATAATAATATTTTTAATAAGAAAGGTTGTTGGCACATTATAGGCAAGAACTGTTTAGGCTCAGGCTGACAGGAGGCCAAAAGTGCCCTCTTATCTCTAGTTTGACATGTCACAGTAGGGAAAGCACAGCTGTAAATAGCTACGTTTCACTTAGTTTGACGACCCTTGTATTATGGTAAGCTGTCAAACTGTCAGAGACAGTTAAGGCTTAACTACAAAGGCACAAAAATGATAAATATTACTCTGCATTTAACTGCACCAAAACAATATTATTGCATTGCCGTTGTGAAAAGTACAGGTGCATTTGAGTCACAGTCCCAGTTAAGAGGAAAATGTTTCATGAGCCATTTTTGTAATGCCACATAATGCATGAGCTGATCTTTGATTCAGTTTAATGTTAAATTTCATTAGATTTTCACATAATCAGCCAAGAGATTTTATGGTAAAAGAGACAATATAAAAAGAAGTGAGCAATGATAAAAACTGAAAGGTAGGGGGCACATTCTAGAGGCATTTGCACTTGTATTGCATGCCACACTGAGACAGAAAGCATATTTAAGGGAAATTATGATTAATGTTATTCCAAATTTCTACCTTTTCATCTAATTAGCATGGTTACAATAATAGCTTCCATGAGACCATAAGTATATCAGAATACAATGCCCTGTGCTGGAAGATGTAAAACCCACACAAGGGTCCCTCTCTGGGCACATTCAAAATGCTCAGAGCAGGAAGATATGCAAAGTGTTACTATCATCAAAACAAAAACTGCAGGGGAATATAGGGCAAATGCATGAATTAAAATGCACCCCTGGAGACATGCTGTTCCTTCTTTTCTTGTTGCTTTCTTTCTATTCCCTTTTTTGAAGATCAAGCTTAAGAAATATTTGGCTACAAAAGGCAGCTTTCACTTTGGATAGTGATCTTTAACTATGACATAATAAATGTTGTGACACTAGCCAATGGGAAGAAGCTTGTAAAATATCAAACAGTACATTTTCTCAGCTTTAGTTGCAAAAAAGTGACTTGATGAATAATGAAAAAAGTTGAGGGTCTTTTGGGATTTAAGCAGTCAAAATTTTTGATGCTCATACTTATGACAAAATTCTGTCACATGTAGAAATTAATATAACTTGACCAAATATCGTAATATAATTGAATCAGATAATTATTTAGCATAAATAAAAAGTTGAGTTGAGTTGAGTTGAGTATCAGGAGAGCAAAGACAGTGAATACTAGAAAAATGTAGATAAGTACACGAGGAGCAGGAATGTGTCTGAGACCAGTGTCCAGACAAACAGTGGTCAATAAATCAATGCTGAGGTCACACGAGCAGGTGGTTAGACAGTGACTATTGAAAAGAGCTCTCCATTTGATCGGCCAGATTAGCAGCATAATGAAATAGCACCACGCTTCCACGATCACTGTCTCTCGTCAAATAAAACATGGGCTGAGGACAACTGACAGAAGAAAGTGAAATCTTCAGAGGATTGAGTTATATTAATCACGCAAACACATAATCATGGGTTCCACGGCTATTGTCGGAACAAGTGTTTCTTGGATCACTGACCTGCCTTCACCCCTCATGTGCATCCCTCACCACTTGCACAACATTTCCTTGGAATCAGTTTTGACAGAACATTCTGAAATGTGAAGAATCAACAAAAGCTGCCATTTTGAAGTTACTACTCATCACATCAGAGCTGGGTTCATGCCAAACTGGGTAGAATCCTTATGCAGTTCTCTCATACAGATAAAATGACTGCTGCCATGACAGTTTTGTTTTTTTTTCACATCACCTTTCATATAATTATGCCTGATCAGTGTATGTCTTATTAAGTTTGCAGTGAATAAAGTCAGTTTTTCCCCAGACACTCAAGTTGTTTGAAATAAATCGCTACCGTAAATGTTTTCATTTCATAATAGCGTCTTCATTCATCTTTGCTGGGGAGAGCGCGCAAGCCCAACCACCCGCATGCTCTGCATTTAATCCACACTGCTTAATCTTCATGGAAAAGGCAGTGCTTATCGTGTCTCCTGCCTGTAAGCCTTATGTTTTTGTCTATACGCACAGTTCAGACACGGAGTAAAACAATACTTGCACACAAATACACACACTATAGTATTATTAACCACAGTACAATGGTGCTACAAAATGCCAGGCCGTGCGTTCAGAGTTTTGTAATTAGCAGAATACATTTAAATACATTTGGACAAAAGACTTCTGGGAACACTTCCTGTGTGCTGTCTCTGCCTCAATATCTACCTCTGTTTATTCTCAATATTGGCAGCGGTACACTTTATATTTCCAGTCACCCTGAATCCATAGTTTTACAGTTCTGTGCAACACTCTTTTAGACAGGTTAAAAAATGATTAAGAACAATGAAAGGTGACAATGTTCAAAAATCCCATCTGTACAATGTCTGAGTCTGACTCTTTGCAAATTCCCCAATATATAAGTGTGTGTTTTTAATAACTTCTTTCTTTAGAGACTTTTGGTAATCGCTTATTATTAAATAAACTGAATTCATAGCAGGTTAGGTACATTCAGACAATCCTTTAAACTAATAGTGTGCAGAACTATAACAGTATACCGTAGTTCTTTTAATTTTATGTCAGATGCCCTTCCTCCCTGTTATTCTTGCTTGGAACTGGTATTAAATTTATTCTGGCAGGATTTGTTGCGGAACCACAGCTAGCTAAAGTGCATAATGTTATTGGCCATGCTAGTGTAAGGAACAAACATGCACCAAGCCCCTCCCTGCTGGTCGTACCTCTCTTAATTATTCAGCAGGCAGCGTGTTGTCTTTCATCTCTGTTAATTGCTGTGGTCGACTCCTCGGTGGGACCACTGTTCCCAATGAAAGCGCAGGCTCTAACTGCGCAGCACCAGGAGACAGAGCTGATAATCTCAGTGTACACAAGAGGTGGATGTGGAAGTAATTATGGCACGGACACGACATGAGTAAGTACTGCTTCCTGGTAAGAGGGTAATCAATGGCACTAACCAGTGATATGTGGTTATAAGAAAGGCAACAGCATTGGGTGTTAAATGAGCAATCAACCACATTGAATTATCTGTGTAAGCCTCTAGTCTAAGATTTCTGTCAGAGAAAAGGCCACTTAAAAGGTCCTACAAAATTGACTCTTGTGAGCTTGAAGCCATGTTATAATGCCATTGCCTACTCAAAAACATACCTGGAGTTGTGTTTTGTTTCATTCATACATGTTTGAGTAACCCTCTGGCGGTAGTTTTCAAGTTAACAGCTACCTTTTTCCTTTATTTAAGTGGATATTGGCAATTCCAAGGCAAATTATCTAAATGATTTTAGTGAAGCTGTATGGAGTTTAAAAACACAGTGGAGCACTTCCTGTCTTACACACATGACATCACAAGGTGGAACAGAGTGTTTTCTATTTGAGAGAAGAACTCCGCCTATATGCAGGTTTATGCATTACATGTGTACGACATGTGTGAATGAAACAAAACAACTCCGGGTACGTTTTTGATGAGGAAACAACATTATAACAAAGATCAGAAAATAGCGTTATATGGGCCCTTTAAGTAAAATTGCGAGGGAATACTGCAATCACTTGAAAAACAACATCAAGAGACTAACGTATGATACATTCTACTCCTTCCAGTAGACGTGCCATCTTGTCACAGTCCTATATTTTAATCTTTAACATTAGTATAAAAGAATAAATAAATAAAAACCCTCTTGTTGCAGTTTAGAGGCATAGCTGAGATTGCTACTTTACAATGGTCCAAACTCCTTGAATAAATCTTGTATCCACTCGACGCACCGTAAAAGCTAAAGAAATAGAAAATGAAGGCACATTTTTGGCAAGGATCAGGATGAACAATGTTTCTGTTCTTGAGGAAAATTAAGAGTGCTCACCACAGAGAGTAATGTGTATTTTGATAAGCTTGTAGATCAACCTCATGTGAAGCCTGAAAATATACAGTCTCTTATTTTGGGACAACAGCCTAGAATAACCTAAAAGAGAGTGAGACAAGAGTTAAGTTTCACATGGGGGAAAAGCTTGTATTATATTTAGCAGATAAATTGCAGTTTGCCAGACTCTGAGCTCCATAATCAGCAGACAGACAGAGTGGCGCGTGAGCACACAGGGCAGTAGTGGGAGTGATGGGGTGAAATGTGATGGACTCACATGGAAGAAATGGCGAGGAGATTTGGACAAATGCTCTATACCTTTGGTCTAAGATGTTACGGTGAAATAAAACAGATATTAATCCTTTGGGAGGATAACAGATGAAAGGAATGCAACGTCTAAAACAAGTTTGGCACATAATGATGACATCGCAATGTGCTCACAGTTAAATTGTAGCATATGACTGCACTGAAAGACTAAAAGAAAAAAATTAAGATGTGGTACATGCCTATATGTTTTTTGACCCATGGCTTTAAAGGTGCACTGCGCAACTATTCTGGGTGAGGTTACACTACTGCATATTATTAGTGTTTTTGGGTTAGGGTTGCCAGGTATGTTCCACACTATAGCATTAAACTTATCTATCAAATATTTATTCAGTTACATGTATTTTTATTGCTCAAAAATACACTGAAAAAGGGTGGGCTTGCCTCTTCACCGATCTGACCCTTAACTTGGCTCGCTGGCATTCTTGTCTCCATAGAGATAGAAGAGTTGAATGCTGTGGAACATTCAGGCAAAGAAATAAAATACTTACTATGAAGACAAGCAGATTGCGAACCCTCCACAAGAAAAGTTAAACAATACCTTTAGCTGTAAGCACTAGTTGTCAATACCGATTCCGAAAAAAATCCTTTATCTTCCTTTAGATAATAGCTTTATTAATAATAGTACTTTTGTTTTTATTACCATGTAGCCTTATATCTGTGCAGTCCCTCAGTCGTCCAGGTAGGTTCTGGTCCATGCATGGTGATATACTAGTCTATATGGTCTTATACTTTTTTCTGATACAGCTCAAGGTCATTCTAAAGCTATGAAGGGAAGGTTCATTTCTGTCCCGTGAATGTGACTTTTTTAATAGTGCTACTTGTTCAAATCATTATATAGTTTCGATACTAGGTTTAGTAACAATTAGTATCTGATTTTCAATTGACTTTTGACATCCCATGTAAGCAGGGGTGAAGAGTGACGTGGAACATTCAGCAGACTGAGAAAGGAAACCAGCACAGAGCCATTTGTTTTCTGTTTTTTGCTGTTTTTAACGCCATGTTTTCTCATTTACAATCCAAACAAAAAAAAATCCACAGTAGTTAGAAGGGAAACAAACAAACAAACACACACTCAAACTGTGATGTATGTCAGTTGAGAAAAGCTAAGACCAGGCAGCATGAACATAAAAAGTGAAAGAGTCCACAACTAGAATCCATCATGCTCCACAGACAGCTATAGCCCTGAGACAACCTCTCTCTAACTAGACCTTTGTAGCGTCACATACTTGCACTTGCCCCCGCAGAAACACAATGCCTCTAACAATACATCAGAGGGGAGGAAACGGCACATGATAAATTCTCAATGCAATACATTTTGTCCGAAAGATTTAACATCTAATTCAGTTTTGACAGCTCGCTCCATCTCAGAGCCAGACCACAAACATTGATCTCCGCAACACGCACGCAGACGGCCTTGGACAACTCAGGATAGTCACAACACATACAGACAAGGCAAGGCAGGATCAAACAACCAAAAGACAATATTTCTTATAGCCTTTGTATTCAAATTTCTCCATTACTCAGCTCTGATGTAATGACAAGATACCTAGTACACAATTTACTGTAATTAAGGATGAGCAATATCAGATAGCTGGTGTTACGTTTGAAATTTGGATGATGAAATTTGGAGTATTGCACTGTAGTTGATTTTTTTTCTCAGTTGGGAAGGGAGGTAGACAGAGATTGTTGCTAATTGCTACTGTTAAAGGCTAGAATGACTTAAACACCAAATGGACTCCAGAGCCTAAAAACTGTAGTAATGAAAGAGATGAGATGATAGGAGTAGAAACCAAACTAATAGCTATAACTTAAATAGCTTGAAAGAAGTAAGTACAAATATTGCAAAAGCCACCATTAAAGCTACCGTCTGTTATTAGATTCGCTGATCCGTCCCTCTTGTATTCTCACACTTCACTACTAGATGCCGTCTACATTGCGGCAGTCGGATAGTGTGCCAGCTTTGGTCTGGCAGAAGAAAACCAGAGTGCACAGGTGAGTCTGAACAAAGGGCAGGTGAGAACAGGTTACACATCTGCCATCTACTGGTAAAAAAAAACAAATCAAAGAAACTTATGGATGGTACCTTTAAGCAGCCCTAGGTATATCTCTATTCATACTGTCAAATTTTCTCTTTTATATTATGAAAAACATTTCTAGCCATATTGCCATGTGTATTCCAACACACATTATCAGAACAACTTAAAGTCTCCATTAGTTTGAGCTGCAGAATTTTGTTTATTTTGTTTATTATATATATTTTTACATCCTTATTCTCTGTTTTATACTTTTTTATTTTTATTTGGGAATAAAAGCAGGTTAAGGAAAATTGTCATGGGTTAAAAGCAGATGAGTTCTTCAGTTCATTTGATCCAGGTCTTCAGTGGTCCATGCATCAAATGTGGTTCAGTGAAAGTAGTGGTGATCAGGTAATCCATCCACAGTAGGGAGTGAAGGATGGCCATAGTGTAACTATTGGTGGTTGACCTACAGACAGGTAGAAATAACGTTATGCTTGATAGTGAATAATTCTCTCTTAAGTACTTCAGTCGCTGCTTGGCATCCCCAAGAGACTCTTCAAGCCTCTTCTGTTGGTGGATCCTTTGGACAGATGTTACAAACAACATCAATAAAGGTGCTGCTGTATTGACTTAGTGCTTTTAAGTATCTTCAAAGATGAGGTCAATATAAAGCAGGCAAAGGAAATGACTGACATAAGTGGAAATTTCATGAAGAGGAAACATTAGCATAAAACAGATGGAGATGCATAACAGTAAACTAAGGCAAAGCAGGACATGAACTTTGACCTGTTCAGATAGTAGAAATGGATTAGGCTTGTCAGGATAACAAATTTTGAAGCATGATATAATGCTACTGATAAATATGGCAATAAACTATGATAATGAAACCACTTCATGCCACTGATTGTACACATGATAAATACTGAGCTCCAAAGTTTACAGCTATCCTATATTGTTGAACGATAGTTGATATAGTAATTGTCGTGACAGGCCTTTGGGATAGCTTAAATAAAAGATAAAAAACACTTTAACACGTCAATACTAAAAATCTCACTCAGTCAACTCACTGACTGATTATATTACCATAAGGATAATTTTGTACTGCTTTGGGTTACTAAATATCCAAGATTTCTATTGGTATTGTACATATAACTTATTATCTAAAGGCTACAGTACAATTCAAGTGCCATTTTCAGATCTGGGGTACATTTGCAGTATTACACACATGAGGAAAAACACACACAAACATATGCCAGGCCTTTAACCCAGGTCTTCTGGGACCATGTCACAACATATTAGTGACAGCACCCCACACTCTGCTGCTGCAAGGTAACACCAGCCCAATTTATTTGCCTAATAGCTGCAGCATTATTCACTCAGTCACTCATTCACCAGCCACCTGCGTACACATCCACACAGCACAGAGCTTATCATTATACAGGTACACCCTTGAGCAAGCCTCAAGTTCATCCGCAGGGGGGTGCATAGAGAGCCAGGCTGATATTAGGAAAGGGGTCACATTGCACTGTAAACACACTTTGTCTGCTTATTCATTTATTTACTATGCTCGCCCATCCCACGCCTATCCTGTCAGGCAGAGGCCGTGATGAGCAAAAGTAAAGTAAGGCCAGTTTGGGAACACACTTTAACTAATGGAATAAACTGCTGAAAAACAAAAAACAACCTGTGTAGTTTTATAGTTGTAATATGGTGACAAGCTAGTGATCTGAAGGTGCACTAGGAAACTTTTCTGGTGGAGGATCTATGAAAATGTCATTCCTTTGCCCTGAATGTTCCACAATATAACATCAAAAACAAAACTATTAAACTAAATTAACTAGCTTAAGAGATCCCAGATTCCATGAAGACAAATTGATGCAGACCCTTTACCAGAAACGTTACAAAGTGTACTTATAATAAAAAGTAGAGGTCTGGCAAGTCTGGGGGGGTAACACTAGCTGTGTTAACACCACATTCCTCATTCTAATCAAAACATGAGGGAGGTAAAAGGCCAAAAAAAAAGTCTATAGGTACTGGTGATAGAAATATCTTTCCAAAGGACACAATTGCAACATGAACGTAGTCCAAGCCAGAATCACATCATCAACTTTCTAAATTGTGTGGGTGGTGTAAATAACCTTACAAAGCTGTATGTAATAAATAAATAGTGCAAAGAGTGTCTGTGTAACTGCTTTGACTGTACAGCAGCCTTGTCCCACTATCGACCCCTATTGTGTTTAATATTCATAAAGTCTATTTCAGCAGCTCCGGTATCTACAGCTATGAGACGCTCCCGCCCTGTTGCTAAATCCATTCTCATTGATCACCATTGGCTTTCCCAAACACATATCGATCCCATTCAAACTCAAGGTCCCTTCAAAACACAGCCCACTTTACAATTCACTTTCAAATCAAGTCCGCCCACCTTCTCCACCCCCTCTTTCTGAAAACGTTTTTGAAAGATTATTTTGATCTTTTTGTGCAATTACTGCTTGCCCCGAAACCAATAAAGTTGATGTCTACTATGGGGTTATATGAAATGTGTCACTTCTTGATATTACCTTCTCCATCAAAAGTCAGCAGTGGAGTTGTTTTGGACGTTCAGATGAAAAAAATCCATTTGTTTGTTTTATGTAGTGTAGTTTATGTAGTTATTTTTCATCTTATGTGTTATACAAAACCATACCAAGAACAGGATTCCAAGCATAAATAATCTGCATTTTTTGGCCTGGTTACAGGGTGTTCTCTAACAGATGCTGTGTGCTGTGACACAGAGCTATCCAAGAAAAACTGACTTTAACAATAACATTACAGAAGGTCCAGAAGAGCTCATTTTGGGAGGGGGTGTGATTGTGTTTCCTATAAGCCCCTGGCTAAAGCTAACCATACAGTTGTATTAATTATAATTTGACTGTCAGCTTCAAACACATTGTACAAAGCATTCCAGCCAGTCCTCTATGAAATGCCATGAAACGTTTCTCTTCCTAGTTTCTCCAAAACAAATGATCCAAAAAGTATTGTGACTCATGGCTCAGCAGTGTTTGTCCTGGCTTGGTGCATTCAAAAAGTCTCACATAGGGTTTTAGAATCGACTGGCCCGGCAAAAAATTTGATAAAATGGGCATCACAACAATGCCCAAAGTGACGCGACTTTTATTATTAATTTATTAGAAAAAAAAAATGTTTACACAGAAGAGTAACCCTATACATAGAATAGAACACGCTGTAATTTGAATACAATTAAATGTGAATTCAGGTTTTGACATCTGAAACAATAAACCTGAATAACTACCACAGACATTTAAGAGAACAACATAATGTTAAAACATTTTTTGTTTTATTTTTTCATAATGCAAAAGGTAAAGGGTAATGTTTTGGAGGGGCTATATCTTATCTTATCAATTTGGCATCAAAACTAATCAAAACACTAAAAATACATAATTATCCATCTGTTAGGATAAGGGTTAGGACAGCATTTAAGATAATCTAGATTCATCTGTGTTGAAAATATGTGTGCTCTATGTATGTACAGTATGTATAAATATTACTAATACATATGGCGAATGTTTTCTATTTATTGGCCCTCGCCAGTAACAGAGTAACTAGCTATTCTTTGCCAGTTTCTTCTTCACCTCCTGAACATGTACGAAAAGTGCCCAAATCAGATATGGGACTGACCAGCCCGGCGAAAATGTTGATAAAATGGGCATCTCAACAATGCCTGAAGTGATCTGACTCAACTGCACCGCCTAGAAGTGGACCCCTATGGGAGTGGGGACAAGCAAAGTTAGGCGTAGGCAAATGAAATTCAGAACAGTGATAGAGAACAAAAAGACAAGCCAAAAGTTGAAGTGGCTTTTGGCTCTTTGATGAACAGAAAGTCGGCCATATTGGATCAAAAACTCGACGCCACTTCGACTGCGTCATTGTAAAACGCTTCTAGTTCCTGGTTTTTGGGTCAAAATGAGCTCAGATTTGGTGTGTCACATCTAGACACATAGGTTCACAATAATTATCAGTTTTTTGGGGGGGGGATTCTCCTTATGGTTTGTCCATAGCACGTCGGCAAGAGACATGTTTTTTTCCTCTTTCAGTGATCACTTCTCACTGCCACAGGCATTGGTCTGGAGAGCTCTAATTCAAATCACTATTGCGTGAGCCGCACCTGCATCTAACAGATTATGAATAAAACTGAACACTATAGCTCCCCCTACCATAGACATGAAATGTCAACATTATCAGATTTGTACCAAATTTGGAGATTCAATTCTATGAATGACTAGAAGCAAAAAAGTATATTACAAACATGGGGCATTTCTCACGTTGGCTAGCAGGGGTGTAAAGATTCTTAAAAAAAAAAACATTTAAAGGTGCACTGTGTAATTTTTCTGAGAAGGATCTGTAGGCCTAGGTAGCTGTCGAGAAGGGACAATAGCATGCTGGGGAGGTCGCGTGAGAGAGGCGTGTGCGCAGGGGCGAGGGCCGTCATCGCTGTGAGCGGCTTTAATTTAAATTGTTTTTATTTTTAATTGTTTTGTGTATGATGCAGAGTCTGAAGTGGAGAGCTATAGTACCAGATATGGGGATACATTTTAGGAGCCCCTAGCTTTGTTTGTAGGACAATACAAGATTACTCAAACACGCATGAATCCATCAATCAAAATACAAATTTGGGGTGTCAGACTGTTTCAGTTGCCTTGCCTCTGAGTGTCTCATGATCACTGGACCTTAGACGGCCTCTCCTCCCCTTCCCTTACCTGACTGGACAACAATTACCCTATCCTGCATGAGACACCCTCTACCCCTCTGTCTTTTACAGCCTGTCTGTCCATGGGAGTGGATCTCTCCTACATTGTTGTTCTCTTCGAGGCTTCTCTTTATCCTACTCTTTTGTTTGTTTTTTGTTTTGTTTTGTTTTTCCTGGCCAAGAAGGAGGGTCTAAGGCAGGTGGGCAATTATTTTTTCCATGGGGCATCATAAGACACTGAAAATATTGTGGAGGGCCGGGCCAAAATGCTTCGCTCAATTCTGCATATTAATTGTATTTCTTTATATTAAAAAAGCAATAAATAGCATTGTTTATACAAGCTGGTAAGACTGGTAAGAGTATATCTTATGACTAAGCAATGAAAAAGTGAGGTTACCTTACAAAAATGTCATTTAAAAAAACACCTCTAAAATAAAAGCAATGCAGCTTTAGTCCATGCATGAGGTAAAATTATAAAATATGTTTATTTTGTAATTCTAAATTAGCTTAACCGGGCCGATCAGAGTCAACCAAAGAGCCGTATGTGGCCCGATAGCTGTACAATGACCAGGTCTGGTCTAAGGTGATTAGTTTGCTTGTTTTCTGTGAATACTGTTTGTCTTTTATTGACTGATGACTGTTTCATAGTTTGATTTTCCAACTTTCTATTGGTTGAATTAACAATTTAGTGAAGCCCTGTGAGCCCCAATAATGTTCAAGTATGTATTTACAAAATGTGATAAAATGTTTATGCAATAGACAGATTTACTGAAATTCAATTAGGTTGTAAACGTCTATGATAGCAATCAGGTAAAGGGGAATCCAGTGTTATGACAGCAGACACACAAACACCAGTGACACACGAGGTAGTGTCTGCATTATTCATTGTCTTAAATTGGGAACAGCAGCTGTGTGCTCACAGACAATAAACACATTAATTCATCACAAATCTCCCAAATGTGGAAAATATGAAAAATTTAATCATTCCACAGAATAGAAAATCATACAGAAATGTACAAAATCAATATTTCATGCAACTTACTGTACCTTCTCTTTATTACAAACCTATTCAGGAACAGGCATTAAAAATTAAAGCTGGTGGGAGAGGGAGCAGGAGGAGGGGACAGAGGGGGACCTTAAAGTTCAAAAGCAATACCATTTCATTCATGTTTAAAGGCACTTTTTGTTTCTCCAAAGCACCTCAGAGGCAGCTCAGAGAACGGCACCAGCGCTTTGATAGAGTGTGCGTCCTGAGCCGTCGAGGGGCTGTCAACATAAACAGCGATAAAGACGACAACAGAAGGTTTTCACGTAGAGCTTTCAAGGTTATGGCCCGGCGACTCCACAGCTCCACTTGCCCTGGTCATGCATGGACAGTGGCGTGTCTGTCCAGCATTAACACACAGAGACATTACATGTGACTTTCTGTTATGTGGAAAGCAGCACTTAAGACTCAAATGGCATGCTCGCACCAGTATAGAACAAATGTTGTGTGTTTATTACCAGCGTCCTCCGACATTTTCTGCTTCATGTCATTGAAATTTACTAATGGCACTTTCCCTCACAGCCCTCCTTAACCCCCCATTATTTTTTCATAACATTCAACAGGAGTTTTTTTTTTTTTTTTGCAGTATTTATGAGTTACTCTTTACAGCGTTGGTCCACTAATTCCAAGGTTGGCAGTTTGAATCCCACTCTCAACGTAAACATCATTGTTTGAGCGGTCAGATCCACTGACGGTTGGCGGTGCAATTCCAGCTGCAACAGATGAATGCTGCCTTTGTGTCCTTGGGCACAATACTTAACCCACCTCGCCCCCGCTGTCTGCATACTCTGGTGTATGAATGTGTGTGTGAAGTGGTGAGTGGTTACTTGATGTAAAGTGCTTTGAGTGCCTTGAAGGTGGAAAAGCGCTATATAAAAACGGGACCATTTACCATTTACAAACGTGACATAAAAATAACATTGTCTATTTCAACAGTAAATTAAAGCTGAACTACTTATACTGTTGCAATTCCACCTGTTTTTAATTGCTTTAATTTTATTATTGTCACATACAAGACTTAAACATGT
The DNA here is from genome assembly GCA_029959045.1 of Taenioides sp. WSHXM2023. NCBI lineage: Eukaryota > Metazoa > Chordata > Actinopteri > Gobiiformes > Gobiidae > Taenioides > Taenioides sp. WSHXM2023. The sequence continues at coordinate 20,175,670 of CM057086.1, read as the reverse complement.
TGCCATCTAACAACAAGATAAATTTTGATCATCTAAACTCATCTTCTAACTGGATGTTTATGGTGTAGAAGTAGAAGACTTCATGGGTGCATTTCTAAGTTGTCTTTGTGGCACATTTACTGTGTTTACATGGCTACTAACCACTGTAGGTCACACAAACAATGACATTAGTAACAAACTAGAGAGAGAGAGAGAGAGAAGTAAAGAGAGGCAGATGAACCCTGTCTATCAGTGCACTCTAATGGAACAAAGATGTTTGGACTGAGATCATCTCCAGACTTTGAACACAAAACCATGGCGCCTTTGTCTGTAAAACTATTACTACGTCTGTCTGAAATTGAACTCTGATTAATTTAACCCAAAATAAATGCATTCTAAAAATATTAGATATACTATTAAGAACAATAAAATACAGACATTTGTTTTTAGGTTAAATAAACCTCATTTTAGCAAAAGTTTGTAAGTACAAAAATTACAAGCAACAGCTCAGATTAATAAAAGACTAAAAAGTGTTCACAGACTTGGGTTTCCTTTATCCATACTATAAGGCGCATTCTGAAGGTGCGTAGTGTTTGCGATTGTCTAATTGACAGAGATAAGCTATTCCAATATTTAATCTCTTTAACAGACTGATCACATGTGGTACTTCACTGTCCTCTGAAGTTTGTTGTCCAAATAGTTCAAAATATATCACAAATCAGATAAGGTCTCTGCCATGTATTTCTACAACTGGTATGATAAAAAGTAGATCTACCCTCACCCCAGATAAGAACACAGGTTCACTCTATGTCCCTGTGCCTTAACAAAAGCAGTACCACAGTGACCTGCCCCTCTTGTCCCTATGGCAGCTTCATGTCTTCTCTCTCCTCCCTTTGTCTCTCTCTCCCAGTGGAAGTGTAGTGAGGACCCAGGGCCCCTGCCTCTAATTGCTGGTGAATGGAGTGTTTTCATGGGGTGTTAGGCAGGGCCCTCCCCTGGATTAGCATGCTTACACACATGCACACGCACACAAAACATGTACTCAGATACACAAATGGATTAGTGTGTTCACTCATGGGAAGAGGAGGCTGATTCGAGCAGACAGCAGCAGCCCTTTGGAGAAAGCCTGGACAAGCCTGCAGGATTTTCAGACACACACAAACGCACACACACCACACAATCCCTGCTCCCGAGTGGAGGCCCCCACACTGTAAAAGACATATGGGGAGAATCATGTGTTAACAGGGAGTACTGATTAACACATCTGGAGGGAGCCGGAGAGCCGAAGGAGGGGCGAGGCACAAGCGAAAACACAGAAAAAGACAATAAACAAAGGGTAAAGAATAGTGGCAATTATTATTTAGAAGATTCCTATGGTGGTCAGTTTTAATGAGCCAGATGGGAAATGTAAAACCTGCTGAAGATTTGGCTTTTCAATTCTTTAAACAACTGTAGCGATATAAACAATATTATTCAACTACTACCAAAACAGAAAGTTGAGAGAAGTAACATTGTTATATAAGTGTTATATACTGTATACTTAACTGATTATTAGTATTTATAAAGATCACACACAGTATTCAAACCATTATTTCACGTCCTTCAGCTATGACTTGTATACACCTTCAGCTCTGTTCCCTGTTGTACTTATTTGTTGTCATGCCATAAGCCTGGGTCATACTCACTGTGCTGCATCAGGCTGATTCTTATCTTATTTGTTTTCCATGGACACAGCATTATCTGAAGACTTACTTTGAAGACTGTCAGTTAACCCTGAACCAAGGCCCATATGGAATTTTGTTGTGTATTACTGCCTGCAATAAGCACATCATCTGATCTATAATCTTTGCATCTGTGGTTTCACGGTTTAACCTGGTGTGACACAACATAAACAGCATCAGACCAGTAAAACAAAAGACAAAGGCCCATAGCACCAGTCTTAACTTAAATAGAAACATGGTTTAATGCCTGTCTAAGCGCACCTGTTCAGAGCAGCATGTTGGCAGTGTTGTTTCGCTTCTGTTGTTGTTTACTCTAATTAAACTTAATGAACAAAGGTTAGGTGAAAGGTTTCCAAACACACTTTGCATTGGAAGCACATGCCATTTCTGATCAAACAAATTAGCACTGTAAACAAGAGTAAACATTATCAAAGCATTCGGGGTTAATGCTTGAAGAAAAATAACTTAATGTTAGAACATATTGCATTTTTAAAACATTATTTATTCCTTCTCTTTGACATGGGCTTTTGTCGTATTTGAGTTGTCCTCAGAGGTTGGATTTTCCAAGTTCGGACTTAAATGTACACTGGAATGAGGCATGGGAAGATACAGAAATTTGGTGGTCACGATTATTATGGCCAAAATAGTTGCGATTAACAATTATATCAGTTTGAAAATGTTATGGATATGAATAATGATAATTTGAATATAACGAATAGGTTCCATATTTAAACAACTGTTATAGTGCTGTATGTTATTAGTGAAAGTGGAAAAACAACAATGATCTAGGAGAAAGCATCATGGATAAGTATCTTTTTTGCACATTCTGGTGATTTCTTTGTTGGAAATTATCGCAATTATATAAAATGTCCCACGATCGATTGTCTACCCTTTTTATCACAATAAATCATATTAATATTATTTACAATAAATAATATTATTATTTATTGTAAAAATATTATTATTTATTGTCCCATCCCTAACCGGAAAACCCATCCATCTCGGAATCCCTGCTTGGAAACTCAGGTAACATTTCAGAACCCCAAACGTTTTCCAAGTTAGAAAATCCAACATGGCTGTGCCCTTTGTATTGATAAAGTTATACATCTGACAGTGAAAATAATGACAGTACTTGTGTTAGTTTACGTGTTCCCTCCAGTCTACCCTCTATGAACCTGCACAGCTGTTGAGCTTCTGGGTCCAAAATAGGTAGAATTGTGTCAAAAAAGGGGAAAAAATATTGATATAAAAGGAATCCGGTTATGTATGTGGCTGTCATACAATAGAACAGAACAATTTGTCTGTTCTGAGACAAAAAAAATAAATAATCATTCTTCTTCATTTACAATCCATCTAGACAACACATAGACTAAAGCACATGTGTTGTTTTAGCCCTGGACCTGCTTAGTTAGAAACCAGTTTGAAGTAAATATCTATACAGACCCAGTTACACTAAAATGGGACAAACTTCTCCTAGGATTCCTGCAGTAAGAGCTACTTTTAGTCACAGTGTGTCTAATGCATGTGGCTCAGGTGTACAGCGCTGCCCTGTATGATATATTCACTGGTTATTACCACCTTCCCATCTGTTGCCACTCTGATTTAAACCCAGCCATCATCCCTCTCTCCGCCCAACCAGGCCAGTCAATACCTCTACATTATTCAAACCCCTCCCCACTTAATTAGATATTTAATTGACTACCTGTAGACAGATGACTGACCCGCCTGCTGGCATAAATTCATGCAAATGACACTCAGTATTACCAGCTCCCCCTGTAGGTAGATCCTGGAGCAGGCAGAGTTCAACAGAAATAAGGAGCACATACAGTCACTGATTAGGGTCAAGACAAACTGATGTGTCCAGGACATCACAGGATTTTAAACGCAAGCAATCTACAATCTACAAGTTTTGGTGGAACTGGTAGTCAGACCATAATCATAGATTAACATTTGGAGAAAGGTAGTGCAGTTCAAAATACTTACCCATTGTGGTAAACGAGATAGTCCTACCTTTTAATTACATAAAATCCCTACAATCAAAAAGGTTTTGTTTAATGTCCTGAACAAATGTCCTCTGATCCACATTGTAAGGTTATTCACTCTCTTTAAAACCAACCAGACACTAGTTGATTGTGTGTCTTGTATAGTGTGACTCCCCAGATAGAAAGCAATAATGCAGCAGAACTCCCCTGGCAGGTTGCTAGGCCCACTGTATGCTAATGGAGAGGATGAGACGCTCTTCTCACATAATGGGGTTTGACAAAGTGAAAATTAACACAAGCCCACTCCTGCTGTTAGTGTTGGAGGGGCTCACAGTCACAGCCTGCACACATGCACACCTTTCCGACAGATACGCTCTCATTCTCACCCAGACATTTACGTCGTGGGTGCCCCCCTCCCCACACCGCTGCTACTCCATCGAGGTGTTTGTGTCCTCGGCATAAACATCTCACCATCCCTCCTCCTCCTTACTTCCTCCTTTCTCTTCTTCTCTGTTTGCTTCAATGGACTTTCATGACAACTCATTCCGTAAGGGTCCTTTTTTCTCTCTCTTTCCTCTTCACTCTCCCCAGGTGAAATATTGATGGATTTTTTATGAATAGCTATGAAAAATTCATTCAAATTCCAAAATGAAAAAGCGTAAACATTCCGCATCTGCCTATGCTGCTCGCATTCATTATCCTTCACAACATCCTCACTCCTGCCACAGACCCCCACCCCCCCATTCCAGTCTACCTGAAAAAGACATGCCGCTCTGTCTCTTTTTCCGCCACTTGGCCTAATTGCTTAATTTGACCTGCTCTCTCATCAATTAAAAGTCTGTCAGTGCTAGACAGATGGAGGATGGATCAGAGGCCCAGTCGATGGACAGATCAATGGCAGAACAGCTCAATAAGTAAATGGAGATGGCCGATGAGGGAAAGGGAAATCAGCGTCGGAGAGAAACAGAGCAAACTGAACAGGCTGTCATGACAAAAAAGTGTCTCTACAATGTGCCTTGCTCGAATATGCACAGCATTGTCTCTCACTCCTGAGTGGTTCACACGTTCACTTCTTATAGTCATTTGATAATCTTGATTCAGAAATACCAAAAGAAAGTAATTAATTTTGTTTAATAAAAGACTCCCTCTTGAACATGATGTTCTGTGAAATCGCTGATGGTTTCAACATTTAAATGCATAAAAATAGACCTACTTGAGGAAACATATCCACTGCCAGGCTCTCCAAAGGCTATAGAGTCACGCCTGACAGCAAGACTTCGGCTCTTGAGTGGGACTTTTCTTTATGGATTTTGCATGTTCTCTCTACATCTGGGTGGGTTTTGACCTCTGGTTTAACCCTTTATCTTAAAACAAGCACAGGCAAAATGCTCTAGCTAAGGTTAGCCTGATGAGAAGATGGGTCCATGGCTATATTTTACCTACAATAGAAGAAGACACAACTTCTCACTCATAAATGTGCAATGACTCATCCACTAAAGAACCACAAGTCATGTTTTTGTAAACAAAACTTCACCAAACAGGATTGTGCATAAATATTACAAAGATTAGCTTGAGCCGCACATGCACATAACTATACACAGCCACAATTATTTGGTTGTTTTCATCTTCAACACCTTGTTTTAATTAGCTTTCTCATGAGAGAACAACTCAGACCAATTAAAGCAGATTATCAAAGGGGTCTGGGGCAGGGTGCGTGCCCACTTTGACTGCTCTCCTCTGGGACTGTCCCGGATGAAAGGGCCAGCTTCACACGCAAACAAACTGGCATCACTTTACCACACACGGACATGAGCTGGTGGATCATCTGGTAGAACATGTAACATACATCTCAGGGACCATGGCTTGACTTGCTCCTTCATCATCACTGCCTATTTCTGCAACAGTCTCCATCAAAACATAAGAGTGCTTCAAAAGAACTGTGAAACATTCTTAATTAAAATTTATTTTGCATAAAGTGTACTAACTTTAACTATTGCTTCATCTGAATTCCAAACAGAGATATGAACATAGACACTGTCCATCCTTGTGTATTGACGTGCCGTAGATAGATCACATGGGATACAGAATGGGGTGCTCCATTGTGTCCCTCAAGGGGAACTAAAACAACTTCATTGATGCATCCACTAATGCAGACACTTGTCAGCAGTGAGCAATGAGCTGCTCAAAATTGAGCAATAAAAACATGTGAAAGATGTTTAGAACAAATCTGGTTTTAAAGAAAATTATACCAGCAATGTCAAGCGCTTATGTTATGATAAATCAATGAAAGCTTTTGTGGAGGTCCATTCTGCACAGTGATCCTGATAAATAGTTTGGATGAGTAGCCCTGAGCACAGGTATAATGTTAAAGTGTCACTATTAATCTTTCTCACACCATTTACTCCCACATCAAAACATCCATATAACACACATATCTGGCTGTGGTTTTAATAGCATGTTTATATTTATACCCATCTTGTATTTTAGCGAATGTTCTGCTGCTGATGGTAAGTTAATAGCACTCAAACTTATTATGTGTTACAATGATTAGACTGGGGTGTATAGGTTGATAGTACACATTGGCTTGATCCCTGAGGGGCCAGTCAGAGGAGTCCAAAGTTCAAAGGTCAATCACATAGGGATCAATGTCCCTCAAGTAACCACTGTTAGACTTACGCAAGCACTAGGTGGCTTTCATAGAAATAGCTTATGGGAAATGTTAAAATTGCATAATTTAATAAGAAATCTAATGAAAATGTCCATTTTAATTGAGTTTTTATTGGACTTTGTGTGTTTTTTTTCTTTAACATTATCGTCATAATAAAATCACTGTGAGATGTATGATGACTTTTAGAGAGTTTTGTGGCTTTTTGAGTTTTTGAGTCCAGGTCTGGGCACTATATCATACCATTGCAATATGGCTAGTATTAACAGTCAAATTTTGCACATTATTATTATACTCTTGTTGCAGTAGACAACAGTTTAGTGAGTGGAGAGAGAGGGCTGTGTTGGACGTGCAGAGGAAACTTAAGGCAAAGAGACTTCCGTGGGACTTCATTAAGCTAATTTGGTCACCGATACTAACAGGGTTTGGGTGAGGAGGAGGTGAGGTGCAGCCTCTGAGATGAGATGAACACTTATTAGATCAGACTCACCAATTGTCTTTTACTGCTCATGGCACAATTACACTCAGACCCATACTCTACCACATAGACAGTTACACGAACACATAGGGAGACTTGAGGAAACAAGTAAATGACAGCCATCAAAGGACATCCATAAACTGTAACAACAAAATGACTCATTAAAAACTAATTCAACCAAATAAAAAACCTTTTTAAGTTGGATATAGCCTTTGGGTCTTTGTAATGCACTTAGGGTTGCAGGATATGTGAGAACAGATATCTGTTTTCTATTGTGATAACGATATCACTGTGATATTTTAATATACTTTTTGGCATTTAAGTTCATTTAAATTAAAGCAAACAATGCACATGCTTTCATTTACGAGTAAAACTGGATCAAAATTAAAACTTAAGAGACTAAACCAAGACTCAAGACCAAGATCAACTCAAGTCTAATGTAGGACTCAATAAAAAAAATCATGAATAATATCTGGATTTTTGTCCACGATACTTAAAAAAAAAATAGTTTAAAAGTTTGTTATTTTCTTCGTTATTGATTATTGTTATACTGATATTTTAACGATATATTGTGCAGACTTAATTTCATACTACTTTTTTTTTTTTTGTCCTATGTAGCTTAAGCTTGTATTTAAAGTTTTATAGAATTTTAATTATGATTATTACCTTTATGCATTTTTGTTTCATTTTTATAGAATACTCTTAAGAAGTTGCTCTTCTTAGAGGGCAAAGCAAAGCACTTGTATATACTCAAAGGCAGGTCTGAGTCTAGAGGCTGCAGACAGAAGGGAACAGCGGGTCGACAGAGAGAGGAGGGAGCGCGTGTCGTTCCTAATCTAGTTTGTCTGTCGTAATCGTGTCAATGTCACTCTCAATCAGCCAGCCACAACTAGGGCTATACAACTTCACTTTGATTGGTCCAAACCTTGCCTTTTAAATGACCTCTACAGGGAAGGTGCGCAGATGAGGGATGAAAACACACACACAGATGAAGATGAAGGGGAGTGAGACTTCAGGAGACAATATGAGAGAGCACAAATTCACTTTAAACCTGTTACCGCCCTACCTGTCTGTCCATTTCACTTTGGTGTCTTTCTTTGTTTTGAGTTTTGCCTGTGACAGTTATCGATTAGCTGCTTTTATTACACCAGAGGATACAGAGATGTTTGTGTGACCCAGAGATGTACAGGGGCTACACTAATTTCACTCACATTGCATACCTACTGATAATAAAAACATCTACTAATAATACTGCAATTATCCACTGGAATGGCACAACCATGGTGACACATGCAAAAACATTGCTTATTTTCAGGTTAGTGAGAGAATCAGTCAATTCAGTCATATGCAAAACTTACTACAGAATCCTTCTATCCTTTGAGCTGTTTGTTGGCTTAACATTGCTAAACATGTTGTTGTTGATTTGACAGATATACTTTTAGCCTGATATCCATCCTGTTTACTTTGTTAACACAGGCTAGAGGTACTTTTCTACAAGATTGTAGTTGAATGAAAAGTGTTAGATAAAAATGAGTAATAGGAAGTTCAGACCAGCTACTGCTTTTTATGTTCCCATGAGCAGTGATAAACAAACTGATCAAAACCTGCTAGGATCAGCAAAACTACTTCCCCAAAAAAGAAAACATTAACTGAACATACATAAAATCTGTACTCACAGTGTACTGTTCAAAAATCACCACTTAAGCAGAAGTATGAGTACTCTGATTTTGCAGTGTCATGCTTCATAGTAAAATGTTGGTCTATTGCCACACACACAACCACTCAACACAACCGTCTCCAGTTTGCCCCATTGTATTTAAGCAGCCTCCATTAAACCACAGGCAAATCTATAGCAGGATTTTCGTGCTCTTGTCCGCTTTAAGCAGTATTTAGGAAACTGACCCTGGATAATTTTGGGGGCCACAGACCAGAAACAGTTCTGTTTAATGCTGTAAGGCATTCGTAGTTTGTGAATTTTGTTCATTAAGAAAGGGAATAAAGTGTTTTCTGATTTGGATAAATCTAGAGCACACAAGTTATAAGCAAAGATCTCAGTTCAAATCAGGTCAGTTTTGTCATTGTTTTCTCCTCTCTCACAATGTTTCCATCTACTTCAGTCTTTCGCTGCTTCTGTCCAAAAGGGGCATAAATCAACATTTAGATTTGTGTGAGTGTGTGTTTGTGTACAAAATGGTTGGAATGGGTTGAATTTTGTTTTTTGTATTTCTACACCGGTACTTGGTATTTGATCTCTAACAACTGCCTTTGTGCCTTTGCCCACCTCTGCATATTTTAGTGCTCTCTATTAATACAATATTTTGTCTTACATTCATTTCTACAGAAAATGGCCATAATGCAGTTAGGAACACTTCAAGTTAGAAGCGGAAGGCAAAACTTACTTTTCAGGCATTGGCCCAATTTGGCATTAACTAAAGCCGGATGTGTCGAAGTGGACCTCCAGCTGGCCCTTAGCCATTGGGCCATCCTCAGAGTAGAACCCTCACACAGTGCAGTCTGTTGTGGCCTACTACTGCACAACATATGGTCCAGGCCTTTTCATCTCTCTAGGGAACACACCCACACACTAACCATCATCCCATTCAAACACAAGAATAAAATATTAGTGCTAATATATTTACGACCGCGCTGCAACCTCTGCTAATAATATAAACTGTTGTTATTATAATTACTACTACAATGTGCACAAAAATAGCATCACTAAAATAAATATGTCTACTAGTTGTACAGATACTACTAATATTCTTGAGTAGTATTCTTGAGACCTCCCCAAAAACAAATAACTGAATATTGATCACATATATTACTGAGGCTAATCAGGGATGTCAGTCACAGTTTCAAATTTAAGTTTTGATATCGTTTACAGCTTTACAGTTTTAGATAAAAACAAATTTTTGTGCTTGATTTTTAGATCATGGGCAAGTTCACCATTTCAAAAATCTTTATAAACAAATTTAACAACTGTTGCATATTGGACGTTTCTAACTGAATACTCAAATGGAAACAAAAACACACACCTATTGCACACACATCCAGTAAGTTAACACATACACTGGTTTTAAGAGGAAACCAAAACCAAAAGAAGCCACAGCGAGTGACAGGCAGATGAATAAAACATGCTTCTAGGGCGACCCCTCTCCATCCACATCCATTCTACAGGAATATTGTATACCAGCAAATATTCCCAAGGGATTCTGCTGCAACAGGGCAATGTAAATGATGACCAGCTAAGGCAGGGTTTAGCTTTGATTCATGTGGGGCTGTCGAGGAGGCCTGTCTGCTGGACCAGAGTAGAGTGGGGCTGGCTACCATTAGATTTGCCAGTACCAGAACAATGTTATTAAATATATGCTATTTTTTTCACAGCCATGTTTATGATAATGCTAAAAACTAAAAGGATTATTCTACTTATGACAGTATCTACTACAACAATTTTACACTTTATATTTACTAGTCCTGAATGATGCAGCCAAACTCTCAAAATCGTTCAGGCCTGTACAACAAAAATAGTACACACAAATCCACAGTCCACTACGACTCAATTTCATTCAGCTCTAAATCAAGTTGCGGCCGAGTTAATGCATGGATCTATAGTAGTCTTGGAGAATTAACGTTAGTAATAAGATATCATGGCTCTGATTGATCCTTTATTTCCATGTCCACACCATAAAATGACCCGTGCTCCGGCACAGCACACCATCAGTCTAATGCAGCATTGATTCTAATCTGGGATATATTGGGGGTTTAAGATAGTCTACCACTGTATAAGAGGGCTATGGTGGAACTAAAAGAGGTGTATTTGGTTGGATGTAAATGCATATTATTTACTTATTAATAACTGATTTCTGTAATGAATAACTACATTTTATAATACTGTAATATAGAGAATTTTACAAGTGTAAGGTCCAGTCACATAATATTTCACAACAATATTTTATTGCTCTTACAGCTACCATCTGTAATTAGAATGACTGCCCAGTACTGTTGTATTCTCACATATTACCACTAGATACTATCTACATTACCGTAGTCTGATATTGTGCCAACTTTGGCTTGCAGAGAGCACTGGTGAGACTGAACAAAGGCCAGATGAGGGGAGGAGGGAACAGGTTTCACAATCCATCCACATCAAACAAACTAATGGTAACTGTAAGAACTTTGAAGATGCAAGCCCACTGACACGAAGGGTTAATGTCTTCACAGACCTGACTCATAACTTGACCTGGTGTATGATGGGAGACTGCTTGTTTCCATGGAGATAGTTTAGCCTTGAATGTTTTACAGGAATGTATAAAATATATCAATCTCCATGGGAATGTTCCAAAGTTTGGCTTTAACTTTCCATCTATTTCCACTTTCCATCCATCTCCACGGTGTGCTCGCCACCAGAAATTGTGCAGTATTGTTTTAGCAATCTATGTCTGATCATTATTAATATTTCTACTTGCATTTTTTTCTTAAATTCCATACAGTTAGTATTAATAGTTTAAATTAAGAGGGAGCTGAGCCAAAAGGCAAAGCTCACGATTTACCTTGACCTATGGTCACGAGCTTTGGGTAATGACCAAAAGGACAAGTTCTTGGATACAAGAGGGTTGAAATTAGTTTCCTCTGCAAAGTGGTTGGGCGCTCCCTTAGAGATAAGGTGAGGACCTCAGTCTCATGGGGGGAGCTCAGAGTTGAGCCACTGCTCCTCCACATCGAGAGGAGCCAGTTGGGTTGGCTTGGGCATTTATTCCGGATGCCTCCTGGACACCTCCCTAGGGAGGTGTTCCGAGCACGTCTCAGCAGGAGGAGGCCTCGGGGAAGACCCAGGATACGCTGGAGGGACTATGTCTCTGAGCTGGCCTGGGAACACCTCGGGGTCCCCCCGGGAGAGTTGGAGGAAGTGTGCACGGAAAGGGAAGGCTGGGCCTCCCTGCTCAGAATGCTGCCTCCACAACCCGGCCCTGGATAAAGCGTAAGAAAATGGATGGATGGATTAAATATTTACCATTACATATATAAAAATAATAATAATAATAATAAAAAAAACCAGTACATTTCTAAAGTTTCTTGAAGTGTGTGGTTTGTTTGTATTCTGCTACTTACTGGTTACAGAAATTCTGTATTGTAAGATCTGTAATTCTAAACACCAATAGGGACAGGATGACCCATTTTAAACTGTCCACAGTCTTTCGTCAGACAGATTCACCAGTATTTGGACATGCCAACTCCCTGACGACAGGGCACTAGACTTTAAAACCATCTGGGGTTATTTAAGGCGAGAGGATTGTGCCAGGAAATTGGTCGTCACTCTAAGATCCTGCAATAGATTTGTAAACCACCAGAGGGCCAGTCTGAACCCCAAATCCTATCTTTCTTAACACACACAACACACACCACAGGCCAAGCACATTCCTGTCTGACTGAATGTAACACTGGACAATATCCCACAGTCATTAAAAACAGATCTCTTCAAGGACAGACATATGATGAACACCTCTTTCTCACAGACAAATGGTGCTTTCCATTGTATAGTCTCCCCTGAGCACACGCACAGTCACCCATGTTGATAGCTGAGGTGGAAGTTGTGAGTGGTAGCACTACTACTAGTCAACTGAGGAAAAGTATTCAAGTAAATGACTTGTGGCACAACTGAATGAGATATTGGATATACTTAATTGTAGATAACAACTGCTGCAAATATTTATTACAACTATGGATCATTTTGGGCAATTTATCAAACATTATAATAGCGCTATTCAATTACTAATGTTGGAACTGAACTTACAATTAAGTAACTTTAGCTCAAAGCTTTAGTCACAAACATTACTAATAAACAATATTCAGTCTATACTAGACATTCAAGAGGTAAATTTTAACAGTATAGAAGCAACTGAATATTCCTGGCTTCAAGTTACAGCCAAATTTCTGTGAGAAGCCCAAGATGCAATTACTTTTAGCACTACTGCTTCTATAGAACACATTCTATAACAAAATACTGTCTCTGAAAAGCAAACCCGAGCATTGTACAGCTTCCAGGCCACACATTGGTTTACTCTGACTGGCCGCTTTAAACTAATTTGGAATTTCAAAATAAACATATTTTATAATTTTACCTCATGCATGGACTAAAGCTGCATTGCTTTTATTTTAGAGGTGTTTTTTAAGTGACATTTTTTGTAAGGCAACCTGATTTTTTCATTGCTTACTCATAACATATACTCTTACCAGTCGTACCAGCTTGTCAAAACGGCTTTTTTTTTTTAAAGAAATACAATTAATATTATACAGAATTATTACTACAGTAGAATTATTACATAATATTATCCACAATATTTTCTGTTTCTCATGTGGCCCTATAGAAAAAATAATTGCCCACCCTTGATGAATGGGTACTGCTACTGGTAAAAAAAAATACTTGATGGCACAGTAGGGAATCAAGACGGTTCAGCTTTGCCTTTATAACCACCTGGTTGCATTTTACTGCATGTTTTTAAACTGTTTTGAATGAGACATTGGAAGTTACAAGTAAATATCTATCCAAAAGTAAAGAAATGTGGGTAGCAGTAGTGAATTTATAGATGGAAATTAACATGATAGGGCAAGTGTTTATTTCATTGTCATTGTAACATGCAACAACAAGAATTGGCAATAACAAGAGACATCTAGATACAAACACAGACAAACAAGTTTGTATGGAAGTCAAGTGAGTAATACAGAGTAATATCAAACAGGTGAAGTGGTGGGAAAAGCCCGGCACAACCAGCTGCCACAGGCAATAACAATAACACAAGATATAGATGCACCAAAATGGCTGCTCTTTTGAAACTACACCAGGTGTAATCCATGCCACTTCTTCCGGCAGACAATCGCTTGAAGAACAAAAGACATCACCATGTTCACATTAGCAGGCCAAAATCAAGACTATTTTTATATTTTAGTGAGTCACAAAGAGTCTTCTCCCAGCAGCATGTCACTGTTCTCAAATCAAAGCTATAGCGTTTATAGCAGACAAAGCTTTGAAAGTGGGCCATGGATCGTAAAAACGCCTTTATGTCTCTCGCTAGTGCACTAAAAATCCCACGAAACAATGCATTTTGAGCCCGTGATTGGGATGGTGCATGTATTACTGGGCCTATTATGTTCACATCGCAAGCAGTGCTCTTGTGTATTAGGATGTGTAGGTGTAGTGTTGATTTGCTCTTTTCCAATCGTTTTTTCTTCTGGATGACAGAACGCAGCAGTCTTAACAATCGAGTAACAACCCTGGCTTCTTGAATGGCATCTAACCTAATTACTAACACCATCTGTTAATTATGTTAATACAAAAATGCCTTGGCAGCTCTTCAGATCCATTCTCTGCAAATGCATATAGCTCTTTCATACGAACACTCTTTCTCATGTCCAATTCATACTGTCAGTGTCCATGTCAGCCCCCTATCGATAAATTCTTTTTGGGTGGCTGTGAATTAATTAAAAACATTAATTACTCATACACCTGTCTACAAACTCAAAAACTAAACCCCTAAGTTGTCTTAATAGCATCCCTGTGCTATGTGTTTGTGAAAGTAAAGTATTTTATGTTAATTTGATTGTGAAGAGACTATTCTGCTGAGCAGAATCTGTTATAAGGTTATGGGAAATTTCTTCAAATGAATTCCATTATATCTGAGTGATAATTGAAAATAATAAAATGTAATCACATTTTGTGTCATATGGCACAAACAGAACAAATACGTTTTACATTGCATAACGAGCTTCACGTCCACAAAGTGCAAATTGAAGCAAATTATATTTTAAGACATGGAAATGTGTTAATTGGGTTAATTAAATGTCATATTAACAAAGAAAAAATAGGAATTTTATAACAATGCTTGAAAAACACATTTGCCTTCCTACATATGTTTGAGGTTGAATTGATTAGTTTATGGGGAAAAAGTCAGGCGTTCCATATTACTGCAGAGTAGAGTCCGTATCCGACATATGAGCCATAAACAAGATAAACCCCATAAGCAGGTAGTCACAAGGCTGACAAATTGTAAGTAATATATTCATCTGTTGACTTGTCTTTGGAGCCACAATTATGTCTCCTGGGGATTTGTGCACATAAAAACACATTCAAAACAAGCCCTTAGTGAATTCCATGCATAGCTCAGTTTCCACACAACCATACAACCACCCTCCTATAGCTCCTCACACAGGCAAACACACCCAGTGGACCCCATCCTCTCTCAGCCACAGTCTTGCACTTGGCTGTGAATGTTATTTACTAAGAACCTGTGTGGAGAGTGAAGACAGGTGCATGCTGGGAGGTCACCTAGCGCAATCACTGAGGACAACCATAGCTGGAAGGATTACACCTAATCGATGTGGGGTTTTTTTTGGAATGGGCAAGAGGGGCAGCCACCCAGGGCTGCAATGTCCGAAGGGTGGCACAATAATGGCCAGCAAGGTCAGCAACAAAACAAAATGTTTCGTGATACCACATCGGGAGCAAAAACAGTCAAAAGTTATACAGTTATACTTGATTGTGGTAAATAAATATTATGTAGAGAATGAGGGTCCTAGAGTGTAGTCTATAGAAAGGGATTCATGCAGCTGGCCATACCAGCTTATCAAAGCTTGATCTCGTCAGATCTCAGAAGCTCAGCAAGGCCGGGCTTGGTTAGTACTTGGATGGGAGACCGCTGGGAATATCAGGTCCCACAGTGGGGGGTTATTATTATTATTATTATTATTATTATTATTATTATTATTATTATTATTATTATTATTATTATTATTTACGGTGAGGTCCTTGTTTGAAATCAGATGGGACACTGATGACCGTAATAAAGAGGATTGGTCAGAGTGGCCCTCCTTTAAGAGCAAGGTGACATAAGTTTTGGTATAGGATAGGGTCTTGAAAACAGCTGAAGGTCTGTGGGGGGTCCGGGTACCCCTCTGAGCCCAGAGAGACAGCAAAGAGGCCAAGGTTGTACCCACACTGAGGCCCCATCTGTCTGCATACATTCTTAAACTGATTATGACAACCATCATCTTAGTAGATGTGTTATTGTTGTTCGGGATCACTCGCTTGTATCATGATTCATAAATCACAGCAAAGCACCAACCATGGTTCAAATGATGACCACCTCCAGAAGGTGGTCTTGGTACAATTCTTTGATCCGCACCAAATCAAACTGGTCCGCTTTCACACCAACCCAAATGAACCAGGGGAAGACCCGAGAAGGACCAAAGCTGCTCTGACCACGGCTTTGGTGGAGAGTGGAGTACAAAGTAGCTAGAGATACACTTACCAATTGGGGCAAGAACTTGAATGGACACTACAGGAAGGTTTTTTACCAT
This sequence comes from Taenioides sp. WSHXM2023, assembly GCA_029959045.1. Classification (NCBI taxonomy): domain Eukaryota; kingdom Metazoa; phylum Chordata; class Actinopteri; order Gobiiformes; family Gobiidae; genus Taenioides; species Taenioides sp. WSHXM2023. The sequence goes on along the minus strand of CM057086.1, from coordinate 20,159,494 downwards.
CTGCTGAACAATGTTAAGTCTCTGGTGGCCAGTGTCGTTGTCTTGTGGGGAAATAGCCTGCAGATACGAGACAATATTAACTCACTGAATCATCAGAAAGGTCATCCATGCTGATGCACAAACTGGTCTTTCTGACTATGGGTCGAAGAGGATGATGTCCTAAATCAGGAGCATTCTAGACAAGCAATAGACTTTCTGTTACGCTCCTCAACTAAGAGTCAAAAGAAAAAAATCATGTTGAAACTAAACTCTATGCTGTAAACAAAATATTCAATACATTGTGTTTGACATCATTTGCTTTTCCCCACTTTGTACATGCATGTAAAAGGTTTGAAAGGGTATGGCAAAAGGAGAAATTTAATTTGTCAACTGGACAGAGTTTATTTGGTCGAATACGTTTCATCATCCAAGCTGCTTCTTCAAGAAGCTTGGATGAGCTGCGAAACGTATTCGACCAAATAAACTTCTCCTTTTGCCATGGATTCTACCTGGACGACTGAGGGATTCTACACACTTTGAGAGGGTATATTATTTAACTGTTTCTCCAGCTTTTGCAATTATGTTTTAAAGTGAACATCTATAAATTGTAGCATTGTAACTACATTTTGTATCTTCTTAATTATAAATAATTCAGGCCCAAGACAAAAACAAAAACAAAAAAAACATAGAAACTGTTCAGACATAATTATCAAAATATAATGTTTATGTTCCAATACAAGTGTTGATGGAGTTTTGTGTTCAATTCCCTGTAACAGATGGTTATATGATATTTTGTGGCCCGTGCAGGTCTTGGAGAGTGCAGTTGTCCTTGTTAGATGTGAGCATATGTTACAGGTGGTGTGTGGAAAAGCAGTAGAGAGTTGGCAGGAAGCAGTTAGTGGATTCTGCTGCCAGGGCGAGCACAAGAGCCAAGGTGAAATAAGAGTGGACTGTACAGCTGAGTAATGGACAAAATGTGTGTATATGAATGAACAGCTACATGTTGATTATTTAAACAAGACATATTGTGCTTTTTCTGGCAAGTTTAAAAGCAAAAATATATGCAGATCACAATATTTATTTAAAATGCCTTGATGATTGAAAAAATTGCTAAGAACTAACTAAGAAGCACTGTCTCTTCACAGTGGTACTTCACTGATCAATCAGCAGATTTTCATGTATGCGTTCTTGTTGAAAAACAGCTTTGTCACATTTTTTACCTATACATATATATTTTTAATAACTGCAAATAATCAGAAATTTTCTGAACACTTCATTCTAACATCATCTTCATTCTAGACAGTACTTAAATACAGTATTTCAGCACTGCATGAGCCGCTACAGGCTCATGCAGTGCCATACATCTGGACAAAGATTATACGACCAGGGAAGGTGTATACGTTTCAATAAAATTTTATTTTATTAATTTTATGAACAATTTAATTTTAGGAATTTGAGGCTTGGTAAGAGACTCTAACACGGCAGATCACTTGATTGGCCTTTAGTCAAGGAAGGAAAAGTAGTACTGATCAAAGAGAACTGTTCAATGTTATCTGGAAGATAAGGTTGTTCAATTTAGAACATTTATAATGTTTAAAATAACATTTTAAGCGCAGTGTGGCATTTGAAAAGTGTATCACTTCATTGTAACTATTGTGTTAAATATATCTCATGTGTGTCCAGAGTGGGCTAATGGGGACCACTTGTGTGTGTGATGTGGTGGACGGCAGCTGCCTGTGTTTGCACGTGCTGCTACGAGTCGGTTTGGGGTCTATATGATAAATAGCATCCAGAGTTTGGGTTAAGAGGCAGGGCAGCCCAGATGGACCACTGTTATACCCATCCTGCCAACAATGGGCACATGAAACACACAGCAGAATGTCTATGCCAGGATCTAATGTACTGACATTTGGTCGATGATGCTTGCAGTCACTAGCATCAGTATTTTGTCTCGAAGGTCTGGTTTATTTTCATGTTTGAGAATTAGAGAAATCTCTAAAAATAGTACTCTTGTAGTTGTAACTTGTATTGTTACATGAAGTTGCTTAGATTTTTGGAAGGTGTTCAAAAACTCAAATACATGTAGCAATGTAAGTTTTTCTTTTAGTCAGCAATCACATGAGAAAAAAGGTTTCTATGAATGTGGCTCTTACTCATAATTAACAATTTGGGATAAGTACATGTGTTTGTGGTTAACATATCTCCAATGGCCAATTCAGTGCAGGCATACTGAATGACAAAACATTTTGATTCTGTGTAATTCCGGGATTTATCTTTGTATGTAACCTCCCTAAGAACCTCAGTTGCAGGAAAAAATTCTTGCTGAATAAAGATGAATGAAAGCATTTTAATTCAATTGCTGTCTAATTTTGTTTATAGTTTTTTTTTACTTGTTTTACTAAAAGAGTATCACCTGAAAGCAATTTTAAACACTCCTCCCCTTTCGCCCTTAGTACCTTTTACTGGAAGGGTAATTTTGCCCATCTCCTCACCTCTGTGGGATGAGGGAGTGTGGGTTTGGGTGGTATAGGGGCTTGGATGGGACTTTTTTCATAACGTTCAGCAGAGGGGTGTCTTCTGTCTACCACATCCTCTCTCCTGATCCAGGAAAACATACACACTTCCAGGACTTCAGCTCCCCCCACCTCCTGCCGCCAGACCCATCCTCAGCCAGGGACTTTCCACTGCTGCCCTGCCCAGCTCCAGAGAGGGCCAGTCAGCTGCACTTACACTAATGCTCCCTGTGTCCAAAAGGCATCCATGCAGTCATATGCTCATGCTTTTAAGATGTCTTTGATTCAACTATAAAATAAATAAATCCGTAAGTACATAATAGGAAATGAGTCAGGAGTTAAATAATTGGATTAGTGTTTTTTTGTTTTGTTTTTTTTGTTAACTACTTCAGGGGTTGTTGTGTTTTATCCAACAGGTGTGGTCACCGTATACAGGCCCTTTCATAAAAACTCTCAATTAGAAAACAACCAAAAAGTATATAATGACATGTCTACTTTGAAACCACCGTTATCTTTAACAACACTGTTAGCACACTTTTAAAAGTACTGTTTTATACTGTATATAGTACTATCACAACTACTATTCCCTCAAATCCAAGGAAAAATAGAAAGCTAGCAACTTAGGTTAATATCATATCATTACATCATATACATTTAGCAAGTCTTCTATAAAAATTAATGGAATTATTGAAGTATACTAGGTACTTTCCACATCATCATCAATCCAAGCATCTGAAATTCAAATCAAATGTGAAACTGGGGTAAAAGGAACAGTTTCTCTTCTCTGTCATGATATGTAACAATGAGTCAATGTCCTATAAGAACCTTTTTTCCATATAAACTATAAAACCATCTGGATCCAGTGAAATTAAGATTATACCATCACTTATTTGACTCACTCATATTCAGATTATGTAACGCAAATACATGGTCTTGTCTGCTTCACCTGACACCCTGAGCAGCTCCAAACCGGGAAAGTACCTATTTCTTAAGAAAGCTGTGACTAAAATAAAGTTTGCCACAACATAAACATCTCAGAAGTCCAAATGACTATGGACTATTATAACAGTGTGTCCACTCATTCTGGTGGTGCTAATTCAAGTGCATTTAGTGATGATAAAACCTTGCAACAACATTCTAAATATAATGCCAAAAGACAAACTTAGCCAGCATAACTGTGGATTTCCAGTTAAGGATTAACCGTTATTGTGTTGCCCTTGACCATAAGTATCACACTGGGGCATAATGGTGAAGATTCACTCACTGGGAAGCAAACACACAATCACTTATCATGACGCACTGACAAACATCTCAGAACATACTGAAGGTTTTGAAATGAAAGAAGTGCCTTTGTGTGAGCATGTTTGTCCAGAATTGTCCAAAAAAAACTGTAAATTGTAACATTAACTAGCACTGTTATATGGGTTTGACTTTATAGCACAATTAAATAGATATTAAATGATAAAAGTTGTTTTATACCAGGGACTTTAGAACCATCTCCAAAATAGTACCAATACACTCTTCTACGTGCGTGTATAGCAACGTATCATACATTGGTGTTCGATAAAGTTTTACAATTAGAAGCAGACAGTATACAGCAGCCTGATTGATCAAAGTGCTTCATTAACAATAAATTATCAAATAATCCTAAATGAAAGTGTGTAGCCAAAATATTTTTGCTGGTTTGCATACCACAGAACCCACTTTTGAAATGAGGAACTATTGAATTCAAACCTCAAGTGATCCAATTTATGACTTAAATTAATCACAGTGTGCTCATTACATCTTTTAGTTACAGCCATAAAGTGTAATTACAAACACACTGACTTTATGCGGAGACAATAAAGACAGTATACACCTTATCCCAATAGTGACTTGCAGTAGCTGCCCATGTGAAGGAGGAGCAGTGCCCTACAGGCCCTGACAGCACTTCCAGTATGGTGTGTGACAGGACAGAGAGGAGGTCAGCATGATCATAGCATCCTGGAAGCACTAAAACCAAAATACCACAGAGAAGGACACGATCTGTAAACAATATGTGCCCATGCTCACACATATCTGCTTTCAGAAGCCAACTGACTGTCACTGACTCCCCAGCATCCCCAGATTTCTTTCTTCTCCACACACATGCACAGCCATTTACACACCAACCACATTATACGATTGACTATGAAAGGACATCGGGCTCATAACTCCGTTCCCCTGGGGCAAGTGGGACCCCGTCACTGTCAGGCGAAAACAAAACAAAGAGATGGGAAAAGCAAGCAAAATAAAGGCAGGAGAGGAGACAGGCGCAGTGTGATTAGAATAAACGGGCCAAAGATGAAGGCAGCCAGGACAGAGGCTACTCGCACTCCTTTAATATTATTGGGAAATCTTCTACCCTTCTTTCATGACTGAGGGAACGGCGGCAGGTTGGGCGGATTTTCTAATAACCGGCAGCCTGGGGTTATTGTGTTGCAGTGCATTGTGGGTATATGGGGGTATGTGTGATATTCTTGTGAACAGATATGCATTGGGATTCAAAGGGTACAATCCGAAGTTCGGCCACAAACCGCTAAAAAGTCACTTGAAAAAGTAAATGACGTTGATACATAAAAAAATGTCAGTAAAGGTTAACAGTGCTTAAGTGATTAGATTTAGTTGGAACAAGTTACAGTGTCAGTTACACGTCCCAAACCCAAAACAACAAGGCTTTTGTATTCCATTTAATATACCGTATTTTCCGGACTATAAGCCGCTACTTTTTTCTCACACTTTGGACCCTGCGGCTTATACAACGATGCGGCTAATATATGGACGGATTATTCGTCTATGAACACAGCGGATGCGCGCGCAGCTTGAGTGCAGAAAGCGCCGCTGTCTGTGCGGTGAACATGGGTTAGGGTTAGTTAGAACACTCGCTAGCGCTGTTGTCAGCACTAAAACAGTTTATCGCTGCGTGATAAAATAAGTTCTGCTGCTAAATGAACATTAGTGAGTGGGATACGTTTTAATGACCCGTATGTGTTAAATGCAGGTGAGGCGTAAATGACGAGACGAAACGTCTCAAACTTCAGTAGCTGGACATCCACTCACACATGATCGATACAACTAACCCCGACCCCCGGAGAGCCTGAAATCTGCAGAAATCCTACAAGACACTGACATGATCCCAGACAGGACAGCGGCTCTTTCTGCTCGAGACATGCGCAGTAGAGCGCCAGAGCGACTCTAGCGCGTGACGAACTGACTCAATGCAAAAAGACGACAAAAGCTTTAGAGGCAATACAAGCAGATGCTCGGAACTTGAAAACTTCTTGAAGACGTGGACACCTGCGGCTTATAGACAGGTGCGGCCTATATGTACAAAAATAAAATTCTTTGAAAATTTAGTTGATGCGGCTTATATTCAGGTGCGCTCAATAGTCCGGAAAATACGGTAATACAAATAATCAAAATTATCATAATCGTCACATGATAATTTCCGTGATAATAAATCTTAAATAAGTTGTTTATTTACAAAAAACTGAATGACACAGAGGAAATCAATTCAGATCTCAAAAAGGTGTTCCCATTTTGCAATGTACAATGACAAAAGAATACAACATCTGTTAAACTAACAAAATATTGCCACAATGTAACAAACAAACTCCGAAGAAGGATATTAAAACAACCACACAAAAAGCAAACACAGGCCCATGATCTGAGGGAAGCCCTACATGTGGAGAGTTTGTAATCCAGTGATTGAAGTGCCAGTGCCTCTGTCCCTAGTGCCCTTATAACACGATCAGATCAGCATTGTTACTAACAGTGGGACACTACAGTTTGAATGCAACTTAGACTATATTGCCAAAAGTATTCGGTCACCTGCCTTGACTCGCAAATGAACTTAAGTGACGTCCCATTCTTAATCCATAGGGTTTTATATGACATCGGTCCACCCTTTGCAGCTATAACAGCTTCAACTCTTCTGGGAAGGCTGTCCACAAGGTTTAGGAGTGTGCTTATGGGAATTTTTGACCACTCTTCCAGAAGCGCATTTGTGAGGTCACACACTGACACTGGACGAGAAGGCCTGGTTCTCAGTCTCCACTCTAATTCATCCCAAAGGTGTTCTGTCAGGTTGAGGGCAGGACTCTGTGCAGGCCAGTCAAGTTCATCCACACCAAATTTTCTCATCCATGTCTTTAGGGACCTTGCTTTGTGCATTGGTGCACAGTCATGGTTTGCCATCTCCAAACTGTTCTCACAAAATTGGGAGCATGGAATTGTCCAAAATCTCTTTGTATGCTGAAGCATTCAGAGTTCCTTTCACTGGAACTAAGGGGCCAAGTCCAGCTCCTGAAAAACAACCCCACACCATAATCCCACCTCCACCAAATTTTACACTTGGCACAATGCAGTCAGACAAGTACCGTTCTCCTGGTAACTACCAACCCCAGACTCGTCCACCAGATTGCCAGATGGAGAAGTGCGATTCGTCACTCCAGAGAACACATCTCCATTGCTCTAGAGTCCATGCTTTACATGCTCTAGAGTGCATGCTTTACACCACTGCATCCGACGCTTTGCATTGCACTTGGTGATGTATGGCTTGGATGCAGCTGCTCGGCCATGGGAACCCATTCCGTGAAGCTCTCTACGCACTGTTCTTGAGCTAATCTGAAGGCCACATGAAGTTTGGAGGTCTGTACCAATTCACTCTGCAGAAAGTTGGCGACATCTGTGCACTATGCCCTTTACCGTCCGCTAACTCCACGCCTACCATTGGCTGAGTTGCTGTCGTTCTCAATCGCTTACACGTTGTTATAATACCATTGACGATTGACTGTGGAATATTTAGGAGCGAGGAAATTTGAACTTGTTGCACAGGTGGCATTCTATCACAGTACCACGCTGGAATTCATTGAGCTACAGAGAGCGACCCATTCTTTCACAAATGTTTGTAGAAACACTGGTGACAGTTCTGAAGATGGCTTGCAGGTAGTAGCCGAAACATGTCAACAAGGCAAGCATTGAGACATAGAATATCAAAAAGAAAATCCAGCAAATCACATTATAGAAAATATATTAAATGATTTGCATTTCATTGTATGAAATAAGTATTTGATCCCCTACCAACCATTAAGAGTTCTGGCTCCTACAGACCAGTTAGACACTCGTCACCTGAATTAGACCCATTTTAAGTAGTCACCTGTATAAAAGACACCTGTCCACAGAATCAGTCAATCAAAACTCGCCAACATGGGAAAGACCAGAGAACTGTCAAAGGATGTCAGGGACAAGATTGTAGACCTGCACAAGGCTGGAATGGGCTACAAAACCATAAGCAAGAAACTGGGTGTTAAGGAGACAACTGTTGGTGCAACTGTTCGAAAATTTAAGAAATACAAAATGACCATCAGTCGACCTCGGTCTGGGGCTCCACACAAGATCTCACCTCGTGGGGTTTCAGTGATCATGAGAACAGTGAGAAGTCAGCCTAGAACTATACGGGAGGAGCTAGTCAATGATCTCAAGGCAGCTGGGACCACAGTCACTAAGAAAACCATTGGTACCACTTTACGCCGCAATGGATTAAAATCCTGCAGTGCTCGGAAAGTCCCCGTGCTTAAGAAGGCACATGTGCAGACCCGCCTGAAGTTTACCAATGAAGCCCACCTGAAGTTTGTCAATGAACACCTGAATGATTTAGAGAGTGATTGGGAGAAGGTGCTGTGGTCAGATGAGACCAAAATCGAGCTCTTTGGTATTAACTCGCATTGTCTGGGGGAAGAGAAATGCTGTCTATGACCCCAAGAACACCATCCCCACCGTCAAGCATGGAGGTGGAAACATTATGCTTTGGGGGTGGTTTTCTGCCAAGGGCACAGGACAACTTCACCATGTCAATGGGATGATGGACGGAGCCATGTACCATTAAAATCCTGAGTGACAACCTCCTTCCCTCCGCCAGGAAACTGAAAATGGGTCATGGTCATGTTGGACCATGTCCCATTTTCAGTTAACCAAGGCAACGAAGGAGTGGCTCAAGAAGAAGCACATTAAGGTCATGGAGTGGCCCAGCCAGTCTCCAGACCTTAAACCTATAGAAAACCTATGGAGGGAGCTGAAGCTCCGAGTTGCCAAGTGACAGCCACGAAACCTTAATGATTTAGAGATGATCTGCAAAGAAGAGTGGATCAAAATTCCTTCTGATATGTGAGCAAACCTGGCCATCAACTACAAGAAATGTCTGACCTCTGTGCTTGCAAACAAGTGTTTTGCCACAAAGTACTAAGTCTTTTGGCTAGAGGGTTCACATACTTATTTCACTCAAAGAAATGCAAATCAATTAATAGATTTTCTATAATGTGATTTTCTGGATTTTCTTTTTGATATTCTATCTCTCAATGTTAAAATAAACCTACCATTAAAATTATAGACTGTTCATTTCTTTGTCAGTGAGTAAACCTACTAAATCAGCAAGGGATCAAATACGTATTTCCTCCACTGTATGTACTTTGTTAGTTACCAAAAAAGATTAACCCCTTAGATGCCACTTTTTGTCATATACAGCCTACAGTCATTTTTGAATAAAACCCAATAATTTCATAATAACAAATATTTTTTTACTTTGACTATGACCAGTGTAACTGGCCTATCAGTGTGGATGTTCAGTGTGAATATGGACTTTGGGACATTTTTTGTTTTTGAGAAAAGTCAATTTGAAAAAAAAAAAAAAAAAAAAAGGCTGGGAGTGTTTCGTACAAATTGTGTATTTTGGCTTTTAAACTGCCATAAAATTGTCAAAGATTAATATTTTTCAAAATTTTTTTTTTTTTTTTTTCATGAAGGGGTTCTCTTTCCACTGACATATTGATTCCATAAATAATTAACCCTTTAGATGCCAGTTTGTGCCCAATACCACAAATCGCAATAATAATAATATGATTTGTTTTTGCATAAAGCCAGTTTGTTGCATTGTGGTCCATAGACTCCCATTATAAAATGTCCATTTTGACAACCCCCTTTTATTAAAAGCCTAAAAATGTTTTTGCCTTTTATTTTATGTTTTCCTATTGAAAACTATATAATAAACAATTATTAAACTAATATATGAATTATTAAACAAATATATATACAATTATGTAAAATGTAAGAATTTTTAATTTTTTCATTAAATTACCACATTTTCCATGAGCCGTTAAATCCATAGCTCTATTATTGGTATATTGGGATATACTAAAACTCCATAAATGAAAAGAAATGACTTTCCTTGATATCCTTGTGACTGGCTCACCCATATGAACAATCAATGGGAAGATTGAGTTTGTTGCATTTTTTGTTTTGGTATACTGTCATTTTAAACAAAAGGATTTTTCCCATGCTGATTTCTCCTATAGACTTCCAAAAAATACTTTATTTTTTATTTTAATGCACATTTTCTAGCAACAATAATTTAAATCTCAAATTTAATGAAACTAGAGAGATTTTCAAAATTTGACTAAAAAGATTGTTTTCCCCAGCTCTAAATCGGTCCCTAAATGTATGTTTTTTATGAGCAGTTCATTTTCAAATATATTTCCTGTGCCCCATACACCTCTCCCACACACCCACAAAACCAGGTCATTTTGGACTGAACATGCAGCCCATAGTTCAAACTGTGCATTTGATCACAAATGTCACCTAGTTTCTTAAATTTCTTGTCACTATAGCTTGAAATCCTATTTATTTATTTTTTTAGGGAATTTCCAAAGTTCAAATTTTTTTCTCATCTTTTTCACAAGACATGTTTGCTTCCCTCTGTTACACTATATCAGACTACGCAAATCAACATAATGTGAGTTAAAACATAAAATTTGAAGCCTCAGTTTTAAAATGAATGCTTATCTTCATGATTTTTGGGACGTTTTCTTGTTGTTTTGAAGGAACTCAAAAATTTTGTTTTTATTGCTTTGTTTACAATTAGGCTGCTTTTACATAGGGACATAGCACTTCAGATTTGAATAGTCATAGAAACACTCCTTGAAATTATTTTTTTTCTACTCCAACCATTCAGACTTAAAGAGATACTGTATTTACTATGAACACACCCAATCCATTTCTGACTTTCTCTATTTTCATCTGGTTTTCCAGGCACAAAAGTGTCCAAAAGTGACTATGTTTTATATAGGGTGACAGTGGAGGCCATGTGGGGGAAAACTTTTTTTTTTTTCTAAAATGAATTTGGTTTAGTGCAGAGAAATTTAAAAAAATATGTCAAAATGATTTTTCCTTGATTTTAAGGGGGGGGGGGGGGGGGTACACAATATCAATGGATACACAAATTTCACGCTCAGTGTATACAAAATTTCTCACGTTGCCAAAATTGATCCGATCAGGATGAAACTCACATACAGTATGTCTAAAAACCTGTAAAAATACACATTTGTGTGAATTTTCATTGCAATCGAACAACCACAGCCAACGTTATCACGATAAATGTACCTTCAGATACACATATTTCGATATAGGCAAATATAGGCCTCTGATTCAAATACCCCCAGAAATATTTTTTCACTCTAACTATTCAGACTTAAAGAGTTACTTACTACCAACACACCCAAACCATTTTGGTGAATAAAAAAATCTCCCCTGGCTTCTAGGAAGCAATTGTTCAGAAGTGGCTATTTTTCATATAGAATCACAATAGCAGTGACGGGGAGAGGGGCTAAAAGTTGGTCTATTTTGCAAAAAGGTACTTTTTACTAAAATTCATTGGGCTTTCTCCAGAGAAATTAAAACTTGGACCAAAAATTATTTTCACCTTGATTTTTAGAGTAGGGGTCAAAAAATGAGTTTATAATGGAAGTCAATGGATACACAAATTTCCCGAACATGCTCAGTGTCTACAAAACTTCTCATGTCACCAAAATTGGTCTGATCAGGACGAAACTCACATAATTTCTAAAATGCTGTAAAAACACATGTCCGTGTGAATTTTTATGGCAATCGAACAACCACAGCCAAAGTTGTCATGATAAATGTACCTTCAGATACACAAATTTCCCTTAACAAGGCACCAGGGATAACTTGTCATACTGACAGCAAGTTAAATGAACAGAAAATCGAAAAAAATATATTATAAAGGATGTCAAACATGAAACACTGCTCAATGACTTAAGGATAATTGCAGAGAAAATACAGAAATCTTCTGAATTCAAATGTAATGGCTTTGGTTTCACTGGCACTTTTAGTTTCAGTGCCAGTGGATGTTTTGTCTGTGAACAACAAAATAAACTTTGTTTATGGAAAGTGCTGGAGAACAGGGGAATTTGGAGTTGTGTCAGATGTTTTGCGCTGTACAGGAGACCCCCATGCTTCACTGTTTTGTTCTGTTCTACCTTCTGTTTATCACATTATGAGTTACAACACAACACCACAGTTTATTATATAGGAATGTGGAGCTGGAAAGACCCCAAGGACCATCACAAACACACTAGGATGGACCTACTTCTACTAGCATGATACAACCAAAGAATTCACATACCCAGCATTCTCTGCCCTCAGTGCACTCATGCATGATACTATATTGCCAAAAGTTTTCACTCACCCATCCAAATAATCAAAATCAGGTGTTCCAATCACTTCCATGGCCACAGGTGAATAAAATCAAGCACTTAGGCCTGCAGACTGTTTCTACAAACGTTTGTGAAAGAATGGGTAGTTTTCAGGAGCTCAGCGAATTTGCTACCTCCAAACTTCATGTGGCCTTCAGATTAGCTCAAGAACAGTGCGTAGAGAGCTTCATGAAATGGGTTTCCATGACCAAGCAGCTGCATCCAAGCCATACATCACCGAGTGCAATGCAAAGCGTCGGATGCAGTGGTGTAAAGCACGCCGCCAATAGACTCTAGAGCAGTGGAGACACATTCTCTGGAGTGATGAATCACACTTCTCCATCTGGCAATCTGATGGACGAGTCTGGGGTTGGTAGTTACCAGGAGAACGGTACTTGTCTGACTGCACTGTGCCAAGTGTAAAGTTTGGTGGAGGGGGTATTATGGTGTGGGGTTGTTTTTCAGGAGCTGAGCTTGGCCCCCTAGTTCCAGTGAAAGGAACTCTGAATGTTTCAGCATACCAAGAGATTTTGGACAATTCCATGCTCACAACTTTATGAGAACAGTTTGGAGCTGGCCCCTTCCTCTTCCAACATGACTGTGCACCAGTGCACAAAGCAAGGTCCATAAAGACAGGGATGAGAATTTGGTGTGGATGAACTTGACTGGCCTGCACAGAGTCCTGACCTCAACCCGATAGAACACCTTTGGGATGAATTAGAGCGGAGACTGAGAGCCAGGCCTTCTTGTCCAACGTCAGTGTGTGACCTCACAAATGCACTTCTGGTGGGGTGGTCAAACATTCCCATAAACACACTCCTAAACCTTGTGGACAGCCTTGGACAGAGTTGAAGCTGCTATAACTCCAAAGGGTGGACTGACATCATATCAAACCCTATGGATTAAGAATGGGACGTCACTTAAATTCATATGTGAGTCAAGGCAGGTGAGCGAATACTTTTGGCAATGTAGTGTATGTGCACTGGGCTAACTATAGATCATTACATCATTACACTACATATTGTATTTCCTTATCTGGTATATAAAAATATATTTTAAAATGTAGTTGAGTTATTTAACATGTTTTCTTTGCTACATAATTCCATACATGTTGCATCATAAATTTGATTTCTTCTATTTTAGTGTAACATAAAGAAAAAAAACACTGAGAGGGAGTGTCCAAACTTTTGACTGGTAGTGTAACTACCAGCTGGGACTTAGTATCCTCCAGGGTCTCCTTTGGACCCCTTAAACAGAGCGATACGGTTCCCTTTAGACAGTGGCCCATACCAGTTCCCTCCAATGTGAACCAGTGGAAATGATGCTTACTCGAACCTTCCTTTCGGTTAGATGTAAGAGTCTGTGCTATGCTCAGCCCACAAGCCCAGTCATCTCTGCTCTCACATGACAATTCTCCATAAATATACAAAAGCATGATACTTGACAAACCTGATGCGATGTGCAGTCATTTCATTAGCGAAATGCACATTGATTGTGATAGTGCTCTGAAGGGTTAGTGACTTTGCACAGAGAGCAAAGGGAGGGGATGATTCAGAGCACCAAAAGCAACATATAATAAACGTGAATATGTTTTCTGTGAATATAGAATTTTAAAACAATAAAAAGTGGCATTGTAATTTAAATATGTTATGCGTTAGCAGTTACTACCCCATAGAAGTAAAATACACCCTCTTTAAAAGGGGCAAACAACCAAAAAGGGCACTTTGTGAAAGCAAGATTCAGAGCCAGAAGCAAGTATTTAAACCAAACACTGAATTTACTTTCATATACAATTTTGACAAACTGAGCTAAATGAGTTCTAAATAAGGACAACTGTGACCTAAGCAAATACGACAACTGGACATAACCTATACAAAATCTGGACTAAACTACAGATATACAAAGAAACCAAAATTAAGCATCAGATCCCTACCCAAATAAGACCACAAACAGAATAATAAAATCTGTGAAAGTGAGAGTCACCAGTAACCGTCTGTACCCCGATTGGCCCCACTATCAAAATTTTGGATCATTGCTCGAGCACAGAATTAAACCAGATGTAATTTAGTCATGAGCTGGACACTGGAGCATCTACCTGTCGACTCATACCGATGACATCACCATGACTACAATGGTTACAGAGTAGAGGGAGGAGAGGGATGTGGGAATGGTGGCGTGGGATCAAGTGACAGTGAGGTCATCGCCTGCAGATCCAAAGGGAGCAGGCAGAGAGCTGGGTCAGCAGATCTCACACCTGCATGATCCACTGCTGACTACAGGAGGACTGCTGGCTCCATCTCAAGCTTGAGAATAAACTTCAGTAGAGCAGTCTTTTTTAGAGTATGACTAAAACCTGGATGAAAAAAAGAGTAGAGCAGTGCTGAGTGTGTTTCCTGTTAAGTGGATACACACCATTTTCTGAATATCTGACTTGAAGACACGAGTCTGTCTGTGTAGCCAAGGCCATGTGTAAATGTGTCTAAATCAGTTTTATATGGCAATGTCCCTAATGGGGACATTATAAGTTGTATTCACGTTTAACTAAACCAAGCCAAAGATGGAAAAACATCACACAGCCAGCTCTTGCTAATACAAACTGTACCATGAGCCCACTGGTCTTACAGCAGGTAACACATTTCCAGGCAGAGCTAAAACGCCAAGCACCTGGGAAGCTGTGTCAAAATTTAAATAACACAAAAATAGTGTCAAGGTCAGGAAAATCAAGAGGACTATTCATCCCCGCCTGTCAATGCAAATTTTCTGGTTCAGATTCAACAATAGATGAGTTTGAGTTTGACAATGTAAACAAGTCATGACTAAGAGGTGAATGGCATCAAGTATTGTATGACTCCTAAGGTAAAAATGTAGTGCCAGGACCAGAGTTCAAACAACATGCCTTTTAAGTTAATGGGTGGACTTTTAAGGTCATACTCTGGACTTAGAACTAAAATAGACTATAACCTGCTGCTTTTTGTGGAGTTGAAACCAATAATAATAAGTGGTGTAAGTAAGTTACAATAATGGCCGTTAACAATTGAATTATGTTATTGGTCTGTTCTTGTGTTTTAGCTTATTACATATAAAACTGGCCAAAACTATTGCATTATTCACTATTATTATAGCACAGGTTGCAACAACCCTCTCAAAATGCTATACAATTTATATTTTTAAAATTAAAAAAAAAATGTATCATCCAGTTATCAAATTCCTTCAAGACGTGGAAAACATTTTACCCAGACTTTATGCAGGGGACCAAGTACCCTAGTTCAGATTTAACAAGATAAACATGAGGGTGACATGCAAACAAGCTGTGAGTAAGAGATGAGCGACGGTGACTCGTAACGGTGAATCACAGAGAGGCATTATTACATTACTAGAAGTTTTGATGAAAAACAGCAAGCTACCACATACTACAAGCACACATGGTCTGTTAAGTTGACCTCCTTAATAATGTTGTTTTTTTTTTTGTTTTTTTTTTATGGTGAGACAAATGGAGCTATGCATGCATTTTAGTTATCAGCTGCAGTCTGAATCGTTTGACTCTTCAGCAAACTCCCACATTAAGGCTGAACACTGACAGTTGCCTCCTCTTTAAATTAGCTAAAGATCGCCTCTGGTCAAAAAACACAAATCACTCCTCCATGGCAGTATTGCACTCACATTTTGTTGTGTTTTCAGAAGCTGATAACGCACAGGCCTCCAAAATTTATATTAATTTAATTCATTAATTTGATAGGACTTGACATGACACTGCCTGACCCGACTGAAAAAGGTACATTAACCATTTTTAGCATTAAGAATAAAAATACATATCTTCAGACTTTTTTTAAAATATATATTTTGGCACAAAGAATGGAATTCAGTAGAGTTTGTTAATGAGGCATACAACACCAGCACAGAGTAAATTCTGGTCTGCCACAATCAGATGTTTTTGTTTTGTGCACTTGCTGCCACGTGTGTCTCATTGTTTATGCTGAGAATACACAGCACGAGGAAGAGCGGTAGATACATCTCTTTGATGTTGGTGCGTCTTTGGTCCACATCCTTTTTCAGTGCAACTTGTCACTTGGTCTTCCTCTCAACTAAACCCCCTTGATTTGTGGTTAGGGATTCAATCTCACATCCCCGTTGTCCCACCTTTGATCGCCTCTTTTCTCTCCTGCCATCACAAACTCCATCTAATTGCCTCTTTTACCCCGCAGCCTGCCCCAGTCGTCACCACTCGGGATGCCTGGCCTCTCTCTGTAGACTGCCGGGAATCCGTGTGGACATGATAACAAAGCCATAGTCCTCCAGTGTATAGAATCCGGGTACTTATGGTTCCAACAGGAGCATGCTCCTTGGGATCGGAGGCACTTCCTGGGGACTGCAGGGGGGAGGTAAAGGGGATTGTGGTAGTATCAGAATAGTGTAGGAAATATTCAATAATGTTACAATGATACAAAATTATAAATGGTATACAATAAGGAATCATTCCACTGGCCAATGCAAAGATCAAATATTAAGCTACTTGCCATTGTTTACACGTTTGGTGACAATTGGTCCACCAGATCCCTAGATACGAGTTTGAATGCAACAACAAAATAAAAATGTCAGAAAAGATTATTTTTTTCTTTTGCTAACAGGTCAACAAATAACCAAGAAAGGAATTGCTTAACTCCTGTGGTAGATGAGTCAAAATGATTCAATAGCCAAAACAATTAAAGTCGTCTGGAGTTGTTGTTGCTTAAAATGATGTGCGTTTTTGCCATAGAATTACATACACTCAGCAGCTGTGGAGCTGTATGTTTGTCCGTGTTTACACAACAGAAGTGTTGTTTTTTCCTTTGTTCCTAAACATGGCTGTGAGCGTCAAGAGAGTAAAGATCATAACACAGAGGAGGTGTTGTTTTAACAGTTAAAAGCATACACAACCGTGCGAACTCAGATACATATGTTTCTATAGTTTGACATGCTGCTGTTAATGGTTAACTTTGTCACCACTTTAGTGCACATCTGGATATGTTGCGTGTGACTAAACGCTTACGGTACATTGATGCTGTATTAACCTTCCTACAGTCAGTCTATTTTTGCTGCTTTGAGAGCGAGGCAAAGGAGAGTGCTGTGATCCCTAATGATTGTTCTGAGTGTACGATACAAATTCCTACAAGGTGGAGATAAGTACAGAGCCACCACGCCCCCAGCCCCTCCACATCCTCTGCTCTTTTTCTTTCTCTTGTCCTCCTACACATCCCACCCTTTCATGTGCAAAGCAGATGGAGTCAATTGACATGCTAATGAGAGCAGAGCGGCTTCACAGCGATCCTGCAGCCACATCTCCACCACACACAAACACAAGAATGCACACGTGTGGACAGTGAGGAGTAGATATGCGCTACGAGGGTCCCAAAAACACAAACAAATTACCATTGCATAGGGAGTCTCAAGTATTGGAAAATTCAGAGTATGAATGCAAGTTTTTGTCTATTTAAAACCATTTAAATGGAGTATTGCAACATTATGTATCACGTAAAATCATATCACTTGATAAATAATAAAGTAAAGTGTTAAACAATGTCATAATAATAGACTAGTATGTACCAATCAGACTCTAGAAGTATCTCCCCACATTTGATATTCAAGGTTCAAAGGTTAATTTAAAACATTAGGAGGTCAGACTAAAAAGCACTAGTGTGATTATGTGTGAGTTTATAATGTGTTTCTGATATGCATATGCGGCCACTGTGTGTTTGTGTTGAAGCATGTGTGTTCATATTCGCTCCAAGGAAATGGGAATTAGCTATTATCTATTATCTAGAAGAATACATCGACAAGAACTATAACCTGTCATGATCCTATGTACAAGATCATTGGCCAGACATTATATATATTTTTTCTAGATATAAGGCTGATTTTGATAGCTTAACATGTACTTAGTATTAGAATTTAAATTTGTAAGGGAATAATCTGATCAGAAACTCAAGCATGACTAGCTTATGTCAGCAGCCACAAAAACATACCTGACACAACCTAAAAGAGACCTAAAACCTAAAAGAGACCTAAAACTGCATCTTTGTTAATTAAAAAAAAAAAAATGAAGTAAACGTAAGCTTCTCTACTTCCTCTTTTTTTAAGCATCAGTCTTACTCGTGTTGTTGATCGGTGAGTGCACTTGAGGCCACATTAACAGGTGACATTTACGACAGTATGAGTGTGTGAGAGTGGCAGGGCCAGTCTGAGTGATATACAGTGCCCTATCAGAAGACAGGAGTCAACTGCTCCCACTACTCCCCACCCTAAAGGGCACGCTTTACAGCCAGCTCCTGATATATGCTCAGGCAAGCAGCAACTTTTATTTAGGAGCCCCTTGTTGGACCATGTCTCCTCTGGCTCACTATTTATGGACTTATTAAAAGAATGGTTGGGTCCTACTTGCTGGTTAGTTACATCTTATTGGAAATGTAATGAACTACATTTAGTTTAGCTATGTGTGTTTTGTGGTTGTTTCACAATGTTTGTTTCACTTTTTTTTTATAGTGATTGGGATTATCTAAGAGATCAAGTGGATATTTAACGTTACTGGTATTTCAAGGTATTGTTTGCACAGTGACTACATTAATTTTGTTCAAATGTGGGGATAAATAACTTTCAAGTGCCTATTTAAAAATATTAATCCTCAAAATATTCTACCACTTGCCAACTCTTTTAAACGTTTTTTACACTGTGCTTGTGCACTGTGCGTGTGTGCATGCGTGTGCGTGTGCGTGTGTGTTGAAGCTTTGTGACTGGATGATCCAGATGAGATGAGAATATAGCCAGGCCTAGGTAGAGAGTGGAGCTGTTAATTTATGGCTAACACTTAGACATAGGATCAATTGCCAGTAAATGTCTATAGGCTCAGGGCAGAGAAAGGCACTAAAGTAAGGACTTCTTTGGATATGAAAAATACTTTTAAGAATCTCATTTATCAAACTCATGCAGTTTTCAATGATGCACGTTTGTTACATTTATTAATGCTGCAGAACTTGTAGCAAAACTAACTGTACCCAAAACAAAACTAACTGTACCTAAATCAAAATATAGTGGTTTAGCAGCTTTGATGTTCAAGCATAGGTTTCAAGATTTAAAATAATTATTTTTATTTATATTTATTTTCACAGAACCCAAAAACAGAAAAAAACACAGACATCAGCAATAACTTACCCTTGAGCATTTTATCATTGTAAATGTGAAATACAGTATATTGCAATTATTGCAATTATTTTAAATTAATGTATATTATTAATAAAGTGCCTTGTCAGGGACACAGCTGAAGTATGTACTGGATTTGGAGTGATCACCTAACACTTTCTTGTCAATGAAGGGATGTAGTATTATTATGCTGAATGGGGTGAGATGGTCAGTTTATTTTATTTATAAATGAATCAAATCACAGTGATGATATTATAACCTGAGATTGGACCATCTTCTCCTAGAGGACAGATATTTTCAAGTAACTCCAGGGTATTGCCAGAATGAAGCCTTTTTTGTTCTTGCTACATGTTAAATAGCTGAATATGCGGTAATATATCAAAATGCAACCAGCACTGCACTAAATTAACACAAAGAAAATACCATTGTAGTTTTACATCAGCTTTTCTGAGCTGGATGAAGTATCTCATATAGTCGTCACTTGTAAAATACAGTTCACTTCTCGCATTGTGACCACTTCTTCCAGTCGGCACATTTTCCCAGCGCTGAATAAGCTGCTCCACATATGCCTGGGAAAGCGCTTTTTTTTGCCCTCTCTTGGGCTCTGTGATAAGTCAGGGCCATTCCAAATCATACAAACTGGAGATTGCAAGTGCGCCAGAGCATGATTGTAGATGTGTGTTCAAATGTACAGTGGTGTTTATGTACGTCCCAATGGGGTGGTTCTCTGTTTGGACTGTATCAGGTGTACAGGCTGTAATGAAAAAAATGGGACAAAAAGAGACTGAAACTATTTCTGAATAATAAAGAACAAGCGGTCTGTTTTCAGAGCCCAAGGACCCAGCCCTTATAATAAATAATCTTTCCAAGTATTAGTCTGATTTATCTGACTTATCCACTTTATTGTAAACCATCATGCTGTAATCCAAGGTAGATCAGGCGGTGAAATGGGAAAAATGTTACAGTGAAAAGTGAGAGCAGTGGTCCAATGTCAAAAAGTACAAATACTAAAAAGGACCCCAGGACTAGCTGGCCCTTGGGTATAGCTAATGGGGATCCTAATATATAAAAAAAAATAAACAAAACTTTGAGAGAAACTAGTAGCTAGTGAAAATGTGATTATTACCACAAAGGTTTGATTTGGCCAAGAGAGCATGAAGTGATGTTTAAAACACAATTTAATTGGAATTTGTCTTCATCTCTTATAGAAATGGAGATACATATGGGACTGTGCTTTACACCATCAGACTTGTACATAAGTATATGTACAATTAGTACATTGTCCACTATGCAAAGGTACACTAGACCTGATAATGCATCAGCACAGCTCTAAATGTGAAGGAAACTATTTATTTACTTTACTTAAATAATTATATTCTTGTTCCACTAAAGAGTGAGGGTTGTAACTCAGCTATGAGCATGGTTGAGTTTCAAGAATTGGACTGAACACCTCAAAAAGCTCGTCGTGGCCCCTAGCTAACCTCTGACCTAGGCTTTTAGGGGTCATGAGACTTAGTAGATACTTAAACCTTTCTGTAGGATTTTGACCTGTCTTTCCTGCCTGCTACAACATTTCCCCCAGCATCACCTCACCCCCTCTCCTGCACACCACCACGCAGCCTACCAATAATCCCCAGCCAATCAATAGTAACTGTTCTCTCGATAATTCATAACATTAACATACACTCAATGGGCCAGCAGATGGATGGGGAAGACATAGGAGGGCCATCATTCCATTATCGATCCCCCTGAGAAGGAGTCGATAGGCGGGAGGTGATGGAGTTATGGCCCCTTGCCTTCATGGTGGTGGAGTTAAAACCAGGACCAAGCTCAAACAAAGTGCCCACTCCATGCAAGAGCCAAATCACAGAGAAACCAATGAGACCCCTGCCAGTAAACAAGGGCTGCTCACAACATATAGCAAAAACAATCATATTACATTGCCCAACACACAATTCCATATAGCAAGAAACTAAATATATCAGTCACAATAACACTAAAGGTACTCCACATTTTAGATGTGAAATTTAGTCATGATTTTTTCTTTAATTTCTTTAAATCTATATCTTTATTTATATCTAATTTACTATTGGCTCTTTAATTTTTGTAAAGTTTTTATTTTGACACAATTTGTCTATAAACTTTTGGTTGGGGGTCCGTTACCTGCTTGTTTCTAGGGACATTGCTCTGCCTGGAATGTTCCACAGGATGATATTATACAGTCCTACCTTACATTTATTAGACTACAGGTGTGTTTATAACTCAAAAATACCCAGAAAAAACAGGCATTCTAACTGAGCAGGTTGCCTTTCTCTACAGATCTGACTTACAAATTGGTCTTGTTTGGTTTCTATGAAGATTGACAGGTTTAATACCATACTGTGAAACATTCCAGACAAAGCAATAACATCTTCACAGAGAAAAAAAAAAATTGACAGACCTGCTAACAGAAAAGTTGCACAATGCACCTTTAAATAAGACAGACATGTACATTTTTCTCATTGTGTCAGAAGCTTTAATTACCCCCTAAAGCAGTTATAACTGCTATCACCTAACTCTCCACATGCTGCTGCTCTCACTGTGGCCCCTGTGCTTCAAACTGGAGCTCCACAGGGCCCTTGTCCCCTTAGATTTCCTCAACTTTTCCTCCAACATTGTATTCCCCTAATGCTCTGGACCCACTTCACTCCTGCACAACATACTCCTCTGTGCATGCATCTTTTCTCTACAGGCAGTATGACAAAAGTTTGAAGTCAGAAATATACCATAGTTTCTCATCTGATTCAGAGCAAAGATATAACAATATATGAATCTAGCAGAAAACATATTTTTACCCTAGTAAATATTTTTTTTTTTTTTTTTTTTTTCAGGCAACTGCCTTTTTATTGGGTCATCTGTCCATAAAAAAAAACATTTAAAAGCACTTTACATTTGATGTATTCTAATTTATTTTAGCTCTATTTTTAACTTTTGTATCTTTGTTGTTTTCTTGGATGTGGCTATGATGCGCAGTTAATTTTTTTATATTTAAAAAAATATATATTTGTTAATATCATGTTCTTGTGAAAAGACAAACATATGGAGCACATGGAGGCAGCAGTCTAAGCAGGGACTCCCAGACTTCCTTCACCCCAGACACTTCCTCCAGCTCCTCCGGGGGGACCCCAATGCATTCCCAGGTCAGCCGAGAGACATAGTCCCTCCAGCGCGTCTTGGGTTTTCCCCAGGACCTCCTCCCGGTGGGATATGCTCGAGAGAGGTGTCTAGGAGGCATCCGGAACAGATGCCCAAGCCACCTCAGCTGGCTTGTCTCGATGTGGAGGAGCAGCGGCTCTACTCCAAGCTCCTCCCATGTGACTGAGCTCCTCACCCTATCTCTAAGGGCGTGCCCAACCACTCTGCAGAGGAAACTCATTTCGGCTGCTTGTATCTGCGATCTTGTCCTTTCGGTCATTACCCAAAGCTCATGACTATAAGTGAGGGCAGGACCGTAGATTGACAGGTAAATCAAGAGCTTTGCCTTTTGGCTCAGCTCCTTCTTTACCACAACGGTTCGATACAGTGACCGCATCACTGCCGATGCTGCACCGATCCGCCTGTCAATCTCACGCTCCATCCTCCCCTCACTTGTGAACAAGACCTCGAGATACTTACTTAAACTCCTCCACTTGAGGCAGGACCCCTCCACCCACCTGGAGAGGGCAAGCCACCTTTTTCCGGTCAAGAACCATGGCCTCGGATTGGAAGGAGCTGATCCTCATCCCAGCCGCTTCACATTCGGCTGCAAACTGCCACAGTGCATGTTGGAGGTCCTGGTCTGATGAAGCCATCAGGACAATATTTTGCAAACAGAAGAGATGAGATCCTGTGGTGCCCAAACTGGACCCCCTCCAGCCCCTGACTGCACTTAGAAATTCTGTCCATAAATACAATGAATAAATACAATAAACAGAACCGGTGACAAAGGGCAGCCCTGGCGGAGTCCAACATGCATTGGGAACAGGTCCGACTTACTGCCGGCAATGCAAACACAGCTCCTGCTCCTAACAGCCTTTAGCAAAGGGCCCCGAACCCTTTACTCCTGGAACACTCCCCGCAGGACACCACAAGGGACACGGTCGAATGCCTTCTCCAGATCCACAAAGCACATGTGGACTGGTTTGGCAAACTCCCATGAGGCCTCGAGCACCTGATGGAGAGTATAGAGCTGGTCCAGTTTTCCGCGGCTGGGAAGAAAACCACACTGCTCCTCCTGAATCCGAGGTTTGACTATTGGTCAAATTCTCCTCTCCAGTACCTTGGAATAGACCTTACCGGGGAGTCTGAGGAGTCTGATTCCTGCATAGTTGGAACACACCCTCCGGTCCCCCTTCTTAAACAGAGGGACCACCACCCCGGTTTGCCAGTCCAGAGGTACTGTCCCCGACCGCTACGTGATGTTGCAGAGACGTGTCAGCCAAGACAGCCCCACAACATCCAGAGACTTAAGATGCTCAGGACAGCTCTCATCCACCCTCGGAGACTTGCCACCAAGGTGCTTGCTAACCACCTCAGTGACTTTAGCAAGGCTGATGAACGAGTCCGCCTCCAAGTCCCCAGCCTCTGCCTCCTCCTCGGAAGATTTGACGGTGGGATTGAGGAGTAAAAGTTAAAGTTAAAGTATTCCTTCCACCGTCTGACAACATCCCCAGTCGAGGTCAACAGCTCACCACCCGCATTGTAAACAGTGTTGGTGAAGCACTGCTTCTCCCTCCTGAGGCGTCGGACGGTGTGCCAGAATTTCTGACAGTCCTCCTCCATGGCCTCTCCAAACTCCTCCCAACATCGAGTTTTTGTCTCTGCGACCTTCTGGGCTGCAGCACGCTTGGCCTGCCGGTACCCATCAGCTGCCTCAAGAGCCCCACGGGCCAACAAGGCCCGATAGGACTCCTTCTTCAGCCTGATGGCATCCCTTACTTCCAGTGTCCACCACTGGGTTCGGAGATTGCCGCTGCGACAAGCACAACAGACCTTACGAGCAGCTGCTTTGACAATAGAGGCCGAGAACAAAGCCCACTCAAACTCCATGTCACCAGCCTCCCCCGAGATTTGGGAGAAGCTCTCCCGGAGGTGAGAGTTGAAAGTCCCCCTGACAGAGGGCTCTGCCAGACGTTCCCAAGAGATCCTCTCGATACACTTGGGTCTGCCAGGTCTTTCCGGCTTCCTCCTCCGGACCCAACTCACAACCAGGTGGTGATCGGTTGACAGCTCTGCTCCTCTCTTCACCCGAGTTTCCAAGACACACAGCCAGAGGTCAGATGACATGACAACAAAGTCGATCATTAACCTCTGGCATAGTGTCTTGGTTCCACGTGCACTGATGGACACCCTTATGCTCGAACGTGGTGTTCATTATGGACAAACCGTGACTAGCACAGAAGTCCAATAATAGGACACCACTCGGGTTCAGATCAGGGAGGCCGTTCCTCCCGATCACCCCTCTCCAGGTGTCACTGTCATTGCCCATGTGGGCGTTGAAGTCCCCCAGTAGAACAACGGAGTCCCCAGTTGGTGCACTGTCTGATGCTCTTCCCTGGGACTCCAAGAAGGCCGGGTACCCTGCACTGCTGTTCGGCCCGTAGGCTGACACAACAGTGAGAGACATGTCCCCGACCTGAAGAAATGGAGAGTCCAGCCCCCCTCAAGGAGTTGGGTTCCAGAGTCCAAGGTGTGCGTGAAGGTGAGGCCGACTATATCTAGTCGGTAACGCTCAACCTCCCGCACAAGCTCGGGCTCCTTCTCCCCCAGCAAGGTCACATTCCATGTCCCCAGAACTAGTCTCCATGTCCGGAGATCCAGTTGTCGAGGCCCCTGCCTTCGACTGCCAACCAGATCTCCCTGCACCGGCCCCTTATGGATCCTTCTGCGGGTGATGGGTCCACGGGAGGACGGCCCCACGTTGCTCGTTCGGGCTGTGTCCGGCCGGGCCCCATGGGGGAAGGCCCAGCTACCAGACACTCGCCATCGAGCACCCACCCCAGGCCTGGCTTCAGGGTGGGGCCCCGGTAACGCCAATCCGGGCGATGTAACTGGCTGGTTTCTCTTTATAAAGGACTTCTTATGGACTAGTTTGACTAGCTAATCTAAATCAAACAAAGAAACAAATGGCAGTCCTATCAAAACTAACATGGTTATTTACGTTGGAAAAAGAAAAAAAAAAAAAAAAGTATTACAGATTTTGGTAGAATAAATGAACAAGCAATAAATATTGTTAATCAGAGGTGAAAGAGGTTTGATTTTGTTCTTAATAGTAGATGACCAGTGAGCTTGGTCATTTACCATTCATCGCTGAAATAAACACACCTGATTGCACCTCTTTGTTTGGCCTGAAACATGGGGAGGCGGTGGTGAGCAATAGCCTCAGAAAAAAAACTAAAAGAAAGTGTTTGTGTTTGAGCTGACAGTTGCATTAAATAGACAAATAGGGAATCACAATATGACGATATCACAAAAAAAAAAAAAAAAAAAAAAAAAAAAGATTGTCATAGAGATGGGATCACAATTTGATTTTTATCACCATATAGCCCTGCCCTATCCACAATACTGTCCACAGTCTTCTGATCAGTCTAATTGTTTAACACACAATAAGTTCAGTTTTTAGAATGTAGACAACACTTGGTCCCCAAATAAATGTAGAAAGTTGAACAGAAGTTACACTCCCGTTAAAATTCAGTCAGGTACTACAAAGCCCACTGAGAAAAAGGTTAGTCGGGAGCCACGGCTGTGTATTGTCAAGAACATTGCAAAATCATGAATTGTGCTCCACTGGAACAAAATTAGAGTCTATCTTTAAGTCTATTTCTAAATTATTATTTTTTTAGCCATTATCTATTATCTTGTTTTATTGCATGTTCCATTTTCCTGCTGTTCTTGAACTGTGCGTTGCAACACTGGAATTTCCCCACTGTGGGACTAATAAAGGCATATCTTATCTTATCTTATCTTATCTTATCTTATGATACAGTATGCATACTGATAAATGCGAAATCCTCAACAGTTCACTCTAAACTAAAAAGATGTACTATTTCTATTGTTCTGATAAAAAATGCAATGAAAACGTGTTAGCCTGCTTTGTAAATTTGTTTGTGATATGTGTTATATAATTTTGCTTAATGTAAATTATTAACATAAAAGCATTTTTACAACATACTCAGCACAAGTCCAGTCCTGAGCTACAATCTATTCTTCTGGAGCTGAGCGTTTGACTCAAAGTGCGAGTGCCAGCTCTTTTATTTGAGTCAGACAAACACTTCAGCCAGGAGTCTCTCCAATCGGATCTGTTTCCTTCTCCCCTGTGAGACATAAAGCACCCTTCACCCACTGCCTCCAGCTCCTCATCCTCGCTTTCACAGCTCCTAAAGCCCCACGAGGGCCCTACACGCAGACCCCTGAAATATAGACTGGAGTAATGGCCCACTAAATTAACTCCTTGTAAGCGTGGTTTAGGAATAGCTGTAATTAGCATATAATAGGTGTAAGAGAGGAGGTAAGGGCCAGGTCTGCCCTGAGGGCCAAGGAGCAGTGGCTGGGTCTCTTCAACGTCTGCATGTGTAATAGCGCTGCAAAGTTCAGCCTTATAAACATGTCAGAGAGACGTGTGATTAAACGACACAGCCATTAGATAATGAATCGTGTACCTGTGGGCTGTCTATCACTCCTGCTTCAGCCCAGCTCAGCGCCAGCCATGCACTCTGTCAGAACACACACACTCACACTCCTTTATTTTTCCTACTCCCTAAATCCATGTTCAGGAAGGTGGAAGAGGAGGGAAAACATAGGACAGAGGAGCGCACAGGCCCTGCACAGAGCAAGGCCCTGACTGATGTAGTTCCAATAATTGCAAGGCTCTGCATCCTCATCCAAGTGCCTTTTACTTATTTAAACTGTTTGCTTTAAGCGTCACTGAAGCCAATTAGGAGAAGCATAATTTAGTGGGGCAGCAAATGAAGGGAGTGCTGAGAGAAGAGAGGAGGAGAGGGGACTCCGGTTCCAAGATCACCATAAAGCCTCGTACACTCCAGTACTGAAAATATCACAATAATTTTAACTTGATATCATCATTACTTTTTTGAACGATTATCTTCCACAAAATATTCCACAAAAAATACTTCTGTTGTGTTGCTGCTATCGCAATGAAGTTACTGTTGAAATGTCCAAGCAATATAATACTACATAATCCCTTAATTCTATTTGTCGGATATACACCCCTGGACAATGTAGAAAGTAGTAAGAAAAAAACACTGAATGTCCAAAATTTCGACTAGCCATATATGTTTAAACAGCTCCAGTCAAAAGTTTGGACCTGCTGTCTTATTCAATGTTTTTTTTTTTTTCTTACTAAAGAAAAAAAAGCAAAGGAGGATTTGAATAAAACATATTTAAAAAAAAAAAACAAAACTTTTTGTTCATATATATTACTTCATATATTTGATGTCTTCTGTATGTACATAAAATGTAGTATAAACATATAGAAAAAAATAGAGGGTGTGTCCAAACTTGACTGGTAGTGTACATGAACAACTAAATAAAATATTAATATATAATAAGAAGACACCTTAACTGATAAAATATACTACTGAAAAAATAACTGTTGGCTAATACTTGCATAATTACAGACATTCCGCATCTGTGAAACAAATTGGCCTATCCTTCAATCAATGAGTCTTGGCAACTTGTTAGGTGCAGTGGGAGACTGTAGTAGAGTACCTGGAGGCCCAATAACCAGATACTAATGAGGAAAGCCCTTTTGGGGAGTCAGCCACCAGTGCCTGTTCAGTTTGATGAGGAAACTCAAGCAAAAAGGAAAGACAACGCAATATTAGGAGACTCACACCTGGCCCGGAGTCAAACCTGGAAGCTTCTGATGAATACAGCGCACTAGACGACATTAATTTCCTGAGGTTTATGAGCAGAATAATGGCCTTATTGATATTTATGGTGCAATGTAACACGTCTAATACAGTTTGCTACAAAAATGTGGCTTTATTTGATATTGTTAACAATGGGAAAGTGACAAGGAATTATAGAAGAACAGGGACTAGACTAGACTATATTAAGTTTCATTGTGTGTGCACTACAAGTTCTCAAACTCAGAGACTACAATGTGCCTCAGTGCAGCACCGCACCACTCCAACATGCACTTGTCATGCCTCTATCTCACACTTATTTCAATCCTCAGATGGGTTAGGATTAATGCAAACTAAAACAGCCAGAACAATGTCCATAGCTTCACCCATTCTAACAGGCGTTTAATAAATGTGATTGCAAATGGAACTTGTCACTTGCACTGGGGAGAACAGGTCAGTCAATACCTCAGCTGGCAGGTGCCTGGGGTCATATATAAGTCAGCCAGTGATGGATATGTATCCGATAATTGATGTAGGGCAGCAGTTATTGTCAGTTTGGCTTCTGCCTCTATTGCTTATTAAAAGCTGTTGGCCTTAAGTACCAGCCAGCCAATTACTGAAGAAACGAGGAGGCTGTTTAGCCCAGACCTTAAAGTTCTATTGTTTTAGTGCACTTGATGTGTTCCTTTTTGTGTGGGTCTGATCCGAAATCCCTGAACTTCTGTGATTTTTCACAAAAGCCTGCTTCATTGTTCTGTTTAAGTGTTTTCCTCAAATGTGCATTTACAGTAATCCAAAGACATTAATCAAAGTGTAAACTGTGGGCTTGCATCAGGTCAAAGCACAAGTTACTGTCCTGTCTATTGTTGCTGTTGACCTCTCCGGTGAAGTCAGACCCTGAGAATAGCACTAGGGAGATTCATGTTGACCCACTCACCCTGCAATACTTTGTTAAGGTACAGTGGGTACAAACCATTTCCCTAGTCAAAGTTCATCCAGACGCAAGATGATACAACTGGTACAATTATAAATAAAATATAGAAAATAATGTAAAATATACATTTTTATATATATATATTTATATATATATATATACATTTTTATATATATATATATATATATATATATATATATATATATATATATATATATATATATATATATATATATATACACATACATGTATATATATATATATATATATATATATATATATATGTATATATATATATATATATATGTGTGTGTGTGTGTGTATATGTGTGTGTGTGTGTGTGTGTGTGTGTATATATATATATTAATTATATATCCTTATATTATTTATCATCGTAACACAATCTCCTCAGTCTTTATGAGGAGAACCAAAACGCAGAATGCTCAAATAATAACTCTTTCCGCCGCAGGCTTTAACCCTAACACTGTGGGGAGACAGACGAGAGGGAGAAGTTTGGATGTGACCGTGGCATGTTGTAATTGTAAAAACTCAGAAAGAGCTGGAGAAGCAAAAATCTGACGTGTGCCGCAGCGTTTCAGTTCTGATCAAAGGGTCCACCAGAGCCATGCCTGATAACCCAATCAATTCACTTCTTTTGTTTTTTGCTGAATGATGCACGTTTAACGCTAACCTCCAGGCTAAGAGTGAAGGAAGAAACAGTGGTTGGGTAAAACCGTACAGTATGTGGTGAGGGAGAAGAAGCAATAATCTTGCGCATTTAAAATCAAGACCTGATAATTCTGTAGGTATTTAGAAGTGGCTTTGGACAGGCAACTCTGAACCAATCTGAATATGAAGTTTTTTAGGTTAGAACTGAAGAAAGAAGAGATTTAATCACTGCTCTTACAGAGCAACATGTAAGTGTAAATGTTTGCTGGACGTTTAGAGACAGTAGGATGGAGCAAAACATATCTGCAGGTTGTTTAAAGGAGTTAAAGAAAATCTGGCATCCAGACTTGAATCATTTCAGCACTCAAGCATGTTTTTGCACAACACAAAACTAGCAATGTAAATCTTTTAGCTAAATTTATAATGTTTTTATTGTTTAGCCCATGTGACATGTCCTTGTTTAGAATTTCAGATATTGGACCAGAAATTTCAGTTACCATACTTCTGTAACTGCTGAATTTCATCAGGCAATAATGCAGAGTGACAGCTCACCAGGGACTAATTTACCAACAGCAGTGAGTGACCTGAACTTGCACTCAGAGACAGTTCACATGGAGCACCCATGTGAAGCAGCCTCTTTTGACAGAAAGGATTAGAAGATGCAAATTTGCTCTAAGGACCACTGACCATCAATTGAGATTGACTTTAGACCACTGGAAAAAGAAGCGTGTAAATCAGAGAGATGTAGTGCTCCCTCTGAATGTATTACTTTTACAGCAAAAAGGACATTTCAAGATATTGCTGGAATATGTATAGAAAGTGTGATATTAATCATATGATATGTTTAATATATAGGCCTAAAAGATGATCACATTTATAGACATGAACATGTTTGTATGGCACTACAACAGCTCCATTTGTCCAGCAACATTTCAGGTTTTTTCTTGTGTAAACGACCCCTGAGTCGATGCACAGAGGGAAGTTTTTGTTAGCCGTTTCTGGCAGCCAGGCCTCAGAGTGGAAGAGGAACATCTGTGATAAATATCACATTGAGGCAAATGAGCTCTGGCACGGCAGAGGGCCCATGACAAACTCCCCACATCTGCGAATACGAGATGGATTCAGAGCCAGTCAATCAGACACTGGCACACACACTTACACACCTCTGCTAATGTGATGTTCACACAATGTCAGAGCAACAAAATAACTACTGACTATATATGAATCTTTTAGACGGTTAATTCAATTCTTACTTTTTTCTCTTAGACACTTTATTTTTTCCATCTGAAGCCAAAACTGTTAAGTGTCCAAATATGCAGCTAGGATATGGTAAAAGGCTTAAAATGCATATAATTTTTTTATTTATTCTGGCAAAAAAGACCATTTTTTTTATCCAGCATTCTTCCAAACCTTAGCCCCTTTCCTCTAATCTTGATAAACTTCTGGCCTTTTAAATATTTGTTATTTTAGAGACATTATTATTTTCCCTCCAAATCAAAATTTTATATAGTAGGATATTCAGTATGTGTGATGGGATGATGGGAAACAATCATTGGTGGAAATTAACTACTAGTGCAGTTCCATACTCAATCTTGGTATCAAATAATGACAACAAAGAAAATTAGTCTAATTGTAAATGAATGGAAAGAAGAAACATTATCATTGGGATCACTGCACTGTATCTTAACTACAATAAAAAATATATAAAATGATAAATTATGCATGAACAGAAGAAAATGAAATGATGCATATTTGGTATATTGGCCCCCAAGGCAACGTTCATATAATCATTGGAGAGGAGCGATTTCACAGTAGTAGTTGATAGCACTCATTCAGACTTATTGACCAGTAAAGGGCCCCAAAGAGACTACAGTCCCTTTATAGACTGACCCTATGCTTTGTGCC
Source organism: Taenioides sp. WSHXM2023 (assembly GCA_029959045.1). Classification (NCBI taxonomy): domain Eukaryota; kingdom Metazoa; phylum Chordata; class Actinopteri; order Gobiiformes; family Gobiidae; genus Taenioides; species Taenioides sp. WSHXM2023. Next base: position 20,127,876 of record CM057086.1, on the reverse strand, counting down.
ATACATGGGCCAAGGGCTAGTGAGGGCCAGCGGGGGGCATTAACCCTGCCACAGGTCATAGCCCCCCACCTCTGTCCATCCTAGCATACAGGATCCAACTCGCAAACCCAAGCTTCACTCAATACCCTTTTAATTGCATTGGGATGGTTTGCGACCTATCGATTAATACGTGTATTTATGTGGTCCAAAGCCCGGAGGCTACATTGTATTTCTGTGTGGCATATTCATTTATTTACCTATCTGTCCCACCCCTCATGCATCATCCATATATCTATCCATCTCTCCGCAGAGGGCACTTCAATTCAAGGGCTCCCATAATTACTGCAGCCCTATAATTGAGTGCTTTGATTTAGGATTTTTCTGTTCACTCGCCCACCACCACTGCCATCACTCCGCTCTCCGTGCCTCCTGCAATGAAAGACACAGGGATGAGATATGGAAATAGAAAAATGGGCGATGGGGAGTAGTAGATAGCCCACCTCTTTATACACACACATAGAAAGACACTGGTGCTTATCACAATCTACTGTTTCTGTCATCTGCGAGGGGAGGGGCACGAGCTGATAATTACTGAGGGAGATTCATGCAAATCGATGCCAAATTAAAGCATTATAAAGCCTTTTATCAGCTTTTCTTTTCCAAATTGAAGGCGATAAAAACCCATTTGAGAGGCGGGAGAAATGGCCCTGGTCCCTTCATTAAAAAAGAGAAAATTGTAATTACGTTAACACCAATTGAATCCAAAACCTCTTTTACTTAACTCACTTGCTTATTCATAATTAATTAATTTCGCTCAAATCTGGGTGAGAAGAACAATGGCTTTCACTCCCTTTCTCTGTATTTTAGAATGTGAATCAGAGCCAGTGCAGGGTATATTGTTGAATATTATGACACTGGCTCATTTCCATAGATGGTCTCTCAGTAGGATCTTGTTTCCTTAGTGAATCCCTATATGCACCTCCGGGCTGCAATAAAAAAGTCTGTTTTAGTAACAAAGGTGGGTGGGCAAGGACGGGACGGTGCATCTGGAGCTCTATGGGGCCTATAGAGACAGAGAGAGAGAGCAGAAAGAAGACATGGACAACCGAACACAAGGAGAAATAACCTTGACCATTCAAACTTCCTAACAAGAGATTTTCCATTGACAAAGCCAGTAAGTTTTTAAAACAAGGAGTTCCCTGAATGTACGTCACAGCCAGTCCAATCCTTAAGTCCAAGGCTACAGAGAAAGGAGTTGCTTATAAAACTGTGGTAAGGTTACAGATAGTTGTGTTCATACTTCTGATGGTGTAAAGTTCACATCCTGATTAAGTCTGGAAAGGTCCTGTTTATGCATTATTCTAGCCTGGTACCCAGACTCCATATAAAGGATTTACAGTCTGTTCACCACTTTCACTCCATCTCAGGCCAAACTGAGAGCTGTGCAATCAGGTTTGTTTCACTGACTTCAAGCAAAGTTGGGAAAGGCTTCCAGCATAAATTTAAATCAGAGCACAATAAAATGCCACTTATTTAATGAGAGAACCAAAAGAAAAAAAAGGGGTAAAAACGAACCACCTGATATTTGGTCTCATTTTGAGTGGTTACTACCCACAGCCAGGAGTCAGCTATACAGCTAATCCAGGCTAATGTGCTGTTGACAACAACCCAATTACACTGCAGCCCTGCTGAGAAACGAAGGAGAAGGCAAAGGAGGAGGGACTTGGGGAAAGCCAAAGCAGTTAAGATCCTCTCAGTGTAGACAATAGATTAGATTAGACAACTATTTGAGTACCAATAAATGTTTAACATGAAATAGAGACTGAAGAAAATATGGACCATTGGTCTGTGTTTGCATGTATGCAGTTCAGTGGTGTGGTATGAGCTAACAGAAGCTTGCTGGGCCTAGAGACACAGAAACAGGATCGGTGAGGCAGTGCTGAACGGCAGGGAACCTCATTACACCCAGCGGGAGCTACACTTGCCTCGTCACTTCTGAGTAGTATTGGGAACCACTATAACTGCTCACTACACAATAAGACTCAAATGACCAGTTCATTCAAAAGAACAAAAGTCAGTTTTGCATGGACTGAACTTAACTGCATGATGGTGATGAATACTTGGGAAATCCATAACTATAATTTAAAGGTTCTATATTACACAAAATTGACTCTTATGAGCCTTAAGCCATGTTATAATGCCGTTACCTCCTCAAAAACATCCCTGGAGTTGTGTTTCATTCACACGTTTGAACATGTGTGAATGAAACAATCCTGGTTTATTAGTCTGTCTACATCTCCGACGCTCAAAATGAAGCAGAGTTCAGGAGAGATTGTCAATTCGAAGGCGGAAATCATCCAAATTAATCAGGTGAAGGTGTATGGAGTTTAAAACACACTGGGGAACTCTCTGTATAACACATGACATCACAAAGTGGAAGAGAGTGTTTTTGTTTGCCTAAACATGTATGGTTTGTGTGTTAAACGTGTGTATGAAACAAAATACAACTCCAGGTATGTTTTTGATGAGGAAACAACATTATAACATAGATCAAAAAATAATGTGGGCCCTTTAATAACACATTTAAAGTATTTACCAAGATTAACTGATTAATATGTGTGTGCTTCGTAGTTTTTGGATAAACTGTTCATACATAGAGCAATAAGCACATTAAAACAGATACGCTTGTTTATGTTCACACTCGCAGAAAGTCCATACAAAGCTCATCAAGCGAGAGGCCAGCAGCTCCTCAGGGCCACAAATTCAGAAATATAAATCAGGACTGACAGAAAAACGAGCTTTGTGGAAAAGGAGGGAATGAACAGAGCAGGAGAAGGGTGTGTGGGACAGGGCGATGGGCAAGGAGTTTAAAAAAGACTGTGAGCAAAACAGTAAAGGAATAAGATCGCGATTTGGTGAGAAGGAAAGATGAAGCGGTAAAACAAAGGCGGGAGCAAAGGAGGAGGAGGATCGGTGAAAGTGAAAGAATTAAATAAAAATGCAATAAAGCGGCGAGTGCAAAATCAATCTGCTTAGGCTTTTGTTTAATAAAAATTCATGAAGGGGCCGGTGGTCGAGGGGAGAGCTCATGAGAAATATTGTGGGGGATGCCAGACTGAGATGGGAAGGGGCAAGGGGATGGGGGGGTTGTTGTCGTGGGTGGTGTCTCTGTTGACCATGTTTTCTGTATGTTTGTGTTTTAGCTGTTCATCTCGCTGTTTGTTTTGACATGGGAGTGAGTTACGGAGAAGACGAGGCGCAGTATAGGGACAAACTAAGGGTCTTCATAATAACAGCCAGGGAAAGGCAGAGGCAGAAAATGGGCAGTAAGTCATGCTGCCTGCCCTGCGTGTCTTTGTCTGTCTGCTGCTTTCACATCAAGGCCCCAATGTGTGAGGTATAGCAGGGTTATACCAATGAACGGTAAATCCTTACAGAAGGCAGACGTGTCCAGGTTGGTCAGTAGTTTATGTGCTATACAGAAGGGAGATGTCTGTTCACTGTGGTAAATATCTATTTAAAAAGACCAGGGAAAGCCAGAGTAGTGCATTAGAGCAAAAGGAAAAAAGAAAAGGTTTCAGTGTACAAATTAGACCCCCAGAACCCATTCAAGGACTTATATAATATTTGACAGTGACCTTTCTGACATGTATTACAATTAAAGGAGACCTGTTATGCAAAACTGACTTTTTAGTGCTTTTAGCCATGTTGTAATTGTTTCCCCTTCTCATAAACACACATATATCATATACAGAGTTATATTTAGAGTAATGTATTCAAGACTCTCTGTTCTCAAATTTATTTTCTTAAATCAGTGATATGCGTAGGATTTGGCAGTGTCACATTTTGGCACAAATTTAAAAAAAAAAATGCTGCAGTTTTTTTTTTTTTTTTAATTTGACAGCATGGTCCAGCAGAGCGGCATTTGTTGTGATGACATTTAAGGCAATATCACCTCCCATTGCAATTTAAAATGTTACAATGATCCACAGGTGTCAGATTATCACTATATCACTGGCAAATATAGTTTTAAATATGTTTTCAAAGCAATATTCACATCAATTGGTATGGACAAAGTAAATGCTACCTATCCAATTTTTGAATCCCAATTTACATAGAAAATCTCTGCTATTCTACATGTATTATGTCACCACTTATGATAACAAATTGTGCAAAAGGTCAAATAGGGAGAATTCCTCTGCCAAGTTCTGGAAACAGGAACCAGCTGCAGGGAAGCTCAAGATCGTCTCATCCTCTAAAATCTATTATGCACAAATATGACAGTTGTATTTCCATGTCTTTTGTGAATAGTACATTTTCTCCCTTTATCTTAAATATAACATAGCTGTCCTTATGGTAAATCTTACATCTGAGGAGCTGGCAAGTCTTGAAAGCAGGTCATAGGGATCAGGAAACACACTGCACTGAATTGAATTACAACAGTATTAGCATCAAGACAATTTGAGTTTAAACTCTTAATCAAGGTCTACTTTCTCCTACTATTTTGTACTAAAACACACTATAATAAAGCAGGTGTGTGTAAAAGATCCTTGTTTAAAACATTGCCTTAGGTGTCATAGGTTTCAATAACATAAGAACATAGAGGGAAGTTTGTTCATTGTTTATATTATTTTGGTGATCACTAGTCACACAAAATAGATGTTTACTTAAATTGTTGTACTATAATGATGACTTTATTACATTAGAGCATCAATTATGAACATACGCATCTTCTTAATTGTCCTTTGTCAGTGTTCAGTGCAGCTTGTACATTGCTTCCTTCCTAAACTATTGTTACTGAAGCATCGGGGAATTCCTGTACATTATTCAAGCCCTCACTAACCCCATCTTTTGAGGGCAATCCACAATAAGCGAAGGACAGGACATGGTTTTTTGGCCTCAAATACAGAGCACAACCAAGCAAGTGTTGTTGTTGTTTGTGGTAATTCTATGCCTATAAATGCACTAGAGCTTTTCAAAAACTCTCACTGGCTCAAAACAGAAGCCAAAGTTGATGTGTGTTAAAATGTGTTTAAAGTCCATTGTTGTTTTTTGCTTGAGCATCAAAACTAACTTTTCCACTTTCATTTCATTATCTTTTTTTTCTTTCCCTGTCATTAACCAACCCACTGTCCCCATCTCTGTTCATCTTCACCAGCTGTTCAGGACAGTGTGGAGGCTATCGGTGGTGATGTACTAATAGCAGGAGGGTAATTGTGTTGGATCTTAATACACCTTGGTACAGAACTGAACCCGACTTCACAAAATGCATCCAATTCTATAGATCTTTCCCCATCCATTGGATGTATTTTGAGGTAAAAAAAAAAAAAAAAGGTTTGACTTATTTCAAATGTATGTACAACAAATTCCTGTTTTGGCAGGGCTAACTTAAAGACCATAAGGAGACACAGAAAAACACCCCCCTCCACCTGGGCAATTAAAACAGAAGCCAATTAAAGTGAGTGTAATAGCCCCTGCTGGGTGAGTTGTTAAACAAGATGGGGGTTATTGTCCTTGGAGGAAATGGTCCAGAACTCGAACTCATCTCTGCTGTTGGATACACCTGCCCCTTCTGCTAACCCCACTCATTTCTCATTAAGATGTGTTCAAATGAAATTACATTACAAATACATGTGGTCTAAATGACAATCTAAACTTCAATACACTTTTAGATATGTGTACAGAATATACAAATGACTGTTCTGAATAAAATGTGTCACACTGATAGACTGCACATACTTTTATATGCAGAGCTATGAAAACACATTCCTCAGATTTTTATAAAGATTTGATTTATGGGGGAGAAACATAACAGGAAGTCATCTGTATATGTGCAGCGCCTCCACTCAAATTTTCTAATGTCTCAATCTGTGGAGATTAGGGGCCTAATCAAGCCAATCTCTGCCTAAATGGAGGAAATTGAAGAGAGATATGGCACTTTACAGCTGATTAAGCAGCTGAATGTATGAATGAGATAAGAATCATTCACTTAGCCAGTTGGAGAACAGTATTGTCCATGTAAGGACACAGACTGCATTATTCAGTGTTTTTCTCATAAACTCATAACCAGTGTAACCAACACTGTCAACTGTTTATGTGTGCACTTATTTATGTAATCATGTTACCCAATACTGAACATACAACTGAAGTAACAATATATTATTGAACAAATCTGTATCAATAATTTTCTTTTAGCTGTAGTGAAATATGTAGATGATGTATTAATATGAATCTTGCTGGAGCCATAAGTGCTGTGTCAATAACAAGCGTTTGATATATTGCTAATAAGTGTGACTGAGCCTGTAACAAGTGAGCAGCGCTGGTGTCCGCTGGGACCTGTCAAGTCTTCAGCCTTCTCGTGTGGGTGAGAGGTCTACATGGCGTCGCTGAATATCTCCTCACCTCCTGTGCAAACACAGCGGTGTAGCGGTGAATCGACTCCCCAGGGGGACGAGTGGGGCTAAAGAGGAGCCTGCAGACTTTATGAGCCAGAGCACCAAACATATGGAGGAGGACAGGCGAGGAACATGTCTCTGAGTGAGGGAGCGTGAACACAGCAGAACAGAGGTATGACAGGGTGCAAAAAGAAAGTGTTTTGTGTCAATAGATGCAGAAATATGACAAGCAGCTGGACAGTGAGAGTATATGTGGAAAGTGTGTGCGTAGTGAAGACAGAGGCCTATGCAGTGTGCTGGAACTTCTCTCATCTCAGCGCATTTGGTTTGTTCCCATTCTTCATTAACTCCATTAACAGATGAGCCACTGCGATTAGCGAAGCTTCCCGCTGATTCAGCTCACACCCCCGCCACTCTCCTCCACCCCTCTGTCGCTCTGTCGCTACCTTTTTCCAACATTTCTATTCCTGTCTGAGCGGCAGCTCGAGAGGTAAAGAAGACACCCTGTTCCAAAAAATATAGAGAAAATTTAGGCAAAAATAACAGACGCGTTTTAGGACTTTAATTACAAGAGCGTCTCTTACCGACATCCAAACAACTGAAGTTAAACAGCCGGGTGCGCACAGGGCCATAAAGCAGTCGATCCATCCCTGCAGTGCCTTTTTATTCGCTTACAAATTTTACTGCTCTCTGCCATCTAAGATCGCTCTGCTCCTCCAGCGGGCAGTGCCAAGGGGGCAGTCTGCCTGTCGTTCGCTGTGCCATTAGCCACGGCTGGCTCTTTAGCCAAGAGGAAAAGGGAATGCAGGCACTGATTGCCAAAAGGTACTTTAGAAGAGCATGTCAGAAAAGTACAAATAAACAAAGACAGACAGGCGGCGGAGATTTTCTTTTATTCCCCAGCATCTGTTCAGTAATAGCCCCAATTAACACATTAATTAGATTCACATTCCTCTGTTATCCCTTCTTCCTGCGCAAGTCTCTCACTCATTGTACCAAAACTGTTATCATTTTGTGATTGGAATCTCCACAGGCAAAACTGGGACCTCCACATGAGCTTTGTGCTGGTATTTTGACATGCGCATCATGATAGTAGAACTCTATGATGTCTAAATGATTGCATTTGTCCATCTGAGCATCTAAGAGGGGCCTCAGTTCTAGTTTTTTTTGTAATAAATCATACAACAAAGAAGATGCCAATCAGAAGTCTTACTCCCACACAAATCTGAGATCTGAGAGGTCTCCTGCACTTCGGAAACAACAACAATAACAACAGCAACAACAGAAACACTTTTGAATGCATAAAGACCGGTTTCTTAAGGGGCTTTGAGAAAGCTGCTCGGATGAATCGGGACACACACGGTTGCGCACCACCCGCTTTCTCCCCTCTCCATTTCCAACTGCACTGCTCTGGTTTTGCATCATGAAATTAATGACCTGCCAGTTGACTGAAGTGCGGCTGTTTTTTTGCATCTCTGTCTGGATAGTTGTGGTATTATGTGTGTGCGTGCTCATTTCCATATGCCTTTGGTTTGCTGTGGCATGTGAGTTGCCTGTGCGTTTGGTGTTAACGAGGACTTTGGATGCTGGTAGTGGTGGTGGCTTGAGGATCCCGTGAAGAGTTCCTTTTGCCCTTTCTGACACAAGCCATTTTGCCATAAATTATTGACACTCTCTACCTATTTTCTCATTTCCCTCCCATCGCCCTGAACGCACAGCCCTTCCATCACTCTGGCACAGCACTTAAAAGGCAAAGCCAACCTGTGATTCTCTTTCTATGGACCCTTGTGTGAGGCTATGGGAAACATGAAGGCCAATGATTAGAGTTTGGAGTTTCTCTGAGGGTTGGAAATTTATACAACAAACAACAGTACGAGCTAAATTATTTCAGAACAGTATTACAGTTTTTTTTATCGTTTTGAGACATTTCTCTATTGAAAATGGATATTTGCAAAAATAGCTCATGCAAAACCCTAAACAGAATTTCTGTTTTTCCCAAATATTTTTTTTCTCACCAATATTTTTTTTTTCATTCATATCTGATCAATCATCTCCCAAAAGAAAGCTTAACCATCAAAACTCTCAGATTGTGTTTTTATGTGCTCTTTCATTCATTTGACACTGAAGTTTAGAAGAATGATGAATTTGGGTCTAGAAATGCTTTGCTTCTTGTCTTACAGTTTTGTTTTTTCAATAATTTTAGCACATTTAAAAAAAAAAAAAAAAACTTTCTCAGAACACTTGACACAGCTTTGAAATCACCTTGATTTTTCAACTACAGACCTGTTCTTATGTGGTAAAAGATGTTGATCCTAACACTATCACTTTCAAAATAAACTCAAACACAAGGGCAAAAAGCTACAATTTGTGATCACCCAAAATCTAAAAGGATGTCACACATGAATCAACAGGGGAAAGGCTTCAGCTGAGAGTACAGACTGTATGAATACACAGTATATATTAGGGATGCAACGATATTCAATATAATATCATGGTCGATATACATGTGTCCCTTTATGCGCTCTGTGTTGTCATTTATTTTGGTCTGAAAGAGAAACAGTTATCTCAGCGTCCTTCTCAGATGCAGCAAGAAAACAGCCCCATTGGGACTTACAGCTGAAATATTCTTACAGAGGTGGGTTTTATCTTTCAGTCACCTTTTATTATACGTTCCTAGACCTGGGAATGACAAAGATATTAACTTTTAAATACTTAAGAATCGCTTTTGGCTCTACATTGGCTTTAATCAAATGCGCTCATATACGCACATGTGATTCGTGATATACGCAATCTTTTTCTCAGACTCATAAGTCATAAGTTTTAGTCAGAAAACGGTCCGTTGAGACATTTCTATGTAATATAACATAGTTTTAGTGTCCAGAAAGAGGATGAGAGAGCGCAGTGTGTCTGTTAAGAGCACAGACTGTTGCAGGGCAGTGTGGGAGGAGCTACTGTCTGTCTCTGCTGGAGGAGGCAAAGCAGTGCGGACACAGACGTGTGCACTCCTCAGGAGGAAAAGAAATCATCAAATCATCATCAAAAAAGGAAAAGTCTGATAGTGTAACTCCCCTACCACTCTATATTAAGAGTAGACTGGCAATATTATAAAATATAAAATAGCCTGAGAAAGCACGATTCTTATTTTTACTGAATAAAAATTCTGAGCTGTGAATCATTGAACCAAATGAACTAAAACACTTCACATATAAACTACAACTTTACAGTAGTTGTACTGTAATGTCTTGTATGTAATATTTCATTAACATCATAGTGTTATTATATTATACTCATTAGCAGAAAAGATTACATGAGATTTTTTTTTTTGCATCTTAAAACATATCGAAATCAAACCAATATCATGACCCATGTATCAAGATATGTATCAAAACCAGAAAACCGGATCGTTGCATCCCTAGTGTATATCTAATAATATGTTGGGTAAATGTTGTTTGATTTTCCAGAGCACATATCATAATGTATAGTAAAAGCAGTGTTGGTGTATTTGCTACTCTGACACCTCTCAGTTTTAGTCAGCAGAAATATATTTTATAAAATAAAACATACTCCTCAAATTTGCAGTGTGCGCTTTTACTACATTAGGTATATAAGCATAGATATTTAGACACAAAACACAGCTTTTATGTGTAATGTGTGAACCCCATTTGCAGTGATTCATTGTGGTCACAGGACTAAGGCTTCTGAGCTGCAGTGTCAAATGAGTCAAAGAGCACATAAAAACAGTGACAGACCTGTATTGAAAACACATGGTGAATTCAGTAATCATGTATGTTTCTGAATGAGAGAGTCAGGTATTCTAAGAAAGAGCCTGAGAACTGTGTGAACTGATGAGAAATGTTCCAAACAATGAACATTCAGATAAATGTTTAAAGTAAATGATCAAACCAAACAGTTCAGTAGTATGGTAGCAGATTTTTACTTTGGTTTGAGTTTGTGAGCAAAAAAGCAGGCTAGTAAAAGTCAGTATCTTTGTCATAAGTGAGAATAATTTGATTATTAATACATATTTATGAGGGCTTTCCAGGACACTGAAAGATGCTCCAGCCAAGTCTCCATCTTCTGCTAGTTTGCCCCACTTTTCTCTCACACTGAAGACAAACGCATGGCAGCGAGTCAAAATAAAATAATTTAATTTGTTGAATGATTAAATGAGTCTTTTTACTTGGAAACTGCCTTTTGGTACAGCACATTGTCTCTCACATTAAATAAATCTACCCGTCTTTCTCTCTTGCACAATCTTTCTTACAGGGCCCTATCTTTACCGCTTTGTTTCCGTTTCCTTTGTCTCGTCAAGTCTTGCACTGGGCCATTTTCAGACAACCAGTCGTCTAGCCTTCCCCGTAAGTGAATCTCATCTTATTAAGCGACACTAAATGTAACAAAAGGCTGGTACAATGGAGGAGAGTGGCGTGTTGGACAGTGTATGAAAATGGAGTAGGTTTCTATTCTCCCACTGACTGTCTTCTACATGAAAAAAGGCTTGACTAAACGCACTGCATAATTTGTACTTTTAATGGCAAGAGATTTCCATTCCTGTGACATGGCTTAATCAATAACCCGGCCTGTCCCACTCTAGAAGGGGGCCCAGACACTGCTGCCGTTTTATTAATTTTGAACAGGCGCACTAACTAGCCGTCTGTGAGCATGAGGCATTTCACATGGGATAATAGGCACCGTGGATTGATAGGTTCATTCCATGTTCGCTCAAAAGCTCATCCCTCTATTTTTTTTTTCCAACTCTCTCTCTTTCTCTCTCTCTCTGCCTTTCCTTCTCTCTTTCTGTCATGAAGTGATTTAGCGAGGACTTGGGATATGTCTGCCAGAGCGTCAACTGGAAGAGAGCAGGGCAAAAAGATGGATAAATAAGATTGTTGAAAAGAATAAACAACAAACAGGAAATAAAAAAGTGAGACTGACACTATGACCAAAAGGTGCTGTCGAGAAAACCAGGCTCAGTCATCGACTAAGGACAGTACTGTAAGGTACAGACAACATAAGTTCTAATAGCTGCTTTGTAATAAACACTGATGATCAAATCATCAACAATAATGTACACCTGGACCTGTGGGACCAAACATATAAGAACACTGACCTGTATAGACATACGTATACATACAGACATTGTCCCTACTGAACAGGAAAATTTTGATCCTCTGCTTACTAAAAGTCTTAATAGATTAAATGGTTAAAAACACTGAAATAATTCTTTGAAACAAACACAAGTGCTACCCTGACTCTGAAAGGTTGATTAATTTTTCATTTCTAATAACTGTTCTTAGCTATAAAATGTAGCTCACAAGAGTATTATTTTGGAAGTGTTGCCAAGCACATGGTCAACAGATCTTTTTTTTTTCCTCTTTTCAGATTCAACATCTCTGGCTGCTCTTATCTCTCCGTGAGGCCTTGAACTACTGCACATATCCATAGCAGCACAAAACGTCTTGTTGTTGTTTATACCAAGTTTATCTTTGGCCTAATAAAGTATGGGACCTCTTGGTGATGCGGGTGGAAAGTTTCTGCATCATCACGTTTGGCTCATATCAACATGTCTGACTTGGCGTGTTATGTGTATTTGCTCTAAAAGTAGAAGGACTAAACATTTTGCTCCTAATACACAGGGCTTTGAGTCATCCTGTTGTTGATGGTGGATAGTCCGGCGAAGGACGTGAAAGGTGCGGGGTGCCAGTATACAGCGGGGAGTTGGACAAAACAAGGATCATGTGTTCACCAGAACAAGAACAAATCTCTTCAGTACTGAGTCAACAGCGACAAGTGACAATGGACAGCTGCAACATTAAGTGTCACAAAACAAAGTCATAAATCTATAGCACTATGTAAGACTGGATTATCAAAAACAATCCATAATAATTATTTATCACGAAGGAAAGGCAAACAATTATTTCAACTCAGTCCAATATAATGAACAGTTATTCATGATAACAATTACAAAAAAAAACTCATATGAACTGTAGTAATACTTCTACCTGGACAACAGGGCCATGTTACATAGAGTTGTGGGCATTCTTATCATTTTTGGACAGAGTATGAGATCTTTTTGTTCTGGTATGTTCTTGAAACAAACACAGTACAAGCAGCATGATCGCTGCTTGTACTGTACCAATGGTGGTTACAGTCAGTGCTTCTCCCCATTTCAAAGGTGTGTATTATACAAAAATATACTTTTATCCTCATGGATACAGATAAAAGGAGTGCTACAGAATGACAGGCTGGACTTATGTGTGCTTTGATGGTTTTGTCTTTATCTAATTAAAAGACAGCAGGTCAGAAATATTCTATATATTACTATTTACTATTCTTGTCAATATGTCCCAAGTAAAGTTAAATTCCTAGCATTAGTAAAATAACCATTAAAAACAAAAATCTACTATAAATGTTTGACACCCAAAAGTGAATAACCACAATCATACATGGTGCTCTGTGGGGGGAAAAATGTTAAAATTGCTAAGCGCCAGAATAAGACGTTGCATTTGAAGTAAATGCCTCAAATGAACATTTTTACAAAACTATCGATTAATATTAAAAAATAATAATAAATAAAAAGTCAAGTTTATATGGGTGGGTCCCAAGAGATCTGTCGATTAAACTTTTTTTTTTTTTTAAGTAGAAAACATTTACTTCCATGTGATCTGTCCCTAACCAACCCTTTCACTTCCTGTCGCTTAACCTCCAAGTCTCAATATTTCATAGATACAGCGACAAATTTATTTGAATGCAGTCTGGGGCAGGGACGCTGAGATGGATGACCCAGCCGAGGTGGCGGTGGGCTGGTGAGGGGCTTGGTTTTACCGCATACATTAGTCACACCCGCAGACTGCTAGTAGAAAAGAGGGGGCCTTGGACTGATAGAGTACAGGGGGGTCCAGGGAGGGGACTGCATGCATGTCTATCACAGAAAGAGAGACTTAGTGTAGTGGAATGGGGAGGGGGTTACTCGGAGAATTGAGGGAGTAAATTTATCATAGTTATGGCTTTCTCAGGCATCCATTATCCAGTGGTCTGTTGACAGCTAGTAGGATCTGCATACGACCCCCCATTTTCTCTCACCTCCCTGAGTGATTGACAGCTCAGGGATCAGACACAAACAACTCAAAGGTGGACATAATAAACAGTGCAAGGGTTGGGGATATGAAAGAAATGCTAGTTACTATATCTAAATCTAATATTTAAAAGGTCCTATACTACACAAAATTGACTCTTGTGAGATTCCTCAAAATCATACCTGGAGTTGTGTTTCGTTTCATTCTCACATGTTTGAGTAACCCTTTATTATTAGTCTATCTACATCGCCAAAACTTTCTGACATCACAAAGTGGAACAGAGAGAAGGAATCCAGGATTTGTGGATTAAACGTGTGAATGAAACAAAACAAAAATCCAAGTATGTTTTTGATGAAGAAACAACACTATAACATGGATCAGAAAAGAGAGTAATATGGAACCTTTAATGAGTAACCAAATGCAACATACAGACAAGCACAAAATACAGGCTTTATTTAGGATTGATTGTTGCTGGACGGGGCACAGACACCATACACACAAGAAGCATGAGGATTCAAACAATTATGCATAGGTCATCTTTTTGGGTCAAAAGTTTAGCCACATTTACGTATACCATGTCAATCTGGACAGGGCTTGGATTAGGAAGAGTACAATTGAGGCAATGCTGGGAGGGTAGCTGTAGCAGAGATCGAGCGATGGAAGCTAATTGTTGTAATAATTATCATGACTACAGGGAGCACAAAGAGAAAACTGATTACACCCGTAGAGCAGCGTGGGGTTGGCAAGGGGGGGGCGGAGGAGAGGAGGGATTACCTGCCTGTGAGTAGACGGTCATTAACCTCACTTTGCTTCTCTCGCACACACTCCACCGTCCCGGGCCATCTCTCACGTTGAGCGGAGTGCCAATCTATAACTCATTGTTCCCCTCCACTGTCTCTGCCGGGGCGCGCTAATTGAAGGCAATCGGAACATGCCACTGATAGACAACTTATCTCATTCTGACACACAAACACAGTCGGAAATACAACTGCAAATAGACCTAGTTTTATTTTAACAGGAATTATACTGTATGTCGGCGAGGTAGACCAAAAAGGATTTCCTGCCTGTCCTTGTCAATCAAACCATCAAAATAGTGTTAATTAATTACATGTCTCATCTTAATCTGGGTCCAAAGGCACACATATAGTACAGCATATTGTACAGTATGATTCCTTACCAATCTAATATATTCTGCTATATCATATCAAAAACTTTAATGTCATTGATGGGTCTAAAAATAGGTATAATTAGAATTCTAATGAGCATAATGGGTTCAATAACATAACAAGATCTGTTATTTTATTATTTCAAACAGAGTCTGTAGACAGATCAAGCTTTAACAGGATTTAAATATTTGAGCAAAGATTTTAATCAGCCTGTCAAATGACATATTTCCCACTTGTATATTTGAAACTAAGCAAGTGGAACATACAAAACATCTGATGAAGCATGACAATTAATTACGTTCTCGTGTATAGTATTTATCCAGGACACCATTCTAATTACCTCTATAATTACAACAGTGAAGGTCAGTTATGTAAAATAATGTTTTCCATATTATAGCTACAAATGTTACAATGATTGTGACACTGAGATCTCGGATATGAACATCTGAATGTAAACTGACAAGAAAAAACAATTGCGTGGTAGAATATTCACTTAAAAATACACTGCCAACATCTATAGTGGAATAGTCTGAGGAAGGAGCGCCCTCTACTGGCAAACTAAACAAGGTCAACATGCGGATTTTGAGAAATGCATAGAAAAAAAAAAAAAAAAAAAAAGGGAAATATTAAGTTATATTAGCAATGTAATTAAAGTTTGTTATTTTGCTTTTGATCCAAATAGATAACAACAAGTTAGCTCTTAAAAATGTAAAACACCACCATCTGTGGACAGCAATACTTTTCCTTACACCTC